>JAHLMI010000015.1:0-600000 GCA_019915075.1 Strobilurus stephanocystis
CCCTAACCCTAACCCCCTAACCCTAACCCTAACCCTAACCCCCTAACCCTAACCCTAACCCCTAACCCTAACCCTAACCCTAACCCCTAACCCTAACCCCTAACCCTAACCCCCTAACCCTAACCCCCTAACCCTAACCCCTAACCCTAACCCCTAACCCTAACCCTAACCCTGGGTGAACGTCTTCGTGAGCCACAGTACCCCAATCCCCATTTCCGCCGCGCCTGTCGAACGTTTAGCAAACTTGCTAACAGGACTTCTAGATCGTGATCATCACCGCAACGAACGTAACTTCACGAGTTCTGGACGATGGGGCATTTTTGCATCCCACAGCACACACCGCAGCGGCGATCTTTGCCCCCACATCCCATCTCAACCCTTACGCTCGCTGTTGGACATTCCCCTGAACTGCAGTGCCGACGCCGACCTATATGCCAAAAACGCTTTCTTGCCCCTACGACGAGTACGAGGACACTGGCGCCCCTGCCGTCTAACCCTATGATTTCAGAGTCCTAAACATCGCCGGCTCTAGTGTATACGAGGTCACGATGTGTTGGGGATCTGTGGCTACTGCATACTCTGGAGCGTGTGGGGACGAAGTCTAGTTGTCTCAGCGTTACCTCCCGGACGGGTCCGTGTCTTGCAATAACCACCATCATGTACGACTTCGTCCTCCTGAATTGACGGCTTGCGCCACATTCCTACTTTCATTTGCGATGGACAGGATGTACACTGTGCTCTTCTTTGCTGAGACGTAGAGCCGTAGTCGACATGCGACGGATGACATTCCCAGCTCTCAGCCTCGGCGGATCTCGGCCGGTACCTTGCCAGTGTGGATCCTTGCATGATACCATTCATACCTCTTCAGATGATTACCGGAGCCACAAATCACTACTCTGAACACACTCCATGCCTCCAATTGTCTCTGGCCATTGTATCACGTACATCTCGTGTCACCTTGATAATGTCCAATTGTTTCCAGATCAAATCACGTCGCCATGTTCTCGGGAGCGCAAAACAATAGGGAGAGGACCTCAACATGAGCTGGTTCCCCTTCAAGAGACACAGTTCAAGCCCAGGTCGCCACAATACCGCCATTTCATTTTTCGTCGCACTTGCACAACATGTGTGCATGGAACCCAATGCCGAAACCGCCTGTGTGTCTCTATGACGGTATGTCCTAGGTATCTGCTTCCAATGGCATAAACAGACGTGTGCTTGCTTTGCAGCCCCATTGCTGCCATCCTACGTCCATGACAGGTCAGCTTGGCGAGACAGCGCGCGATCGAAACCTTCGAACCTAGAACCCACGCCCGTTTGGCGCCAACTCAGCAATCCCACAGGACCGACCCCCGTTGTACCATCACTCCCGACCGCCATGGCCCAGTCGCGCTCCGAGCAACGGAGGCCTGACTGTAAAGACCGGACTTGGCTACAGCCACACACTGAAGTTGATACTGAACCATTCCCATCGACCGACCATCTCGAGGTCCTTTCATCCACTGCTCCGATGGACGTCAGCGAACCTTCCTTGTCAAACGTTCAGCTCATTGTGACTGCTCTTGCGTATGACTGCGCTCTTGTTCTCCGTCGAATGAAAGAAAATCACATAGAGACCTTCGACGTTCGTGTTGAATGGCGCTCACTGCTCTCTCTCAGCATCGACAGAAACGGTCTCGATGTATACCGCTACTCTTCTCCTCAATATCAGTCGATACAGAAGCTTATAGAGATCAGAGATCGCCTGGTCTTCTCTCATTCCGCGTGGCAGAAAGCCTACGCACACTACTCCGGCAGTTTCCGGTATCCGATACGATGGGATTGGGACATGAAGAGCACCAAAAAGCGGTTTCGCTCGGTCATGAAATCGTTGTCTAGCACCATCCCACTGTCTATCAACTTCGAGTCCTTAGTACGGTCGGCCATCCGTGGAACCCACACCGAATCATGGTCCATCGTACTAAAACCCTTTCGCACATACACGTATTTGGTGCCTTCGCCCGAAGGTCATCGCCTAATGGACTGGAAAAAAGGAATCAGCCTCCTATTGGATATTGTCTCTGGAGTTATGAATCATCTCCAGACTGAAGACGAGGTGTATGAGCCACCTGCCCCGCTCCCAAAAGTGAACGAGGCCATTCCAACAACCCCGAGCAGTTATATCGAATCTCACATGATCTTGGTTCGCGACGTGCTATGCCGTTGCAGGCCTGGTCCAGCCTCTCTCCGCCTGATGTTTGTGCTGCACCTCTTGTATCCAATCTTCAATGAACGGAGCTTATTGAACTTAGGTACGTTGCCGTCCCTTCCGCATATGTCCATGCAACGAACTGACTTTCCTGAACTGCACCAGACATACTTTCTGATGACGACAAACACATCATAGAGAACTTCAATAGAAGCCTGATGTATTGCTACGAGACCGACCGTATTGACTACTTCTATATTGCATGCTGTGAGATGCACAAGCTCCTAGTGTCAATCTTTTCACGCTTGTCTGTTGCATAGTACGACTTCTGAATTGCTGCATTTGTGATAATATTATGTTGAAGAGCTACATGTCAGCGTCTCATTCGCTATCCCCACGGTGAGTAACATATGTTGTCCGTACTGGCAAGCCAGATCCAGTGACTCCCTCTGAAGGGTTTCATCGAAAGGAGGCCCTCGATACCTAGATTAGGAACATGAGGCTGAAGCCATCAAAACCTTCGATTGACTTACTTGCTCTCGTGAGCCTCCAAGACCGTTCCCCGAACCAGCCCAACAAGTCAACGTGATGTCCATATTTTGGGATGATGGTGGCCTGAACAATGGAGTCCACATCCTGATGCCACACCCGTGAAAATTCTTGATCGGCCTCCAGAATCGGGATTCTGTAAGCAAAGCCAGGAACTCGCAGAAGAGTTTCGTCATCACGACATTGCTTATTCAATTCGAGCATCTCGAGCACTATAAATGTCGTTCAGAACACACTGAGAGCGGTCGTGCGGGAGAAGACTAACTCCAAGCTTTCACACGATGAACGTAAGCCACTTGGGACTTCAGGCATACTAGCCCTACATTCCATCAGGAGAGACTTCGCATCAACGAGGAAGTACACAGACCGCGAAGGAAAGTTTGGCACGTGTTCAGTGTTTCCGGATCAAAACGTACATCAGTCATGAGACCACACCCCTTGACCAGCCGTTCTTCGGCTGTCCGCACAGACGACACTCTGATATCTCCAGGCCAAGTCACCTCCTTGTCAGACGGGTGGCGATGTTTGTTGGCCTCAATCCACAGGTCCACTGCAAATACAATGAAACATATTAGTTATTAGTGTCATGGCCAATGCGAACATACCTAACGCGTTGCAAACTCTGGGAAAATCAACTTTGTCCCATTTCTTGGCAAAGAGCATGTAGTCTCTCGCCTCGGGAAGCAGCTTGACTTTATGATTTCGATCGATATCGTGGTAAAGGACCAACTCTCGCACTGGAGGGCTTGTAACAACAGGTGGTGTCCTGATTGGCGGTTCTGTGTTACCTGAAAGTGGCTTCAAGTCCTGACATAAAATGAGCGTGGGGAGTCTGAGACACTCGATATCACGTACCTGACCCATATTCCAGTGCACGGTCGACGTGCCACTGACCACGCTTGTCACGCCGGAAGACGCAGAAGATCCAGAACGCCAACTCGCCGTGGATACTGCGCTGACGCTGGAAGCAACACCGGAGGCATCTGACACCTCAGATCTCGCGTCGTTCCAGTCGGCAGTGGCAACACTACTGACGACAGAACCGTCTGTCGACCTTCCGTCTGAGCCGTCCCAGCGCACAGACGAAGTCCCGCTAACCACGCTCAGCGTTGACGAGGTCACGAATTGAGCTCCCTGGTGGCCTTGTACCCATCTGGCGGTTGATACGCCGGAGACTGCGCTTGACGCAACAGAGGAACCGCGCTTGGATGGAGGAGCGATTCCGGGATGGGACTGGGGGTCGTGTTCTCGCGCTGCTCGATCGCGCGCAAGCTCCTCTTCGATGGCGGCGAGGCCACGCCGCATGAGATACTCGCGGTAAAGTGGATTGTTGACGAATTCCTGATCCTGTGGGCGAATGGAGGCATCTACAGGGCGGGTGGGAGAGCACGGTGGTGAAATTCCGGACCAGCCGGGCTTAAAGGATTCTGTTACAGACATAGAGAATGGAAAAGAGAGGGAAGTAGACGATGGACGTCTGTTCTCCGTAAACAGAAAGTCAATAAGTTCATAAACTCAATGCGCTGATTGCCACGCTCCTGCGCTTGTTCTTTCCTCGTCGTTGACATTGTTCTATAGGCGGTATTCCTTGTATTGACATCAGCTGTACTGCCTAGACAACTGATGCACAGGGGAACTACACGTAGAGCTTACCCTTGTTCCGTTTTGGGTGCATGTAGTCGATCCTCCGGGCCGAAGAGCCGCGACGGCAGTCCCCCTCGTCTGTCTCGTCGAATACAGTTGCAACACGCCGCCAAGTTTGCCCACACGTACCCCAACATATAGCCATCTTGTGTGACGCACAAAAAGTCCACAGGAAGCGGTGAGATTAGGATACTACGGTAAGTCGGACTCGTCTGTTAGTACGCGCTGCTTTCACGCTCAAAGGGACCACAATGAAGGGAAGGTGCTCAGCAAGTGTAACGACCATGCGTCCGGGTTGTCGGCCAAGGGGATTCGAGCTTGTTTGGTCAAGAGCTTTTCCGTCGGTCGTCGTCGCCTGAAAGAAAGAGTGATCGGGTCTCGATCCCGAATCATCCGATAATCTGACGTCATCCATCCTGACGATTGCAAGCTTGAAGTAGGTCAACCTTCGCCAACCTTCGTCTTGACCGATTTCCGGCCGCACAGTCTTCCGTTGTTGGTGTGAGGCTGATCCCGCTGATTCATGATCTCCTTTTCAACTCTTCTACCATGCCCAAACGTGTCGATCGTCGAATGGCGCTGATCACCAGCTCACTGCACAACAGAATCCCCAAATCGCTATTGTTCTCTCTGCATGGGCCGCCGCTGCTCATACTATTGGTCCCTGAAGATCACCACTGGGCCATACCACCACTATCATTGTCTTTGTGTGGTATCGTTTCTATATAACAGACGGCTGTCGGCCCCTCAACAACCATTCCCCACTGCAAAGCCACAAATGTTCTACACCCGTTCAGCGGTACCTCAGCTAGTCGCTTACGCTACATCCAGCCCGGAGCCTGATGGGGGCTACGAGGGCACACAAGAGACGCCTTTCATCCTCTCAGAGACAGAGATAAAGGCGTACTTATCACTCATCGACCTCACCCATCCACAAGTCACTTGCCGATCCACACCCAGCACGAGTCTTGGGAGCGGCTACGACGGCACGCGAAAGACGCCTTTCATAATCACGGAGACAGACGCCAAGACGGTCTCACGCCTCACTGCCGCCCTTGTCTACGATTGCATAGTCATACTGTGGCGCGTACTAAGCAGTCGTGCCAGAGGTGACCGTCAACTCTTCACTCGGCCATTCGATTTGCGCGAGGTCACTTTCTCGGCATGCGTCACAAAAACCCTTCCGCTATGTACGAAGAAAGCCGATCCATGGGACCTCGCGAGGAAGCTTTTACAGTGGCGGGACGAGATGAATGAGAAGGAGTTTTTCTGGCCTTCTCGCGAAGATTCCGCCAATATCTCCGCCGAGGAACGCGAATGCGAAGCCTTCATCCGTGCTCGTATGACGTCATTGCAGCAGTATCTCGCCGATGCAACCAACCTCGCCCAGAAACTCGCGGGCGAGAAACTGTTTCACGATTCATTCGATGGTCAGGACCGCGCACTCTGTAAGCAACTTGCAGTGCATGCCGAGCAATGGCGGAAGACGTTTGCACTGGAACGGGACTATGTTATGGAGCGGAAGGTTAATGAGTTTCGTCAAAGCTTGTTTATGCGGTGGAGTCACGCGAAGCCGAGTTGCCTATTATTCACCGTCGAGGCGGAGCTTCTGCTTTGGACAGACATTCTCACCGGTCTGAATGCGCTCAAGCAGGAGGCGGAGAACTCCGACACTGAAAGGCAGCCTCTCAGACTGTACTTCGATCAAGGCAGTGGACTGACCACCTCCACTACGATTGAATTCAGCTGGCGATATTCAGAACCGAAGGCAACTCTTAGGAAGGAGTATGCCGAACAACTCATCATGACCCGAGATATCGTGTGTCGACTTGTCGGAGCAGTCTGCACAATCACATACGACGACACATTGGCCATGATCTCCAAGATAAACCCTGTTCCCTGCTTCATGGACGGCTTTTCAGGTAATGCTTTCTGTGCTGACAGCAAGCTACGGCGCCTAACGTGTATCCCATAGCATTGAAACAGCAGTGTAAAGAAGACGCAGAAGAGCTTGAGAGAAAGATAGGGGAGTTGCACCTCCTGTGGAGAGACCTCCCCGAATCGCGCGCAACGCCAGGAGAAATCAGGCGCCTTCAATCAGAGGTGCGATTGATGATGAAGTAGGTCGCCACGGGTGAGCCGGCGCAGTATATCTTTGTATCCTATTGAAACCATACCGTACATCGTCGAAGAAGTAATTGCATTGCCCAGATCGGAAGCAGTCACATTTGAACGAGGTTATGCCTGCTCGGATCGAGGACGTGTCCGTCATCACTTCCTTTCCTTCAAAAGGCACATAGCCGGTGATACCACCAGCCAGACCAATCAAATCCATCTCGCCGCCGAGTGAACCTCTAAGCAGTAGCGATAGTGCCGGCAGCAGTGGAGGCCGGTTATACCCTTGATTCACTAGATCCAGTCAACGAGAAGAGGTAGACGCACACACCGCTCATTGTCTCCGTCTCTGTCGTTGTCGCACGACTCGGTTACGGCTCCGTATCACCGACTGCAAGTCCATTCCAATCATCTACAGCCTTGTCCTCACTACAGGCGTTATCTAAGACTGAGAGGGCGTGATAGTCGTGCTAACCATGGGGGGTGAAGTTTCGCCGCTGGTGTGTTCGCCAAACCGAAGCACGATCGATGACAGACTGCCTCATTCCGAGAGATTAGAAGAAGAATACAAACCAGAATTAGAGCATAGCGTGTAAGAGCGCACTCTGGCCTACAGCAAGGCCAAGTCAGCGGCGCAGGACAAGGACCATGACGGGGAAACGAAAGATTGGGCTGGCGCAGCTGACTTTCTCACGATCAGCAATCAACCGGTTGCGGACCGGCGGGACCGACGTTTTTTCCTGTCGCTCCCTATCCTTGCCCTATCCCATGATTACCATTCTCCGTCAGACTGTGCGCACACTGGAGAAGATACGCAACGGGTAACGGTCGCAGTCGCCCCTCACGGAAAGCAAATGACGCGTCATGCCGTCAACCCGACTCCTCTGCGCGCCACTGATACTGCACGACGTTTCTTGTTGGACCAAAGGGAGCGTCAACGACCAGTAATCAAGCTTTAGCTCACTGGGGTGAAGGTGCGAACATCAATCACATGGACATTGGAACCGTCTTGACCTGGAGTCAGTTGCGCCACAATATCTTACCACACTCCTTGTTGGAGCTCACCGGAGGTGCTAGCAAAAGGTGCGTTCGGCCATTTCTCACTATATATGCTCCCACAAAGTCCTCATATCCGATCCCACAGCCATCGCAGACGTCCGCCGCTATCATTCCCCCGCATGCCGCACGTCGGCTGGCTTCCGCGAATTGAGAATGGCGGCGAGATGTCAGTTCTTCTCTATTTTTGCGCAAGCAATTCTCCCATCTCTCCCAGCATTCCATCTAAATAATGATTCCGTCAGACCCTTTGCGGCTGTCCTCCTGCATTCGGCGACTCGATCAGTTCGTGAACCTGAATGAAGGGCACTGCCTACCAGTTACGATGCACAGCCTCAAACCGTTAGCACAGTGTATATAGTCTGCTCTGCACGACACTTCTCCTCATCAACTGCAACTCTCACATTACTCATGGAAAACGATCACGAACTCGAAGTTTGTTCGGACTCTGGACAAGACAATAACGAGCCGCTGGAGAAAGAGCTCATCGCAAAGCTGGAGATAGGTACGTCCTCCATCAGTGCTCATCCGGCAGTCAACTGAGTCTGCACATGCAGGTCATTTTGGCCCCAATGTTTCAGAAATGTGGCTCGACGCCGTCGACGATCTAAGAGTGAAGCATGAGCTCACCTCAAGTCCACAGGTAAAAATTATTAGTGCGGACAAGAGTGGAAAACGTACGTTGCTGTTCGCTTGAGACTCCCATAACTTGACACCCGTTTGTCAGGCACCGAAAGCTATCAACGGACAGACTCAAGTCTATGGCACGCCCGAGAAGAACTTCGGATGACTCTCATGGAGCTGAGGCCCTACATCGTTGCCAAAGTCCTTACACGTCAGCCTGTTGTCCTCGGCATCAAGTACTCTGAGGTGAACTCCTTCTACGAAGGACTTGATGTGCCGGTGCCGGTGCCGATATACATCATAACCTACAGCTTCCCTATTGCCCCACCCACACACAAAGTTTCTCTACAAGACGTACCCGCGCCGCCTGAGCTTGAACCCGACAATCTTCCCCCGTTACCCGAACCCGAAACTCCGGTATTCCTCTCACTCGACTCCATGACGCTATCATGGAGTAACTTTGTAGGCCTTTTGAACTGTATCCCCCATGCACACACCATTTGTCTGCATCAACTCATCAAGCCCGAGCCCGAGCCGAAGCCCGATGAGCCGATCCCTGTCTTGGAACTCAGACCACCCAAGCGCCAAACTGTGTACGTCTTGGGTGACACCACGTGGTTCTTCTTTGAGCGATGGTTCGAGAATTACAAGGAACGTCACTACAAACAGAACAAGAAAATGGTCTTGGAAATCAAATTGGGTTGGACCTCGAGCAAGGGCCCACTGTGGGAGGACTTCAATCAGGAGGCATTGAAATATCTGGACAAGAACTATCCATTGGTTGTAGTATGAGTCGATGACGGATGTACATAGCTAGACAATCAATATACATGTTACAAGCGAAAACATTAATCAAGAAACGTTACATTGAAGTTTATATCATCCAATCAGGAAATAAGACACGAAGTGTAAGGCGCCACGACTCAGAAGGACAAGGAAAATAACGCCGGCGAACATTATTGCGTCAGAGTCGCGCACATCGCCGCACCCGCGCTCACGACTAGTGGCGCCCAAGCGCTACTGAATACGTTCGTCAAAGGTTCAGACGCAGGCATGAAGCCAAGAACCAATATCGTCGCTTCAAACGGGCAAGAGGATTGTCTATTGAGCGGCACTAGTCGTTTACATAGGTAGACAACTACAGGTTACATGACTGATGAGAGAAAAGAAAAACACAACATTGCGCCCGGTACCACTAGTGGTTCATGAACTTCGACGCGAAGCGACACCAGCTGCCACCCAGTACGGCAAGAAAAATAACTAAAAGAAACGTACAAAAGACGGTCCCTCCCGCCAAACTCGTGTACACCGCCACGCCAGCACTCAAAACGTGTGGCGCCAAGGTGTTGCGCAGAATATGCGCGCCGAGGGGTCCAGACGCGGCGAGGAAGCTAAGCACCAACAGCGTCACTACGAACCAGTGCAGGATAAGCGCCGGTCCCATAGCATAGTACACTGAAACGACCAAGGTTGCGTAGACAGCACCAACAATGGCCCCCCCCCCCCCCCCCCCCGATGGCGCCTGCCGCCGCGGAGGCAGCGTACGTTGTGCCCTGCATGTTGCTATGGAGGAGTATGGCCTGGCCAAGGACGAGCGATAGAGCCCCCAGAAGAGTGCCCAGCACGATCACGCCTATGGCGGAGAGCATGGCGTTTGTCGTCCGTCGGCTGGGTCTGAATTGACGCAGCGAGAATGGTTTTGCGCCACCTTTGGTACTGTCGGGAGCTAGGATGGTGTTTCGAGTGCATGCGGAAGGATTGCACCCGGGCTACTGGGCCGATTGATCATGAACGTGGTCGAGATCGGTTGAGGACATGTTGCAGCTCAATGGTTCTGCGCTACCATTGGTTGGGGAGTCGGAGACGGTGCTCCGTTCGCCTGTAGAAGGACTGTTCCCGGGCTGTTGTGCAGCCGCAGATTGACGTTCGAGGTCGTTTGATGACACGTCGCAACTGGTGAATGGGTAAGAAGAAGACGAGTGATGAGTTGGGGCTCGAAATACGGGCCTCTTTCATACCTAGTGTGACTGTCGGTTGATCCGCGAGAGCCAGGCACGAGCTGTAGACTGATCCCCGTTGGCCCACTGTGTCGATCCGCGCAGCCTGATTGACGAACGGGAGAGACGGTGCGATCCTCGCTGCTTGTGGGACCCCAAGTGGCATTTTCGCGCAATCAGAGCTGCACCACGTGTAGCGTTCCCGCTGTTGAGAGGACGGCAAGAGTCAGCGAGGCTATGAGAGACACTCACCAAACTACGGACACCGCAAGACTTACCTCGCAGTCAATGCGTCGCGATGCCATACAAGGCCACGGATCCTACATAGCAAAAGGTAGGAAAAGGCAATCAGACGCACCTGGTGCTACAGTCTCTCTTCGTAGATGCTTCACCAAGCTCGCATTGGCGGTGTTGACGCGTGTCGCGTCTGTCGAGGCTGCCGCGCGTTTGGCAGCACGGCATGAGGCTATCCTAGAGACGACATCGAGGGCAAAGGCAGGGATCAGAAGAACGAGTTGGTGGGGAAGAGGAGAGACAGTTGGGTGCGCTAATCGAAAACCTCCCGGCCTTCATAAGATGCGCACGGACCAGGTCACCAGGATGCGTCGCCGAACTTTGGTTCTTTGTCTCAGTAGGTTCAGCGTACTTGTGATTGAGCTTTTTGTATAAGAGGGTTGACTCCATTTTGGAATGGGACTAGTCAAAGTCACTCGGAGTCAGTCAAACGCGACTCGATCTCACTCGTCATATGATTCTTCCACGTACTAAGGAGCCTCAATCCCAATCCATTTCACCCTAGGGACTTTCCACTGGTACTCAATGCCCGAACGAAGAGTCAGTTGTAAACGCAAAGTTGACGAAGTGTTGAAAAGGATGTCTCGGCAGAGCGAGGCGTAACAAAAATTGCCTCACACGCGTACCATTCGGATACGGGGAATCGAACCCCGAGCTGCCGCGCACGTCTCATGAGAGGCGGCAATGTTAGCCGTTACACCATATCCGACAGTGTGTTCAGTACGCCACGCCTACATCACTGTACGCAGTGATACCATGTGAATCTCTCATGAAGATCGCGACGCGAGCTGGGCTTGGAACAGAGTACGATCCATGGCGTTGACACCACACCAGAGCGCCGGGGATTTCTTCCGCCACAACACAGCTGGCTGAGACGCTGCGGGATGTGCTTGGTCGTATTTGCCTGCACCACTGCACAAGCCTCCTCGATCGTCAAGCTCTCCCTCTTCCAGCTACCACCATCTCCCATTCTCACCAAGCCCGCTGTCTGCCACCGACACTCGCGCATGCACAGCCCAGCCGCCTTGGCCAGACACGACTCGGGGTACGTGATGCATATCGAAACCATGGGGGACTCAGGCATGCTTGATCCTACTTAAACCCATTCCGCTTCCGCGACACATCGTCCTATTGCCCCACCCCAAGCGACGCGCCAGGCGCCATGTCGCTCCTCGCCCTCACCGCGCTCATCGCCCTCCCGCTTTCGCGCCTCGCGCCCAAACACCTCTACAAAGCGCGCCAGATCCTCTACATCGCCTCGCTCTTCTTCATCGCCATCTTCGGCCCGCCCATCGGGCTGGTCATGACCCTCCTCGGCCGGAAGTACGACGTCAACTACGTGGTGGATAGGATGTACTACTACCTGGGCAGCACGGTCATGGACATCCACGTCGACGTCGACGGTGCGGAGTACCTCGAGACAGGCACGCCAGCGGTGCTCATGTGCAACCACCAGAGCTTTCTGGACTTGTTAGTTGTCGGACGGTGCGTTGCGTATTTCTCATTCCCTCGCTTCATCTCAATCAGAACCAGCGTAATCCCCCGCCAAACCTCCATAATGGCCAAACGCTCCATCCAATGGACGCCCCTCGGTCTATACATGCTCCTCTCCGGCGCGATCCTCATCGACCGCGGGAACAACGCCAAGGCCGTCGCCTCCGTCAAAGCCGCCGGCTCCGTCATCAAGACGCGCAAGCTCTCGCTCTGGATATTCCCCGAAGGCACGCGTACGCTCAGTAGCCTCGACTCCACGCGGATGCTCCCGTTCAAGAAGGGCGGGTTCCACTTGGCGTTACAGGCAGGGATACCGATCCTGCCCGTCGTGGTGGAGAATTATTCTTGGTTGTATAGGAAGGGCTTCTTTGGGACGGGGAGGATCAAAGTCAAAGGTGTGTAATACGGTTGTGCTTTGCAACGCTACATCGCGCTAAATGGCGCCCGCCCAGTCCTCCCTCCGATACAAACAACCGGGAAGACGACGGACGAGCTCATCCCCATCGTGCAGAAGCAGATGCTCGACACTCTCATTGAGATCTCGCGCAAGCCTGAGAAGGTGAACGGTGTGGAGAAGGTTGCAGAGGACAACGGCATGGGAAAGGTTGCAGAAGACGCTGCGTCGGGATAGGCGGAAAAGGATCGAGGGGTTCAAGCTGTTTTTGTCGTTCGTGTTCTACCATTCCTGATATTTTTGCTTCACTCGTCGCGCTTTACTTACTTATTCCTTGTACACTCAACCACTTCTAATGCGGCTTTGTTGTATTCTTCCTGTGGCATCTCTCTACAACGTGCAATCATTTTCGGATTTCCCACTCGCCGCCGTCAGGATGATGGTACAGTCCTGGCTCTTCGTCCGTTGAAGCTGTCCTTCAATTGCAACCAGCACTTTTTGCCACTGCACCAGCGTCGTTGTATGCAGCGTCTGGCCTCCTTGTCGCGTGCCCTGCCAGTTTTCATCTTGCACGAAGATCCGGCGCGACTTGTCTCGTCATCCATTCACCCGAATCTTGTCCTTTGCAGGGGTTTTATCGACAGGCTTGCTCCCCCTTCACACCACCGGGCCCGTTTGATGAACGTCACGGTCTCGCGTTAGATGGATGTCTGGCTGCAGTCAGAGTCTCCAACCCACTATGTATGCATGACCGCCTTCCCGTCGCGCCGTCGGATCTTATGAATGGGTGCTCCTTGGGCGTGCACCATTCTCGATCCTCTTCTCTTGTCCACGGTTCTTTGGTGCTGACATTGTGAGCTGGGGGGGGGGGGGAGTTATAGGGAGGGGCAATAAGTCGAACATGCCTCCAAACGCATGCTGTGGAGGCCGTGTCATGGTTGAAAAGCTAGTCCCCGGTTTGACTTTTTTGTGAGTAACATAGAATTTTTCACCGCGTCCAAACGCAACATTGGTAGGTATAAGGGCGCAGGCAAGGTTGTGTGAGAAATGCAGGGAGTCAGTCAAGCGAAGCGCGTGTTTTCTGTTTTTGCCTAGCTTGTGTCTTGAGGCTTTGAGTATACATTTTTGGGAGAGGTGACTTACCGGTGTTTGTCTTGCCTCACAGTGCGATACGAATGAGGCACGAGCAGTGCCAGGAGGGCAATGGTTGGTGTTTGGCGCTGCCAGTTCGCAATCGCCTCGCCCTCGGAGTCCGGACCTTGAAGACGACTCACGATAGCAAGAGACAAAACAAAAATGGGTGGTAGACCAGTTTATAGCAGCAACTTGTTTCGATCAAGTGACCTCGGGGTTATGGGCCCCGCGCGCTACCACTGCGCCATGCTGCTATAATACACGCCACACGTGTCAAATCAGATTGGCAAGGTCAAGACAAGACGCAACGCAAGTGCTTGACACCGAGGGATTTAAAGCATGGCGGCGCACGCTACATTCTCTTGACTGTCGTATCCACCATCGACGGGGCTTTTCCGTTTAAACGTTACCGCACCGGTACACTCATTGCTGATTCTTACATTGCGCTCTCAGATTCAACAATGCCTCGCCGCCTGCAGTACAAATCACTCGCCGCTGACAAGTTGGACCCTGTGAAGCTGTTCATGTCAGCCACGACGTTCAGCGTGTCGTGGCTGGAACTCACCGGGTTAGGTTACCGTCATAGCAAGCTCACGACACGCTCAAGTGTGCAAGGTCGATCAAGTTCAAAGGTGAGAAACAGGAACTGTATGAACATTCGGAATGCAAAGAGAAACAGAAATGGTAGCAAAAGAGAACGAACGAGTCACGAGGGATCGTAGACACTACTTCCAAGTTCTGTGGGCAACGATGACGAACTATTTACCCGAGAAGAGTGAAGAGCAGCGCGACCACGACTCCGACAACATCATCGAGACTACCATTGATGTCAGAGTGCGATAGATAGACATGCACCGGAGCTGAACGTACAGGAAGACAACCTTCTGGAGAATGCCGGGAACGAGGATGTCCAAGTCGATGAGGAGCTTGTCGAGGGCGAGGGTGAAGCCGCTGACGAAGATCGGGTATCCGCCGGGGGGCTTGGACTTGCCGTTGGCGTTCGTGACCGAGTTGTTGATGTTCTAGATGCGCGTGCGTCAGCGCGGTTCGCGGCATCATGTCAAAAGTGGGATTTACAGTGATGATGCTAGCCGCAGTGGACGCGATCTCGTCCTCGCTCTGCCTCTTAACCTTGAACTTGGCGCCAGAGGCAGAGACAGACCCGAGGGACGCGGTGGCAGTGTTCAGCGCAGTCTGGACCTGGTTGAACAGCGGGGTGAGCGTGGTGCTGTCGTCCTGCCCGTTGGCCACGGCCGAATCTGGTCACGGTGGGGGTCAGCATGCGGCGCGTCGTGGAAGAGGATAGTGTGTAGCAAACCAATCTGGGGGAGAATGCCGTTCGTGGTGGTCTGGAGGGTCGTGAGGATGTCCAGGATCTGCGCGTCCTGGCGCTTGGCCACTCCAGTGGTCGTCAACGCGTTGGCAGGGGCCCACGACGCGTAGGAGAAGAAGGAAAGGGCGACAAAGGCGATGCGGGTGGCGATCATGGTGAAGAATGCTGCTGTGGAAACTGCTTGTGGCGGCTGAAGGACTCGCTTTTTCTCCAGGTCTTTTATACTTCAGAGAGTTACCTATACGTCAGTGCAATGGTCGAACAATATGAGGTGATAATGAGCCGAAGAGACGCGTCTACTTCGTTTTGAATGCCTGACGTCGTTTTCATGTCACGACTGACAGACAGAAACTTGGTTCTTGAGGGTTAATCGGTAGATAATCGGGTTTGTGTGAAGTGATGGTGATCATGTTCTCGGAGTTGAGCGCTGTTGATGGCACCATGTTGGTTGTCTGCGCTCTGATGTATCAAGTTTAGGAGGCTCACGTACTAGGATGAGCTCCAAAGTCCCGACTATCTGAACGAACGTTGCAAGCAAACGGTTCAACATCATAGCAAACCCGGCAATCACGTCTGCGACGCGAGTCTACCTGCCCTTCATTTACGGAATTCGAGTTGTCGCAATACCTGTTCTTGATGATGAACCACTCGGTAGACAGAGCTTCTCCGACGGGCGACATGCGTCATTGAACTCTCTGTCGGGTTCGCATTAAACCCACGTCAAAGAGTTGCTGAAGGGGGCAATTGTATGCCGTGAAGACATGTGGGCTTCCGTCGTACGAAGCACGAAAGTGGGAAACCGTTATGTTGCGAGAAGAATGATGGGGGAAGTTATGTCGCGGGAGCCGAGAATCCTAGCAGTATGCAAGACAGCCACGTACGACGAATGAAAAGTCGCAGGCAACTACCGTAGCAATCGAGTTCAGAGTCTGCGTACAACGCTTCGAAGAACATCACCTCGGTTTGGGTCAGGTTGGACTGATGAACTACAGACGGCCATCACACCGTGGAGTAGGAAGCTCTGATGTGGCTGATGTCGAGAGAAGAGGCGTGCCAGGGTCTCCTCAATTGTTTAATGGTTCCGCAAACACGGATCTGAGTGCGCCGCCCTAAACGCATTGTTCGCCAAGAGAAGAATTTCTGGGCGTCAGCTGGGAGCTTCGAGACTCGAGTCCATTTTCCGGTCGCAGGAGGGGAGCAAGAGAGGCGCTACATGCGAAATAGACCAAAAGCAAGGGAAATGTTGACCGGAGAAGGGAAAGACTCGTGCGTTGACGTCATCCTCCCAACGGGGCTCTTTCCCCCGTGCTCTTCCTCGTGCGCGTCCACCACGCGTCTCACCGTTCAAAATTTCTCATTTTACGCTCCATCTCATCATATTGACGCATGAGCACGACAGCTCGAGAGAAGAGGCTTGGACAATGCGTCGACACGAGGAGGAGGGCCACATTGTTGACAGCGATGACTCGAAGTGACCAGTTCAGTGTCATAGATGCAAACCCGGTTCACAGATTCACAGGGTGAGTCTTCTGACCGCGGGGTGCTTTCTTGCTGAGGCTGAATATTCTCAGTAAAATCGTCGCCCCAAACCGGTTGAGCGAGTGCTCTATTTGTGCGTGAGTCTTTTCGGTATGGTTCCTCAACTTGCAGTGTGATACAATACATCATTCTCTTCATTCAATGGGATTTTATAACAGTTCACGATTGGTTGTCAGTAATAGTTTTACTACATTGCTTGGTGTGGATATTGCGCCCTGGCCGTAAGGTTTGCTGATAGAGGAGACAGATCATATTACATGTGAGCGAAAGAGGCATACACCATGCCAGCACCATGCAGAGACGAGGTCGTGGCGCGGAAGACTCTCCAGATTCGGTGGACCGATGCAATCGAGAACTCTGATGCGTTGGCATATACTGTGGGTTGGTCAACTGATTCGTACACTGCTCAATTGCCTACACACTACGGTACCACCTTATATTCATTGTTACTTGCAACGTCGAAGAGAAATAGGGATCGGCCAATGCCGAAACGTACACGTGGGCGATTGGGCTTTTGACATTTGTTTGCCCGTTGTTTTCTTGCTATCATCTAAAATGCCGAACGTCGCACAATGTGCATTGCCTTTCCATCCATCCTTTGCTCGTGCCACGTCCAGAAGTGTGCTGATCCGTCATGGTGCGTCCCGCTCACGATCGCAGCCCTCCCCAGGGAGCCTGGATTGCCGCTGACAGACACTGGCAATATCAAGATCTGCCGGGGTCATCACTCAATCCCAGCCTCGAGCAGGCGGACTGAACCACTCTCAATGAAGTTCAGGTTTAATCAATTGAGCACTCACGAGGAGGACCCAGTCGTTGATGCTCGACACCGACTGCGATGATATGAGCCCGAACGCATCCCCGAGTCTATAACAAGCGTCACTTCAGACCTTGATCACGCACGCCTACCAAGCCTCTCAGGCTCTGACAGCTATGAGAACGGCTGAAAGGTAACGGTAGGCACATAATACCACATTTTACTCACAAATGTCTCATTTTCAGTAGCTCGTCGTCGTGTTCGGTGCTACTGGCCTGCAGGGCGGAGGCGTCATCGCGAAGCTCTTGGACAATCCTATCTATAAGCTGCGTGCCATCACTAGGGATCCAGCAGGCGAAGCGGGGAGAGCACTTGCCGACAAAGGCGTCGAGGTCGTATACGGTATATGCTGACCTGGCTGATCAACCAGGTGTTTTGAAAGCGGGTGAGGTACGTGCTGCTCCTGTCTAGGTGATGCCAATCAAGGACGGACTTCGAGGGCCTGGCCGGCACCAAAACGCCACACTTCCTCAGCAAAGTCACCGTGGACGAATACATCCTCTCCTTCCCCGAGCTCGCAAAAAAAAAACGACCTTCCTCCTCCTAGCCTTCTACGTCCACAGTTTACCACGAGCACCCCACTGCACCGGAAGAGCGACGCACCATACGTATGGGCTCAGCCGATGCCGCCCACTACGTACATGCTTTTGACAGGAGACGTGGGGAACAACACGGGGATCTGGGTCGCCAAGATCCTCGAGCGCCCGGCCCTTGTCCTTCTCAGCAAGTACGTCCTCGCCAAGGAGTCCGTGTGGCGCATCGACAAGCTCATCGAGCTCTGGGGCCGCATCGTCGGCAAGACCGACTCCGTGGAACGAATCACCTTGGATGAATTCATGAAGCGCTTCCATCGCGGGCCGGACTATGGGAGGGAGATCGGGCTGATGATGGTGCAGTTTGGGGAATACTCGGACCCGGGGAAGAGCTCGTCGAGCTTTGCGAAGCAGGGGTTTGAAGAGGTGACGAAGGAGGATTTGGGAATTACGAATTTGACGACGATCGAGGAGACGTTGAGGAGTTTGAATTGGAGTTCGGTGGTGTAAAGGTCTTCACAAAGAACAGTGCTTCTTATTGGAACGATGCTGGTCGTGTCGTTTGCATAGGTAGATGTTTTGTGGCAACAGACTCCGATTCGCAAGATCCACAGGGGATGAAGACTCAACTGTAGATTGAAGGACCGTCGATCGTTCCATCCCAGCAGTGGGTAGGCCTGGTGGATCAAGAAGCCAAGAAGATACGGTGCTGCAGCTGTCGGTCGAGGCCTCGAGATAGTGATACTGATAGTGATAGTAGAAATCGGAGTCAGCATAAGTAGATCACGGCCTATGCCGAGAGTGAGCACGTGCGTCATCATTCGGTTGAATCGTTGACGCGCTTCGCCGAATGGCCGTTTTCTTCCTCCCTCATCATTCGACTACAGGATTCGTGACGAAGATTCGGCAAGCCTCAAGGGTACGTCCCTCGGCCTCTGATTGCGCGTTCAGCTTATGCCGCGTAAGTCATCGCGTGGCCCAAAACAGGGGATCTCTCACGAAATCTACGAACATCAGCTGAGGGTGGTTCTATCGAAGGTTTTCCGAGCCGATCAAGTGAATTCGGAGACCTTCCGTTGCAGCCTAGATGCTGTAAAACCGCGCTGGACACTCGGCTGTCCTCTCCATACGATAATAGCTTCTGCAAGCCGACATGGGGATAGAGAAGGAGAAACTCCAGGTCTGGTGCTGTATCTTCGCCTACGAGTTCCGCTTTGTGATGCCACGGTAACAACGCGAATATTGATCCGACGTTCGCATGAACAATTCAATATGTACCAATGCGCAGGATACAGAGTCACGGAATGAAGTCAGTGACTCGATCTAGCTCAGGTCGTTGGCTGAATTGTACACGATTCCGCGCTTAGGCAGTCCTTGGTTCCTTCCGCACGTAAAAATTCTCTGGACTTCAGGATATCACGATTAACGCGCGAGTGTATGAGGTTACCATCAGGTTGACGGCGAGCATATACTGCAGCACGGACTCTACGGCCAATCACATCGAGTCTGATAGTACGGCTTCAGTCCGAGGCCCATAGATTCGGTGAGTGCATTCGCTGGATCGTGGCACGTCATACATCGGTCCGAAACTAGGATCAATGGCTTGGACAATGTACTTCGGTTGGCCACACCTGCGCACTCGTCTCCGCTATTCATACGTGAATACGCGGCCTCTACATGTGCATCCGCAAGCACTGTCGATTGAACAAGTGAGTCGCCCGAGGATGCCGACGTAGCCTCAGTTCATGCGTTTGCAGCACATTGGTCTCGCCAACTTTCTCTACTTTGGGATCTTAGGAGCGCTTTCGCGCATACTGTGTATTTTCGTCGCTGAACATTCCATGTCAATGGCTGCAATGACATCCCGACCCTTTGCGGTGATCACGGACCGTGGTCTCTGTTGCTCACGCTCAGGTCACCACGACGTGTGGATTGGGTTTGACGATGTTTTTACATCGGTCGAATGGCGCTCCAGGATTTCTTATCGACGTCCCAATCTGCTTTGGAAGCCATGGTTTTGCCACCTACACGCGCGTCGGCCGTCAGCCACAGAGCACGCGACCGGTAACTTTCCGAAGACCGTACCTCGACGTACGTTAACCTTGAACCATATTTGGCTCATAACACTACTCTATCAGTTTGAGCCTGCACGCCGGTATTGGAAACTGAGTGATGAGAGGGGATAACTCAAGACAAGGGTTGCAGGAGATCCTCACGCAACGATGGGCCACTTCGTGCGCTCCCCAGTTGATGACAAAGTTCAATGTCTTCTTTTTCGTACGCGGAAATGACATCCGGGGTCCTACGCCCATCGCACTGCTGGTTCCTGGGGTTCCGTATCTCGGACCGGCAACATTCCCTTAGCGGATTGTGATGATTGTGGGCGTGTAATTGAGGTTTGAAGACTGATTGTGTTACAGGAGACTTCGGTCTGTGCCTGGGTCTGTTTCTGGGTACGCTGGAATGTTTTTTTCAATCGTTGATACCTCGCTCAGTACACTCTCGCTTACCTATCGGCATCCGCAGGAAAACCGTGCTTTCTTGATTTGGTATTCCCGTCGCGGCGGTGTATAAGAGCGATGCCTGTGATAATACTGACTATTCAGAGTCGCACAGATACGACCAGTCACCCACAAGCAATATAATGACACGGTGCCGCACTAAGAAGAATCGCTAACTATACGGAGCACGCTGGATCGGCGAGCCCCATTTACTCACCGGACGTAATGGCAAATGATCATAATGCTCATGGTACATCATAAGACATCAACGCCATCGCCTGTTGAGCTTACTTTCCTCCAGAGTCCCCCCATCTAACGTTAATCGACATCGATAATCTCCGCTATGCTGGGCCCCTCAACCGAAGTAAAGCTTGCACCCGTCGACGACGCGGGTACGGTGATGTCCTTCGTGGACTCTGGCCCCGTTCATGGTTCGACGGACTATACCACGGTTGTTATCTTTCATGGTAGCACGTTCAACGCCTGTCCGAATTTCTCCTTCATTGGCCTGTCCTCATCGACTGACGCGCTTCTCTGCCAGATTCCTTCAAACGCATCCTCCCCTTGGCTGCCGATGCCAACCTTCGCTTTGTCCTCGTCAATCGTCGAGGATACTCCGGTTCGACGCGTTATCAGGACTATGAGCTTGGCCTTGCAGCTGAAGCGAGGCAAGAGTTCCTCGAGCTCACAGGCCAGCAGACCACCCAGTTCCTGGTATGGTACGTACGAAACCACGATATACCGGCTTCGTCAGCTAGTGCAGGCGGACTGGTAACAGTGGGGTGGAGTTTTGGCGCAATATCGTCAGTCCATGGCCGAACCATCGGCATCACAAGAACGTTGACATGTATACTGACGGCTCGTTCGATAGGGCTCTGTCTGTTCTGGCGTACCCAGAGGCCATTCCCGTGTTATCCTACGCGACACTCGAGCCATATCTCCGTCAGGTAGTTCTGTATGGTACGCAATCAAATCGCACATCGATTTCCGCTGAAATCGTCATTGACATACACGCTAGATCCACCTGTCACCGCTCTCGGATACCCTGAGGACACCAACTCTGGCTATAACGCTTTCACCGACCCATCATGTTCCACCCCCGACGAGATGTTCCTCAAATTCTCCACCTGGATCTCTTCGTACTTTGACCACCCCGATCCGCTATCCGGCGATCTCGACAAAGCATGGAAGGGCGATGGACGGGACTCTTTCCGCAAGATGACCCCAGACGACTTGAAACTGCATTACGAGCCTGCGGCCGCTGCACCTACGGATTTCTTGCTGTAAGTTCTCGGTTCTTCCGATTGTCGCTGTCTTACGTTGACGTTCACCAGGATCACACCCGCGATGCAAGAGCGCTTGTACGAGCAGACACGACTAGCGTTGTTTGATGAGAAAGTCGCTCAGAGCCTTCCGAACGTCGAGATCGTGTACCAGATGTGCACATCATCGATATGGTACTGCGTCCTCTCATATTACGATACCATAAGGCGCTACCAAGAGTGTCTTTCAAAGGGGATGAGCCTCAGGAGATTGCGCACCGTTGAGATCCGCGGCGCAAATCACTTTGTGAGTATCATTGCCTATCAATCTCCCAGCGCAAGCGCATGATCGAGTGCTGACTGTATCCTGCTGAAGATACATTGGGACGATCCCGCTGTTTATTTGGATGCCTTGAAGGAAGGACTTTTCCAGACTGCCTCACCGGCCTTGTCTGATACACAATCGCTGCCATGTTGAACACTTTGACTTGTTACTGCGGTAGTTGTATCACTCTTTCACGCTCTGTTGTTATCTTAATATGATATTCATGACTTACTCCCACACCTGCATTGAGTGTTCGAGGCTTCTTTGTGTCATTCGCCTCCTTATTCCTGAGTGGTCCGGCTATATTCCACTTGATGCCGGGGTCTTGCGGAGTGCGCTAGCGCCGAGATGTAAACTCAAAGGCGCGCCACGGTGATGGGTATGCGTGAATTCGTAGCAATGAGCAAGGTAATAGACTACAGCTAACAACGTGCGGAGAGCATGGGTACCGAGATAAGATTGAAACCTACGTACTTAGAATTTGATTTACGCAGCGTGCACCATGACGGCCACATGGCGAGCGTTGCTTTACCGGCGGCAGCAAAACTGTGATTAGGACTGTCAAGACGCTTTTCCTGGATGCGCTTTGAGAGCAGGAAGACGCTTCGAAGGTGCGCCATTGCGATTGTGTCTCATTTCCAATCAAGATCTCAAGCAAGACAGCTCGTCCTTTCCCCCAGACGTGACTCACAGAAAGCTTTCGAATACAATTTGCCGAACGGTACAGATTATGATGATCTCTAGAGCACCGAACTCCAATCCAAGCCCCTCAGCGTCTCCTCAATGGTAATCAAGTCCGTGATCCCCAAATCCTCCTTGGTCACTTCGTCGAACCCAGGCTTCGCAAAGCTCGACGAACTCTTCTTCGGGTCGGAATACTCACCGAACTGCACCATCATCAGTCCAACTTCCCTCCCCATTCCCGGGCCAAGGTGGCACCGATCAACAAACTCCTCCAAGGTGATCTGCTCCATCACCGCCTTCTTCCCGACGATCTTACCCCACAACTCAACGAGCTTGTCGACGCGCCATACAGCCTCGTTGGCGAGGACGTACTTGCTGGGGAGCACAAGGTCTGGGCGCTCGAGAATCTTGGATACCCAGATTCCTGTGTTGTTGGGAACGTCTCCGGTCAACGGCATGTACGACGTAGGCGACATAGGCTGCTCCCACACGTAGGACCCATCACTCCTCTTATGCGGCGGATTGAACCCTGATAGGTTGTGGACGTAGAAAGCCAAGAGCAGGAAAGTCGTCTTCCGTGCAAGCTCGGGAAGGGAGAGGATGTACTCGTCCACGGTCACCTTGCTGAGGAAGTGCGGCGTCTTAGCGCCCGCCAAGCCCTCGTTGTAGAGTGGGTAGACGGGGAGCGTGCTCCAAATGTAGTGCTGGAGAGTGGGAGTGGCGAGCGCCGCGTCAGCGAGGATTTTCCCCTGCTTGACCTCGAGCTCGAACGATACTGGCGAGTTGTACGGTTTTTGGTGGGCGAAGATGGTGTTTCCGAAAATAGCGTAGGCACCCTAGTCATTTCGTTTTCATCAGCAACTCATATTTGCCTAAGACGGAGAACCTATACCTCGCATGCCTTCAAGACACTCGGATAGTCGACAAGATCGGCGGAAACGACCTCGACACCCTTGGCAGCAAGTGCCTTCCCCGCATCCCCGTCTGGGTGCCTAGTAACGCCGCGCAGCTTATAGGTTGGATTTCCCAAGAGCTTTGCGATGACGCCTCCGCCTTGTAGGCCAGTGGCACCGAATACAACGACGAGTTTCTGAGACATGACTCTGAGATGGAAATGGACGTGCGTAGGGAGTTGTGTTGTTTGTCTCGAATCCCAGCTGATCTTATATACCCACAGTCTCGCCTCTGGAACCCTGGACGAGTGGGACTGTGCTTTGTCAAGCACTCCGTTGTCGTTGAGGGCCTCGGGGATGGGCTCGGTCATCTGACCGCGTGTCAAGAGTATCATCGACTCGGATCGAGTACTTGCTGAGAGAGAGCTCGGGCATGGAAAGTAAGCTCGTTCAGATACCACCCATTCGTGGTGTTACCCAATTGAGAAGTGCTTACTCAGGAACCTCGGAACCGACTGGTCGCGGTATGTCTCGTCCTGACCATCCTGGCATCACTCCAATCAAACAAACAATAGATACGCGGTACGTCTTTGGCTCTCGTGTCCCGCTTGTCCATCATACTTCCCTGGCGACGCCGCGACGGTCTCTGGGCTCCATCAGAGGAATCATTCCCGAGAACAATAGATGTAGATCCGACCAATGTGTCGGAGGCATGGTCCCAGCGTCAAAGACAATAACTTTTTAAATGATGCTATTGTCTTTGCTCCAGCGACTTTCCGACGCAACTCACACCTACATAACATAGATCACCATCATCCTGCACTCTCATTGCCCCAACATGTCTCTTACTCACACAGAATACCAGGACGACCCGTCTGCCCTGGACGCGCTCAGTGATAGTGCACCCCTGCTGGAGGGAGCGCACTTGGGGCGTCTCGCACTCCTACCCACGACGCGTCTATCCGCCCCAAACCTCGTGAAGCTCAAGATATCCGAGTGCTCCATGTCCTTGCACAAATTCGCCTCCATCTTCCACTCCCTCCCGAGTCTGCAAGTCCTGGTCACTCGCGCTATTTCGCTCACGGATATCGTGGAGTCCATCGCAAAACCCCACTCGTTCCCTCAGCTACTCGAAGCGAATGCCCAGATGAAGGAAATGTACCGGCTGGGCCATAGAGACTTTTCGCCAGGTTCTCCCCTGCTGACGCTGTACGGTCTGAATGGCTTCAGTGTCGGAGAGGAAAGCGTCAAACATCTGGAGATCTTGGATATGACGCTCAAGTCGCGTGGGGAGTTTCTCGTATGGGACTACCTTGCGTCTTCGGGCTCGATCGCGGACGTGTTGGAGCTCACGGTACGCACGGAATGCCTAAGCGATGCCATGGTGCTCCGCATGCAGCCAATGGTGGACCGCGCCAAGTCCTCCTTCCGCATCTGTGAAGTATTTGGTGAGAGTTGAATCAAATCCCCTCCAACACATCACTCATGAGACATTTTCAGCATTTGCAGGGCAAGATGATTACGACTATGAAGTCAACGACACCCTTTATCTTCCGCCAACGCTTCGTCAGTTCCAATTCGAGGTCGGTATGGAGGATAAGTGGACGACCGTCTGCGCCCCGGCTCTCTTCTTCTATGCGAGCTGTCTCAACTCGTGTACGGCCCCACTACCGTCCGTGGGTATCGAGTTTTGGCTGCACATGGAGGAGGACGTCCTGACCGAGCTTCACGAACACAACGACATGCTTCCCGCATTCGAGGCACTCGACGAAGCTTTGATCAACCCTGCGCTCGACATCCAACACCTCGAGTACCGAGTGTGCATCGCTTCCCTGCCGGGCGAGTCCTTCGACTCAGAGAAGGCCAAATCGGTCTTCGAGGACTGGATGCACGAATATGGGCTGCCTAGGGCCGGGATGCACTTCTTTGATTGGATCCCAAACGGTTCGTTTGGGATGGACATTGACGGCACGGTGCCTGGAAGCGACTCAGACCTAGGCTCGATCGAGTGGGGACAAGGCTTCCGTGCACCGCTCGTTTGCGCCTTCGCTTGGGACGGTCCCGATATGAGGACGACTCCCGCACATGCGGATGAACTTGTCCCTCCAGAGCAACGACGACGCCAGTGGGCGACAATGCCCGAGATGGACCGTAGAGAATTTAGCAACATGTCGATGTTGGATCTGCACATACAGATCTCGCTCTGGGCTGAAAAGAGAAGGATAAACCCAAGACACTGCTTGACGAAGAGCAGGATGGAGATAATCGAGGAGCTCAAGAGCGCTGTTGACTGGTATGAATACCGGCTGCTGACAAAGGGGGAGGGAGAAGATGTTTGGGACGTACTAGACGACGAGAGTGATAGAGACGACGTGTATGATGATCACGACGTACAGATGTAACGTACAGCAAGAGCCAATGGATATGTATGTGCCTCTTCGGGGCACAACGAAAGTGCCGTAGGGAGGACCGTGGTGCCGTGGGGGACGTGGCCGTGGTACCGTGGTCAGAGCCGTGGTCGCGCACGAGTGCCGTCGCCGTGAGTGATCGATCGACCGTGAGGGACCCTGGAGCCGTGATCAACGCGTCCACAACATTGTGACCCATTGTGACGGTTCAGTATGAATAAGTGTTGTAGTTTTACATTGTAACAGAGAACTGCAATGCCAGAGCTGCCCAGATGAACATTCTCAGTCAGACAGCCTGTCTTATGAGCGTGTTGATCGAGGCCATGTGCCGGACCAACTCAATCAGTTGACGCGCATTTACGTGAAGTACGGTGATTAGACGGTCGGCGCGTCTTGCCTTCTGCCCACCACCGTGGACCGCATGAAGACAGTACAGAGGCCTATTTCGACACCAATAAAGCTCTTTTTATCCCAGATTCGCCTTATCTATGAACTTATTTCAAATCCACGGCCCCACCGGCACCAGATCGCGACGATTTTCGATTGGACATGGTTGCATGTTCCCTGCTCGCACATCCCAGTGGTCATCGAGCTCGTGAAGCGATATGTTGCGAACTCTAGTCTGTTTCATTTACGACTCGGATTTGCTCACAGCTGACGATCTAACAGGCCAAGTTCGGTCGCTTCATTGCAAAGCGTCTCGAAAGCTTGGATGACTCACCAACTCCAACTGCGCCGCGTAATGGTGTATCTTCCCATAGACGCGAATCGACTGGCGACCTAGTGCCGCTTTTCGATGAGAATGGTGTGTCTTCTGCTGCTCTTTTGATCATACATAGTCTTACAGACCTTCTCTAGGTGTTTTCATGTATCATACCACTGTTCTCAGGCCTCGCTCCTCTAAAGCATCAAAGGTCGTCTTCAAAAAGAAGGGTTCTCGCTCGGATCAATCCCCATCTCCTTCCTCTTCGCCTGATCGCTCTCGCTCTTCCTCTCCTCGCTTCAGACAGCTCAAGGATGGGACTTTCGAGCGCATTGCTAGAGCTCTTAAATCGGTGAAGCGCAAACACGAGAGGTCTCATTCAGATAGCGACTCTCCACCCCCTCCAAGGAAGCGCACCAACGCCTCACGTAGCTCTAAAGCATCACGCTCCTCCAAGCGCAAGGCCGCGCCGTCTACTTCTGATGACGAGCCCTCGCCCGCTCCCAAAAAGCCCGCAACCGCTAAAAAAGGTGCACCAGCCGAGGACGACGTCTACAAAAATGTTCACCTCACCTTCCGTGTCTCTGGTGCTGCTCCTCACGATGCTGAACCTGTTGCTCCTGCTGCTGGTTCGGATGGTCTCGTCAACTCGGTTTTCATCTATATGCAGACCTCTGTTCTTGCTGAGGCCTGGGACGGACTACCTGATGGCAACTTCACTCTTGACGTTGACTGGGCAACATTCGAGCAAACCAAAGACCTTGTCTCAAACCAGCCATATGAGAACGGAGGTGGCGATCCCGACCATTCTGTCACGGCGGCCGCTTGGAAGGAGGGCAAGAAGTCAACCCGCAAATGTCTTGGTTACATGACGTGTACGAACGACGATTGCGAGATCCTCGTACGCCCCATGACCAGGCCTGCAGCGCGGGCCCGCCAACTGCAAAAGAAGTGTCGCTGTGGTGCCTCTCTCCAACACATGCCGTGTCGTGGTGGACAGAGCGCGGCTGATGAGAGTGGTGTGGTCTCTCGTTTGTGGAAATGGTCAGGTGGCGTATTCTATCGGAATGGGGGTTTCCATCGTCACCCACGGCCAACACACGAACTGCATCTCACGGCTAAAGCAGAGAAGGCGTTCACGAGGATCGTTTACGAGCATCCCACCGCTGGACCCTTGAAGCTTGTTGTTGGTTTACCACTTCTCGATGGCACTCACGCTCCTTCCGTTGCTGAGATTGCTCTTCCTCTCACGAACCCCGACTATGTAGGCTACCAGCGCAACGAGATCAAGCGTAAAGCCAGAAAGCGTCTTGGTGACGACTGGATTTCTCAGTACTCGGACTTCAAGTCTCGTCACGAAGACTTTGTTGTTCACGAGCATTTCGGGAAGGCGACCGTTCTTTCCGTTCAGCATGATTGCATGAAGAAGATGCTCACTCGAGAGATTATCCAGGATAAACAGCTCAATGGGACCGTCTCTGACGCGGCGCACGGCTGGTGGCAGAAGCGCACTGACCTTCTCATGGTTAGCTCAGTCTATTCTCCGTTACTCTGCTGTTGGGTTCCAGTCCTTATGTCCTTCGTGAATGGCGCATCGGCCGAGCACTTCATGTGGCATTTCTATGCTTTGTTCAAGACAATGCGTGCACAGGCTACCAAAGTCAACATCAAACTCGAGCCAGTGCACTATGCGAACGTAAGCCCTGTCCTCGAGCTTTTCAGTAGTCTTATATACTTGGCCTTATTCCGCCCCAATCACGGACGCAATAATGAACCCTTGATGTGATACAATGTGATCAGATTGTGATATTTCGGGAATAAACGAGTTGTTTTGACAAATAATACATATTAATAAAGAGTTACCGACATCACGTTCGACGACGAAATTGACAAGTCCGCGAGATGTGGCGCAACAGAGAAGAATTACTCAAATTCCTGCTCCGAGTGGGTATAATCTCCTCTCAGTGAATTGGCACAGTCTCCTAGCCTCGCTATCCCCGGGCCCGGTTGCCATGATGTATATGATTGAGAGAGAGATCCGGGCTGAGACTAAGATGGGGGTAGGACAGACTGAGAGTGGTAGGAGGGATTGTGAGGGAGGAGAGGGTTTCCGAGTATAGACCAAGCTACGTGGCCACTATCAGGTGCGATCGTAGCGGGAGGCTGTGCCAATTCCGGGTAGAAAAGGCCAGATCCGTGTGTGGCGTCCGAAATACCGAGATGGGTAGAGGGATGCACGGCACGGGAGTGAATGAGAGACTTGAGGCGTTCAATGAGCTGGCCCTTGTTGCCGCTTCGACGCTGTTTCCGAATATCTAGTAGCTGCTGCAGCTGTGGAATCCGCAGACCATACAGCATGCCTGGATCAGCCTCCCACTGCTTATCGATGGCGGCAGCATCGAAGTCAGCATACTCGCACTCTCCAGGGAGACTGTTCTGGCTGATACTCGTTCTCTTTCGCCTATTTAATGCCTCAGAGATGTTACAAGTCAGCAAAATCAATAGTACTCACTTTGCATCCGGTGCTGCCAGTGCTCCAGAGCTCTTCCCGCCCCCGTAAGGATTGCTGTCACCGACGCGCTTTCGTTTCGACTTGACGGCAACACCCATAACTGCTGCAGTCTCCGTCCAACTATGTTGATTAGGCGCTACGTTCTGTTTCCGGGGTAGCATAGGAATGATATCGGCCGTGTTCAGAAAGGTAGTGAATGAACGAACTGCCGAGTGAAAGGATTTGACCTCCGAAGAGTCTGGAAGCTGCTGGCAAGCCTCGAGAAGATGCACAATGCC
Source organism: Strobilurus stephanocystis (assembly GCA_019915075.1). Classification (NCBI taxonomy): domain Eukaryota; kingdom Fungi; phylum Basidiomycota; class Agaricomycetes; order Agaricales; family Physalacriaceae; genus Strobilurus; species Strobilurus stephanocystis. Next base: position 29,278 of record JAHLMI010000015.1, read on the forward strand.
TGCTACATCGGAGAGCAGCTCGTTGCAGAGTGACGGTGGACCATGTGAGGGCGGACACAGAGGCGAAGATGGAATGATGTGAGGACTAGTAGCCAGGAGTGTCGGACTTGATACTAGGTCATCAGACGAGAGCAAAATGTCTTTCGAATATGATTTGGGGTTCTCAGTATCCATGTAGCTCGCGGGAAGTGAATTTGACTCAGGCTCTGTCTCTGAGCCATGCACGCGTCGTGCAACAGCAAGATGCTGACAGTGACGGATCTCTGGGAACTTGGGGCATTCACAGACCACCAATTCAAGATCAACGAGCCACTTCTGCTTCGCATCTGACTGTGACTGTACAAAGCAGATAGTGCCCGTCACTTCATCGAGCGCCGTAACTGCAGAGTCCGGGATACAGGAAGCGGCTTCCTGTACACGCTTCAGAGCATCGAGTTCGAGACTCCGTCCATGGACGCCACCCCATTGAAGATGATGACGCTTGATAAAGTAAGGAAGCGCGTTGTCGACCAACGTGCTGAGAAGGTGATCAATGCGTCGATTCCGCTTCCCTTTGAGAAACATCCCCTTGAGAAGATGATGCCATGCTTCAACCATCATGTTGGTGTCGCAGTTGGTAAGAACATTGCGTTCCAGGCGATAGATACCTGACCAGAGATGTATCTCTGATAGCCAGTAGCGCTCCAAATACCGCGAGAAGGAGTCGGGCGCTAGAGATTTGATGCTTTCCCAGCATGCGTCGAATTTGGCTTGATCCGTGAGTCGAATCCATCGCCGGCAGTGCGCCCAGACATCAGGAAACTCAGTAACCGAGAAGTGCTGTTGCCAAGCATGTAGGACATGCCACCAACACAGCAGAAGCGTAGAGTAGGGGAACCATCGAAGGATCGCGTTCATCTGACCGCGATCCTTGTCGGACATGAAGTAACGCGGGATGACGTGCGGTGATAAGGCAACAATAGTGCTCAGGAAGAGACCAACAGTGACCTCCTCGGAGTTCGAGGCAATCATGAAGGCGCACGGCATGCCATGGCCCCAGTGATCGCGAGCCAATATGGAGAAGAGCTTCATGTTCTCATAATGAGTAACATTGTGAGTTGCATCCATGCCGACAAACCCATTATGACCATACTCCTCCCAGCAGTGTCTCTGATAGTCCGTTTGAACTATCAGAACAAACGCGCCTTCCGCCACGCCGGACCCAGGTGGAGGTGGATCAGCAGCACGCTTCAAGACAACATGAAAGCCACGAGACCGTAGCTTTTCTGCCCAAATCTGAAGTGACGCCGAGTCCGAAGTGCTGAAGCGCACGCTTTCGGCTTCGATCTCCTTTTGCACCAGGTAGACATGATGACGCTGGATGAAGTGGCGCAGATTCAAGTTGTCATCTTCTCGAAGATTACGCCAGTTTTCTTCAGTGAAGATGTCTCCACCCTGAACCTTTCTCATCTGAGAGGGTGATTAGCCACAGATATGCGTGCAATAGACATGTAAGGATCTGCATCACGTACCACGGTCTCCGCATCCATTCCTCCTTCAAGAAGTCGCCGTATTTCGGACTTGACATGATTGGGAATGCGGACATGTGGTACATTGGCCTTTCCAATGTCGTGATTATGTTCATGCTTGTTGTATGTCCCGAGAACAGCCAAAGTACGTGGGTATGTCTTCACAGTCAGAGTACGTTGACAGCTGCACTTTTTTGAGTCAAGCTTCCGATTCTTTCGGATGCCCTGCTTGAAGTAAGGCTTGTTGCCGCCAGTGGCACCCCTCCCGCAACGGAAGATTGTTTTGGTTAACCAATGTGGCGTATTTGGCTTGGGATGCTCGTGGGAGAGCCATTCTACCACATTTTCCTCAGCCTCTCTAGCTTTCCAGGCCTGAAAGTCGGCCATATTGTCCCATTTTAGGTCGCTGTACCCATGCAGAATGTCATAGGCATATGAGCCGCGGGGAGGCGCGCTATCCCGGGTGTCGGAATCACCTGTGATTTGGGACGTCAGTCTGCCGTCTTGTCGGCATCTGATGCACTTACTGGCGTGGTTATCCATATGTATGAGGCCGGTCCGAGAGTTAATGGACAGTGTGACAGCTGTGATGGGCGGGACCAGGCGGGTCTTGATCAACGGCGCGAAGGCGCGGCGCGTGTGCCAAACAACGCGCGACGCGCCCGCGTCAGATCACGCACTGCACAGCTTGGGTAGTATAAATAATATTCTAGATAATCTACTAATTATGATGATTTTTGCCCAAAGCGGCGGCAGCGCCCTGACTGCCAAACGGGGACACGACTACTGCTGCCGAGATTGGGGCGGAATAGCAAAAGTGGTCTTATATTGTTCAGGTTCTCGACTTCAGTGCAGCGGAACGATCCGGGTACATCAAGGCGTACATCCGCATTCATCTCGAGGATGATGGAAATACCCGCTCCGAGGAAGAGCTCCGGGTGGAGGCCGAGGGCCTACTGAAGGGCTGTAAGGAGCACTTTCGAGCAGCCTGCACCAGAATTGCTCGAAACCACCACATCATTCCAGCTGGGGACAGCATCCAGTTCACGGCTATGTGCCAGTCCCTTCGAACAGTGACAGACGTTGAGCAATTCCGTCGCATTGCTCGAGAGATTGTTGCGAGGTGGCCAAAGACGGCGTCATGGCTGGCATGGTGGATGAGAGACTCGCATGCCTCTATGATCTTCCACTCTCAACGTGTCATGGATCCTGACATCTGGGATGCAATTCCCGATGATACAAACGCTGAGGAGGCGATGCACTGGAGACTTTACTCAGCCTGTGGAAAGCTTCACGACGTAATGTTTGGCTTTGAAGCTTTGTGGGTAGTATGCGTAAACTTTGAGCGTATGATTCATGCGGTACAAGGTGTGTATATTCTTACAAGCTCATTATTGATCTACTCAATACCTTTCGACAGTTGGAACGCTCATTCGATACCGAAAGGCCGAGCCGTGGAAAATCGTCGCCGAGAAGCTTGGGATCACGAAGCCTGGTCGCCTGCCTGAAGCTCGCTCTAAGCGGGCTCAGGCGAATGACGGCCGCCCGCCTGACACCACTGTCAAAATCAACAAGCGTTCCGAGGCCAAAGCAAAGGCTGAGTTTGAGGCAAACCTGGCGAAGCGCGTTCCTGTACCATCAGCTCCCTCCAAAAAACCATCCCCTGTTGTACCTGCAGTCAAGACTCCCACAGTTCCATTGCCCGCCGCACACCCAACTCCCCAGACCATTGCTACCCTTCCTGGTATCCCTTGGCAGTCCAACTCTTGCTGGCTTGATGCATCGTCTACAGCGATTCATGCTGTTGCTGAGTGTGACTGGGACGGATTTGCCTCTTCTCTCCTTGGTCACAGCGGTCAGTCTATCTTCGAAGGCTTGTACGGATTCATGGTCACTCTCCACAATCTACGAGAGTCGCCTCCATCGCAACTGGTCAGCACTGTACTGCGAACCAAGCGTAATGATTTCCGGAAGATTCTAATAGATGCTTGTGCCGCGCCGAAGGATGTGCGGGAGTATGAGACGTCCTTTGTATGTTGTCATCTTGGTATCCGTCATTTAGATAACTAAGTTCATGTGACAGGGATGGCTTAGCGAAGGCTTATGGCGACAGAAGAACAACGATCAGTCTCTTGCTCAATCCTTCTTCCAGGGCATCTATATTGAGCTCAAGTTCTGCACTGGCGAGAACCTCGACTCTCTGGAGCCAAACCATATCCAGCTGTTTGATGCTCGGATCGCAAAGTTCAACCCTCTGGATCGCGAAGTTAAGGTCTACAACGGCTCCCTAGGACTTTGGCTTCGCGGCCGAACATCATCAGGTGGATACGAGCAGCCGCTTTCTAGCTGCTGGCGAACCGTTGCAGGAGAGGCTCTTTGCTCGGGAAGCGCCTCCTCGATTCGCATCATGACGCACTTACCGAGCATGTTGGTCTTGAGCTTCGCAGAGGAGGACTCGGCAGCCTCCTGGGACATTCCCGAGCTGCTCGAGGCCACGGACACCGGCGTGACGTACGAACTTGTCTCGCGCGTCTTCTTCATCAACACAAATCACTTTGTGACACATTCCCTCGGACCACCATCGTCTTCGGTGTCGCGAGAGATCTTCTTTCATGACTCCAATGCAAACAATGGGTGTATGATTGCTATCCCTGGTGCAACGGTCGCAACTCATTTGAGTGGCGGCACGGTAGCCCAGTCTCCACGGTCTTCGGACGGCCCCGCTTCAACGACTGAGGTCATCTACCGCTTGCTAGGCGGCCGAGCTACTCAGCAGGCATTCACATCACGGCAGATTGCTCATACTCGGTCTACCTTCCACATCGACTTCACATCCACCTCTTCAACTCAGATCCCAGACGTCCATCTCGAACGTGATGGCTTTGCCGTCCTTGCTTCGGCAGAAACACCCTGGTCTCGGGCGGAAAACAGAACACGGAAGGACTACGAAGCTCGCAGAATCATGCAGCCCCCACCAATCGCTACTCTTTCACGATCAGGAACTCCCGAGTCTGAGGAACCAAACGCACCTCCAGACCATCCCATCTCAAGCTCGCCTCTGCTATCTGATGCTGTCCGTCTACTGTGCAGGTGTGGGGCTGAGGGTGATGGTGATCGTGTCGACCTCGAAGAAACCGTTCTTGAATGTGAGGAGTGTGGCATGAGCTCCCATCTTGCCTGTCAGCGTGGCTTGCATGGACACGCACGCCTGCCACGTCTGTCAAAGTACAAGTTCACATGCACCTTCTGCTCTCTCGAGGCCATGTTTGCGATGACGCCAGGTAGCGGTCGCAACGGCCGCCAGAGTTATGTGCAAGAGGAGTCCGCCCGACTGTAAGTTTTGCTGCTCTCCTTGTCGTCATGCAATACTCAACAAGAGATAGTGAGCGCGAGACTGTGTCAAAATATCGATTACTGTGAGTGATACCTGTTTGCTCTCATAACAGGCCTCATACTGAGGTGGGTCAGACCTGGAAAGGGTGCGCTGGTTCGATTGGGAACCTACTTCTATCCAGTTCGTCTCATCGCTGTCGTGAACCAAACTTGGACGGTGAAACTATGGCGGGGCTGTATATTCCCGAACGGAAGCTCCCACAAGCCGGGTGACATTCTACTTGGTGTGAGCGAGCGCAATATTCGGGACGAATGCTGGAAAGATGTTGCAGCCAGACGTTCCATTCGTGTAAGTCCACATACTACTTTGCGAGTCCGAAGTTAATTCTTTCTCTCAAGCTTGGACAGTGGAAGCTGACTCACATTGCGAAGGAAGAGCGTGAGGACGAAGATACGTCCCAGGACTCTACGAAACGCTTCACGGCCGAAATCGATGCGGCGCTGCTGCCGTTCTGGCAGGTGTTCCGTGATTTGATGACACAAGCACGAGATATGTCTACTGAATCAATCCCGGCCTTGGCTTGGTTGAAAGCCAGATCCAATCGACCAGTAACTGCCTCAGTACCCTATACCGGAGGCATCTCGAGGGATGATTGGTCGCGGATCGATGACTGGTTCTCAGCGCGCTTTCAGGGCACGCCTCGGCTCCGTTGGGTGGCTCTCGTCCCCATGGCTCATGCCGGAACTGTCCTCATTGCCACTCGCTTACACAAGGAGGATTCATCGCACAGTGTGGAAGAGCTACTTGGTGACGCTTGGACTGTACAGGTTGACCTCACCGGAAAATCATTGACAGGACAGCCCAGGCTCGATCCTATTGATGTCGACCTCGAAGCCATTGAGTTCCTTGAAGATCGAATGTTTGCACGCTCACAAGCTGCTGGTGTCGCTGGTAATCACCAGTGGGGGCTTGATGCAGGACATCATCAGGACGGATGGTCGCCATACCACTATGACAGGACCGAGTGGGTTGACGATCTTCGTGAAGGATCCGACTCTGAGCTTGCAGTAAGTCTGTCCTCCATTGCGTAGAAGCACGCTCTGACATTCGGCAAGACTGGCGAAGCATTCATCGAGCTCAAAAAGAAGGACCCGTCACCCGAGATCAACACCAAGCCCAGACCTAAACCAAGGAGGCTCGTCAAGCAAGCCATCACCCCGAAACAGAAGCAGGGCCTGAAGAAGCGCAATAGAAAGTGATATTGGCGTACTGTATATGTATGCACATCTAATGATATGGTATAAGTCGGTATTGGCACCTTTAGACGCGTAGATTGACCGCAAAGACGCGGAAATAAGTCGGACCGTGGTCAGTAGCACGCAGAACACGATCTGGCATTCACATGAGTTAGTGGAATTTTGGGCGACTATTGAACGGTCACAAGCACTGTGTAGAGCCGCCATCCATGGTCCTGGACCGGTGTTTCAACTTTCCTGATGTTCTGGATAGTATTGAGGCAAGGTTAGTTGGACCTATCACGCACCTGTAGCAGCCGTGTCACTCTGCTGTCACGCTGTCTGAAGTGCCGTGAGTGCTACCGTGCAGCGCCGTTAGTACCGTGGTGCTACCGTGAGCCGTGGAAGGGTGCCGTGGTGGACGTGGTGGTACCGTGGTCGAGCCGTGAGTGCTACCGTGGTGCTACCGTGGTGCAGTGGTCACGTGGCTTGATGCAGTGGTCCACGGCTCGGATCGTCAAGGTATGTTCCATGTCGCCACGCAAGAACACGACCCGTTACAGTCTGATTATGGAGTGCCATTTGGTGCCTGCAAATTCCCTAACCTTATAAGGCTAGGGAATTTGCAGGCACACGTCTGGCAGGGTTGTCCGGATTTGTATCTGACCTCCGATGTCCAATGTTCAAGTCGAAAACCCACTCTCCTACTCGATCGTTGATTACTATACTCATTCTCGTCGTGATAGGATCACTGTATTGATGCCATTTACGCGCACTTGGCTCATCGCCGTGGTCCACGGCTCGGATCGTCAAGTTCAGTACCCAAGCGTGCCCGCTTTGTTACTCGGATGTCGATCTCTACACTCATTCTCGCTGAAGTATGAATATCTCATGACACAGTCTACACAAAGTAGGCATGATACCCTACAGGAATGCGCTGTATTGACGTCATCGATGCAAACTTGGGACATACCCTAACCCTAGTGCCGTGGTGGTACCGTGGTGCCGTGTGCCGTGGCCGTGGTCGAAATACCACGGTAACGGCAAAATTGCGTGGCCCGCCTCTTCGTACAACACGAAGAATCAATTTCTTGAACATTGACTGAATCACTGTTCTCGGCTCGAAGGTAGTCCTCTGGCTTACACTTGTAACTTATCGGACAAGCACGCGGAGCGGCTCGAACGTATGCAAAGACAACACTTCCAAAGTACCGCGTGATCATGTCTCAACATAGCTGAGTAACTCTCCGTAATAACTCAAGTACGTGAAAAGAAAAGATAATGATTTCTCGTTGAGTACAGCGGCGTGATTATCAGAGGAAATACAAATTACAACGAGCAGCAGTCTAAGTCGACTGCCAGTGGCCAGTGGACTACCATGTCTCCATACTGTTGTCCTCCTTCTTGTAGATTCAGCTTTCGCATCTTCCCGTTTTTCAAAGAGCGATGTCCTCCCCACCAGCAGGAGCAACGAGCTCACAGACGATGGAGCCGAGGGCTTTTAGCGTCCGAGGGAGGAATCGCTCAAGGATGAAGTTCTTCACCTCCTCGTAGCCCAGTCCGATGGCGTTCCTGTGCGGACAGATCCGCAAGAAGACGCTGCGGCTCCGGGTGGAGCTGAGAGCCTCGTCGAGTAGCGACATCCCCTGCAGGAAGAGATCGTTGAAGCCGTGCTCAATGTGCGCAAAGTGGAGGGAGAACACGATGCGCACGATGGGAATGGGAACATCGTGTCGGAGCGTCGACGCGAGCCAGTGCAAAACCCGCGCGTCTGGCTCGGCGGTAGCCGCAGCATGGTGCACGCCAATGCCGAAAGTCAACTTCTTCAAGGTGCGGGGGAGGGACAGTCCGGGGACATCCCCATATAGTCGATCGAGCCCTACGGTGGCGTCAGCATAAGCTGCATCTCATCAGTCGTGGAAAATCAGACGTACACATCAATCCACGGATATCAACGCTCATTCTGGTCTTATCCACCATCATTTGAATTCGCTCCTGCGTCATCTCGCCGAGGACCGTCGTGCGCACGGTCAGATGCAAGACATCAGCGACGGCTCCCGACGTGGCGAGGTAGTCCCATAGAAAGAAGTCGCCGACAGTGGACAACGATACGTCGAGAGTCTTGAGACTGAGACCTTGTGTCACATGCGCAGGAAAGTCCCTCCGTATATCTCGGCCCTGGTTGGCCGTCAACCAGAGGTCGTAGGCGACAGATCCCGGAAGGTGAATCCGCTCGGTGTCCGTGTCCTCCTTGCCATTATCGAACGTATAAATGATGTATAGAGTAACACCTCGCAGAGTAAGATTTTGAAGCCGAGGGAATGCTGCTAAGAGCTGGGGGAAGCAGCGCTCCGCTATGTGGCAGTTTGTGAGTGTCAACTTGGTGACAGAGGCAGAGTGAAAAGGGATGTCCGCGAGAAGGATCGCTTTGAGATGGAGCGATTGGAGGCGGGGCATCACAGCGAGGAGTCTGGGGATGGTGTCGGTACGGGAGAGCTGGAAGAGCATGGAGTCGTCATCCGTCTCAAGGCGGGGTGGGACATAGAAGTCTTGCACGAGGAGGGACCTGGGGTATTGGCGGAGTCCCCTGTTGATGGTGAACAGTCTGAGAAGGTTACTAGCGGCGATGCACGCATCGTAGGTCTTGGTCCCGTCGTCCAACTTTAAAGAGAGGGACTCGAGTGTTTGAACGTCGACCAGAGGGGCGGCTTGCATGGTTGAATGATTTGACAATTTGCTTGGTGCTTTGTGTTATATGCGACATGGCCAGAGAAACAATAAGAAAGACAAGACAAAAACAACTGGACTCGCTTATTGTTGAAGTCGGTGGCCTGAGCGCTATGATGGGAGAATTGATGGTTACCGAGTCGGAGTAGTCAATAAGTACATGGCACGTGGCGACCGATCTTCTGCCGTCGGCAGCAAAGTTGAACTTGACTCAGGACGGTCGAGGCACTTTCCTTGGAGATGCCGTAGGAGCTCGACCAGGCCATACTAAAGTACGCTATGGCAATTGTCACTTATAGCGAAAAAACGTCTAATTCACGGATACAGCTTTTGGACAGTAAAAAGTAAAGAAACATGATCCTTCAAAGCACCGAACTCCAATCCAAACCCCTCAGCGTCTTCTCGATTGTGATCAAGTCCGTGATCCCCAAATCCTCCTTTGTCACTTCGTCGAACCCAGGCTTCGCAAAGCTCGACGAACTCTTCTTCGGGTCGGAATACTCACCGAACTGCACCATCATCAGTCCAATCTCCCTCCCCAGTCCCGGGCCACGCGAGAACCGCGCAACATACTCCTCCAAGGTGATCTGCTCCATGACCGCTTTCTTCCCGACGATCTTGCCCCACAGCTCGATGAGCTTGTCGACGCGCCATACCGCCTCGTTGGCAAGGACATACTTGGCGGGGAGCACGAGGTCTGGACGCTCGAGAATCCTGGCGACCCAGATCCCTGTGTTGTTGCGAACGTCGCCGGTCAACGGCATGTACGACGTAGGCGACATGGGCTGCTCCCAAACATAGGACCCGTCACTCCTCTTGTGTGGCGGATTAAACGTAGACAGGTTGTCAACGTAGAATGCCAAGAGGAGGAAAGTCGTCTTCTTTGCAAGCTCGGGAAGGGAGAGGATGTACTCGTCCACTGTCACCTTGCTGAGGAAGTGCGGCGTTTTGGCGCCCGCCAAGCCCTCGTTGTAGAGTGGGTAGACGGGGAGCGTGCTCCAGATGTAGTGCTGGAGAGTGGGTGTGGCGAGCGCCGCGTCGGCGAGGGTCTTGCCCTGCTTGACCTCAAGCTCGAACGATGCAGGCGAGCTATACGGATGCTGTACGGAGAAGATGGTGTTTCCAAAGATAGCGTAGGCACCCTGTTCATTTTTGCCTTCGTTAGCCACTGATTCCTGCCCGCTGGACGACGAACTCTTACCTCGCATGCCTTCAAGACACTCGCATAATCCACCAGATCGCCGGCGGAAACGACCTCAACACCTTTGGCGGCAAGTGCTTGCCCCGCTCGACCGTTTGGATCCCTAGTAACGGCGCGTAGTTTGTAAGAAGGATCTCCCAGGAGCTTCTCAATAACGCCTCCGCCTTGTAGGCCAGTAGCACCGAATACGACGACGAGTTTCTGAGACATTGTGATTGTGAGTGTTGCGAGATCTAGAGTTGTGATGTTCGTATTCGACTTACAGCTGATCTTATATACCCACAGTCTCATCTTCAGAATTACTGACGAGTGGGACCGTGCTTTGTCAAGCCTTCAAGCCATTCAAGCCGAAGTCTTTGTCAATGAATGCCTCGGGCATCGGCTCGGTCATCTGACCGCGTGCCCAGAACATCATCCACCCGAGGGCTTCCTGAGAGAACACTCGGGCATAAGATGTAAGCTCGTTCAATTGACCATCTATCGTGGGTCTCTTCAGTTGGGCAGTGCATACTCAGGAACCTGCGGACCGACTGATCGCGGTATGTCTCGTCCTGAGTATCGTGGCATTGCCTCATTCAAACAAGCAGTACACTCGATACACGGTAGATCTGTCTGTCAGTTGTGAAATGAGCCCTGGAAAGTACTTACTCTAGTAGCCTCAGGGATTGGCGGGGGGACGTTCGGTTGATATTGTGGGATCTTTTTAGTGCAGTGCTTTGGGTCCCGTCGGAGCTGAGAACGGGATGCCAGCATACGCTCGGGAGCACACGCGTACCGTGCCGTCAATTCGGCGATGTACATTGTCATCTGTGGCGTTGTAGCTGTAAGATTCAAAGATTTAGCCCATATCTGGGCAAGACGGCAGTGCTACGCCCGCTGATTACATAGAAGCAATCCAGTGGTGTTTGGAGGAGTGCTATCATTGTACGGCAACGTACTTGATTTGAGTTGATTGTCAGAGTATGAATACAATGCAACGGGATATGTGTTCCTGCCAATTCTCGCAAAACTCAACACCACCCCCAAGCGAGACCTTTGTGGTTTAAATTGGTACAAGCGCGTCGAGCTTCCGAGGGCGTCGTTGATGAGGATATTGACCCATTGACCCTCTCACGCAGAATTCATCCTTGTACGAGTTGTTAGTCCCGAACATGACGCAGAGCCCTCAGCCAATTGGCTGAGGGCTCGTCGCGTTGCAACGCGACCGTCATCTCGCGGCCCTGGACGCAAGTCACCCGGCTCCGGCAACCCGGCCCGTCAATCGGACCACTTCCTCGCCTTCCTCTTCGACTCCCATGTCGTTTCGTCACTTTCCCAGTCATCCGCCTCTGGCTTGGTATACACCGCAAAACCACGCCCCAACGCGGGCCGTGTGGCGATGGTAACATGGCCCCTTTGTGTGATCCCATCTAAAAGCTTCCGCCGATTGCTCCGCAGCAGTCCGCAAGTTATTCATAGCAGTGGCACTGCGCAGATGTCATCATTGGACCGCTCATCTCTTTCTTTCCCTTCCTCTTCCTGGACACCATGGGCGCGCCCCTCCCCCTACCGACTGGCAATGCCCGACGCTATATTACCATCGTCGTCGTCCTCGTGGTCAGTGGATGTCTTCTCCTACTGGCTCGGCCTCTCACGCTCGCTACAGATCTGCTTACACTACATGATCGCGCTGGGCTGGAAGAAGACGTCGGCGAGCGTGCTCTCTGCAGCTGGGCTCGGAGAGGGCACCCTGGACGCCCTAGACGTCCTGGCCGACGCTCCGATAGCCGATGCCTGGGACGGACATCCATCCTCGCTCCCCGAAGGGGTCGCACCAAATTATACGAACATGACCGAGCGCGCCAACGCCACGTTCGTGATCCTCTGCCGGAACAGCGACATCAACGGCGTCGTGGCCAGCATCCAGAGCGTCGAGGACCGATTCAACGGCCGGTTCAACTACCCGTGGGTCCTGCTCAACGACGAGCCCTTTACGGAAGAGTTCAAGCAGTGCGTCAGCCTCCGTCCCAGACGTTTGTTCCTCCGGCTGATGCTGTTGTCCAGGCGCGTTAGTGTGTTGACGAGAGCCCCGCTGGAGTTCGGGCTCATACCGTCGGAGCAGTGGGTTCAGCCTGATTGGATAGACGAGGATCGCGCGAAGACCGGGCGCATGAGAATGGTTGCGCAGCGCATTATTTACGGCGGTGCGTTCTCCCCTTCCATTCCACAATCCATTCTGATTATACTATGAAACAGGCAGCGTATCGTAAGAAAGACGTCTCTCCTTTTTCTTCTTCGCAGCCACTGATCCTGGAACAGGTATCGTAACATGTGTCGATTCAACTCGGGGGTGTGTATCATCAGTACCTATCTCATAATGCCCGACTGACATCGGTCTAGTTCTTCTTCAATCACGACCTCTTAAAGCCGTACAAATACTATTGGCGGTGCGTCCGGCGTCTCATCTATCATCACACGATCGCTGACACTTCATTAGAGTCGAGTGCGTTGAATTTATGGCCATTGTCGGTGATGGGTACTAAGATTAGAACCAGGCCCGATGTCAAGTTCTTCTGCGACATCCAGTATGATCCCTTCCTGTACATGCAGCAGAACGATAAGATATATAGTAAGTCTCTTCGGGATATAGCTATACTACTACTATTGCTGATTCATGTGAAGGCTTCACGATCTCTTTGCTAGAGTGGGAAGCGACGATACCATCGTTGTGGAGCACCGTGAAGGAGTTCATCGCTCTGTACCCGCAACACATCGATCCGCAAAACGCCATGGACTTTGTCTCGAACGACGGTGGCGTCACGTACAATCGCTGTCATTGTGAGCCCTTCCTCCCCTCCATCTCTCCCTCTCCAAACCCGTTACGACGTACATTAGTCTGGAGCAACTTCGAGATCGCAGACCTCGACTTCTGGCGGTCCCCGCAATATCAGGATTTCTTCCGATATCTGGAGAATAAGGGAGGGTTCTACTATGAGGTGCGCGTCTCTTCCTTCCTTCCTTCCCTCCCTCCCTACCACCCAACTCATGCCTCACTCATAGCGATGGGGCGACGCACCCATACACTCGATCGCTGCGGCCCTCTTCGCGCGTCGCGACCAGATACACTTCTTTCGCGATATAGGCTACCGCCACGAGCATTTCCAGCATTGCCCACAGGGGGACCAGTGGGAGGCGGGTCGGTGCTCGTGTGATCCGAAGGATTCGTTCGGTGCGTGTCCGTCTGCTTCCGCTGCAAAAAATCCTTCTCCTGATGTTTGCTATGTTTGGTATAGAGAGACACCCGGACTCGTGCGTGAACAAGTTTGAGGCGCTCTTCTCATAGCACGCGCGGGTTCGTTGTATTACTACTTATCATCTTTGCGGGGATAGAACGCATTGGGACGGATGTAGATGTAGATGTATGTCTATGTCGTTGTAGCAATAGGTTTCGTAGAACTCGTCTGAGACGGCGGCGCTACATCAACTCACTGGAGGCGTTTCGTCCACGAGGTCAATATCATCAACGACGCGGCGACGCCCTCGGAAAACCGACGTCATTGTACCTACCATCACGAATAGACGACTCTGGAGAAACTTCTCCTTGGATCTTTCCCTGAATAAAGACCGAGTGAAACAACCTTGTTACTTATCCTTGTGGCGTTGCTTTCCCTCCCTCATACCGAGGACTACATACAAAGACGCGAAGTCCTGGAGCTCTGACATCTACCATTTGAATGTAGATAGTTCGTAGATCAAGAAGCCAGCGCTCTGCGTATTGCAAGCCTTCTTTCATTAGTTGTCTCCGGTAGGGTTTAGTACGGTACAGTCTGTAGCTCCATGTATCGAACAATGTGCTCTTGATAAGTTAGATAGAATCACGCTCTAGAAGCTTCGACGACCTCCCCCACCTACGCGCAGGCTGCATCGACTGTAGCATCATTCCGATGGTTCTTCGCGTTCAGTCCCAGTCCGCGACTCGCAAACGCGACCTGCAGTGTGCAAGTGTTCGCGCCGTCAAACCGGTTCAGGTCGGCTTGGTACCAGGCATCACGGGCTGCAATGACTGTGGAACGATGATAAGTAACATTATATATCTGAAGGGAGTGCGATAGGGACGTACAATCTGGATTACACGGCTGCAGCTGCAGCGCGTCCAGGAACAGATGCAAAAAGACAACGTTCCCCTCTGTGCCCGTGGGGTCCGTCTGGGCTGTAGCGGAGAACCCGAGGTCTGAGACGAGCGCTGCGTACACGTTGTGAAGGATGTTCGCCCAGACTTCACCGATATCTGATCATACAGGGTCAGTCAGTAAGTTCTTCGACGGACTTACATGTACGCACCATGGACTTCGGTGAGCGTTTGCAGATCCCCATAGGTCAACGTGTTCACTTTGGCATCGGTCGAATACGGTGCTGAGCGGAGTCCGGCAGCCCTGCCAGAGACGAACGTCCCGACGGCGAAATCGGCCGTCACTGCGGTCTGTTGGACCCAGCTGTAGGACACGAGTGTAAGCGATTACGGACGCATTCAGGCTGGAGACAACCCACTCAGCCATAGCATCCGACCACCCTTCGCCCATCCCGCCTGCCTCGAGGGTTTGCAGGCAGCGCCCGGTCCCTCCGCCAGTCATGCGGTTCGTGACGCCATGCGTGTTCTCGTGGATGATGACATCGTTTTCAAGTGCTCCGTCGCGGCCGGGCTACACGATGGGTTCAGCAGGATGACAGAATTTGAGCGGGAGAAGGACGTACAGATGTCAAATCCCATAGGAACATCCCTATAAGTTTGCTGTAAATTGCTGTCTCGGACAACATTGAGGAGAAGAACTTACGCATTTGACCGGACTGACCACTGTGAAGAGGTAAGTGAGCTGCGTAGAGATGGGCATGACACATGAACGTACTCTGCGGGAGTCGCGAAATTGGCATTGTCCACGCCCGACGCGTCCTGCACTGAGATGCTGACTGGGTCGTTCCCCTTACCGCCGTTCCCAAAGTTGTCGGCCTGGAAGTTGAACGCGGCTTCGGTGAATCCGTAGCTAAAACAGATGCATTCGAGTCTCGCTTGGAGTGGACGATGATTAGGCAAACGTACAGATAGGTAACATCATGAACAGCGTTGACGATGAAGAAGGCGTTTGTACGCGCGGCGTCGATGTTTTCCTGTGTGGCATCGGGCTCGACGGTAAGATCAACCGTGAAATCGAAGTCGTCAGCAGAAGATTCGAGGGTGAGTCTCTGGCCTTTGAAAGCAAGAGCATTGTTTCCTCTATGGACCGGATGGCGTTAATTGAGTGCAGCTCCTAGTAGAACAAGGGTTGAAGCTGACCGAGTAGTTCTAAACAGGAGTGTCAATAACGCAAGTAGAGAATGAAGTGAGGGACACTAACTCGAAGTCCGTCGTCCCGTCCGAGTTCCAGCCCAGTGGGGATGCACTGAGGTTCTCTGGATCCTTCAGCAGGACCTGATCGCTCTCATCCAGAGTCTCGACGTCAAACGGCAGAACACGAAACTACAGCCCAACCATCAGCGTTTTCCCGCGACGTTAGCGAGCTGAACTCACCGATGCATGTGCGACAAAGTCCGTCACCGACACCAGCTCGCCCGAATGCGCGTCCACAAAGGCCTCGACCCAGGCACCGGTCGTCTCGTTCTGGATCTGAACCACGTGGGTCAGCGCAGCGGAGGAATCGTCTTTGAGAACGTATTCCAGGGTGGCGGGGTGTTGGTTGTATGTTCCCCCGACGATGGCCTCGGCCATGGGGATGGCGTCCGCGAGTGCGAGGGATGGGGTGGATGAGGCCATCTTCATACTTGCTGGCGGAAGAGATCGTTGTGAATTACTCGAAGTGCCATAAGCCTGAGAAGGAACTCACAGGACTGAACAAAAGATGATCCATATGATACGACCTGGCGAACGCGTTCAATTCAGCGATGGTGAGGTTACCATGGACACACGGCACGGACCTTGTTGTTCTTTATGGCGACGTTAGCAACGGCGTTCGAGATAGGGATTCCGTTCTGCGCGTCGCTACATGAGTCTCAATCTACACGGATGCTAGCAGGTACTCACATGCGTCTGCCTAAGATAGGCATGGCTCGTCGTATTGCCATTGACTCCGACGCGGTACGCGACACTATCCGCGGCCATCCCGAGCTCAGTGGCAAGAAACGCAGTAGCCATCTCTCCAAGAGTCGCCTCTGCACGTTTAGAAAGCGGATGGTCGATGCCGGCACCAAATGTCTACATTTCCCTTTACTTAGCACGATTGATCTCGACGCGGATCAAAAACACGAACCGTGAACGTAGAGCGGGGATGGTATGTGTTAAGCTGTAGCTCCCGAGATATCTGCCTGACTCGATGGGTAGAGTGCCTCGAGTTGATGGGCCATGGTGCAGCCATGACGGGTGATAGTAGCAGGCATGCCGAGGCCAGTAGGGAAGTGAAGACGACCATTATGCGCCGAGGAAGAAAAATGAAAACGGAAGGAGGGGAGTTAGGACAAAAGAATGAAAAGGTGATTGGGCGACCACAAGCGCACCAAACCAAGACCGGGCAGACATCGTCCTTCCGGGTGGGCGAGGCCTTTTATACCGCAAAGTCAAGAAAAAGTCTTGGCAGATCAGCATCGCGCGGCCCTGTTTCGGGACTGCGCAAGAGATGGCCTGGCGAATACTACCTGCACTCGGAAGTCAGCACCGTATTGCCAGACGCCAGAGACAAAGGCTAAGAAAAAAATTGGTAGTAGATGCGCACATCTGCCCTTTGTGCCACTCGACATGGGGAAATTGGTTTCGGCATGGCCGTCACGATCCTGATCAATTTCGGTCCTGCCAAGTGCAGTGAAAGCGGTGCACCGGCCACGACGACGGAACGGGTAGTCCGAGCAAGAAAACTGACACCTGGTGAGTAGAATGTACTTGACTCCGTTGCGACGTTCTGTGCGCAGTCTGTGTCTGATAGTCTCCCGAGGTCCCAACCACGTTGATGCTTGGGACGGAACTCGCTGACAGCGTATTTTGCCTGAGTTTTGTTACTCAATCTGCTTCAAGAGAAAGAGCCCGCGAGTCATGCTCTGATGCCTCAGGTTGTCCAAGTTTCGCAACTCGAACATGCATCGGCAAGGACGTAGAGTGTGAGTCTGATAGTGCTGCCGCAAGTCGAGCTGGGCTCGGACCCTGAACTCGACTCGACTCCCTCGGTGACGAAACAGGAAGGTAAGGCGCCGAGTTTTTGATGGCTCCCTGACTCGCCTTGCCTCGTTCACTGTTCGGATCTATCGGCTGACTGAGCGGAGTTGAATACATTGCTCTCCCTCTTACTTTCAACTACGATACACAAAATACAAGTTTTTTTTCACTTTGCAATACTGGCGGGGACTTTCGAGCGGAACGGCGGATGGCATGGAGGTATTTATACCTTGGCTGTGTGGCTGTGCCCCATTCCGATTGTTTATGGCGGACGGTCGGGCACCGCATAACGTGATGAACGACGCGACGCGTCTGGCGTCGGACATATAAATAGGCGGATCAGTGAGCTCGACCGTACGTTCCGCCTACTTTGCTATCTATGTCCGATCCGCCCTGTCCGGTCTGTGGTGGCAGTCCCACCTCCTGCATCTGCTCCCAGCCTCGTCTACCAGATGCGCATCATGCGCCCGATGCCTCTCAGCAGCCGCCACCTTCTGGATACGCGTCATGGGATGCTTACTACCAGAACCTGCAGGCTTGGGATCTATACCACCGTCAGCAGGCCGCCCAGCAGACGCAGAACGCGTATTACTATGGCCCTTCATCATCTATCCCCTTTCCTTCGCAGTCTCAGACTCCCGTGTCCACAACTCAGCAGAACTCTTCCAACACTCGGGCAAAACGCGGCCGTGGACGTAATGCATCTGCTGCCAATGCTGGTGCTCCTGCACGCCAACGCCGACGCGCTAATCCTCCTTCCACGGATCCGTCTATGCCCCCATCTACATCATCGCAAACCTCGGGATCTGGTACCGCTGGTCCCTCTGTTGGTGGTGTTGGTCCCATTGACCTCGGTATTGACTCTGTTCCGCGTGCATTCTCGACCGGGACACGCTTTGAGTCTCTGACCCGGAAGAAGAGCAGCAAGGATCCGCGCTCCGATGGCGCTTCTGACGTCTGGTATTTCATTCGCGGTCTTGACTCGGACTCACCACCTTCATCTCTTCCTGAGAATGAACCAACGTCAAAGACACGTCCTTGTAAGGAGAAGTTCTCTCATCTCGGATGTCGCTTATGCGGGTACGTTGTTGCTCATACTACAATTGGTTCCTCTGTTGATGTCTCCTTGCTTAGTGTCAAGGTTTGGCGCAACACGGACGGTCAAACTAAGACTATTCGCAAGCATCTGAAACAGTGTTGCGCCAAGGACGGTAAGCCGGAGGATGGCGGCAAGCTATGGAGGTCCCTGGTGCACTCCCTGAAGCTCAAGGGCTATCAGACTGTTTTACACGGTGACGAAGCGGAGGATACATCGGATGGGGAGGAGTCGGAGCCTATGCCCCGCTTCACTCTACCAGGCTTCTATGACCGCTTGCTTCGATGGATTGCAGTCGATGATCAGGTATATCTTTCAATTCAATGGACTCTCTCGTCAATGCTGATGTATTTGGCGGTCAGTCAATCAATGTTGTCGACACTCCCGAACTACGTGAACTTCTCCTCTATGTTGGGCAGGATCTCATCTCTGAGAAAGATCTGCCGCATCGAACGAAGCTTACGGATCTGATTTTCGAGTCTTTCGAGAAGGAGTACCGTGCCATGATCAGTCGCATCCAGAACGCCATCGGGCGCGTCTCTTTCACGTCCGATATCTGGTCCGCTGTCAATCTCCAGTCGTACATGGCGATTACGGCACACTACATCATGCGACTACCCTGCGGCCGACTCGTTCTTCACTCAGATTTGGTGGCTTTTCATGCGTTGGACAAGAGTCACACTGGCGAGAATATTGCCGAAGTTTTCATGGACGTATTGAGAGACATTGGATGTATCAACAAAGTGCACGACTTTATGCCTCCGTGTCACCGATACTAATCTTTCTCTAGATTGGCATGATCACGCTTGACAACGCGAGCAACAACAATACGATGATGCAGGCCATGGCGGATGCACTAGTCGTCCTCAACATTCCCTTTGACATTCAGGGCAATCGTATTCGGTATGTTCCTCTGGTTATGACTCAAACTGTATGTTCCAATGACCGAGGTTAGCTGTTTTCCCCACGTCGTCAATATCGCTGTCAAGCATGGTCTTGCTCATCTCACGGAGCTACCAATCGACGACCCAGACATTGCCGGACTCTCCTTCTTCGCCGATACTCTTGACGACAATGCGGAGCTTCGCGAAGATCCCCACTATGCACAGGCCCTCCGTGATGATGTTGTCGGTGCCATGCGAAAAGTAGTCCAGGTATGCCGGGCTTCTGATCAGCGCCGTAAGGAGCTGCGCGATATCATCACCAATGGCAACTTGTCGGGCGGGTGGGGAGATCCTGGGAGCTTGGAACCCATTGCGTTATTACAGCTTTTGAAGGACGTTGACACGCGCTGGTCCTCAACATTCCTGATGATCGATCGCGCTCTTATGCTCTACCTTGTGAGTTTCTTTGCCATCTTCGTTACGAAACAATCTGATACTTTCTGTCAGCCGGTAAAGACTCTGCTTCACAACCACGAGGAGCTTGTCGAGCATGCACTCAGTGCAGTACAGCTCAATGTACTCAGTGACATCCGTGACTTCCTTGCATATGCACACGCTGTGCAGGAGCTGGTATCCGCAGAGAAGACACCGACTTTGTCCATTGTCATTCCTCTCTATGAGCAACTGATCACAAAGCTTAGGGCGGCAAAACTGGAGCTTCCGAAGATTGCGCATGCCATCGACGCATCAATTAACAAACTCGAAGAGTACCTGACTTACTCTCGAACTGCCAAGATCTACAGTCTCGCAATTGGTCAGTCACCGTTCAATGAATCGTTAACATAGCTGACTGATACCTCAAAGTGCTCAATCCCACAATGAAACTCTGGTGGATCAAGCAGAATTGGACCAATTCCGATTACACGTCTGCCAAAAAGTGTGTTCGTGATACTGTGAGTCTGCATATGTTTCTTGCGCTTCTCATCTCTCACTGTCATTCTAGATGCTTGAGTTTCGACGCGATAACCGTAAAAATGGCAATCCGATTCGTTCTGTGTCTACGCCAACCGTTCTGACACGCGGACAAACGATGCCATCAACTACTGCAACACCAACGCCAGCCGCCCGCGCTCAAAGATCCGGACTTGCTGGCTTCCTTCGGATGGGTGCAAAACGGACCTCTTCGCTGCCGACACTTGGAACTCAGACGCAGACCGCATCGACCATCTCATCGGAGGAGCAAGCACACCGCGACGCTGCAGAGGATGAACGTATTGTTGATGATGAGATCAAGCGCTATGAAGATGAAGGTCTCGTCGGTGGTGCAGATCTTGACGTGTCTACAACAGCACCCGACGAATTGGAGCGCAAGCTTGCTGAGCTCGACGCCTTTGACTTGCTTCGGTACTGGGAGGTGCGTTGTACTGGTTGCATGACTTTGTGTTCGCCCTGAATCTCACATTGTGTTAGGAGCGCTATGCAAAGTTCCCTTTGCTGTTCCGGGTTGCCATGGACGTTCTACCAGCTCAGGCATCTGCTGTGCCTTGCGAGCGCGTTTTCTCATCAAGCAAGGAGACGGACACGCTCCGCCGTACCTCAATGCATCCGAGGCTCATGGAAATCCTCCAGATATTGAAGTATATTTTTCGGCATGACCGCATGGACTTCTTTGGGGACTTGATATGCACGGAAGAGGAGCTTTCCTACCACGAGGTACCTTCGGCTACGATAGAGGAGCTGATGTCTCGCGGGCAGATTGGGGAGTTGCGTACAATACTTGGTATTCAAGATATTTAGATTATACTTATGATTAGTGTGATACAGACAGTTGGTACTCTAGATGGTATGGAATAGTTATACAATCGATGTCTGAGTCGATGATTCGGGAGACCTGAGACTCTGAGAGACGGATGGACGCCGACGTGCCGCTATCAATTTGTGGTATGGAGCTCGAGGCAGCCTCGCTGCGGACTCGAGCTCGACTCGATCATAGCGAGGCGAGGCAACCCCGGTCCGCTGGCTTGCCTCGAGCTCGACTCGCCTTGCGGCAGCACTAGAGTCTGAGCGCGGTCAGCGAGCCACCAGTCTGAGCGGAATTTGAAAAGATCGGTTAGCTCCGCGATCATTGCGACCCAAAATGGGCGTCCTCCTCTCTATTTCTCTCTGTCTCACTTTGTCTCACTTTTCGGTCCGACCAACAGGCAATACTATGTGGCGGCCAATGTAAAACTTTTTTGAGCTTACATAAGTCTACGTAGGAGCTCAAAAGCGGACTATATTCAAGTCATCGTTATTGCCCCTACATTTGCCCCGCCCAGTCATGCCGCTGTCCAGTCTGAACTTGGATGTTTTGCGGCTCGTTTTCGAAGCCGCTGTTACAAATGACCAGGGAACCGCACTTGAATGTGCTCTGGTGTCCAAGAATGTCCGCACCTGGTACGTACGCCTACAACGTTGTTGTCATCCTCGAAGCTAATGCTTCACAGGGTGGAATCCGAGCTATATCGATGCATTGTTTTGAAGAGTGCGCGAGCCATCTCGGCCCTACAAACCACTATCTCTGCTCGTCATGATCTTCCCAGACATGTCAAGGTCCTCCTCATTCGAGCAGCCGCACTCCACCCCGCTCTGGAATACATTCTGCAGTCGTGCAGTGGTGTAGAGTCGCTTTCGTTCATAAATTGCAAGATTCCCCTGGAGCAGATACCTTACGCCCTACGCTCTCCTTCCTTGAAACGTCTGAACACCGATCAGTGTCTCACTCCCGGCGCCTTCGCCCTTCTTCCGACTAGCCTCACTCATCTCTCCATCATGCACTCAATTCCCGAACTCGAACCTCTCCCCAACGTCAAACTCCACCTCCCGGCTCTCACACACTTCTTCTTGCAAGGGAAATGGTATCTTTACCGCGATCCCAAGGATGACAGCGATCCCAGAGGACACAACCTTCCGAACATAGTCGCGTCCATGCTCGCTTCTCTTCCGAAGTCTCTCGAAACTCTTGCAATCGAACTTTTTGCACCCACACCAAACAGACCCAGCGAACCCATTGCACGGTTGAATCAGGACCTGCGGGAGATCAAGGCGTCGGCCTATCATTCCGGCGTGGTGATTATCTGCAAAGACGAAATCTATCGCGGGCAGGTTCACGGCCTTATGAGCACGGACGTAAATGACGTCTCGTTATCATTGTGGACGGGAAACATTTGGGATGAAATTGCTGCTTTTGTGAAGGAACGCGATGGAGAGTAGTTCACAGCGGCCGACCTGACATAGACGATCCCAT
Organism: Strobilurus stephanocystis; assembly: GCA_019915075.1. Lineage (NCBI taxonomy): Eukaryota > Fungi > Basidiomycota > Agaricomycetes > Agaricales > Physalacriaceae > Strobilurus > Strobilurus stephanocystis. Next base: position 51,720 of record JAHLMI010000015.1, read on the forward strand.
TGTGCATGCTGACGAAATAGCGGTATCAACCACTGTACTTCCCTAGAGTATCTATCTAATGGTGCATTGATAATAACTTGACGCTTCCGCATCGTCTAAGTGCCTTGGTCAAGCAGTGAGCACTTTGAACCACACATGCGTCGTCAATAAGCAGCCTCAGTCAACTTGGAGTTCAATGAAGTTTATGGCAAAACCGTAGCAAAGAAGAGTGTATGTTAAGAATAGTCCAAAATAAATGCAGGTGCGAAAATTATAGTAGTTTGTACAACACTTAGTCCATGGGTATCTTTCGTTTGTACCCTTACAAATCACCTAACAGCTCATATAGCAGTGCAACGACGACTCCAACAACGTCGTCAAGACTGTCAAAAATGGGGATGAGAATTCATGCAGCATACACAACACGAGAATACGTACATGGCAACAACGTCCTGAAGGATGTCGGGAACGTAGATGTCCAAGTCGATAAGGAGCTTGTCGAGGGCCGTGCTGAAGTCGAGGATGATTTGTGGGAAACCACCTGCCGCGGCGGAGTCGGCGCTCGTCACCGCGTTGTTGATGTCCTACACAGTGGTTGTCAGGATTGGCGACGAGAAACAGGATGAGGAGCTCGTACCGTGATGATTTCCGCCACGAGAGAAGCGAGGTCGGTTTCGCTTTGCCTCTTCGACTTGCGGCTGGAAGAGCCGAGAGCCTCAACCGAGGAAACAGCGGTGTTCAGGGCGTCCTGGACCTGGCTGAAGAGTGGGTCGAGGGTACTGTTGGTAGCCTGTCCGGCAGCCACAGCGGCGTCTAGAAAACGGGCGAGTCAGATAAATGGTAAAAAAATATGGCCAGTGCTAACCAATCTGGGGCAGAACACTGTCCGTGGTGCTCTTGAGCGTGGTGAGGATCGTCTCAACGTCGGCGTTGATATCGCGCTTGACCATAAGTCCCGCGTTGGGAGTAGCCAACGCATCGACGGAGGTCGACGCGTAGGAGAAGAGGGAGACGGCTACGAAGGCGAGGCGGGTGAAGAACATTGTGTGGTGGTGTAGATGGGAACGAATGAGCTGCTGAAAAACAAAGACATTTCGTCTGCCCTTTTATATGCCCAGCTCCACACGTCGCAAACCGTAGTCGAACGACAAATGACTGAAGTCTGTGGGCGCAATATTGGCATGACGCGGATTGCTGTCATTCATGACAATTTCGCGAACTAGGAAAACGCGGTTTTGGTATTGAACTCACAAAGAAAACGCGTCAAGGGAGCGGATGCGGTACAGAAACGTAACGCTGATCAAAGTCCGGTGGAGTCGCTGGCTGTTGTCGGTTGTTGTTGTTGCACTTATACACAGCACGATCCACGGGACCCGGTGATGCCCATTGGGCACCGTTGCCAAGGTTTCAGGAATCAGGCTGACAAAATCGAAGCGAGTGATTTGAACGTACAGATGCTAGCGCCACAGTGCCGGCTACGTAGTACGAATCACAACAGCTTGAAACAGAGGTTTAGTTAGCGTAGAAGCCCGCAGACAATACAAAGTCCACAATAAGGCATCATGAGAAACGCACAGCATGGAAGCGGACGTGGCGCTCGTCCGTCCATGTGTGTTGGTGCCATCACTTATGCGGTGGTAATGGCACCACTCGTGAAGCTCCAAAAATCCCGCACCCCCATGATGGCAAAGAGGCTAGCCGCCGCGCCAAGCGAATGGGCTTGTGTCTGGCTTGTGTTGAGAATTAGCATCATGATCAGGTAAGCGTATCTCGAACACGACAAGTGTTGACTTGCGAACCTACCCGTGCATCGTAGCAGCGCGAGTCCGACTCAAGACCCTCTGTGCGCTGGTGCTCCACAGTCAATCAATGAGAACCAAGAGTCGCAAATTGACGAAAAGAAATCATCATACGGGTAGAAAGTTTTGGGATACATCGCAGGTTCGTGAATATATTGAGCTGCGGCGGATGACGCGCGTGTTGCCACTGTGGGAAAATGGTGTGGAACATCTGGGGAGTCGAAATATTATATCTGATGGGAAGAAAACACACGTACCGTCTGAGTCGTAGGACTCGGACGTCCTGTGGTGCCTCTGTCAAGACCAGTCGTCTATCCAATTTAGAAGCCCTTTTGTGCGCGTGCAAGACAGCTGGGGACTCGAGTAAATGGAAGAGAAGCAAGGAGAGAGGTCGCAGTGGGCGTCCGTGGGAGTTGGTAAGAAAAGGCCGTCGTTGACGTCAGTGCTCGGCTTCCTTGCTTGTGGCCGTGCCGACCTACCCTGACCTACCCCGCACTGGCGGGGAAGAAGCACTTCGGTTTCTAGACGCCCTTGAGCTCAAAGCAGGCCGAATCTTATTGCAAGGAAGTCGCAGTAGCGCAAATACAGCCTGTGGGTGCATGTGTATGGCAGTTATAGACAATTGTAAAGCAAGAACTTGAACACCGTCGATAGAGTCTGGGTATTAACAGATGGGCAATCGATCATATTACTTTGGCCATTCAAAAGTAGACCATCTCTGCAGGTCCCCAAATCGATTCTTATCTTCCTCACTGTGTACCGCCCGAGCCCGGATCCACCGCGCGCATCAAGCAGGTCGTTTCAGGCGATGTAGTGATGATCACCAGCGAGACCACCTTCATCGAGGGATCGAAGTCGATAGTGCAGCTCACGTCTTCCGTCCATTCGTTCCCGCTCATCATCCATTTCCAGGTCACGCTCGCGGTTACGAGCACCTGGCGTTTGCCCTTGAGTCGGACACTATGCTGCAAGGAGGATGTGCGTCTATAATGTGTAGAGACGATGTCGAAATATGAGCGGACGGCGTTGAGCCCGGTGAAGCGATACATGTTGGGTGTGGGACATGCGACATGAGAGTGTTGGATGGTGACTGAACGCGCTTTGGAGAAGTAGGAGAGACGAGTTGTAGAAGAGGTTTGGGAGTTGAAGACATTGGACAAGAAGGTCTCCGCTGCCAAGGCAAGCTGAGCGGGAGATAGCAATTGTCCTAGATCTGATTCTGGGTCGGCAAACATCTTGAGAAGAGTTTATGTTGCTAATGAGAGGGTCAGCGAGGACGAAGAGCTCGCTTTACGGCCTACGCACTTTGGTATGGTTGGCGTCGACTTCTGCCCTTCTGACGAGGTTGTCCACGAGCAAACGGTGTTATCCAGAAGCCGAAGAGGTTTTCATAGTACTATATGTGTGAAGCGCGGGAGTTACACTATACAAAGAGCCCCATGTTGGCCAGAACTTGCTTGCAGTGCCCGAGGCCGATGTGGCCGATGTGAACGAGCCCCCATATCTCATGATGAAGTCGGGGAGAAGACTCGGTCATTGTGACATCTTGACCAGACCGAAGGCCGACAGCTTAGCACGATGAGAAGTGACAGCGAGGTGGTGTCCAAAGGGCGCCTAGCCTGGACATTTTATCATAGAGTGTCTACACTCGAGGGGATGATGGTAAGCAACAAACGTGCGGCCCAATGGCCGAGGCACATGATTCTTCTCTGGATCTGCCCGACAAACCTGCGGGCTACGGGATATCCTGGTACACAGAAAGAAGAGGTGATCAGCTGCCCAGGGTTCAGGGGAAACCTATGTGCCCCGAATATGGTTTGACTCCCGTAGGTAACCGGTCTGGAACGTTGATACCAAATTCAATCATAATTCCCCGGACGGTCGAGATAATGCGACAGGAAGAGCCTAGGAGCAGCCTAAGTCGGAGGTCGGGTATTGATTGTGGCGCGAAATATGTACTGATCCCTTTGTGAGACACAGATATAGACATGGAAAGAAGTGTGAGAGCTCTCAAGAGAACTCGATGGCCAGAAGTATGAAAGATGAAGCATTCGGGAGTCGTTTCTGGCCGCCGCCAGACCGAGTCGGGACTATGGCGGGAGGCGCACAGCGACATCACGTGAGACTCTCACGTGCCGTCCGCAAACCGGTTGCAAGGCTGGCGGGGCGGGCCGCGGCGGGTCGGTACCAAACCTTACAGCTGTCTAATTGTGCAGGCTTCAGAGTACTTACCACGAGCGTCGGGCTCATGGATGCTGATCAATCGGGTTCGAAGACATGAGAGCGATGCAGTGCGCCTAGCATGCGGGAGGTGTGTCTTGACTCTTGAGTCTTGATGACTTGTTGCTGCGCGCCTCGCGGCTGAGATTAGGTCTGGTCCGTCTCGCCAGGACCGGTGAGGATATGAATGTAACATCTGATCCCTTCCACGATTGCGAGACTTCTTCCTAACGGAAATAAGTAGATACAATTCTTCATCTATGTCATTACAGTCATTACACACCCCAGCCGGACGATTCAGCACATCCAATGTACCCGATGACCGATATAGGATACTTCGTCCTATCAATCGCCTCAATAACATGAGACCATTTCTCGTGGTAATACACGTATGTCTCTCCATGCTCGAACAACAGCGCCCTACCCCTATGTTCGGAAATCAAGTTCCTCCCCTCGAAGTCTGGTAGATCCAAGCCAGGGATAGCGCAAATCCATTCGAACTCGATAGGCATGCCAGTGTGCACGTCACACAGAATGATGGCTCTGCGATACGGCGACTCGAATCTAGGAGCGCCATATGGCTTGTTCCGCAGCGCATCGTACGTCTGAGGATTGTACGTTGCGGTGGGTGCGGTACGCGGCGGGAAATGCTGCGCCGAAGGGTTTGAAGGCATGCAGGAGGTCACCCACTCGATGGGATTCCACGGTTTGCTCGCGTCGTAAGGCTGCATAGCCATAGGCTGCACAGACACGTTGAAGCCCGCAATAAGGGGGGCCGGATTGGAGGGGTGGGAGCGCCAGCAAATGGGGGAGATGGTGGACACAGATGGGTGTGTGGCGGTGTATGACGGAGGGACGGTGACCCGCTCGGGGTCAGAATCGTACTCCGGCAGGGTTTCGATTGATGCGGACCCGTGATGTCGAGGAGAGAAAGACCAGCTGGACTCCTTTGAGTAGATTGGGTTGAAAGGCATGCTTGAGTGGGGATTGTGTTGGGAGTGGACGGTTGAGTCGCACCCTTTATGTATGCTCCATTCGAAGGTCCATTGTCTTGTCCAAATCGATCGACAGTTACTCAAAGACCATCGGACGGGTCGAAAGATCATCAAGGACCATCAATGGCATGGCGGTACAAAGACCTGCCGAATGGAGCAACGGAGCAACGACACGATAGACGACCAGTACTGAGTAATCTGTGGTCCGGGTAACGGTTCAATTCAGGTCGGCAAATGACCTGCGAGGAGATTACCATTCTTCTCGAGAAACTTGAGTGATTATTCGGGCCTGATAATTCATAACACAATTCGTAAAATGTATCCAGAAGCTATTCTTGCATGAGTATGTGTTCACAAGCAGAAACAATTGCGGAGGCGTACGCTGTAAGCGTCGTCGTGCTTTCCGGCACGAAGACATACTATGAATGATGCTGCCTTATCTGATATCAAGGTGTTGGCTCATGCTGGGTTCACGGAGCAGTGTCTAGATCAAAGATCGCACGCCGCCTTCGCCAGACGATCAGCGTTCGCGTTCTCCTCCCTCCTCACGAACCAAAACTCGACGTCCAGGCCATCCACTGTCATTTCGTCAATGAGGCCATCTAGCTCCTCCAATTCTGTCCGATTGATGACTACCGTTCCCTTCGAGTTTTTCCAACCGTTCTCTTTCCAGGTAAAAACCCAATCTGTCATCGCGTCCACAACATACTTCGAGTCACAAAGCAAGACCACTTTTCCGACGGTGAAAACATCCCGAAGCAGCTCAGAAGCGGTGCGTAACGCCTTGGTGGCGGCCAGGATCTCCGCACGCTGATTGGTCTGCGCGCCGGAGATGCGCGCGGAGATGTTATGAGGGGAATTGGGACCAAAGTATACACCTAGACCGGCGCGTGCGGAAGGCGTGCCGTTTCCAGAGCACGCGCCATCAATCGCGATGAGGACAGTACGTGTATCGATGAGTTTCCTCGTTGGCTCGCGCATCGTTGCCCAGAAGACGTTGGAGAATGGCGACGAGTGGGAGATGAGGTTAGCAGGACTTTTGTCTGATAGGACCGGCGAAGGCTTAAATGTGCGTGGGGCGTCGACAGTGCTGCCAAACATGTCTGTAGTGATGGAAGTGCCAGGGCGGGCGTTAGCCATGGCTAGGCGATGTTCGAGGGGAAATTGGCTGAGGAATGCCTCCGACATGGTACTAGAGAACAATCAAAAGCTGAGATGTTTTGCTTCTGTCCCATTCAGCGGCGCACCTTAGGCGAACGTTCCTCGTGAGTCGTGGTTGATGGTCAAGAGATAGTCATCGGATCACGTGCTGCCGCCACCGCGGGCATCAAACCGCCACGTTGCCGGTAAACTGCCGGATGAATGGATGTCGTCGAGATGCTGTTGACTCGCAGTCTTGCTCCTTTAGCAACAGCCACAACGAGGAACCAGTACCAGTGTTGTTTCGCGCAGAAACCTCCACGTCTTTCTTTTTGGCGGAGGCCGAATTCGCCACATGAAACTTCGTGTACTCTCGTACGTGGGCCTTGCTCTTGGGCGACGATCTAGATCTCTGGCGATCATCTTTCACTGTTCCATCTGCGCCGATGAATGTACGGGATCCTCTACTCGTCTGCTCGCTCCGATTATGTCCCTGATTAGGCGACAAATCAACCGGAAACGGACGCAGTCAGCGGAAACAGGCAGGTTCACTGATTCAGACGGATCATTCTACGTGACCATGCACTATAAAAGACACACACTGAAAGTGCTGTTGTTTTACCAGACTTTCACTCCTCCCTCGTACTCCATGAGTCATTCAGATATTCATTCAGCCATGAGCTGTCCGCCTCCTGGATCCTACCCGCCCCGCTCTTCATTCGACTCATCGCCTTCTCAATACTCCATGAGTCATTCAGATCCTCATTCAGCCATGAGCTGTCCGCCTCCTGGATCCTACCCGCCCCGCTCTTCATTCGACCCATCGCCTTCTCAAGCCCACCCACCCGCCCTCTCACCCGCTCAGCCCTCCCGCAAAGAGGATTTCAGGCGTACGCTCCGTACATTCCGTAACTTGCGGGTTCCAGTTGCCATGATTGTTCTCTTCTTTGGCACCGTGCTATGTTGTGCCCTTGGTGCCCTACTTGGTTGCATATCCCTCAATATTGGCCACGCAATGCTCGCAAATATGGAATACACCCACGACAAGTCTACCTCCGCCTCATTCGAAGCGGGTGCGCTAGGTGGCGCAGTGGTCGCAATCCCTTCCTTTGCATTTCTCTTCGGCGGCCTCTACTATGGAATTTATCTTCCGTTACTTATTCCAGGGGTGGCGGTGTTCTTTGGGGTGACCAGCGCGGCAGTGAGCATGTCCCTTTATGAACACGCTTTTCCACAGCAATGCCAAGCAGCCTGTCTGGAAGTCAAACACGCGGCCGGAGCAGGCGCTCTGGGTTCTTTCGTCATCAATGCTGTAGTTCTAGGAGGTCTCTTTGCGAGCACGTATATATGTATCCCACCCGAATCTTAGAGTCTATGAGGCGTTGTTTTCATCAATCTATTACCATTCTGTACTTAGTCAATGAATGCGAGAATAACTGGACCTCTGAGAACCATGGGCATCTGGCAGCGACCCCATAATTATATGTGGGCCTGTCTATGCAGCGCTGCCGATCCGTTGACTGCAAAATCACGTAGACTATGGTCGTTGAATCGATCTGTAGCGCCACAAACGTCGCTCAATGCTGATCTATGTCTTATTGTCCTCAAGAGGTAAGCGATCTCCATTGCCATCAATTGTGGATGCTGTGTGATTTCAGAGTCAGTCAGATCAACGCCGCAAAAACGTTCACCTAAAAGGCCGGCAACGAGCCACAAAATGCATAGGCTGTACAGTTCTGTCCATTCTTACGACCACCAGCTTCATCAGCTTTCAGCTCATCATGAACTCAAATCGCAGCTCCCACCTTGACACTGTCGATGTGGAGAAGGTGAACACGTCCGACAGGGACGATCCACCGCCTTCCTACACACCCAACGCAGTGTTCACGCGTTTCGCTACTCCAAACCCCGCCGTTCAACGGCGCACCGCCACCGTCCTCGACTCTGGCAGCCAGACCTTCCGTCTCATCAAAGTCGTCATCTTCATTATACTCGTCGGCGCGCTCGTCGGCACCGTCTCCCTCGTCTTCGGCCATCGCATGCTCGTGGCCAAAGATTACACCCATGGGAAGACGTACGCCGCCTCAGCCGCCGCCGGGGCTCTCGGCGGCGCAATCTTCTCCGCTGGGCTCACCATCCCCTTACTCTTGCAGCACCTTCAGGGGAAGGTCGATGCTGTTCATATTGTGGCGGCTGTCATTTCCCAATCGCTCTTGAACGTTGTTTCTGTGGCTATCTTCAGCGCCATCACCGGTGTAGTTGGTGTCTCTGTCCTGCGTCAGATCCCGACGGACCTCGGCGCACAGGCGATGAGCAACAGTCATGCCGCGGGTGCTTCCTGTCTTGGTGGCGTCATCAGCTCTCTCATCGTTGGCCTCGCGACGAGCTTGTTGTCGTGCAATGGTGGAACTGAGGAAGACATTGTTTAATGTTTTGGGCTGAAGCATCCCATCGTCTCCGTTTCTCTCATGCAGTAATGATCTTACCGTGCTATAGATGGACTGTTTACCTATACATTTACGACGACTATTTTTCATGGGACCGAAAGGCCCCATTGAGATGATGTGCCACTTACAAAATATTAACGTTCAGTACTACATAAGATTGGTCTTCCAGCTTCGAGCTTCAATGATCAGCTTGAAGCCCGCCCTTTTTTTTGTCATGCACAGATGGCACGCGGCCCGGTTCAGACGACGGAAGCCGAAGGCGAAGCCATAAGTGGACAAACCTGACATCAGCAGAAGGGTCAGCTGGTAGGGTCAATTCGGGCTGCTGACTGGTTGCTAGCTGGTTGCCAACAATGCCAAGTACCAGTATCTCCCATCTCACACGTAGGATGCCTTTGAACAACGGTTGGCTGATTGGGGCCCCCCCTCTTCTCTTTCGGGTCGAGGGTGGACCTAAACCGCCATTCATAGCGGTCACGCACAACACTCTTGTTGAATTGGCCGAGGCATATGCAGAAGAGCACACAGGCCTGGTGGCCTATCGCAATTATGACCAGGCGAAAAGATTGTGCGATATAATGGTACGCTTCCGCCAAGCACTAATGAGACGATGATCATTTGCCTTGGACTTACAGACGAAGGAGTTCCTAGCCAATATGCGCAGTCTTTCCAAGAAAAGCTCGCGCTACCGACTATATGACGAAGACGGCTCGGTCGCTAAGTGGGAGGCACTTCTGGAAGACGCCAAGAGTTGGCGCCAGGAAGGCGGTCCTGGCTCACTTGTGCAGATGAAGCTCGACGCAGATGCTCAAGCGGCGCGCGCCGGAGTCTTTTGGCAACCATCCGAGTCCCCAGAGCCCCAGGACATCATCGTGATATCCTCCGACGAGTCTGAAGACGACGCGGACGTCCGAGATAAGAAGGTGGATATGGACCTGGAGCCTCCCCTTGATGCCTCTCGCGCTAGACAGCCACGAGGCGACCAAGTCAAGAGAGAGTATGCCGCGACTTCTCAGCAAGCGGCGCGAAGGCCTTCAGGTCCGATACGATCAATTGGTGGCCGAGTAAAGCGACAGTTGGCTAGTTCTAAAGGTCGCTCCCCAATCCCAACAAGGAAGTTGAGTAAAGCCGAACTGCGTCAGCTGAAGCCGGGCCCGAGATACCGATACCTAGTGGCCCAGGAAAGTGTTGTTGAAGTTGAGACGCCTGTAAGTAAACTTTCCTACATCACGGCACTCGAATAATTTGACATTGCTTCTATGTAGTGCCAGCGTTGCGCTGAATTAGGACAAGACTGTCATGTTTCGGAGGAACGAAAGCAGGTCGGATATCATCCTGCCTGTGTCTGCTGCTCGGCATACCGGCAAAAGTGCTCAATCTTCATCAGACTTTCCACGAAGTAGTAGTAGCCTTGCGCGTAAAATTCGATACAGTCTGCACAGGATATTCAGTGGCGGATCAGGACTCACCTGCGATGGCTAGCATACGAATGATCAGGTTGTCGACTCGCAAGAGAACCACGCAAGACTTGCCGGCGTATGACAGGAACCATAAAGCTGCGGTCAGGATCTCCGCACGCTGATCGGTCCGAAGCAGCTCAGAAGCGGTGCGTAACGCCTTGGTGGCGGCCAGGATCTCCGCACGCTGATTAGTCTGTGCCCCGGAGATGCGCGCGGAGATGTTATGAGGGGAATTGGAACCAAAGTTTACACGGAGACCGGCGCGTGCGGAAGGCGCGCCGTTTCCAGAGCACGCGCCATCAATAGCAATGAGGACAGTACGTGTATCGATGAGTTTCTTCGTTGGCTCGCGCATCGTTGCCCAGAAGACGTGGGAGAATGGCGACGAGTGGGAGATGAGGGTAGCAGGACTTCTGTCTGAAAGGACCGGCGATGGCTTGAATGTGCGTGGGGCGTCGACAGTGGTGCCAAACATGCCTGTAGTGGTGGAAGCGCCAGGGCGGGCGTTGGCCATGGCTAGGCGATGTTCGAGGGGGAAATGGCTGAAGAATGCATCCGACATGGTTCTGGATCACACTCAAAAGCTTAGATGTATTGCTTCTGTCCCATCCAGCGCCGCACCTTGATGGCGAATGTCCCTCGTGGGTCGTGGTTGATGGTCAAGAGATAGTCATCGGATCGCGTGTTGCCGCCACCGCCGGCATCAAACCGCCACGTTGCCGGTAAACTGCCGGATGAATGGATGCCGTCCAGTCTGCAGATGCTGATGACTTTTGCTCCTTGAGCCACAACGAGGAACCAGTACCAGTGTCGGTTCGCGCAGAACCTCCACGCCTGTCCCCTGCGGACATTTCTGACGGAGGCCGAATCCGCCACATGAAGCCTCGTGTACTCGTACGTGGGCCTTGCTCTTTGGCGACGATCTGTATCTCTGGCGATCATCTCCCGCTGTTCCATCTGCGCCGATCAATGTACTCCTTCTCCTTCACATATCATTGCACCTGGTAGCGACGCCATACTTACAGGTGCACCTGTTTATGCAGCGCTGCCGATCCATTGGCTGCGGAATCACATCGACTATGATCATGGAATCGATCTGTAGCGCCACAAATGTCGCTCAACGCTGATCTATGTCTTATTGTCCTCAAGAGGTAAGCGCTCTCCATTCCATCGATTGTGATGCTGTGAGATTCCAGATCAGTCAGATCAGCGCCTCAGAAATGTTCACCTAAAAGGCCGGCAAGGAGCCACAAACTGCATAGGCTGGACAGTTCTATCCATCCTTACGACCACCCGCTTCATCAGCTTTCAGCTCATCATGGGCTCAAGTTTCAGCTCTCACCTTGACACTATCGATGTCGACAAGGCGTTGGACACGTCCGGCGGGGACGATGCACCATCTTCCTACACACCCCACGCAGTGTTCACGCGTTTTGCTTCTCCAAACCCCGCCGTTCGACGGGGTACCGCTGCCGTCCTCGACTCTGGCAGCCAGACCTTCCGTCTCATAAAAGTCGTCATCTTCATCACTCTCGTTGGCGCTCTCGTCGGCACTGTCTCCCTCGTCTTTGGCCATCGTATGCTCGTGGCCAAAGATTACACCCACGGGAAGACGTACGCCGCCTCAGCCGCAGCCGGAGCTCTCGGCGGCGCAATCTTCTCTGCTGGGCTTACTATTCCGTTGCTCTTGCAGCACTTTGTGGGGAACATCGATGCTGTTCAAGCTGTGGCGGAATTCATTTCCCGGTCAATTCGGAATGTTGTTTTTGTGGCTATCTTCAGCGCCATCACCGGTGTCGTCGGTGTCTCCGTCCTGCGTCAGATCTCGATGGACCTCGGCGCACAGGCGATGAGCAACAGTCATGCCGCGGGGGCTTCCTGTCTTGGTGGCGTCATCAGCTCTCTCATCATTGGCCTCGCGACGAGCTTGTTGCCGTGCAATAGCGGAGCTGAGGAGGACGTTGTTTAGCATGAAAGAGGCTGAAGGGTCCTATTGTCTCGGTTTCTTTCACGTAGTAACGATTTTGCCCTTTTATAGAGAAGCTGTTCACCTATAAATACCACCGTTTTGTATTGGACCGAAAGACCCCAATGAGATGATCTATCTGTAGGAAGTTGCTCGTCTTGTGTCATTATGGGTGGTTGCACGAACCAGCGGGCTAGATTTGATGCTGATCTGATGTTCATGCTGCAATTGTCCAAGAGCTAGCAAGGGGGCGTCCTCCAGAGATGCCAATCATCGATCGTCGTTTCCATTTGTGTGCCATTGTGTCCAGTGGCGATCAACACTGCCTCGAGTTTCTTGTTCTCGGACATATAAAAGTAGTGAACGAACGATTGACTTTCCTCACATCTACAAACATCCACACGCTGAGTATGGCCATCGCCGCAACACAGAAAGCACCTCCAGCCCCGGCGCCATCCTCAATCCGAAACCCGTGGTTCATGAATTCGGTGCTTCCCTTGTTCTCAAATAGCCATCTCGGTAGCGGTGGAAGGAACTCCTACGAGCTCTCGATACCGCCACCAAAGCTCATCACCTCCTGGCTGAAACATCAACACCAGTGTCGCACCACAGAATCAACATTTGTGGCGACAGAGCTACATCTGGGGTCTGTGAGGCGATACAGGTCAGCACCCTCCTCGCATTCACGGACTTGATGACTCACGTACAACAGTCAGGCGCTAAACAAACTGATAGATCAGAAAGTCGAAGCCAGTTGCCCTACGCACGACGATCGATTTGACGAACTATTGCGCAGTGGCGCATTGGACGAGGTGGCGCATGGCGCTGGAAAGCATTCGCGAGCGTTTCGGTGCGTCTTGTCAGAGACGTCAAACGTGTGCCGCACCTTTCTTCGCACGAGAGAAGCAGTCCTACGTTTGTGATTCCCATTCAGATCGTCAACAGTGACTTACGAGCTCCAAGATATCACGAGACTCAAAAACGTTTGTAGGAAGGATTATTACATGATCCAGAATAGCCTGTTGATCTTGATCCTGTCCATTCTCGAGTTCACGCTGGAAAGCCTGCTCGGGCATAACTGGTACACTCGCTATGTAGACGAGATAGGCGATTGGACGTACCAGGTCGCTGATATTGGCGTCATGCTTGAGGACTACACGCAACGGTTTCCTTCTCTGCAGCTTTGGCTGAGTCCTCGAACGGTCGCCCTTGATACGACGGTCGATTGTAGACTGGCAGTGATGAACGAAGTCATATCGCATTACGCTGAGCGAGTGATACCAGGCAATGCGTCGAAGATCAGATGGAGAAGTGACAGGACAGAGTACAACCTGCAGTCCGTGCTCAGAGAGCTCGCTACTGGAGTTGGGGCGCTACAGTTTATGTTTAGTAAGGATCAACCTTTACTGATTTCTTGAGGACTTACTGATCGAGAAACACAGATCCAGAGCATTCTAAAGAGGATTTTGATCAGCAAACATCGGCGAACCTTTCAGAGCACTCGCCGGAAGATGCAGAGAGATACGCCTTCATGGTCACCACAATCGTCTACGTCTGGTGTACGCTCATATCACTACGGTGCGCGTCCACCATCCCGCTCTACAGCTACGAAGCCGACATCCTGACACGATGGGTCGCTCTACAACGTCGCGTCCTAAGAAAGCCTGGTCATCCCATCCAACTCGTAGAGGAGGTTACGCACGAGTTCCAAACATCATTCCGACAGCTCCTCGATCCGTGCTACTCGCCAAGTAGGATTGATGTCGACTCTGGTAGAACAGTAGAATCGCAGTTCGTAGCACCAAGACCGCTGACTAGCAAAGGGACAGAAGCGGAGAAAAGACAGCAGCGTGGGGCCGCACGAAGAGTAAAGAACAATCAATTGCTGATTATACTAGGAAAGATGGCAGGGTAGCGACGGCGTAGAGATTCAATAGTTTGCCTTGAAGTCAGAGTTATGTTTGCACAGTATTCAGCGACTTTCCAGAAGGGCCTTCAGAGTACACGGACAAAACCGGTGAGGCGCTGATGATGGTTCGAAAATGAGCAAGGTAGCGGAGGACTCGCCGCCAGGGCGCTGTGATGTCGTCCCTGAATACTACACGTGGGTATCTTTAGCCCTGGTCACCATGACGCTGACGGTCTGACCTCTTGGCTCTCGCCAAAGCATCGACTACAGCTCTATTCAGTCTGTATGATCTTCCCAGATTCCGCTGTTCTCTTTTGGCAGAAAGCATCGCGAACGCGCAACGGCAATGGTGCAGCCCCACCTAGACCTTCTGGATGGTTCGAAGATTTGGAGCGACGCGAACCCGCCCGCCTCCTTGGAACATAGTATCTATCTTTGACGACTCGTTGATCTCCACAAGGGCACCTCCCATTCAATCGCTTGCCTTGCGATTGCCTCTACCAGGCCTCTACGTAGCCATGGACCCGCCCAGACCGAGCCTAGGACAAATAACATCGCCTCGTGCTTCACACGTTCACGTCACCACTGCAGCGTGCTATATAAAGCGTGTCGAGGTCGCGAACACCCACCACCAAGTTTCAAAGCAACAATGAGCCACTCTCCAAGCGAATATAGCCCTCTTCTCGTCCAACAACTCGTGCGTGTTTGTCCAATGTCTAACGAAAAGCAGCTCTGACGTTCCACAGAAACGCATACATCGCTACCCATGGCAGCAGCAACCCAACGAGACTGCTCTTTCGTGGACCCTCGTCAACGCTCCCCTCGAATGCCCGTGCGGCTGGTCCTCCAATTGGACGCACTTCCCCCACCTCGACGCTCTACTTCCCGGCCACAACCTTTATGACGCCGGAGACATCCAGCTTACCCTGACCGGCCGCTTCCCCCTCCCTGCGCCCATTACCCCCATGCTCTTCTCCGTCGACGAGCCTGCCACCATTGTCGTCAAGGCGCACGACAACAACTACTATCAGTACAACCACACGAGTGGCGAGTTACGCTACCTTGGCCTTTGGGAGTCGACGGAGCTGTTCATGGAGGACGAGGGCTGGCTGCAGTCGGATCGCGGAGTCGTGAAGGCAAAGGAAAATGCCGCTGATGCGCTGACGATGGTGTGGGAAGAGCAGAACATGAAGCGATGGGTCTCGCAGCAGATATTCAATGAGAGAACGGGTCACTAGAGCGCGTGTCGGTCCATGCCTATGTTTTTTTTCTCTTGTATCATCGTGTGGCGCTACCAATTCTCATCCGATAGACACTTTTACGAGTTCGGTCGAAATCCTCAAAAGGCTTGGTTTCTCGCCGCTCTACGTCAGTCGAGGCGAGGCTACTAACGGCGACCTATCCTTTCTCTGCTTCTTTC
Source organism: Strobilurus stephanocystis (assembly GCA_019915075.1). Classification (NCBI taxonomy): domain Eukaryota; kingdom Fungi; phylum Basidiomycota; class Agaricomycetes; order Agaricales; family Physalacriaceae; genus Strobilurus; species Strobilurus stephanocystis. The sequence continues at coordinate 67,055 of JAHLMI010000015.1, forward strand.
ACATCATCATATCTCTTCCCCCACTTCTGTGTTGGTGAGGTCTAGAGCGGCGGATGACTCGTCAGAGTGATTCACGCATTTTCCTGTGGACCCACCGCTGCGTTACTTCTGGTCCCAGTGACTTGAAAGTTCGTCATAAGTAAGACTCAAAGTCTAGAGATCGCTTTGACGGATGCGGGGAGGTCTCTCGACATGCCTCCGTAGAGCTGTATCTCATCACATCAATCGGCCATTGGTAAACACCGTCTTGATGTGTAGCACGAGTCACTGCGATCAGTGTGGCGCTAATCTCAGGATATAAAGAGGCAGGCATCCTCGACAGATCATCATCACCCTTCGAATTTTCCCCTCATGTCTTATCAAAGTTACACTCCCTCCTTTTCGTCGCCGCCCAGTGGATACTACGATGGCGGTCATTCCCAGTTCTTTCCACCCCAGGCCGCTCTGACTCAGTCAAATTTGCGTTATTGTTCGACACCCTCGTCTTCTGGTTACTCTTCCAAGTCCTCTCGTCGATCTCAGCGCCGCCATCATCGTCAATCGCAGTTCCCAGTGATTCCAGAGTGCACGATTGCTCCAACCCAGAGTCTGAGCGGCTATTCTGGATCCAGCCTCTCTTCCCGAGCGAGTAACTGTGGCGCGTTCATTCCTCGTTCGCAGCCGTTCGGGTCACAGTCGGTCATCCCTCAGGCGGCGTACCCTCAGTACCCAGCCTCCTACAGCGCCCCGATTAAGCGCACCTCGGGCTGGCCTCAGACGCAAGGCTCGTACGTGCATGGGAGCTCTCCCTACTTCTCCTCCCTCCCCGCTGTCCATGCTGGGAATACGTACTATACCGTGAATGTATACAACTTCTACTTCTAGGATGTACATTGTAGTTGAACTATGTACTGATGAACAATCAAGAACTAGCATGAAATTCCATTGAATTCTTCATTACAATCATGCAAATTGAGATGTCATACCGAAAGTGCCCGCGCACAAACAAAGCACTCGCTCAACCGGTTTAGGGCGACGAGTGTACTGAGAATGTTCAGCCTCAGCAGGAAAGCACCTCGCGCCGCGCGGTCAGAAGACTCACCCTGTGAATCTGTGAACCGGGTTTGTATTTTATGACACTCAACTGGTCACTTCGAGTCACCGCTGTCAACAATGCGGCCCTCCTCGTGTCAGTGCATTGTCCAATCCTCGTCTCTCGAGCTGTCGTGCTCATGCGTCACCATGATGAGATGGAGCGTAAAATGAAAGATTTTGGACGGTGAGACGTGTGGTAGACGCGCACGAGGGGGACCGCCGGGGAAAGAACTCATTGACGGATGACGTCAACCCACGCGTCTTTCCCTTCTCCGGCCAACATTTCCCTTGCTTTTGGTCTATTCTGCATGTAGTGCCTCTCTTGCTGCCCTCCTGCGTCCGGAAAATGGACTCGATTCTTGAAGCTCCCAGCTGACGCCCAGCAAATCCTTCTCTTGGCGAACAATGTGTTTAGGGCCGCGCACTCAGATCCCCGAGGTTGCGGAACCATTAAACAATTAAAGAGACCCTGGCACGCCTCTTCTCTCGACATCAGCCACATAAAAGCTTCTTACTCCACAGTCTGATGGCCGTCTGTAGTTCATCATCCCGACCTGACCCAAACCGAGGCTATGTTTTCCGAGGCGTTGTACCAGACTGATATCTGCCTGCGATTTTCATTGCGATCTGCCTGCAGCTCCTGCAGCTTTCCATTCACCTATGTGGCTGTCTTGCACTCTGTTAGGGTCCTCGGCTCCCGCGACATAACACCTCCCCATCATTCTTCTCGCAACATCACGGTTTCGTACTTTCGTGGTTCGTACGACGGAAGCGCACATGTCTTCACGGCATACAATTGCTCCTCTCAGCAACTCTTTGACGTGGGTTTAATAATGAGTTAAATGACGCGTGTCGCCCGTCGGAGAAGCTCTGTCTACCGAGTGGTTCATCATCAAGAACAGGAATTGCGACAACTCGAATTCCGTAAATGAAGGGCAGGTAGACTCGAGCCGCAGACGTGATTGCCGGGTTTGCTATGATGTTGAACCGTTCGCTTGCAATGTTCGTACAGATAGTCATGACTTTTGAGCTCATTCCAGTAAGTGAGGCTCCTAAACTGGATACATCAGAGCGCAGACAACTAACATGGTTCCATCATCAGCGCTCAACTCCGAGAGCATGATCAACATTACTTCACCCACCCGATTATCTACCGATTAAACCTCAAGAATCAAGTTTCCGTCTGTCAATCGTGACATGAAAACGACGTCAGGCATTCAAAACGAAGTAGACGCGTCTCTTCGGCTCATTATCACCTCATATTGTTCGACCATTGCACTGACGTATAGCCTATAGGTAACTCTCTGAAAGTATAAAAGACCTGAAGAAAGAGCGAGTCCTTCAGCCGCCACAAGCAGTTTCCACAGCAGCATCTTCACCATGATCGCCACCCGCATCGCCTTTGTCGCCCTCTCCTTCTTCTCCTACGCGTCGTGGGCCCCCGCCAACGCGCTGACGACCACTGGAGTGGCCAAGCGCCAGGACGCCCAGATCCTGGACATCCTCACGACCCTCCAGACCACCACAAACGGCATTCTCCCCCAGATTGGTTTGCTACACACAAACTCTCCTCCTCTTCAACGCTGACCCCACCGTGATAGATTCGGCCGTGGCCAACGGGCAGGACGACAGCACCACGCTCACCCCGCTCTTCAACCAGGTCCAGACTGCGCTGAACACTGCCACCGCGTCCCTCGGGTCTGTCTCTGCTTCTGGCGCCAAGGTCAAGAGGCAGAGCGAGGACGAGATCGCGTCCACTGCGGCTAGTATCATCACTGTAATTTCCATTCTCCTCTCAAAGACATGTCGCTAACGCACCCCGCTGCTAGAACATCAACAACTCGGTCACGAACGCCAACGGCAAGTCCAAGCCTCCCGGCGGATACCCGATCTTCGTCAGCGGCTTCACACTCGCCCTCGACAAGCTCCTCATCGACTTGGACATCCTCGTTCCCGGCATTCTCCAGAAGGTCGTCTTCCTGTACGTCGAGCTTCATTGCATCTTCCTGTGGTCATCTCTCTGACGTGAATGTTAGTCTCGATGATGTCGTCGGAGTCGTCGTCGCGCTGCTCTTCACCCTTCTCGGGTAGATAGTTCGTGTGCGCGTGCGCGTGCGCCCGAGGAAGTAGACTTTACGATCTCCCGTGACTTGTCCTCTTTTGCTACCATTTTTGTCCCTACGTTGCGTCCGAATGTTCACTCAGCTCTTGTTTCTCCACCTCTGAACTTGACCGCGACCTTGCAACTTTAGCCCCTGGTATATGTTGGGTCCTCGAATCGGCGCATGGCCAGGGTTCAGCTAGCAGGCATTACGGTCACTTACCTAGAGATCACATCTGTGAAATTTCGTGCGCAAAGGGCGTACGAGTGTCAATTTGGGCACAACTGCTATGACGGCACCCGGTGAGGTCCAGCTACGCACTCCAACAAGAACACGCTGCTGATATGAACAGCTTCACAGGGTCCAACTTGTCAGCGGCGAGTGATTTGTACTGCAGGCGGCCCGCGAGGCATCGTTGCAATGTAAGAATCAGCAATGAGTGTACCGGTGCGGTGACATCTAAACGGGAAAGCCCCGTCGATGGTTCATACGGACTCGCAGAGATGCTGACAATGTGGTGTACTTCAGACCCCTCGGACTCACGAGTGCAAAAAAATGATTTTCTGAAGAGACAACGCGTGCGTTGCGTCACGCCATCATGTTTTGACATGTGAACGTAGTGCTATAGCAGCATGGCGCAGTGGTAGCGCGCGGGGCCCATAACCCCGAGGTCACTTGATCGAAACAAGTTGCTGCTATCATGCTGTTTGTCCTTCTTTTTGGTTGCATGTCTCGGCCCTCCAAGCTTCAAAAGTGGGCAGAACTTGGAACTAAGTTCAAAGTCCTTTTGTTGGCAAGCCTCGGCCCTCCAATCAAGTGGCAAGAACTACCAAGGAACTGTGCTCTCAAATCCCAATGCAAAATACTTCAAAGAAGGATCTGGCGCAACCGGGAAACAGCGCTCGCGCGGCTCAACTGCACTTCGCAAGCCTCAAAATGTACACTGGGTCTGGCACTCGCACAAGGGGAAATGCTTTTTTCTTCGTCAAGGTGGACTTCATCTCGTGTAAAGTCAGAACGGTGGACATGCCATTATGAGTAGGAAACGACCGATTCATGACAAACAACAATTTACCCGAGAGCACTAGACTGGGCAGAGATATCAGGGCTTCCGAGAAAGACTGTGAGCTCCATGAACGCCACAGCCGAAAGTCAGAACAAAGACGTGGACCGAGACACGGCGGATAAGCGATAACGCGGCGCGTGGGCTTCCAAAATGAGGAGATCAGCAGGGTCTGAGGGTGGATTGGAAATGGAAATGGGAACTTTTTGTGGCGGCGATCACTGGTGGCGCGGCGGAGGCATTGGCAAGGAGAGGAAGGCTACACAGATTGTTGCAGTGCTCCTCCTGCATGCGCGGCGCCGGAGACGAGCGAGGGTAGAAAGGTCGGCGCTTGGCATTGAGTCAGGATCAGGGACGACGGAGTGTTCTTGTGTGTGTGCATGCAGGGTCGGGAGTAACGCGCCTGCCGGTGTAATAAAAGAAGCATCAAGACGGAGGGAGAAAGGAAGAGAGCACAACGCAAGACAAGGTCTTCGTCGATAGAGCAGCCACTGAATGGACGACACAGATTGACTGGACAGCTCTGCTTTGATGCGAACTCTGTGCAAGAGTGCCGGGAGGTGCCGAGAAAACGAACAAACAAAGAATCGCGATCGAGCTTCGAATTGCGTGGACTCACATACAGGCTCTTGGCCGCCCTCTCGCCGCGCAAGGGCTGGGATACGCGCCTGCGTCGACGAGCACGGGAATGAAGTGAACTGAAACGGAGACAACGAGAGTGAGTCAGAGCCTGGACCAGTCGCGATCGGTGCAGGGCTGGAACAAAGCACTATGGTCCTGGCCTTGCTTCTTTTTTTAGCGCGGTTCTTTCATTCCAGCTTCTTGCTTCTTAACCACCACCTCCTCCCTTCCTCTCCCACACTCTCGCCCTCTTCCCACCCACCGAACTCGGTAAGCTCGCCAGTGTGTTTTGTTTGACGACGCTGAAGCTGACGACGAGCAGCCATGTCCTCCGTCGAGCCCACCACCACCGCCGCTGCCGCCCCCGTCGAAGAGACGCCTGCCGTCGTCGCTCCCACCACGGAAGAGACGCCCGCCGCCACCAAGGAAGAGCCCACCACCACCACCGCGCCCAAGCAGGGTTTCCTCTCCAAGCTGCTCTCCTCGTTGAAGCCCAAGCCCAAGAAGACCGAGGAGAAGAAGGAGGTCGAGGTGCGTCGTCTTGTGGCTATTTCCTTTCATGACTCACCTAACCAATTGGGCAGGCACCTGCGACGACCACCGACGCTGCGCCCACCCTCCCGGACCCCGTCGAGCCCACACCCGAAGCTGTTCCCGAAGCTGGTGTGCCCGTCGAGACCGAAGCCGTTGCTGCGTGCGTCTCTTTCATTAATTGCTGTTTGCATCTTCTCACGACGTTCATAGTGAGCCTGCCGCACCAGCCGCAGCCCCCGCCAAGGAGGAGAAGGTTCGTTTCCCCCGCGCCGTCTTACCGCTCCTTCCCATGCTGACAATACAACCCCCGCAGAAGTCCCGCCGACTCTCAACCCGCGTGGGTGACTTCTTCAAGCCCAAGCCCAAGGCGCCCACTGCCAGCGAGGCCAAGATCGAGGAGGCGCCCGAGCCCGCCGCGGAGGAGGAGGCAACTCCTGCTGCTGCTGCCCCACCCGTCACCACGGCCTAAACGCTTATCTCACTCACGCCATCTCACCTCATTTTTTGCTTCCCTTATTGTTTTTTTCCGGTCCCGGTCCACTCTTTTGTCACGATCTCAATACCCGTATACCATCACTCCCCCACGCCCACTCCCACGCACACACACCGTAGTTTAGCTATTTCATTGTCAATTCATCGCTTTGCTTGCATGGATTTCATCTCATATCGGCGGCTCATATACTTGGGGAAGGTTCTGCAACACGTGTATCCTGCATGAGAAGCCTCGTCTTGATTATATTGCGTTTCACATTGATAATTCATTTCTCGCTAGGCTAATGTCGCGGGACGGGTCTCGTGCTATCGCGCGATGTCTGGCCTCCTTGTCGCGGTTGCACTTGCCACTGTTATCAACTATCGACTCATCCGAGTCGCGTGCCCTGCCAGCCTTATCTCTACGAAGATCCGGCTCGTCCTTCCATTCACTCGTCGCGGTGCATCTGATATCCGGACCCGGATCTTGTACCTTGCAGGGAGTCGGATTGGCGGACAATCTTGATATCTTCTCTCCCCTTCCGCCACCGCGCCCGTTGATTTGGTGATCGCTCAAGTCGCGCGTTGGCTTGGCCACAACCCGTGACTGTGCGCTTGTCACTGAGTCGCGTGCTCCTACCTTCCGTCGCGCCGTTATACGTTATCCAGAGCCGGATCTTGTAGGGTCTCAGGCGTTGTACTAGGACATCATTTCGGGCGCGCACCATTCTCGTACCCCCTTCCCTTGTCCACGGTTCTGGTGGAGGTAGAGCTTCTTATAATACCTCAAGTGAAATGAAAAAAGTTGCATGGACAACAGCTCAGCCATGTCCCGCGTGCTTTGAGTTCGGAACCACGGCCTGTCGTCCTCCTCGAGCCTCAAGTGTCTGTTCTGTTGCCGTTACCGAGCCTGAGCTTGCAAGTTCCCTCTCCGGAGTGGCACCCCATGATCTATCGCGCAATGGACAACGATCCCTCACCTGGTACTTGGCAATCCAAAGAGGGAGGCAGCACTGGAAGCACCCTCACCAATGTCCAGAGGCCTGCTTCTGGTGAACGCTGCCGGACAGTCACATCTCTGGTTGTCATTTTGAAAAGCTAATTTGGAACCTGGAGCAGCGGGTTCTGGAAGCTGGATGAACGATACGGCTTTTGGGCCCGCGCCCTGTTATTCGTACCCGTGATGGTGCAGGATATAACCAGCCCGTTCTGGGAGCAGGAGGTTGGGACGAAGATTAGTAACGACTTTCTTCTTTCCTCGCGAGAGCATACTGATATCTACCTCGCCAGATTTCGTTCTGCTTACTTGCCAATGCATCGAACGGGTGGCTCCACAAGTCGCTCGATGGTGACTCACGTATACTCCTGAGTTTGTCGAATACGGGATGGATGATATCGCGTTTGAGAGCATAGTCGGGGATTTGCCGTTGGAAAGAGCAATTAACCAGGTCCTGCAAGGTATATTTTGGCGAAAAACCTAACCCTGCTCACGCTATCCTTAGCAGAGGTTTCATTGTCAACCGTGGATGTATTCGTCCTAATTTGGGTCGACAGCAAGTAGCAGGATATGGTCACTACGTACGCTCAAGAGCTGAACGTCGAGGTAATCTACTTCGAGTCCTAGCCCTAACGCGGGTCAGTTCCAATCTGAACTCTTGTATATGTCGAACAGGGGTACTTCGAACGTGCAAGGCGCCTACGATTTGTCTCCAGACTATGCAAACACCGTGGCCGCTCATGCGCCGAGTCGACACATCAGCAGGCCTCGGTACATTCGGGGTCGACGCATTCAGGCTCCTTTCCTTAGAAGCACCTCACCAAAAACCACCTTTGTGTCCCAACACGTCTACCGCCAGCCCTGAAGTCGTTCGCGACTTCATCATGGCGCTGCCAGTGCACACAGGACGTGATGATTGCTGGTGGAGGGACGTGCGACTCGTCCCCTTCTTGCCTGGGTTCATGATCCGCCTGAGGAGATACCCACCCATCTGGAGTTGGCGAGATCTTACGGGTTCCTCAGATCGACTAGCGAGGCCCATGATTGGATCGTCGCCCACAAAGGTCTCTGGACGTTGCTTCATCATAGTACCTTTTGATTGACACCTGAATCTCTACCCGAATGGAGGGCGCCAATCTCATTCGGATCATCTCTAACAACTCTCGCGTGGAGCCGAGTCTGCTGGCCTATATAAGGTTCGAAACAACCACGCCGGGCACCTCCTCCTCAAAGTGATACGGAACAATGATGGCTCCGCACCAGTGTACATGTTGATCTTCACGCGCGAACCAAGCATAATTTCATGGGTGAAGGACTACGCCAATGCTTGGTCCAGAGGTCGTGCAGAGGTACATGAGTGCGCTTGCGGGACAGGATTTGTGGTGGAAGGACTGCCGCTGGAGATGACGCCGGCTGTCCTGCTTTGGATCGGAAGCCGCCCAGCCACTTTTGGACTATGCCAAAAGGCGGAACGTCCACGCGCGTCTACATATACGGCGCAGGAATGGATCAACACACATACTCGTACGTCAGTTCAGTATGTCTGTGGTCATGCTCAGTGCTCACGGTCTTTTCAAAGGTTACATCGAGCGAATGTCAGCCAAAAACTCACTACGCGTCGTCACTATACGAGGCAGTCGACCCCTTGAGCCAGACGTCGGCAATGGTGAAGAACGAGTTTGCTGGGCGGGATTTGGTCAGGATATTAGGAGCAGCAGGTCACAAGTGTCCGGTCCTGGTGTTCTCGCGGATCATACAGAACACAGAGTTCGTGTCAGATTTCGAGCAAGCTGGATCGACGACGAGTAGGAGGATTGTCGAGGATTATATCGACGGGCTCGCTCATCGTTCCGATATGGATGTATCATGGAGGATGTACATTGCTATATGAGGTGATGTAATGATACAGTATTGTAGGGTATGTATGTGTGATTAGATACAACCCGTTATGACTTATCATGATGATATACAATGAGACTCGGACTCCTCCTGGAGAATCGGACTCTCGCATGACAACTGGGCCATCATGAGCCTGAACGGCGAGTCCTCCTGTACAAGTGGACAATCATCCCAAACAGAAGACAGCTGTTCCGTCGACAAGAGGCTGTCCACTAGGTATGGATCGTCTACACTCCAGTCTTGCAACAAGTCATCGACAGAGTCATATCTCGGACCGATCGTCGAGTCCCTGTATATGAATTCGCAGTACAACTGCAGCCATTCCGGTGGTATGACCCGCGCCAGGTAATCGTCAAAGTCCTCGTCAAGTATCGGCATCTTGCCGGTCATCCAAGGGTAGAGGCCTGCCTCCCATGGCCAATCGTGGAGGTACGGCGTGTCGATCCCACCGTGCACGTCGCGAAAGTGAGTACGATACAGTTCCTTGCTCCAGAAAGTGAGAGTGGGGCATACGTCGCGCTGCATACTCGTGCCGACCAGCGGGCAGTGGTAATACGTTTTGCGCCCCTGTGTTTTCTGGGAGATGGTAAGCGGATGCAAGCAGGCGAGATAAGTGCATACGTACCGATAAGTGGGTCAACGGCTCAGGAACAGCAATTCTTCTATGCGCCTCCTTCCAGTGATACTTGCACCACGTCGCGTCGGTTCTATAAAGAGGCTGTGCAATGCGAGTCCTCTTTGTTTTGAGCTTCTCGCCCCTCGACTCGGCTTCCGTCAATCGCAGTACTTCTTGAATGGCTCGGTAGGCGTGTTCGATTAGGGGCGGCGGACAACGAGGACAATAAACAGGCGAGTCGACCCCGAGCCCAGAACATATGTACAGCTGTGGCACCATTATTGTAATCCGTTCCCGCGTAGTAAAAGCAGACTTACGGGAAGTGCATAGACGGTTCCATACATCGAGCGTGGTACCGGCCATAAGAAGAGATAATAATCGTCGACCGGATTCGGAAGACCTGAGCGCGGCTCATAGCTGGGGGACGGAGACGTAGAATTCGTGTCGTAGGGTCCTGCTTCCATTGTCGATTGCAAATATCCAGGGAGGATCCAGTCTCTCCAGTGAACAACCGTTGCACATGCGTTGAAGGAAGAAAGCAGTGACCTGTGGATTGTAAGCGGGACCAGCGCTCAAGCGGACTTTATGCATTTGGCAGAACAAGGCCCGAAGAACAAGAGTCGGGAAACACAAAAGCGTCAGGTACGTGTGGACGGCCATGTATGTGGGCGCCGGCGATCCTGGTAGACGTGTACCCATGATACAGGATGGCAAACGAAAAGAGAACTGCTGGTAGTGGCTCTGTAGAGAAGGATTAAGGAGGGTGGGGCGGACAAGCCTGTGCAATTGGGTGCCGTATAGATGTTTATGCATGTGGGGTACCTCTGTTCCCACCAGCTGTCGTCCCATAGTTCCTCTTTAGGACTAGATGATACAAACGTCCATCAAGTGGAACGACAGTGGACGACCATAGAACAAGATCTAGTGGGGAGATCGCACAACATTGATGTCAGTTGAGTCCTATTTTCAGGTCTGGATCACGTCAGTGTATCCATGAGGGTGCATATGTTAGTGAACCGAAATCATCAGCGATTTGCGCTTCATCCCAGATTGATTCAACAAGTTTCTGCCTGCACCAGTAGCCCAATTGCCTGCACGGAAATGAACAAGTCAGCGCAGTGCGACGGTGCAAATGGCACCAACCTGTAGTCTTCACCAATCACATCTGGCAGCCAATCTGCGCGAGATCATCCGCATCCCGATTGTGCTCCCTCGGAACCCACCAGAATTCAACATTGATGCCCTGCCGCTGATTCGCCCACAGCTCAATCAAATCATCCAGTCTCTGGAACTCCTCCTGATTCGCCACCGGCAGACCCCTCGCATTCACCCATCCATTCCGGCTCCACCGAGGAACGTACTGCGTCATGCCCTTAACGACATAATCCGAATCGCACACGAGCACCAGCGTCCCGCCGCCTGGCATCAGCCGCTCTTGATCAATAGTTTCCATCGCCCGGATGGCAGCGAGGATTTCGGCGCGCTGGTTCGTCTGCGTGCCCCAGTGGAGCGGCTCGGAGAAGTTGTGCGGGGAGTTTGGGCCGAAGAACACGCCCAGGCCGGCGCGTGCGTTTGGTGTGCCGTTCCCCTGGCATCCGCCGTCGACGGCGACGACTAGAATGCGTTCGTCCCAGTACATGGAGGAGAGAGGACAGTCCCAGGTGACAATGTCCTGGGGTGTCTGATTCAGAAAAGGCGTGTTGAATATACGGTTCATGGTTATGCTGGCGTCTCACAAAGAGTGAAAAACCCCTGAGTCTCACTTCGTGACGCGCACGCGAGCCGTGGGAACTTATCTCGTGTGCTTTCATTCATTCATTCATTCATACTCGGCACGGACCAATTACTGATCGCCGGACGCTAGAGTACAGAAGGGCACGACTACTGTATTACCTCCAACTTAACCACTTTATCTCGTAAGCAAGCCGAGCTCGCAGTCAACGCGCAAACGCTGCTGCCGTAGAACTTTGCCCAGTGTTATAAATGGCGAGACGGCAAGCCATCCCGATTCAGTGCAACCAAGGCCAACCCACCGTTAATGAGCTCTGTTGCACGCTTGTGCTGATTTGATTTGAGGATTGTTATGTGAAGTCTTACTTCAGATCCTTCCAATGACTTGTAGACATTGAACTTTCCTTCGCGTTGCGAGAGCCAGATGTTTTGTGCATCGATCACTGCCGTGAGGCCGAGATGATGGTGGCGTACTTCGGCCCCATCCGGCAAGCTGATCGAAACCTTAAAAAGTAATCGGACAGAGGTGCGGTCGAAGACAAAGAAAGCGTTGGAAAGGCGTGAGGCGTGCCCTGAGGCGTGGCCAATGTATGCTCTGTACTAGGAAAAGGGGAGGAGTTGAAAGGTCTATGCTCCCTTTCCAGCCAGATCCCACCACAGAAGGGCACACTATAATGGCAAGCAGTTTATGTACAGCATCGGCACAGGCAGTCGACGAGACTATCGACTCAAGGACATCGAGGAACGTCGACAGAACCCTCCTCAGCTCTGAAGACATGTGAGAATGCCTTCAGGCTTCCGCCGAAGGTAACTTCAGCCGAGGACATCCAGCTCATTCTTCGAGTTGTCCTGAATTCGCCGGGCGTCGGCATAGACGCCAATGACACCAACATCGGGGCACAGGGCGCATAGACGGGTGAATCGACGACCAGAAGGCGTTGAGACGGTCCTTCGCAGTCCCGACGCCTTACCGCTGCGTGTGGGTTTTGGACATGCTGAGTGCATCTTGGGTTTTGACATGGCGACATGGGGCTAGTCGGTGTGGAGGGAGCGGGGGCGCTGATATCGACGAACAAGTAACCAGCAGTGCGCAATGCCCAGCTGGAAGCTTTTCGCTGTGTATTTTTGGGTGTCAGCGACGGTAATCGCGGTTTCTTTTTTTTTAGATGGTGGTAGCTTTAGAAGCCGACCCAGAGTCTGACTTAAACGCAGACAGGAACTGACGTGCATAACGGCTGAGTTCTGCACATAACTGATGGAGGATGAACCACTTATCGATGTGTCTGAGCAGCTGAAAGGATGGAGGTTGATCGATGATCAATTACGAACGCACTCATCCTGGGAGACTCGACTAGAGTCGAGAGTCGACTCTCGAGACTGGCGTGACTCCCACGCCCTGAGCTAGGGAATCGTGCAAAAAAGTCGATGTACAGTCCAATCGACGACGAATGGACACATTGGGAATTGAACCCAACACCTCCCGCAAACGTATATGTGCTAAGCGGGCGTGATAAACCAACTACACCATGTGCCCGATGCACTTTGCTCCTTCTGTCCGTCCATGCCCAGATTGACATACCGTCCAGGCTGCCAGTGGCAATTATGACGATCATGGGATTGCCAGGATGTCGAATGTGTCGCGCTTCCAAGAGGACACCGTTATTGTCCGTCCGTTAGACGTCAGACAATGGTTTCACATACCCGAGCGGCGAGGGTAGATGGATCCAGTGAAGTCCAACCCGCACCGAGATCGACACATCCAGCACGCCAACCTGTGAATCATCCTTCACGACATGCGGGGTCTGTCAGCTTGCAAACTGCTTCAGTCTTCGCTACGCTGATGTTACGACGACGCGACATGCTTGTCGTTGCAACAAATGAAGGGTTCACAGAGTCCGAGCGACGCGTGATCAAGCGCCACCTCAACTAGCCATCCACGACGCGATTTCGAGCGCAAAAACAATACTATTCAAAGACAGAAGCTCAACAGCTTCCTTTCCTGTAATATTGGACAATGCTTGCCCACAACGCCACAGAAGTCCGGCAGAACGGAGGAGACACCACCACCGCGCTCATACCATCGCGCCTTAACATGAATCTCCACTGATTTTAGCGCCTTCTTATCCTTCAGTCCATCGTCCAATGCTTTCCAAAATGCCGGCCGCTGAAATTCACCGAATGCAGCCTCCGTCTTGAGGTTGTTGGATAGGACGACTGGAATGATGATCATGACAGACGTGAGGTGCACCATTCGGGCTTCCGCGATTTTACGAATCCACCAACGAGAAACAGTGTCGCATGTCGGGTACTGGACGCGCCAATGCTCGTAGGCGTAAAACACGATCTTGAGATGGCTCAATGACTCGAGAAATGGTCCGATATCGATTGCTAGATAGGAGCGTGAATGGACGAGTGACGGTCGCGAAAAACCAAGCACCGTACCTCTGCCAATGTCTGGAACAGGCTGGTAGGTCTCGCCAAGATACAATGAGGAGAGCGACTTTGGTGCAACTTGCGCAAGCGTCGGCAAGGCAGTAACGCGGTAGTGCGCCAATGAAAGTCGTTCTAGGTGACGAAACTCCTTCAAGGTGAGAAACGCCATCCACGAATCGAACTGATCGTTCACGTAGAGCTCCTTGATTGATGGGACGTGAGACAGGTTCTCACAATCAGTATCGTATGGGAGGAGGGGGAGAGCGCTAATCCCGCGATATACGCAGTTCTGAACTGCAAGTGATAGGAGATTTGGGAAGTGCGCGAGGAAGGACGACATGGAGTTGTCGCCAAAGTTCAAGAGGCACTCTGCCAGGTGCAGATGCCGTATCCCGCGAATGGGGAACGTCCCTGCGGAGATAGTGGAGTCGAACCAATGGGTGCCGACATATGAAAGTGACAGTTCAGACAGATTGACGAGGAGAGGAAGGACGTCTGTCCAGTGTGAATCAAAGATAGCACATGGGCGTGTGTAATGTGCCGCATAGTCGTCTTCCCCGCCGTACATGTATTGGACCTTCGACCCGCTGAGGTGGAGCTCGCGTATGAAGACGAGCAGGCGAGGATTGTCGTGGAGGAGAGACATGAGGCGGGATGGGGTGTGATAATGGCGCCTGGGAGGGTCGGAAAAGGAAATAGAGTGGAATAGGTGGGTTTGTGCGCGATCGCGGAGGCAGCGCGAAGTAGTGGCACAAGTCATCAAGGTATTGTGACTGGCTATCTGGTTGGTATCGTCAGCAATAGCGTCAATGACACTGTCGAGGAGCTCTTGTGGTAGCTTGCAGATAGTCATAGTGCGGCGAGAGATGTTGGATACAAGAGAAGACGCGTAGAGGAGATACGGACCATCCATGCGACACAGTTCACGTTATATCCGTCTCGGAGCACACGATTGAGGGTGCTCTGAGTCCCATCTCGAGTACGGCTCGAGGCCAGGAACCTTTCGGAGCCAGTATCGGACTTGTGGAACATTCTGGCTCCATGGCGCCATCGAGCCACGAGGGAAGCTCGACGGCAGGATGCCTTGAACTTAGCGTCGCACGCTCAGAGGTCGACCAATCGAGGCTTAGGACGAATGACGCCTCTCGAATGAGGCTAGGCATCTGGCTGGCAGCTGGCAACAAAGCATGGGGTCGTTTCGCATGACGACTTGAATGCGGATCATTGTGCCGGCGTTCCGCCAGAAGCCGCGTCACTGCCACATCCCGCGCATCCATCACAACCCCAAGCAAAGGCGCGGTACCGATATAGTCCATGGCCCCAGAGAAAGTCGCTATTTCGGTCCGTTTTGTTCCATTCATGAACGGCATCGTGCATCACTGGGAAGAGTCCCGAGTTCCGAGCCAAGTACTGGCTGAGTAATATGCTCGGACTAGGCACTAACACTGGTGTACACCAGTGTTCACCACTGCCCAGCGGCGGTCGGTGGCAGTCGCTGGGTAACATCACCACATAGGGTATGCCGGTGATCGGCATTGTATCCCGCTGTCCGGCTGCTCCGGCATCAGACTGCAAGGTGGCGCTGTGCCCCGCTGTCACCCACTGTTACCACCATCCCATTTCTCATGCTTGCAAGCCCATATGGCAGGGCCGTCAGCCTATTGTTCGACTAATGCTACTCACCCACTGACACATGTCGTCCCTTTTAGTAGGTTGTGCCAATTGTGTTACCTTGTGAACCATTCTGCGATTCCTGGACAATTTGGCTCTGTGGTGCAAGAGAATCCGCGGACCTTGAACGGAGAGTTGAGCGCCTTAGATTGAGGGTCACAGTATGGCTGGCCCACTTCATTTTCAACGGTACCCAGAGGTATGATCATCATCAGGCCGAGTTGTGTCACCTATCTCGTCTGATTCACGCCATCGTGATGCTGAGGCCGAGGGACTTGATCCGAGCATAGAGTACATTGGTGGATGCACAAGAGTATTGATTATGTTTTCCGACTGCCTGTTACACCCTGATGCGTCGCGCAACGGCGCGCAGCGCCGCTACTGCAGCGTACAACACTGCGGAGCAGTGTTGTACAGCGTGGGTCGGTACCTTACACTACATTATGCTGGTGGTATGCGCTGCCAAACACTACCTACCGGTGGTCAGAAGTACTCAAGAGGGTCCACACGCCACTGAACTACACTGGACTGCACTGTAATCCACCACCCGATACACTGATATACACTACATAGCAGCGGACAACACTGGAAGGAATGAGCTGAGATTCGGCGACAGCGGAACAGTGCATTCCACTGTGCAGCATTGTAGCATGGTGGTCTGGGCCGGTGGTATGCGCTGTAGTCCAGTGGCGCGGACTGTCATGCCTAGTCCGGGCGTAAGACTGTACTGGCTCCTCTTTGTACAGCTGCTCAGCATGACACCGACGATGACCGACGATTGCCGACCTTCGGCAGCTCGGTGATTGCTTGGGCCGCCAAAGCACGCCTCCCGTGTGGACTACTAGTCTACGACTACTGCGAGTCTTCTCTACTGGTCTCCTCAGACAGTCTGGATTAGCAGTGAAATTCCACTACGATGAACAACGTTCAGTGAACATTCACTATGGTATGAGAGATGGTCCCGCCTTCACGATGTAGCGCTGTCAGGACAAGCCTCGCTTCCGCACCTTTTTCTCCTCGAGAAATACCAAATTTAACCCTGTTGGGTCCCCGATCACTTGTACCAGGTATTTCTGCACGCCATAATCCGGTCTGCCATCAACTATGAATCTCATCGGTGCTTGCAGGACATCCAAGGTACGCAGGACCCTTGTACCATAGTCTACCATGTTGTGATGGGACGAGCGAGATTTAGGCGATAAGACAAATTGCAGTGTGTAGAGGGACTTGAGAGGGTTCAGATTCAGAATTGGCGGGACAACGGTCTTGGTGGGAAAGTTGAGCGTCAAGTGTCGGAGTGACTGCTTGTTCGAGTGGAGGAGCAGCTCGGTTGGGTGACGGTTCTCCCATCCGCCTGTAATTCGTAGCTCGATCGCCTCAAGCGAGCGACAGAGTGGCTGGAGTGCCTGCAATAAGGCATCGCACGGAAGTTTGGATACAATCTGCAGTGAACGGATGCCCGGCTGAGTCTCCTGCATCCGAGGCGACGCAGGTGCTGATCTGGGCCTGGCCGGTGGTACCAACACGTTCAAGGAAAGAGAGTCCAGATTGGGGAAGAGAGGGTCCTCGTGCCTGGGAAGACTTAAGTCGACGTACAAATGAGGTCTGCCGTCAACTATGAATCTCGTCGGTGCTTGCAGGACATCCAAGGTCTGCAGGACCTCTACCATGTTGCGACGGGCCGAGAAGGATTCAGTTGATAAAAGAAATTGGAGTGTGTGAAGGGACTTGAGAGGGTTTAGATCAAGGATTGGCGGGACAAGGGTTCCGCGGGGAAAGGTGAGCGTCAAGTGTCGGAGTGACTGCTTATTCGAGTGGAGAAGCAGTTCGGTTGGGTGAGGGTTTTTCCATCCGCCTGTTATTCGTAGCTCGATCGCCTCGAGCGAGCGACAAAGTGGCTGGAGTGCATGCAGTAAGGCATCGCACGGAAGTTTGGATACAACCTGCAGTGAACGGATGCCCAGCTGGATCTCCTGCATCCGAAACGACGCGAATGTTGATGAGGGCCTGGGCGGAGGTTCCAACATGTTCAGGGAAAGGGAGTCCAGATTGGGGAAGAGTGACAGATTCACCAACATCAGGCGAAGGTCTTCGTGCAGCCGAAGACTCAAGTCGACGTACAAATGAGTTATGTCGAGGAGTTCGGCATGAACGAGGGGTAGGACGCCGGGTGAAGACATATGTACGTGGGTGATGCGCGCACCGCGAAGTGATAGGAGGCGCAAGACGCGTTTGCGATGTATGGGCAAACATTCCGAGTCCGTGTCGAGGATGAATATGTGGCGGCAATGAGACAGCGTCTGATGATGGGCGCGAAGGAGAAGAGCGAGCTGAGCGACGCCCGCGCGTGTGTGCACGATCAGCGTAAGTATACGCCTACTCAAGAGTGCGCACCCATACGATACGCGACTCCATGTGTTCAGGGTGTCTGTATCCTCCCCGCAAAAGCCAATAACCATCTCCAACACCTCGATTGGAAGGAAAGTGCCAGCGCCGACCACTGCCATCTCCACCAGGAGCACCGCGGGCCTTCGTTTCAAGGAAGCGATTGACTTGTAAAAGCTTCGAAAAGGCCGTGAAATAGGATGGATCATGAGTCTATCCATGCACATGTCCCAGTGTGTAAATGCGTGCTCGAAGCAGACTCTGCGAGGTCCCATGCTATGCTGAGGTGGGTAAGAGGGGACAGGATGCCTGCTGCTGTGTTGTCCCGGTTTACGTGTCATTGCATGCCCACACACCGTGTGAGTTCGCGTCTAAGTAGGTCAGGGCGATGCCGGCCCTGGTTCCTCGGTGATTCCCAAATCAGATTCGCTCTTTCCTAGCGAGGTAGTACGATCTGTCGAATCTACCTTGGGGTGACTACTTCTTCCATACATCCATGACTATGTTGGCCATGGCCGCACTTTTCAAAGCGCGCGCGAAAGTGTCTTGGTCATTTCTCTTCTCAGACTCGTCAAATCTTACACACATATCGTAATGTGGGTGACTGGGCATACACGAGAATCATGACTGTTGCTATGCACCAGTGGCGCATCGCTTCGCGTATTAGGACGTCTACGAGCCTTGTCAACATCAGATAGTTTATCGTCGCGGGAGAGAAACATGAAACCTCGGTGTCTGCTATCGTAGGGGTTGTCCCCACAATTTGACAGCAGGGGAAGGGCTGATCTCATCCAGTCAGCGTACCTCCCAATGCGCTCTATAGACTATATCGCCCTCTACGCGCAACTTGTGTCATGTTCGCAGCGTCGCTAATCGAGAGATGTACTGACAAAGCCCGTTCTCCTCATCAGCGAAATGACTAATGTTGTCAGCAGAGATACAAATTACAATTACGGGCGGCGAAGTCCCTTGCAGAGGATATCACGCGTTCTGGTTGATTCAGTAGCTTGTTGCTTGCACATCGTTGCAGAAGATGACGACCACGGGGTGAGGCTATATAAAGTGCACGATGCTCTCCATCATTTCACCAGCCCTCTTTTCCCGACAATCGTCATGAACTCCGACTACACTGGCACTCTCGTTAACGAGATCATTCCTCGCCGGAGTGAGGATCGAGGCCATGCAGATCACGACTGGCTCAAGTCATTCCATACCTTCTCGGTTGCTTCGTATGTTCAATGTCTTCGTCTGGTCATGCATTTAGTCAACCGATGTCTTCCCACCCAGTTATAATGATCCCCAGCACGAGAGATTTGGCCCCCTGCGCGTGCTCAACGAGGACCGTGTCGCAGCCTACAAAGGATTTGGCTCGCATTCGCACCTTGAATTCGAAATATTCTCTTATGTCGTGAGTGGTGCCCTGGAGCAGTAAGTTTCTGTGGTTTTGTTGCCCGTTCAAGAGCTGACATGCAGTAGTAAAGACTCGATGGGTAACACCGAGATACTTCATCGAGGCGACGTGCAAATGACTTCCGCTGGCACTGGTATAACTCACTCCGAGGTGGCGCATGGGGACAAGGACGTGCACTTCCTCCAGATCTGGGCCATACCCTCGACGTCACAATTGAAACCACAATACTACACACGTCACTTCAGCGATGAAGAGAAGACGGACCAGTTTGTCAGGATTGTAGCGCCTGTCGGCTCACAGGGTGTCAAAGATAAGAGAGAGGCCAAGGGTGCGGCGCCGGTGCACAGCCCGGCGACGATGTATGCGACGCTGTTGTCGGAGGGGAAGACGGCCAGTCAGGCAATGAGAGGTAGGAAGGCGTACATCCATGTGGTGATGTCGAGTGGATACGCTCATCCTGCGACTGACAAGCGTACTGGAATTTCGGATATCAAGGTGAACGAAGAGGTGCTTAGAGAAGGAGACGGTGCATATATGTTTATTGGAGAGGGACAGGTTGAGGTACATAATGTCGGGGTCGGAACGGCTGAGGTTGTCCTATTTGATTTGGAGTAGAGTTAGCAGGGGCATTCTGACCGGACAGACTAGACTGGATAGTCAATTTTGACGATGACCAGTCCGCGAAACTTCCCATCGCATGTCGAAACCTGGTCGAAATGGCGAGTTGGATCTAGACCATTGATGCTTTGTCAGCACTCCGATGAACCGAGGAGACCTTTCGTCGGGTTGAAAGTTTTGGAGCCTACGATTCGCATGCTCATCTGTCATTCTGTCAACGGTCGACCTCAGGCCTCAGGCCTCAGCCATAATTCTGGCACTGTAAGATAAGCGCTGTGATAGACGACGGAGACTAGTAGCGGCATGCAGACATTCGGCATTGACGGCATGATTGTAGATGTCTGATTGGACCGGTGGGTTCAGAGCTGCGAAAGTAGCCTGCTTGATTCCTACCGTGATTAACCAGGCGTCGACTGCCCGGATCTAAATTGATGGGACCCAATAACACTCTTATACGCGATGCGAAAGGTTCTACACCATTCCCATACCCCACATGTGCGTCATCAACGACATTACTCCCGTTCTCCTTCCCGCCTCTGTGTCTGGTGCCACGGTCTCTGTGCGCGCCATCCTCGCTGGACGTCTTACGCTTCCTGCAACCATACTTTTCACGCCTGTTATTCCTGGTCACGAGCGTGCACACTGTCCAATATGGGCTTTCCTCATCGACCATCAGGCAACAGGAAGCAAACTAATGTTCGACCTCGGCATCAGGAAGGATGTACATAACCTTCCCCCGATGTTTCGTAAGGCAGTCAACATGGTCAAAGCATTGCCGGAAGCGTTTCATGAGCTGGTCATAGAGAAAGACGTGGCAACCCAGTTAAAGGAGGGAGGCATCGCTCTTGAGGATGTTGGAGCTGTCATTTGGAGGTAAGCATTTTTCATCAACGTTCTGTGGCCAAAATACTTTCTCACATGCCCAGAAAGTCATTATCATGTTGATCATATTGGTGAGGCTTCCATGAACGATAAGTAGTACTATGAGGTCCGGGACCCATGGACACGATTTACAGGTGACGTGTCCACATTCCCGAGGGATACAGACCTTGTCATTCACGAGGATACCGACATGCGTACCTTCCCTACCCACGAGGACTCTATGCTCCCTGAAGGCACCTTCGAGTGAGTTCCATGAATGACACGTCACTACAAGCGCACTAAGGACCTCGACTCGACCTCTCTATCAGAAACCGTGATGTTATCAAGCTTTCCTTCGAATCCACAGATCTCTCCATTGCTGGCCTGGGTGCTCTGGACTACTTTGGCGACGGAAGTTTCTACCTTCTCAACACTCTTGGGGTATGTCGTCCTTTGGCATTCGAGTGAACATACTCATTTTGTGCCCATCACTAGCATTGCCGTGGCCACATGTCCGCCCTAGCGCGCGTTACTTCGTCCACATTTGTCCTTCTGGGTGGGGACTGTTGCCACCACGTTGGAGACATCCGTCCATCGCCACACCACCGCGCGTTGTGTCCGTGCCCATCCCGTCTCGTGAAACTCGCCAATGCCGCTGTATCGACCGAGCACTACCCAAATTTCGATCTGGAGACGCGGACAGAGCCGATGCTTCAACCAGCCGTGGCGTCTTACGAAGACTACGATATCGCGAAGGAGACGATGAGGAAAGTGGGGCAGTTGGATGCGCATCCGGATGTCTTGACGCTATTGGCACATGACGCCGCGGCTGAGGAGGTCCTGGATGTCTTCCCGAAAAGTGTCAATGAATGGAAGGCCAAAGGTTGGAAGGAAAGACTACTCTGGGCCTTCATGGAAGTGGGCAATAGGGAGTTCAGGTTCTCTTCTGAGATGTGATCTCAGAACGGTAATGAGTAAATAGCAGGATCACAATCATATCATCACCAACGCGAGGCAATGGCATCTTTCTTTGCTGGCTCAGGTCATACAATTCGACGATGCGTTATGATCTATCATAGAGACTATACCCAATCTGTACTACGCACAAATCCGTTCTACTGACTACGCCAATGCTCGCTTAGTTTCCAAGGGAGCGCCGCGCGACCCCAATGAGCCATATGCGCGTCTAACCATGTCCTCTCCCGACGAGTTCCGCGTGCGAAGCCATACTCGACTGGGAAATCTTCCGCGAGGATCTCAGACGCCAGGAATACCGCTGAATGAGATAACCTCAAGACTGGGATGACGCTGAATGGCATCCAAACCGTCGTCATCGACTGGAAAGTCTACCCGTCTCGGACGATACGAGAGCGAAGCGATGGTCATGATGAGTATTCTCAGGCAAGGGAATGATGCGGCAATGATTCCAGCTGCTTCCCCCTAAGAAACGAATCAGATGGCCGCAATGTACAGCGAGTTCGAGTCGACGTACCAGATCTTGTTCATTGCTGTCATAAGCGTATTTATAGACGGTTTGCGATTCAATCTCCAGCGACAGAAGACTCGAGAAGCTGTGCGCCGTGTCCTGGAGGATTGCCCTCGAGTCCGTCAGCATCGCCTTGACAGGCGAGGGAGCCAAGGAGGGAAAGTCAACACGCCCTGTGAATATGTTGACCCTTTCGAACGCCGATATAGTCTCCAAATTGTCTGAAAATGCAGACACCGAGTAGCCCGAGACGGACAAGTGTCGAAGGCCTGGAGATGAGACGGCCAAGTCAAGACCGATTGCAGTATACGGGGTGTCGACGGGCGACACAGGCGGTCCTGGCGCAACATCTCTGTTGATACGTAGACATGTGATGGAGGGAAAGTATCGAGCAAGAACATCCTGCAGCGCGGTCGGTGTCAGATCTGTGGACGATACATTGAGCGTGTCCAGGTTGGCGCATACGGGCATTTCGCCGGGCTTGCTCCATTCGCCATGTCCAGAGAGCAGTGAAATAGTGAGTGAGCGCAATGAAGGCGAGCCGACGATGGGCTTCACGAGCACCTGTAATGACAGAGGTAGAGCTTTCGCTTCGAGAGACACTGGACGCTGTTTGGAAGTCGTCCTCGATGTGCTGTCACCTGCGACCGATTGCGCGGACTAGCGGCGCCTGCTCCTGAGAGTCTGAATCGTTGGATACGGAACTTAGAGCAGTAGGTCTATGCACCCATTAGACAACTCTTTTCTACTACTGGGAGGGCCGACATACTTGTTCGGAAGAATCGGAACAGAGTGTAACCGAAAGGGACATGCTTGACGCGAAAATCCATTCATGGATCGCCACTGCTATATCGGTGCACCAGAAAATCTGGTCCTGGATCTGGCGTTCATGGCCCGAAGCCAGCTGAGCACAGGCTTCGTAGCCAACGGTCCGGGTTCCGTCGACGGCGTGGATGCCACAGTTGCAATTTCTTTTCGGTGGCAGACAGCACGATTGCGACGCCGTTGAATTTCGGACGCAGGCACGCCTTGAGTTAGACACGCAGAGCCCCAGAGCCTATCCATTGAGTTGCCACGTCAGTTATCGTCCTTTGCTGGACGTCCTTGAGCGCACCAGACGGGCGATGGTGAGGGAAAGAGAAAAAGAAAGGCATCGGGTTGGGTTAGGGTTTGATCGATGATGCCACTGACTCCTGCGTCGTGACCGAGATTTCTATCGACGTGTTCCTTGCCGCGCTTTGGAGAACACGTCCGCCGCAAGGACCTTCGAAATATCCGGGTCTGTCCCTCTGGATGGCCTTGAGAGCAAATATCCTTCCTTGACATGCTACCTTCTGCACTTTGGGATCAGATATCCTACGCTGGACGTCCGACATGTACTCTGTCACTGCCTGCACTATCACAGTATCAAAGTCAACAAACACGGGGGTTTGCACTATCTTTAGCTGCGTCTAAATTACAGTTTTCTTAGAGTGTGCGCACTACCATCTTGCACTACAGTGTAACTATCTATGCACACTCTGGATTGCCTGGTCATGATTCGCAGCACCAATGACTTGTGATTCAGTGAGCCACGATAGCTCTCGCAATATGACTTCAGCACTGAATACGATATGACTCCACCGGATAAGGGAGCCTCACCGACACGGAGCCAGCCTACAACGATGAAATTGATAAGTTCAACTGATGGCCATTTCTCAATGCACTTGAACATATGTTTCTGAATCATTAGGACATGGAAAGCATTCAGAAGTCAATCTGTACTCACCGCCACCTCCAAGCTCAAGACAGGCCAATTCGCTATAGGGATGTCCACTTCTCGCAACGACGTCCAATGTACAATATCGCGAAACATCATAACATTCTCGAACACATGGTGCCCTGTGTTCCAGATTCCCGCTCCTAGCTTCAACACCTCCAAGGTGCGCGTGTGCCCAAAGAGTCCCGTCACCAAGGTGCCTGCGCTGGCACTGCGGACCTCGAAAGGCCCGTCGAAATCTACCTCTCGCAGTCCTTCATACGATGTGATGTACCTCGCGCAACCATTTGATACGTACGACATGCTGATCGACTGCAGCCCCGGAGAGGTGCATAGTGCGTCCCAGAATGACGACATGATCACCGTTCTCCGGGACTCTGACCGCGCGCTAAAGTGGCGCAGTCCAGGTAGTTGCCTGGCTGTACTAGCCGTAAGACGAAGAGAGCCTGTAAGCTCAAGGGATTCCACTTGGGCACACGTTTGGGAAAAGAGTAGAGCGAGATCGGGACCGTTTCCAGTGGCTCCCAGACCGTGGATTCTTAGCGAATGCAAGTTTGGGTTATTGAAAATGAGGAGGGAGAAGGAGTGAAGGTCCTCGGTGGTATAGACGTAGAGCTCAAGATATGTCAAGGTAGGTAGGTAGGTCAAGTGTGGCAAGTGGGGAAATTGAGGTTGTGAACCGAGGCAGAGGGACAGCTTGGTAAGCTTCGGCAGCGTATGAAAAGACTGCGTGCATCGTTCAGTAAACGCGTTGAAATGTCGAGACTCGCTCGTCTCGGTGCAATCAAGAAGACTACATGAACAGTAAGCTTACGGTCAATGGCGGCAGCAATAAGCAAATGGCTCACTACAAGCTCTCTAGTGACTGAAGACGTGGTATCAGCTTCTCCAACTCCTTCCATAGGTTGTCGGCGTGCTTCGACGCCCGTTTTTGACCCCGTAAAAGCAAATGTACGTCCAGTCCAACTTTCAACGTCACGATACGCTTCACGAGTACCTCGTCGGAAGCAATGTGCTTGATGAGCAGCACCCCAGATTCAAGTATCTCCTCAAGCATAGTCTCGGTGTCATTCTTCGTCGACGTCAAGGCTCGCGAATAGACAGGCGGATCGCCGTTCCGCCACGGCAAGCGCAATGTAGAGAAGATCATGTATCGCAAGTAGCTGTTCCACTGACGGCATACACACCGTGCGCTCTTGAGGTCGCGTAGCTCCAGGAAAGGCTGTAAAGTGGATGACAAAGGAGATGCTTAGAGACGACGCAGTGCTGACCATAGTAAAGATTGCCTCCAGGAGTTCCACCGGAAGTTCTGACGCAGCAGAGGAAGACGCCATCACAGTGTTGTCCAGCGGTGTGCAGGAGAGCTTGGGTCCGAAGTCCAGGGCAGGTAGGTAGGTAGGTGACGGCACACGATCCCATTGAGGAACGGCCGCTTGGGGAGGCCCTTCGATCGGGCGAGTTCGAGGCTTCCACCTCGACAACATGGGGGCACGAAACATGGCCGTGATAAGTATCATCAGGCTACTTTGGGCTCGTCTGAGATGCCATCACGCGTACCCGGAAGGTTCCGCAAGCAATCAGAAGCTGGCTCTGCTGATACGCAGCGGCTGGGATTTGGAACGAGAACTGGGCAAGGTCCAAACTCAGATCATCAGATGCGCACCCGGATGTTTTGACGTTTGAGGCATTCAACTCCGCTGCTGAGAAGGTCGGGTGCTCCCAAAAAGTGCTAATGACTGGAAAGCGAAAGGATGGAAGGAAAGGACACTCTGGGCTTTCATTGAGGTGGGCAATGAGGACTCGGATTCCAGCTTCTCTGATGATCTACTGTAACGAGTATCACAACTGTGCCCAATTCGTATGCTCAGAAACTTTTACATATCCGACTCGTTCTACTTGATGCGCCAATGCTCGCTTAGCTTCCAAGGGAGCGCTGCGCGACCCGAATGAGCCACATGCGCGTCAACCATGTTCTCTCCCGACGAGTTCCGCGTGCGAATCCATACTCGACTGGGAAAGCTTCCGCGAGGATCCCATACACCAGGAATACCGCTGAATGATATAGCCTCAAGGCTGGGACATGTGCTGAAGAACATCACAGCGTGTTGACGCTGAATGGCATCCAAGCCGTCGTCATCGACTGGAAAGTCTACCCGTCTCGGACGATACGAGAGGGACGCGATGGTCATGATGAGTATTTTCAAGGAAGGGAATGATGCGGCAATGGTCCCGGCTGCTTCCCCCTGAAGAACGCATGAAATGGCCGTGATGTACAGCGCTGAAGTCGACGTACCAGATCTTGTTCATTCGGGTCATAGGCGTAGTTATAGACGGCTTGCGATTCAATCTCCAGCGAGAGAAGACTCGGGAAGCTGTGCGCCGTGTCCTGAAGGAGCGCCAATCTCGAACCCGTCAGCATCGCCTTGACAGGCGAGGGAGCGAAGGATGGAAAGTCAACACGCCCTGTGAATATGTTGACCCTTTCGAACGCCGAAACAGTCTCCAAACTGTCTGGAAATGCAGAGACCGAGTAGCCCGAGACGGACAAGTGTCGAAGGCCTGGAGATGAGACGGCCAAGTCAAGACCGATTGCAGTATGCGGGGTGTTGTTGGGCGACGGAGACGGTCCCCGCACAACATCCTTGTTGATACGTAGACCAGTGATGGAGGGAAAGTATCGAGCAAGAATATCCTGCAGCGCGGTCGGTGTCAGATCTGTGAACGATATATTGAGCGTGTCCAGGTTGGCGCATACGGGCATTTCTCCGGGCTTGTTCCATGCGCCGTGTCCAGAGAGCAGTGAGATAGTGAGTGAGCGCAATGAAGGTAAGCCGATAATGGGTTTCATGAGCACCTGTAACGACGGAGGCAGGGCTTTCGCTTCCAGACACTGGACGCTGTGTAGAAGTCGTCCTGGATGGGCTGTCACCTGCGACCGATTCATCGGACTGGCGGTGGCTCCTCCTGAGAGTCTGACTCGTTGGATACGGATGGTGACCATATTCGGCCAGCGTTCTGCGATGAAGTCGAGAGCATCCATCAACGCACCGGAGACAGCAGCGTGGGCAAAGCTCCCTGTGCCCAGGGTGGGCGCGAAGAGAGTGATATGAGATAGTCCCGTCATTGATGTCGCTAGGGGCGACATCAAAAGAGGCAATCCGTCCTGCACTGTTGGAGTACCCATGGTAGAAAAGTCATATATGCGAAACTGATACGACCGTACAAGACTAGCAAGGGCGGGGTTGATGGCGAGGAATCTGCACAATATGCTACCGCTTTTGGAGGTGTTGAAAGTCAGCGGGTGGGACCAAGGTGGGGCCTTAAGCAACGGCAGTGACTCGACGAGATTGATAGGATCGGCATATATCAGCGGCCGACAGACATCGCATATCGCATGGGAGACAAGCGTCAGGTTAAGGAGGGAATCGAAGGAGAGGAAAGCAATAATATGCATGTGTAGTTCTGTGGGGAGGTCCGAAAAGGGACTTGGTTGAGCATGACCAAGAGTAGAGACTTCAAGAGTTGGAAGAGATGGGCTGGAAGTCACCGCACTCTTCGCAATAAGCGTACGATAAAGATCCCCGATCGCATCAGCGAACTGACCCCCAAGATTCAGCAATTCCTCGCCTATCAGCATCGAAAGCCAGCGACGATCGAAGACAACCTCGGGCATCCTGATCCCCAGCGCCCGATTTCGCGCTGCGGCCTCTCTGAAGAGAACATACAGTACGGTGACGGTCTCAAGGCATTTCCGACTATATGTTTCTCGCATCTCTGAGCTTTTCATGATCCAGGCTGCCTCATCGGTGGCTCTTCGTCGAGGATGGTTTTGAACCCAGAAGTGTTTGTGTAGGCGTTCACCATGATACGTGGCGCCATTGAGAATCGTGTGAGAACCGGCATCATAGAACTTCACCGCGTCGAAAAAGTCGTCCTCGAGGCTGAACTGCTTTGCCATACCGCAGGCCGCAATCAGATTGACTCGGATGAAATATGCTATGGTGACGGACATGAAGCGTATCAAACCGGCTTCGTGCTGGGCTCTGGTCGCCTCGTCTAGAAGGGGTGAGTTTGGTTCGTACGATATGGGAAGACAGGTACCGGGTACAGTGTTCAGTTCATAAAACTCGAGTCGGGCATGTTGGGCAAGATACACAAGACTGGGCAAGCATTGGGAGGGAATGTCGGGTATGGTAATAGCCTGGATAACGAGACTGGAGGCCTTTAAATTTGGTGGAGAACGGGGACGAAGTATTGTCTCCCAGTACGCCAGCGTGTTGAAGGTATCCTCAACGCGAGGTTGGTTGATTCTGGACCACGTATCGGATGGAAATAGGGCGTCCGGACTTACACCCAGATCGCGCCACTCTGTGGGAGAAGCGTTCGGCCTGGGAACTCCAGAGATCAGAGCATCAGCAGTATCTGCGATCAAGGAAGTGAGGTGCTGAGTGAAGGCGGCAAAGTGCTGAGGCAGAAGAGAACGGGTTCCGCCCAGAGATCGACGAGACCTGAACTCCAATCTAGGTCGTCTACTGTTCTTTCCACCCGAGTCAAGCGATGGCTCGATGACATCTGCAAGTACTGTCGCGAGTTTAGCAGGACTTGTACAGGAGCAGCAAAGGAGAAGTCTCACCGTGCCACGAGACGTCAGAGTCAATCATCAAGGGATGCGTCCTGAACGAGGGATCTCTAAGGTTGCTAGTGACAGCGCTGGGAGGCCATTGCTCGTGGTGGTGCTGATCCAATTGACGATCGGCAGAGCAACGGCAGTCGGGAAGTACGGTCCGCAATCCGTCTGCCTAATGCGATCATTGGGGTTGAGTCTTTCCCTTTCACTTGACGCTTATTTGCTGTTGCATGGTAATGAATCCTGAGCTTATGGCACCCATATGGGCTGACGTTCCCGTGGATCCTGTGCGCTGCATTCTGAGATTGTAACGGCCGATGCTAAATCGACAGCCTCCGCGCTCGTTCGCGTGTCCAAGACGATCCACCGCTGGTAGGTGGCCTTCCTACGTGGGCCTTCATATTCCATGATGTTTTCTGCAGAATCCAGCCCACTCTCCACCGAGTCATATGCATCCAAACTAAGAAACAGCTTGGTGACTTTCACAGGACTGTCCGTGCTCGAAAGTCACGCAATCCCACGTTCCGACCTACCGCTGAAACCTATTTCGTGTGTTCATGTGTTCCAAACGTTCATACCTTGTGTACTACGTCGGCAAGTATCCCAGGCTCGATTTCTTCACCATACTATAGTCGTATATACTGTCTTCGAGTCCACAATGAAGCATTTCTTCGCTGCGACCGCCCACTTTATACTGCGATGTAATCAGCACTCGAAGACGTTTTCAGACTCTGACGCCTTACGCGGGATGAAATATGTGACGCCGGAGGAAATAAGTGCATGGAATGCGGCAGGTACAGACTTGGATACTCTTTCGAACGACGATCAGTTCTCCTCAAAGACCAAAAATTGAAAGTCTATCGAACATTCACGCTATCTACACCTACAATACAACAATAAATACGCGCCGTATCAGCTGCCTATCACAGTCCGTAACCTTACTGTCCTACGCAGTATACATACAGGAAAGTAGTGAGACCAAGGAAATGCACGACATCAGTCCTGGAATTTGTCCATATGAACATTCGACATATTGATCTGGTCAACACTAGCACCGGGTCCGTCAGGCGTAGACGTATACGACTCTGCCCATCGGCCCTTCCGAGCCTCAGCCTCCTGCCGATATTGTTTGGGCAAGAACGCCAAGCCGACGAAGTACGCCACAGGAACGAGCTGCGTCGCAACTGTGTCAGTTCTTGAGCGCGTCAATGATGGATCAAACTCACCACAACCCAGACGTGCCATGCGACGTCAACGGAGTGAGGTGCGTCCCCACGTCCAGTCATGTTGGGCCACTCCGTATGGTAACCCGTCCTTACCTGGTAGAATGCCATCGCAATAATGAGCAAACCGAACACGGCATGCACATAGTTCTGAATCGGGCGTCTCATGGCGCCCTTGGGCTTCACATAATGGATGAACGCTCCAATGCCGCACTGGACGAGATAAATGACAAAGAGCGCGACGCCCCATCGCTATAATGAAACAATGTGGTAAGTGACAACGAATCAGCAATGTCATGAAATATGCATACCTTGTGGTTGTCATCTAAATGAAGAGCTTGAGCTGAAACGACACTCTGAATGCCCAATGCAAACCCGATGAGGATAGTGCTACCGGCTTGTTTACCTGTCAGTCGGGTTCCACGTCTCACAGTGCTCCAGATTGTACGCACCTAACGCGAACTGAGATATCCAATGGCCAGTGTACCACTGAGGCGAGAACGTCCTTAGATACCGGGCGAGAAGAGAGCCAAAGGGGAGGAAGACCAAGAAGCCAATTGAACAAAAGACGGCATGTGCGACGATAAGCCGCTGGTAAGGCTGTAATGGGATGTCGTCCGTCGGTCCACTCGAAGAGGAGCCTGAATTAGAACCCGAACTAGTACTTGTTGCGGTACTCGCAGCCGTAGTGGAAGTGCCAGTGCCCGAGCCAGTAGCGGCCAAAGTGCCCGTCAAATCCAACGTGGCAGTCCCATGCTCGAGATGCTGCTGAATCGTTGCACCCGCATCTGTCGAGTCCGGGTTCGTGATTCCAAAGGCAAAGACGATCGGCTGCGTCGAAGCACCATCCGCCTTATTACAGAACAACAAGAATCGGAATCGCGCAGCACATCAAAGCGCAGTTAACGCACCTCCACGCTGAAAGTAAACTTCATATCAGAAGTGGACGTCTGAAACGGAATCGAGGATCAGGATCGAATCACACCCTGCGTTCCGCGACGTACTGAGCTCAGACTCTCCTGCAGCGTCGCCACGCGCGCGGGGCTGGCGACAACGCTCGGCATAGCGTACTTGCTTGCTTGTCTCTGCGACAGCGTGATGGACCCATTGTCGTTCGCCCACATGATGACCATCGGCGACCCAATCATTCTGGACCCAAAACCCCTGGAAGACAAGGGATGATTCGGATTAGCTTTTGAAGCAAAGGTAGGTTGAAGGGGTCAGGACGTACACTCCCATCCATCCCGGCGTCCGCTTGCCAGTACTCGACAGTTCATCTGGCAGATCCAGATGGTTAACATTCTTGTGTAGGAAACAGGAGTGAATGGCGCGTACATTCGACAACGGACCCATTGACAGTCGCAGTAACACACATGTTCTATGTCGATGTTGGACGTGTGCGTGGTAGAACACGAAAGGAGGACCTACAGTACCACATTGTTTATCGCCCGTTGCTCGACGCTGTACTCATCATTAGAAAGTAACCTCGCCACAGAACACAGAACGCACCAAAGTCGACGCCGAGACCGAATACCCAAGCAAAGACAGTGACGCGAGAAGGAAGAGATGCATGGGGAAGACGGGAAAAAACAGATGCATAACACCCTTTCCGACGCGCTTATATACATACAGCGCCTGTCAGGTCGTTACCAAAACAATTTAGAAGCGGAAGGGATGAATGGTTACGTCGTGCTGTGCCGTCCCGTACCTTGACCGATGCCCGCTCAGAAGGGATCTCCGCTACCTACATCTTTCCCACGTAGACGAACGTCGCTCAAGATGCAACCCACGTTATCAAAGTACTTACTACACCGTTAATCAATCTCAATCTATCCCCACTAGCGCTTATGGCGTCTGCGTGTCTCCCCGCCTAGCCGATTCAACAACGTCGGCGGTGGCGGTGGCGGTTCATCCTTGCTCAGCGCTGCGCCCCTGATGGAGAACCCGCCCCCGCCCCCGCTCCCTGGACTCTTCAGTCCCGGACTCTTGAGCGACAGCTGTCTCAAACCTTCCACCGGAGGCTCTGGTCTGCTCCCCATGCGCTCCAACAACGATACTGTTGCCGGGGTCTTGACCTTCTTCGCGTTTCGTGGCGGCGGCTCGGACGTCTGGGTGCGCGGACGCTTGAGGGGCGGTGACGGCAGGGGTGACTTACTTGGCGGCTTGGAGGGCAAGGAGTGGTGGACGGATTTGAGCGGTGCCGTTGCCGGTGCTTTGACTGTAAGCAGAGGTGCGGATGTCTTGACTGGAGGCAGAGGCTCATTCCGCACGGGCGGTTTTATGGACTAGGGAGCGGAAGAAGAAATCAACTGGACGGAAGAACGAAAGCTGGTACACACCTTCACAAGCTGTTGAATGGATGTGTCTGATATTGTGGTGAGTGTCTGCACCGCCTGGTAGGCGGAAGAGGGAATAATCCATCCTTGCTGTTGGCACTGCGGACAAGGGTCAGATTGAGCAGTCAAAACATGAAGGGGCTCACTCTCTGACAGATGATCAACAAAGACTTGTATGCCTCAATGGTATCTGGTAGGACCGGTTCACCTGACAGTCCCTTGTACAGTGTTAGTGTGCAACCCAAGAGCGAAGATCGAAGCGCACATCGATGATTGCAGGCATCCCGCCCAACGTCAGCTCTATCTGGCGCGGTAAAGTTTTACCCTGTGCGGCTTCGTGCGCGACCCCAAGCATTCCTATCAACTGCTGCAGAATAAACAGCCGTTCTGACCGAGGCAGCTGCTGAAGCTTTGGGCGTGGTACCAAATGCTGCAGATATAACATTAGTAGGTCGAGCGCAGAGGCGGCCTTTTTGTCGTAGACGAGAATGTGTGCAAGTTCAAGAAACGGTTTGGTGGACTGAAGGGTAACCGGCGATCGGGCATAGTCAACGGGGATAGACGACCTGATACGGGAGTCAATCTGTGAGAGTAACTTCTCGCTGTGTTCGGACTGCTGGGAGAACAAAGCCAGTGGCAGGACATGCTCGCGAACGGCCTTCAGAAAGTCTTCGTCCGTGAGGCCTGGTAAAGCCTGGGGAAATCAGCACTTTAAAGTCATGACAATGACTGCGCCCACTTTCAGAAACGCATCGGCATATTCTTGATTGTGGGCTGGCTTGTTGTCGTCGTCGATCGCCTGTCTTGCAGAGGTCGTGAGGAAGGTGTGAACCAGAGACGCTAGTTTGATCCGCATATCACGCTCGGCATCGTCCACAGAATCGTCGGCCGGGAGGAGTTGGTCGTACAACACGCTCAGCGTAACAGAGGGCGACATGTTCAGGTGGTCCACGAGCGCCTGTTGGATGACACGGACCTCATCTTCCTCGTCTACACTGAATATCAGACTACGTCCTGTACGAATAGCTGAGTACACGCACCACTTTGCAACAGCTGCAGTAGAACATCGGTATTCCTCTTCACTAATCTTGCGTCGGCGACAGAGAGAGACGTTATGGCCTTGTAGCCTTCGATCCTGACCTGCTTTAGTGTCAGACAGCGCGCACACGGCGACAAGAGAGATGGCTGACCGACGGGACCGAATCTTCGCAGACGTCGTACACAGCGTTGATGGCGTCCTCTTCGATGTCGGTGAATTCCGTGACGAAGAAGCGAATGTTGCGAACCGCGAGAGTCTTGAGGTGGGTACTTGTGTGATGCGCCAGCTCGATAAGCTTTTCCAAAACGGATCGTCGCGCCTGTTCCACGCTGTTAGCATGCGCCACAAACTGCTATGCTGCAATGTTATCATGCTCACCTGGCTCTCCTTGGGGGCAGTTTGTGCTTCCTTCAAAGCCGCTGCGTTGCCAGTTCAGTCAAAGTTCCGCGGAAGATGCACCGCAAACGAACCAGAGACTTGCCGTTCTTCCTCTTTGAACAGTCGCGCAGGTTCCATCAAGGTCGCCTCTCCAAGCTCGGTCGCAGGCGCAAGTCGTATATCTGCAATTTTACCGTTTTCCGGTCGGACAGAATAGCGCAGATGCGGGATGGGCCGCCAGGGAAATGGGGAGATGGCAGTAGCAGGAAGAGATGGAAAGCAGTCACGTGCTGCACCGCCGTCATGAACCGCCATCTGCCGCCCTGATCGATCGCGACTTTCTTGTCTGGGGCGGCATGAGGACCAGAATGAAGTAGCAGGAAAGTCTTGGGCGAGTCGTCTAAGGTTTAGTAAGCAAATACGAAAGTCGTCTCGCGGTGAAGTCAGGGCGCGAGCCTGGTGCTTGAGTTAACGAGCAAACAGAGATCAAACAACCCATGGCCGCCCATGCCGGTTGACTGAGCCATAGGCGCGATGACGCAGAAGATCGCCTTTCAAGCTTCCACCAACATCTGATTTTTTCCCGACCAGGCAAGTAAGCTAGCGCAACGTCACCTCCGAGTTCACTGTGCTCGATGGATCATTGACAAAACGGCCCTGGCACTGGGCAGGGTGCGCCAGCGACGAGCTGTAGACTTGGGCTTTCCCAAAGATCTTGGCACCAAGTTTAAAAAAGTCCCCTCTTTGCGCCTCTCTCATCCCTTAAGTCACTCCACACTCGACGTATTGCGGCTGATTATCCGTACCAGTCACAGGGTCATAATTATAGCATAGTGACTTTGTTTTCTCGGGTTTTTCATCCACTGACGCTTCCGATGAATTATCGCAGCAACGTGCATCTCATGCTCATCTGGAACCTCGCGCTCGGATTGTCTGGTAACGTCTCACACGGCCATCGCCCGTCTGCCGCGATACGGCACTTTTTGCTCCACTGCTTCTTCAAACCTCGGAGAGTCACACTACATCTCCCACCAGATACACTGCCAGCGTTTACTGACAATATCTTGCTCTGCAGTGTAACGCTGAGTGTAAGCGAGATTTCTTTGGTATGTATGTCCCAAGAGAGCTACCGGCTTCTTTAGGCAAGAGGGGGCCACTAACATTTCCTCTACTCGGCCTCTACTTGTCAAGGACAATCACGTCAGTCTATGTCAGACTGAGTACTGATTGCAAAAGAGACTCTCTTCTTCGTGACGACAATGCCCGGTCGCGCCACTTCTGCATCCGGAGTTGATCCTCCGGCAGATTTTCGGTAGGTCGCGTCGCTATGTGCTCACTGCATGTCTATAAAGGTGGTGATTTGGAACAGTCGCCCTCCCAGATCGACTGTCTCCTTTGGTAGTCGACTTACAGTCAACCAAAGATGAAGCTCCTCCTTGCCGCCCTCGCTCTCGCACATACCGCCTCCGCCCACTGTGAGTTACTCACAATCTACGCGCATGCGTGATCTTGATCATTCCTGCCTAGACATTTGGACGACCCTTGTAACATCCAGCGGCCAAAGCACTGCCGCCGTCCGCACACCTGTCAACAACTCGCCCGTGACCTCAGTCACCGCCGCAGGCATTACATGCAACACCAACCCCGGGGCAGCCACTGCCACCGTCCCCGTCGCTGCCGGCTCCTCTGTCGGGTTCCTCTTGGACAACACTCTCTATCATCAAGGGCCGGCTGCGATTTACTTGGGCGCTGCTCCGTCCAGCGGCGTTGCGAGCTGGGACGGGAGCGGAGCGAGTTGGTTCAAGGTCAGTCGACCGATGTGGCTTGCGTTAATGAAGGTGCTCATGATGACACACAGATCGCCGAATGGGGCGCAGTGTTTGACCCGTTCTCATTCATCGACTACAACGCAAACGCCCTCAACACTACAATTCCCAAGAGCGTCCCATCTGGCGAGGTATGATCCTCCTACTATCGTTTCCCGAGTCTCGTAGAGTTAACGTTGTCTCAGTACCTGGTCCGCATTGAGCAAATTGCCTTGCACGTTCCCAATGCACCGCAGTGGTACATTTCCTGCGCCCAGATCTCCATCACAGGAGGAGGAAGTGCGAGCCCCTCGAAGGTCTCCATCCCTGGGTACGTTGCTGCTAATGGTGAGTGCCAGTCTCAGTCTACGAGTTACAACGTCCAATACATTTCGCAGATCCGGGCCTCACTGTGGACATCTACGACCCCGTCCCCACAGCATACACTGTGAGCATCACCTTTCGCTGGCTTAATAAGGCAACCGCTCACGCTCATTCAGGTCCCTGGCCCAGCGGTCTTCACTGGGTAGAAAGGTAGATGTGCGACTCCGAGCCAAGCAAGACTAGCTGCACAGCTCCGTGCTCCGCGTCACTCTGCTCTATGTCGGTTTACTATTTGCAATCGAAGATCCTTGTACTTGTTACTATTTTTTGTCGTGGCCATTGATTCGCTCGAAAATTGCCTCCCACTCGCACTAGCCTTGGGAACACTTAGGAAAGACTTGAGAGAATGAGAATACCTGCCAGTGGAAGTTTCACAGAGAAAGTCGAAAGCTTCTCGCGATGGCCACGACGACTCGTCCTTCCATTCCACACTGAATGTGATGTGCCATCAGACGAAAATAAGGATGCATGCTCATGATACAGGTGAGTGACCCCATCCAGCACTTCAACGCGTCAACAGAGACACACATGGCCCCTTGTGTAAATCATTATCTACTAAGCCCTCTGAATGTTGAGAGAATTGCACACTGAGAATGAGTCGCAGTCCCGCTGCAACATCGAGCACCACTCGACAGCTATGCCAGTGACCAAGAGGCTTTCGTTTGCTCACGATGCATACTACAACATTTCTGGTGTTCAAACGGTCAATGGGCTACAAATACAGAGTCTGTGTTCTTGACATATATCAACGCGTACGGTTCATGCTCAGATTAGACGCCACGTTTCTCAACTTTCCCCACATCTTTGTCGCCTTCGCTTGCGTGGCGTCCCCGTGATGACCATAGTGGGAGTCATATGGCGTAGAGCCTGAATCGAAAACCATCGACGACCGTGTTGAGTAGTGTGACTTTCGATTCGACACCTTGTCCGCGGGCGGTGCTCGATAGGCAGACGGCGCACTGCTAGCACTGGTGGTGGTACCAGCCGAGCTGAGGTGGCTCATCGAGCGTCTTGATGAGGCTCTGGAGCTGTCACTGGCCTCGTCGCAGGTGAGGAAATCTGATGAAAGTTAGCTGTGGGGGCCTCTTAGCAGCAAAGTATCGGGTACATCGATCTCCATGTATCGGTCCTGCCGACAGCCTGCGTCCATCCGAGCTAGTAGTAGTCTGGGGAGAGTGTGACCTACACCACATCCATCTTGTTGTTGAATAAAAGGTGGCGCGGAATGAATGTGGCGACGTACGACCCAGGATATTCAGACGTATCAACTTGCGGCGGGCGGACTCGCTGCGTGTATGATGGACGCCGCCTCTGAAAGTCTCCAGGGTTCTGACTAGAGGAGTTGATTTTGTCAGTCAGATGCTTAGACTGAGGTGACACAGAAACTGTACGCGTTGTTGCCGGAAGTGACCCTCTGTTCCCTCGCCTTCTTCTTGTTGAGCAAGTTGCTTTTTGCTCCTGCCCAACCCTTTGCGAGCTCGGGTGGGACGCCTGCGTTTGGATTATTGACTGTGCCACAACATTAGCGGTTTATGCATTGCGTTTGACCGTTCACTTACAGTTCCTATCGTCAAAGTAAGGATGCATGTTCGTTGTGTTGAGTCTGTTACAGATGGGTGCAAGAAACGAGGAGTGACATTGGACAAGCAAGCCGCTCGCCTACTTATAGCGCCAGGTGCTGTTAAGCCATCAGCGGAAAACAAAGAGCATCAGAGGATGTGCGCAATGCGCATGCGCCTTGACCATTGGCCGGCGCTGATCTCAGTTGCAGCGTACAAGCACATCACCATCTTGTCGCCATGTCACCAAACAGAAAGCAAGTCAGATCATCCCGCCAGAGAGTCGCAGAGTCGGCCAATAAAGAGGATGTGTACGCGCATGCAGGTCACTGGCAGGTCAGAGACAAAGGTGCAAGATGACCGGCACACCGGTCCGATCAGCACACAATGGACATGCCGTCCTTGCCGAACGCTTACATTGGCTCCTCTGCGTCGGTCCATTACAGCGTTTTCGAGCATTTTTTGCGTATCCCAGGCTCCTCTGCGCACGGTTCCCCTGCCTGGCCCAACCCTTCGCCGACTTGTGTTCATGCGCTCTGCTGCGACGAGACTGGAATCAGGACCTGCGGGAGGTCAAGGCGTCGTCTTATCATTCTCGCATGGTGATTATTTGCAAAGACGAGATCTATCGCGGGCAGGTTCACGGCCTGATGAGCACGGACGTTAATGACATCTCGTTATCAATGTGGAAGGGGAATGTTTGGGACGATATTGCTGCTTTTGTGAAGGAACGTGATGGAGAGTAGTTCGCAGTGGCCTCATAGATGATCATTCTGCATGTTGACGAAGTAGTGGTCTCAATCACTGTATTTCCCTAGAGTATCTATTTGATGTGTCTCAGGGGTGTGTATTGATCATAAATTGACGCTTCTGCATCGTCAGTGCATCGTCTTGGTCAAGCACTAAGAAGCACTTCACTATGTGCGCCACACGTCGCCAATAAACAGCGTGTCAACTTAGCGCTCGATGACGTTTCTGGCAAAACCGTAGCAAAAGATCAACATCATTACATACGAGTGTATGTTAAGAATTGTCCAAAACAAATGCAGGTCCGAAAATTATAGTAGTTTGTACAACACTTAGTCCATGGGTATCTTTCGTTCATACCCACTTACAAATCACCTAGCAGCTCATATAGCAGTGCAACGACGACGCCAACAACGTCGTCAAGACTGTCAGAAAAGGGGAATGAGAATTCAGGCAGCATACGCGACACGAGAATACGTACATGATAACAACATCATGAAGGATGTCGGGAACGTAGATGTCCAAGTCGATAAGGAGCTTGTCGATGGCCTGGCTGAGGCTGGTGATAATTTGTGGGAAACCACCTGCCGCGGCGGAGTCGGCGCTCGTCACCGCGTTGTTGATGTCCTGCACAGTAGTCGTCAGGACTGGCGACGAGAAACAGAATGAGGAGCTCGTACCGTGATGATTCCCGCGACGAGAGAAGCGAGGTCGGACTCGCTTTGCCTCTTCGACTTCCGGCTGGAAGAGCCAAGAGCCTCAACCGAGGAAACAGCAGTGTTCAGAGCGTCCTGGACCTGGCTGAAGAGTGGGTCGAGGGTGCTGTTGGTAGCCTGTCCGGCAGCCACAGCGGCGTCTAGA
Source organism: Strobilurus stephanocystis (assembly GCA_019915075.1). NCBI lineage: Eukaryota > Fungi > Basidiomycota > Agaricomycetes > Agaricales > Physalacriaceae > Strobilurus > Strobilurus stephanocystis. The sequence goes on from JAHLMI010000015.1 coordinate 105,746, forward strand.
AAACGGTCGAGTCAGATAAATAGTAAAAAAATTTGGCCAGTGCTAACCAATCTGGGGCAGAACACTGTCCGTGGTGCTCTTGAGCGTGGTGAGGATCGTCTCAACGTCGGCGTTGATATCGCGCTTGACCATGAGTCCCGTGTTGGGAGTAGCCAACGCATCGACGGACGTCGACGCGTAGGTGAAGAAGGAGACGGCTACGAAGGCGAGGCGGGTGAAGAACATTGTGTTGTGGTGTAGATGGGAACGAATGAGCTGCTGAGAAACTAAGATATTTCGTCTGCCTTTTATATGCCCAGCCCCACACGTCGCAAACCGTAGTCGAACGATGAATGAATGAATTCTGTGGGCGCAATATTGGCATGACGTGGATTGGTGTCATTCATGACAGCGCGCAACTAGAAAAAACGCGTTTTTGTGTTGGAAAAAAACTGTGAAGGGAGCGGATGCGGTACAGAAACGTAACGCTGATCAAAGTCCGGTGGAGTCGCCGGCTGTTGCCGGTGCTGCCTATTGGGCACGGTTGCCAAGGTTTCAGGAATCAGGCTGATAAAATGGAAGCGAGTGATTGAACGTACAGATGCTAGCGACAAGATGCAGGCTACGTAGAACGAAGTGTCGCAGGAGTTTGAAAGAGGCGCCTGGACAGCGTAAGAGCCCGCATACAATACAAAGCCCACAATAGGTCCATCATGAGAAACGCACAGCACGGAAGCGGACGTGGCGCTCGTCCGTCCATGTGTTGGTGCCATCACTTATGCGGTGGTAATGGCACCACTCGTGAAGCTCCAACAATTCCACACCCCCATGATGGCAAAGAAGCTAGCCGCCGCGCCAAGCGAATGAGGTTGTGTTGAGAATGGCATGCTTCATGATCAGGTTGAAGCTAGTATCCCGATTCTAGAACACGACAAGTGTTTACCTGCGAACCTGTGTTTACCTGCGAGCCTACTTACCCGTGCATCGTAGCAGCGCGAGTCCGACTCACGATCCCACTGTGCACTGGTGCTCCACAATCAATCAATGAGAACCAAGAGTCGCAAATTGACGAAAAGAAATCATTATACGCGTAGTAAGTTTTGGGATACATCGCAGGTTCGTGAATATATTGAGCTGCGGCGGATGACGCGCGTGTTGCCACTGTGGGGAAAAGGTGTGGAATATCTGGGGAGTCGAAATATTATATCTGATGGGAAGTAAACAACACGTACCGTCTGAGTCGTAGGACTCGGACGTACGCGTGGTGCCTCTGTCAAGACCAGTCGCGTCCAAGATGATGATGATGATGAGCTTGGGAGAGACGCCTGCGCTTGAATCATCGACTGGGGCACAACATTGGCGGTTTATGCATTGCGTTTGACCGTTCACTTGCAGTTCCTATCGTCAAAGTAAGATTGCATGTTCGTTGTGTGATGAGTCTGTTATGAATGGGAGCAAGAAATGAGGAGTGACATCAGACAAGCAGGCAGAGATCGCCTACTTATAATGCCAGCTGTTGTGAAGCCATCAGCGGAAAACAAAGAGCATCAGAGGAAGTGCGCAATGCGCATGCGCCTTGACCATTGGTCAGCGCTGACCTCAGCTGCAGTGTACAAGCACAGCACCATCTTGTCGCCGCCCAGACAGAAATAAACTCAGATCACCTCGCCAGAGGGTCTCAGAGTCGGCCAATAAAGAGGACGTGTACGCGCATGCAGGTCAGAGACAAAGTGCAAGATGACCGGCACACCGGTCCGATCAGCACACAACGGTCATGCCGCTTTTGCCGAAAGCTTACATGCTCTTCTCCGTCGGTCCATTACAGCGTTTTCGAGACACCAACGGTTGGAGTCGGATTTTGCGTATCCCAGGCTCCCCTCTCTCAGTCTGATGTCGCGACCTGCATTCTTACTTCCTCGATATCTGATCCTCATTCTTCCCTCCGAATCTCTGCACCTTGGCGTTTCCTTCCCTATCGCGTCGAATCAGAGCATGCCGTTCAAGAAGTCGTCTCCAGTGTGGTCTGTCGTTCAGGCCCAGGAAAGACTTCAACTCGGAAGTCGGTCGAAAATCAATACATTTGGTCTTATCTGTGGCATGCGCATGCAGTGAGAATACCAGTGCACTATATCTCACATTCGACGGGTACCTAACGTACATTTCTTCAGGAGGGGAAATTTGCCAAGGACACGCGTAGAAGCACGATGCGAATTCTTGCGGGTTGGTCAGCCCCAGGTGTGACTTCGCCGTCTACTCTCCTGGGGTCCCCATGCAACCTCGCTGTGATTGTTTACGGTAGTCGCAAGGACCAACTACGAGCAGTTCTCTCTAGCGTTTCACTCTTGACAGACGCATAGAAACTCTCTAGACATGCACGCGTTGTTTTCTCGGCGTGGTGGCAATACTTCCTTTCTGTGACCGGCTCAGGCGCTTGATCGTAACCGGTCTTCTCAATCCTCCGTATGTCGTTATGCAACACACGGCTTGGACTGCTCGGCGTCACAATCCACGAGGGCATATAAGCAGATTGGGATACTACCGCGACGAAACGTTGAAGCCGTACACCTGGATCATCTACATAAATTGCGCCATTTTCATGTCCACTGTAGGCTTCGAATTCGTCTCCTCTTTTCATTGGGAGACTTCTTATATCGGACGCAAGCCAAGCACCAAGGATGGTTTCCTTCACCAAGCTCCTCTCTCTTGTTGTTCTCGCCGTCTCGACACAGGCTGTACCCTTCCCGGGGTCGTCCAAGCACACCACACACCGTACGCGCATCGTTGGAAAACGCGGTCTGACGCTGGAAACCTTCCACCCCGAGTCGACCTATACGGTTTGTCCTGTTAATCTTGCTATTCGACATAGATATCTGATCACATAATCGAAAAGACATTTGGAGCCGATGGGAAACTTCTTCCCTCATCTTTGATATCTCAGTCTGTCGAAGACAAGACCACAGCCTTCGTGGCGTCTGAGCTTGGAATCGATGTCGACAAAGTCGGTTTCACGAGCGGCTTTTCTCAGGATTCCGCGGACGTCACCTATGCATATGCGAAGCAGGTTCATGTGAGTGTGAAAGGTGCAGCGCTGCTCCGCGAGTTGACCTTCGGAAAGAACGGAGTCGACTTCATCAACGCCGTTGCGAACATTGCCATCGTGAACAACAAGGTCGTCGCGTTCGGTTCTTCCTTTGTCGACACTGGTCAACTTTCATTGTCTTCGTCGACTCGAAGCCCGTTCACTCACTTGGTGTACAGACAACATTGCCGACTCCACTCCGACCGTTGATGTGGACTCCGTGATTACAACCGTCGAAGAACAGCTTGACGGTAAATTCAACGGGTTCACGGCTCTGAACTACCTATCGATGGCCGACGATAGCGTCGCTCTCACGCACGCAATCCAGATCCAGAACGCTGAGACCAACGCATGGTTTGAGGTCTATGTGGACGCGCACTCGGGAGAGATCCTGAGTGTCGTCGACTTTGTGGCGGAACTTACTGTGCGTCTGACACATCCTCCTGTGTCTGTAATATGTAGTCAATACGTCAACAGTACAGAGTCATTCCCATTGAAGAAGACGCAGTTACGGATGGATTGGCACTTCTTGTGGATCCCGAAAACACTGCCTCTTCCCCCATCGGATGGGTTACCACTACCACAACCGCGTGAGTCCCTGTTGATCTCAGCGTTCGTTGATGACTGTGCTAAACATAATCGCAGTGGAAACAACGTCATTGCGTTCAAAGGCACTCAGACCTCGGTTACCAACGAGTCGTCCCCCGGCGTCTTTGACTACACTTATGATACCACTTTAGCACCCACCGCCGGATCGAACGTTGACGCTGCACGGGTCAACGCGTTCTTTATCATCAACACCGTCCATGATTTCCTCTACCAGTATGGATGGACCGAAAGCGCCTTCAACTTCCAGAACGACAACTTCGGTAATGGTGGGGCGGGGAACGACCGTGTCCTGATGAGCGTCCAGGATTCCAGCGGTACGAACAATGCCAATTTTGCTACACCTCGCGAGTAAGCGAAGTCCCATAATATCACTTCGAGTGACGTGTTGACAAAAGCATTCAGTGGCTCTTCAGGAACGTGCAGGATGTTCATCTGGACTTTGACTACCCCCGACAGAGATGGGGATCTCGAGAACGACATCATTGTCCATGAATTCACCCACGGATTGACAAATCGGCTGACTGGCGGTGGAACCGGAACCTGTCTGCAGACCACCGAAGCTGGTGGAATGGGCGAGGGCTGGTCGGATGCTATGGCTGCGTATGTTCGATACCTCCGGATCCTGCTACCATAGGGTGCTGATATCCATTTAGCTGGACTGAGCAAAAGGACGCAAGCGTGCCTGACTTCGTCTTGGGGACCTGGGTCATCAACTCTACAGCTGGTATCAGGACACATCCATACTCCACGTCGGCGACTGTCAACCCTCTTCGCTATTCCAGCGTTGCCAACCTCACCGAAGTGCACGGTGAGTGACGGTTTTGCGCCTCAATTTATCCAGCTTATCGCGCGTCAATGTCAGCCATCGGCGAGGTCTGGGCCAACATGCTGTACAACGTCTACGCCGCTCTTGTTTCCGCTCATGGATGGTCTGAGACTGCAAAGACTGACGCTACTGGCACTGCCGGCAACAACGTCTGGCTTCATCTTTTTGTTGACGCCCTTGCGCTACAGCCTTGCAATCCGACTTGTAAGTCCACAGGGCCGTCATCTTCAGCCCGATGCTCATGAAGCCTCTGTAGTCCCCACCGGTCGCGATGCTTGGATTCAAGCCGACGTGAACCGATACGGAGGAGCTAACAAATGTATCCTCTGGACAGCATTCGCTAGTCGTGGCCTTGGTGTCGGCGCTGCCAACCATGTCGACAGTACTGCTGTTCCATCTGACTGCTAACTCTATGGCTCTACACCCTTTTCGCTACATGGTTTGACTAACGGACGAGTTGTGTGTACATCGTGTATATGTCATATGAATCGTGGCGTATTACATGGCAATGAACGAAGAGAACAACACATTCGGGGCTCTACCACGTATCATCTGCGCAACGGGGGTTCAGGTGTATCAGACATGTGGGGTGAGAGATTTGAGAATCGTGAGGTATGTTAACTTTCGCATCGTCACTCGCTCGGTGGAAAGAAACGTGAGTTCAGTTTGGCCACTTGAGTCGGTCCTTCAACCTTGACATATTCAGCGAGCGTCTGCCGCAGGTTTCAACTTGAAAACTACAAACACAATTTCCCCTGCCGATCCGTCTGTTTGACTCAATAAGAGCGACGACTCCAATCGTCGTCGTTTGCTACGAACTCAGCCTTCAGGACTCCCTCGGGACGTCCTCGCCATCGACGCAAAAAACTTCAGTGCGAGGCCATGTGTACCATGTTTCATTCCTAGACGTTCATCGACTGGCCCACTTTTTGCGCACCCATTAGATTACGTGTGCACCGACCTTCAGTGCAGCAAAGATAATCGGGAGATACGGACATCACTACATAGCCCATCCAAAGAAAAAATCAAAAGTCCCCAGACACTCCAAAACCTCTCACGCACCCAACTTCACAACCCACGTCTCCGGAGCCTCCTTCTCCCCGGGCATCAGCCTCACCTTCTCAAAATTCTCATCCTTCTCCAATCCCCTAAAACACACCGCCTCGCCCACCCAGTCAATCCTTTTCAACGCCCTACTCTCCCCCAAGCCCTTGCCGCTGTTGTCAATTCTCTTCTTCGCCGCCTTCTCGATGGCGGTGCGCTGCTTCCTGTCGGTGACGATCGCGCCCCACTCCGAGTCCTTGATCTCCGCGTCCTTGAATAGCGCGTGCAGGGCATCCCACACCATCCCCACGGTCACCGGCCCGTGGTTGGGGTTCTGCACTTCGATGCGCCATGGGAAGCTTGGGGAGATGAGGCGGAGGTGGGGGGAGCCGCTGCGCGTGGCGGGCGCGCCGGCGTTGGTCATGTACGCGGCGGGGGAAACGGCGGAGCTGGGCTTTTCGGTGAGGGGGACGGATATGAGCGTGCTGTCCGCGGCGAGGATAGGGTGTAGGTTGGTGTATTTGGTGTGATTACGCCACGGAGCTGAATGGCGTTCGACAATTTAGCTGTGAACGCAAAAAAGACATAGTGGGAAACGCTACATGGATTGTTATCATTCCCAAAAGGCCATTGCGGCTGGGGGACTGGCTGCCCGAAGTGGTTGAACATCATCTGAGGTTGAGGTTGAGCTTGGGCTTGGAAGCCCGTCCATGGGGCGGCGGCTGCTTGTTGGCCAGGCCAGAATGCCATCGCGTGCACGTGTGGTGGGCGAGGATGTCGTGTCGGTCGAAGATATGCTCGAGATTTATATCATGGGCGTCGCTGATCAGAGGCTGTGATGACTGACTCTGTGCCGCATCGATAAGCATTGCAATACAAAAGGGCATCATGATGGCTGGCTATGACATGTTCGCATGGCTGTGTGCTCGCTTGATTAGGCGCTCACCGCCCAAACTATTGCACGTCTCCCGACTACATAGCCCTCTCGGTTTCCCTGCTCACGTCGCAGATGAGAAGTAACTTGCACTGCCACGCTTTTGGTCGCCGTCGAAACTTGATAGTGTGGAGATTGTTCTCGTTACTCAACTCTAGGTTGAGACGCGCGCCTAACATAGTAGCGGTTCTGTAGAGTGATCAGCAGAAGACCATTGAACCGGCATAGCCACCGAGCGGTACGGCAGCTGTATGCATGGACGATCTTCTCCGCAAAGATCTCCACCTGGCGCTACACGCATCGAGACAGATGATACACATCTTTCCAACTAGGTCCCATTTATCCCCAAGCAACTCGAGCAGGCGGCACTTCCCCGCCCACAACACCTGTGCCGCCTGCCCCGCCCATAACACCTAAGCTCCAGCCACCGTTGGAGTAAGATAACAAGCGCAGCGCAATTGGAGCGCGGCGCATTGGCAACGAGAAAAAGGTGCCGACGACAGAATGAAAGTGCGGATTGGATTGTTTGTTATGGAGCAGTGCGACGAGACTGTCCAAGCGGTAGGTCCCTTGAACCAACGGCACGCCTCCTTGCATTGCAACGTCCAGAAGAACAGCCAACGATGGTCCCAGGCAATCAAGGTCGAGGTGCACTAGTACGGAAGTCTATTATGCTAGACTTGCGCCATGTTAGTCAGCCGCATCCAATCGATTGGTCGAGGCACTCACCAGACGCGCGCCTCTTGAGGTCATTTTGTGAGGGGAACTAGCGAGTAGGCCTGGAGGAGAAGAAGTGAAGGGGAACGTCTCCGAAGTCAAAGCCTTGGCTGGTACCCAGAGGGCAGTCCTTGACGACGATTGCGACCTGAGTCGGCTGGACTGGCGCATGTTCAACAGTTTTACGCCGATACCGACAAGGCTTGCAGTTTGAAGCTGAGATGATATGCGACAGGGAGGTTGAGAGGAAATCGAGAATAAAAATTCCATGTCCGTGGTATACAACAAAATCTACGCCACGTTAGCCAGTCCAGACCGCAATCGACGACAGATACGCACCTACACCTATACATCAACCTGCATGCTGCTTCGAGCGCCTCCTTCTCTTCTTCTGCGCCTCCGGTATCGACTGCGTCGGTGCTATCGTCGGCACCGCATGCTGCATCCCCGGCCCGTCGTGCTGGAACTTCTCCATGTACCTGCCCCCACACCGCATCATCAGCCTAACACCGTAATGGAGAGCATAGCAGACGCACCGCTTAGCGAACAACACCTTATTCTTCCTGTCCCAGGCCCGCTTGCGCATGGAGAATGCCAGCCAGAACATGAGCGCGATGAACAGGAGCAGGGCGCCGCGCTTCCACGGGGCGGGCGGGGGCGGGCGGAAGCGCGGGTCGTAGGGAAAGTCCTCGAGCCGGGTGCCCAGTGGTCGGCGCTTGCGAAGCAGTTCGTCGTCGTCCTGGCTGGGCTTGGAGCTGTCGTCGTCGCTGTCCGACGCGTCCTCGACGGTCGTGCGCCGGCTGACTCGCGCTGGGTCGGGGCGCTGGGACATGGATGGTCGTGGTTCGGTATACAGCAGGCTGTCGGGTATTCGGGCCGGTGCTTTTCGTCTTGACACGCATACATGAAACGGACCGATATAGCAAGGACATAGCGGCTTGAGGGTGAACGAACGTCGAAAGGCGGCCTCAGAAGTGACTTGGCAAAAGCTATTATACAGGAACACTAGATAAACGAGTACAGGCGTCATCCGCACCCCAATGTCGTACAGATATCAAACAGGGCATGTTCAAAGACGCACTGACACAGCACTGCTCTTTCTTTCACTCAACCAGCGGTCCGCCATCTCCCAAGCATCCCTTTCCTCCCCTTCCACATACCCCCAATCCTGCAACGGATCATGCTCCGCCTGATAGCACACCATCCTCCCAGGTGCGACGTGCTCAAACCGCCCACTAGCACACATGAACACGAACCGCGGATCCGTGATCCTCCCCACAAACTGCGTCGCCGCAGCCCCAAAGTCCGGGCCCGCGCCCAACCACCTTCTGTGCGCATTTCGCTCACACGTATCCGTCCCCTCAAACACCTCGAATATCAGCGCCTCCAACGTACTCGGCGCAGAATCCAGAATCTCCTCAAACAGCAGCACCGTCTCATAGTACAGCAAGATCACTTCCCACTTGGTCACCGCATCCCCATTGAGGTCTATAAGTATATGCGTCAGCTGCGGGCACTTGTCGAAGACCGCGCCCCATCGTATGCGGCGGGTGCGGAGGGCTTCGAAGGAGACGTTCAGGTGCGTGACGCTGGGTAGCATACACTCGACGTCGACGAAGCCTTTGCCGACGAGCGAGAGCCGGCGGACGTTGGGCAGCGCCGCGAGGAGCTCGAGGCTCCGCGTGCTGGAGCCGTACAGGAAGAACCAGATCGCGAGCTTCTCGACCCCGGGGCAGAGGGAGAGGATGTACTCGATGGTGATGATGTTCGCGGAGCGCTGCAGGCATAGCACCTTCACTGTCCGCGCGTAGAACTCTGCGCCGTGGTCAGGATCGCGGGCCAGGCGTGCCCTAGCGGACTCGACGAACTGGCGCCGGGACAGTTCGTTGGGCAGGACGACGGTGTGGTATATGAATGGGTCGACCCTGTGCATCGAAAGAATGTCAACAATGAGTAGACGTCAGGTAAAGGACGCGCACCAGCTCCGCACGCGTTTCGAGATGAGGACCAGCGAGCTCACAGCAGCCTTCCTGTCGGAGTGTGCGGCGATTTCGACGATGTGGCGTCCTAGGTCGATGGGGAGGTCGTGATAAACCATTGTCAAGCTTGTCTGGTGACACCTACAGGTGTTATAGGATTGGCAGAGCAGAGTGTGCCATTCCACGTGTCACGTCCATGGCATGGAGTCCGTACCGCGGCGGGAGAACCGAGGTACACATTGATGATAGTTGGACATGACGGTGACCGTGATGCAGCGGTGTGTTGGCCGCATCAACACCAATAGAGACGATGATTTGCCCTCGGAGACGTTCGAATATGAAAGTGAGAGTGAAGGAATAATTTGAAACTCCGCCATATCAAATGCAACTTGCACCGCCTCCATCAACATCGGAGTGGTCCGCGCTCTACATGTCTCTCCGGTACGGCGGACAATCAAACACTAAGCCCTCTATTTCAGCCGTCGCATCTTCTCGCACCGATGTTACAAGCGCAATTGCTCTGTCAAGGACCAATTCTGTGGAGGTGACGGCTCTTATACAGAACATACCGCATCGTGGACTGTGGAATCACGCGCAATCCTTCTCGACGGGGGCTGTCTGAAACATATGCATGCTCAACGACAAGAGGACAAACGAGGAGATGTCGAAGGGCTTATATGGCAGTATGTTGTATTGACTTGGAAGTTGGACTGTGCTGCTTACTAGTCTTCCAGATTGGTCCAGGCTGCCGCCCTCGTACAACGCGACGATGACTCGAACGCGCAAGGACGAATTGACGCTCTGATGCTGCACCGCCGCAAGCCGCGCCTGGAGCCAGATTCAGGCCAGCGCCAGCTGTGTGAGGCCTGAGAGGCTCCTCCAGCCTGAGAGCTCTGCGACTCTTCTGTTTTGTCTTGCCAAGCTAGGCCAAGCGGCTGTTTCAGCCCTAAGGCTGGTGGAACGCGATCGTTACACGCGCCATCAGCGGGCTGCACACGCCGTACTTTTCATATGCTATAAAAGCTCGCTGAGAACAACGCATAATCGGCATCGCTCCTACAATGCTTTCCTTCGCTCTCACTGCTGCAGTCGCGTCTCTTGCTGCGATCATCCCTACCGTTGCAGGGACGTGCCAACCCCAGTTTGGCGCCGGAGTCTTCAACGTCCGGTACTCTGCTGACCGTACGTATGACGAATTGCTCGATTGAACGAGAGAGTTGACGACGAGCAATAGCATTATACGGATGGAAATACACGGCCTCCAGCCTTTATGGCCCTACGGTCGAATTTGTGAGTCTCAAGCAATTCGGGCGAACACACGACTGATGCATTTCCGTATCATTACAGGCGAAACTCTACAGTCCAGCCGCCAACGACTCTACTTGGTACCTCTGGCCCAACAATGGCTCGAGCCCGGACTGGACCATCTCGTACGTGCTCATTCCTGGATGAATATTCATCACTTTGTTCTTACATACGATACGCTTGTAGGTCCGCCCAGTTCGATCTCTTTGAGACGTGTGTTCTCGCGCCCAACGCGACTCTCCCCGCACCCATGACCGGCGGGCCGTGTGTCGACCCGTCCACGGGATACGGCGCCTCTTCGGCCGTATTCGACATCGACTGCGACGTCTGCTTGGAGAATGCCACGGGTGGTATAGGCTGCGTGCTGCAGATGCCGCTCGTCGGTGCCGTATGCCCATCGACGCCACCCTCGACAGACGATTTCATCACGTTGACCAAGTGCGGATACTCGACGAATCAGAAATGGGACATTGTGCTGTCGGAGTGATTCAGGAATGGGACATATAAGTCAGGATGGACTGGGACGGACTCGTATCGTAATCACCATGGACGTTATGTTTGCGTCTATTGAAAGTTTTCAAACAATGCCCTTCCAGGTCAAGCTTGACCTACACCACCAATTGTGTCGGATACCCTGCCAATATCAGCTATGCTTGATTCTTTGGACGTTTCGGCGGTAGATAGCACAAGCATAGAAAAGATGTGCAATTGATGTATTTCGGAAAATGCCACCGTGACATGTTACTCACACCATTCCGATCTTACCACGATGATGATGATGATGATGATGGGAAGAGTTTCTACAGAGCGCCAGTGATGGCGTCCATAGTTTTCCGCACAGATGTGATCCGGCACTTCACACCCGCGGTGGGCCTCCTTCCTATAGCACTTTCGTACGGCAATACTACACCACCAAAGTGAAATCGGGTCGAGGCAACCTGTTTGTGATCCTGACGGGAGGTGGACGTGTGGACCCGGCATGTGCCATGTCAATCATGTCATTTTCGATACCTTGCCAGAACTGGCCACGACGTCGTCCCCAGGTGGAGACCTGTTTCAGACATCTTGCCCGCTGTGTGGACTTTTCGATGCCAATATCTCTAGATCATATGTTTGTCACGGTGTGAATCATGTATTGTCTGATCGAGAAACTGTTCCTTTCACATATCGAAAATACCTTTTGCCCTTCCTTGTCTGGTACCGGACAGTTGTCGCGACACTGTTTCATAATGGAAACCAATGTACACACTTTAGCTCGAGAAATCGAAATCCGAATCAGACAGTGATGTGGCAGTAATGTGTACGTTTCGTTAAGACTGTACAAAAGGCAAGTGTTCTAATCCTCCTCCTCAGCCTCCTCCGAAGTCTTGCGCTTCTTTGACTTCTTCCCCCCCTTCCCATCCGTCTCACTCGCCTGTTTCGCCGTTGCCTTGGCGGCATACTTCTCCACAATCTTGATGAAAGCCGACTCGTCTTGAGGTGGTGCCGGAGGCTTGGTCAATGGACCGTACTTTTTGATATCGTCATTGTAGAACTTGTTGAATGCACTGCACAGCTGGCTCAATGGTTTGACACAAGGAGGAAGACTTCGTGACGTACGCATTGAGTACTGTCTCGCCACCGCTCCTGAAGCGCTTCAAGGTCGCGTCAGGTCCATTGATCCACCACTTGACATCCGTGTTGTCCTTTCCATTAGCAAATTCCCATCGCTAGAGAGTCCAGTGAGTAAGAAATGCAGGGCAGTGAGATCGAGGACTAACAAGATGGGCAACGCGACAGTGAAAGCGGAGAGTGGGGCGAATCTCAGGAGTGTGGGCCAGGATAGCTTCAACAAGGCGACCCAGAGGCCACTGATCCTCGTCATCTGCGAGAGAGAGCTTTACCTGTGTGGGAAACATACTGAGAAGAGGAACAAAATCATATGGGAATATCACGTACCAGCTTCTTGAGCTCTGCCCGGAAGTTGGTAAGGTGATCGCCGATGAGAGTCTTGAACTTATTGAAGGGGACTTTGTCCGTTGTGATGAACGCAGGAACGCCTTGAACACCATGTTCGCGCATCGTATCCTAAGAAACATTCAATGCAACGTCACAATCAAAGAGGAGATGGCGTACTATGACCAGAGTGCGGTTATTGTCGCCACAGTAAGCCGAAAGAGTCGGTGCAAGGAGATGAAGGAGAGAGGTTTGCTTTGCAATAGCCTACAAAGCGAATCAATATCCGCAGGATGAGCTGTACTCCACGTACACTGAGGTCGGCAGGGACAGAATATGCTTGGCGCTGGGAAAGTCGTGCCTGCAAGTGTTCTTCTTTAACGTCAAGGACGTTCACCATGAGAATGCAGAGTCGTTCCTCCAAGCAGCTCGCCTGGGAGGTTTTGTGAGATCGCCATACTGCAAGATGAAGGGAACGTACCGCCAAAAAGATATCCCAATCGCGCTTGGTTTCATCAGACCACACTGTGTTCTTGAGACCACGGATATACTGTCCAACGCCATTGAGTGCGGAAGGCGTGAGGACCACGGGAAGCATGTCATCGCTGGCTGCTGGATTGGCGGGGGTCATGATCTGATCCGGGGGAGGCAGATCCTCAAGATTTGGATCAACTGAAGGTGTGCTTTCACTAGCAAGAGAGGTTATGAAGGCTTCGAGTGGGTTAGACATGGTATGAGAAGAGAGGAATAATGATGAAGGCGGCGCACCATCGGGTTTTATAAACTTGTGGACGGTACATTGTCTGTCGCTTTGATTTTGCTGACGGACGGTCGTCTTTGCAAAGGTTGAGCTTGGCGAGAACTTTGTCGACAATGGTTCGGTGATGGTCAAAGGGAGGAGAGAGCCAGGGAGCATGTGACGAACGACGGGTCTGCATCAATCAGGTGATGATGTAATCAAACTGGTCTCGGGTTCGGGTCCGTCTTCCTTCCCTCGCACACAGACGTTATTGTTCCCAATATGAGTTATTGTTATTCACTGGACCATCGCTGTCTGATTTAAGTGGGCGACAAAACTATACTCTTCATCTCTCGCTTCCATCATGGCTCCTCGCAAACCATGGCCAGAAGGTGTGTCGGTCGTTACTTGACTTGTTGTCACAACTCATTGCTGTCCAGGATTTGAGATACAGCCTGACGATAAAAGAGGTCGCTGCATCGTCTGTTTCGCATATGAGCCATCCGCAAAAGGAGCCGATTGGATGCTCAAAGCCTCTGCATCTGTGCATCTGGGAACCCATCATCACCGTGTCGTTCTGGAGCACATACAGGAAGAAAAAGACCGGGCCAGAGAACAGCAACAGAAGCTCGACTCAATCTATCAGCAGCCTACCATACTGCCGACTGCTGCAACTGACTCTCATGCTTCTGCGCAAACATCCCGGCCTTCCATGTTCGGTACCGAGACAGTATCCGACCATATGCCTCAGTGCTTTGCCTTCGAGGACGACGTTGATATGGGCTTTCCAGCTTTGAATGCTGATGAGGATTCTATCCGACGCATTGTCCTTGAACAATTTGCTTTGCTGTCAGAGCAGTCCGAACACCGAGCATTATTTGGCGATGGAGAAGACGACGACGACATCACCCTCAGCACTGTAACAGACCAAATGCGTACAATGAGTATGTACTACTGCCCAGACACTATATATGAGATGGCTAACAATTGTACAGGTTTCACGGAAGTGACAGAGCCTGAGATAAATAGCGCGGCAGCAACCCCTCCCGATCCGAACTACTTTCCATATCCCAATAAAACCGTCATGTTTCTTGACATTCTCGACAATCTTCCACGTTTGCGCATGTCAAGTGCACAAATACGGTTCCTTCTGTTTGTTCTGAAAACCCTTGGGGTGTCAAATACGCCCTCGTATGATGCCTTTCGGAAACACCAGACGGAACTGACCGCCAAGTGCAGCGTCAAGACGACTGCACATACGTCGGCGCTGGGCAACAAGTTCTACGTCAATGACATCCGTGACACTGTTGCTCAGACAGTCTCAAATCCGGAGCTGGCCACTCTTCTGCAGTTTTATCCCGAAGAGACAGAAGACGGTTCCGTCTCTGAGGTCTGGGAAGCTCGCCGGTGGCAGGAATATGCTCCGTCAGAGCGTACGCCAATGTACTCAAATGGATTCCGTCGGTTCTTCATTGATGAAGTCTCATGCCTTCAAGACGATCGACTGGTGATTGCTCGTGATTGGGTCATTCGACGCGGCCAGCTTACAGCTAAATGCTCAGTTGTTGGGCTCACCGATGATGGCTGGAATATCTCGGAGACAAGCGAAGTCATCCCTGCGACGCAGTTCCGATTCTCAGCTCCCGAGCTTCGAGAGCGGCTACAAGCACATCCTTGGTGCCCTGGACTGGAAGGAATTCCTGCCGCCATCAGCACTCTTCGTGAGTTGGCAGGAGATGAAGACCTTTTCACCGTATTTCAACCTATCTGGTCCGACGATGTATCTGGCAACCGTAGCAAGCAGTACAACAAGCACATGAACTTCTATGGAAGTTGCGCAAACTTACCGGGACAGATGCTCCAGCAGGAGTTCTGTGTGGACTTCATTTCGACCTCACCGCATGCTTCAACCGCGGAACAGTTCTCTGTCATACGTGATCAGGTCAAGGCAACGCACACAAATCCAATACGCTGTTACAATGCCGCCACAGGCCGTATGTGTCGAATTCGGATTCTCATCCCATCGCTTCCGGCCGACAACCCTCAGCAGTCGGAAGAGGCGTCTCATATTGGCGGCAATGGGAATCAAAAGTGCCGCAAGTGTCATGTTGGCGGTAACTACACGGTTACTGAATCAAACACCGGTTATCATTCTCTTCACTGTACTGGGGTGTTGCGCACTGCGCAGGAGACAAGGGACGAAATACAGGAACAGCTGCGTTGCGCTACTCACGGGATAAAGAAAGCCGTGGCAGATAGACAGACCGAATCCGGTGTGAAGGATAAGGTCGCTCAATATTGGATCGACATCCTTCTCGAGAAATGTGCTGCCATTCGCAAAGTGCATCCCAAAAAGCCAATCGAAGAAGTTTCTGCCGAGCTTCTGGCATGGCTTGACAGCCAGCCCGGCGACAAAATGAATCCGCTCCTTGATCTTGCTGGCCTCGATCCGACACAGGACACACCGGTCGAAATCCTTCATACCATTCTGCTCGGGATCATCAAGTATGTCTGGCACATGCTTCACACTTCTTGGAGCGAGGCCGATCAGGCTTTGTTCACTGTGCGTCTACAATCAACTGACTTGGATGGTCTTTCCGTCCCGCCTATCCGTGCGGCATACATGTTGCAGTATTGCAAATCGTTAATTGGCAAGCATTTCAAGACATTGATGCAGACAATGCCGTTCCATGTCCACGGTATTACAAGTGACGAACAGTTTCGTTTGGTCAAAGCTGTCGGTGATTTGGGTGCTGTACTTTGGGTGCACAAGATCGACGACATGGATAACTACCTCCGTGATATGGAAACTCTTGTTGCGAACGTACTGGACGCTTTCGATGCAGTGGATCCTTCCAAAATCGTCACAAAGATCAAGCTACATCTCCTTCCCCATCTTATTGAAGATATCCGCCGGTTCGGGCCTGCAATTCGTAATTCAACCGAGATATACGAGTGCTATAATGCCATCTTCCGCCTCTGCTCAGTCCTCAGTAATCACCAGGCGCCCAGTCGAGACATTGCTTACAAGTTTTCCTCCATCAAGCGTGTCAAACATGTCTTGAGTGGCGGATACTGGATCGAAGATGGAAAGCCGATACAAGCAGCACCATTGGTACGAGACCTTCTGCGGACACAACGTGTTGTGCAACGTCATCTGGGATGGGTTCCCATCTCGCCAGTCGAACCAGGATCAGTCCGTGCGATCTCAAAGGCAAAGACGGTTCTGATGGATTGGGAAGTCACCAGGGCCTCGAAAACAACGGATACCATACTGAGCATCAAGACGCGCGGTACTGCTGTTTCTGACAGTCACGGATGGAAGAATGGTGTGGCGGTGACATCGCAATCAGGCGATGTGTGTGCCGAGGGATCCTGGGTATTTGCGCGCTGTGACGGCCCAGATTCAGCAGCAGTCATTGGACGGATCCAAGAGATCATCGTTCCAGGAAATGCTGCGTCTCTCTCTACGGCAGGTCTGGTTTCGCTTGAAATTTTCTTCCTCGGGGCAGCCAAACATCCCGATTTTGGTCTTCCGATTCTGACGCGGCACAACTCCCCGGGTACCTCTAAGCACAGTCGAACCGTGCGGTCAAGCGATATTCTCTTTCGCTTCTCTGCTCAGCATGATTGTCGGTTGAAAGGTTGCCTGGCTTCAGCAACTCGCGTTCTTCGCCAAGAACGCGAGGACACGTCCCGAACAGAGTCGTTAATCGAGCATACAGACGACGAACATTTCGTCATCAACCTGTATGGGCTACACAACGCAGCTTTGTTGCGTCAATCACTACCTCGTCAGTTGGTAGAACCCCAACCTCTGTTTCGAGATCGTTCAAGTTTCCATGACGAGCGAGCTGCGGCACTGAGACTACGGAACACCAATAAGCGAGCAGATAATGCAGAGAAACGTAGGAAGACGAGGATGGACAAGCAGAAGCAGAAGGAGAAGGAGAAAGAACTTATCATTGCCGAGGAAAGCGAAGTATCTGTCGAGTCCGAGGATTCAGCCGAGGATGATAGCAATGACATTCAGGGTAGTACACAAGATGCGCCCGTACGCAAGCGTCGCAGAGAGGAATAGAATCTATTGTACAGTTCAGAGGCATCAGAAACTCCCTTTCAGTCACGGCGGCCACGCTTGCGGGGACGCTGTTGTTCGTCCTCGACATTGGGGCTTCCAAAGTTGGGAGGTTTCAAC
The DNA here is from genome assembly GCA_019915075.1 of Strobilurus stephanocystis. NCBI lineage: Eukaryota > Fungi > Basidiomycota > Agaricomycetes > Agaricales > Physalacriaceae > Strobilurus > Strobilurus stephanocystis. The sequence continues at coordinate 123,090 of JAHLMI010000015.1, forward strand.
GGGGATGTCGGCACTGGGCCTGGAGAGGGCGAGCGATACGCCGCACGAATGTTGCTCCTTGTTGTTTCGGCCGACTGGGATAGCTGTGTCAATGGAGAGTTGGGGACTGAGTCGAAATGAGTCTCGTAGTACTCGAGGACATCCACGCGCTCTAGTTCAAGACGTTCGGCGATGTTGCCAGGGTACCTCGGACGGTGGAAGCTGGGCGCTTCGGAATCTGGCCAAGTACGCTCGGGATGAAAGAGTTCGATATCTGGACCGCCATTGGGGGTACGCGGACCAAGAGGAGGAGGTGGGGGATGAGGAATGGGAGCAGGTGACGGAGAACGGGGAGCAGTCGTCGCTGATGGTGAGACGGGGTCGGCAAAGTGTGAGAGTGCTTGTACCAAGGCGGCCATGGCCTGCAGGGTGCGCTCGTCACCGCCGACGGTGACATTGATGTTGATAGTCTGCAGAGATGAGTGACCCTTGGCATGAATGAGTGAACAGTTCTCACCACGGTAACTCGATTCTCGGACATGGCGCAGTGTGTTGCTGAGGGGATCGCATGCCGAGACCTGCTTTATACCCAGGTCAAGGCCATGGACCAAGGCTTTTGTCGTTGATGTAAGATTGACCCAGAGAAAGTATGGAGTGAGGGTAGGCAGAAATGGCTGAGGGACATTGTCGTCAATTGTCGAGCATAGCTTTGATCGGACCTGAGGCAGCCATCCGGTCAGAGGTTTGTTTGGCGTCTGACCCGAACAGGTCGATCAGACCTGGCACATGGATGAAATACATGGAATCTCATTTTATTGCTACAGATCTATCTACGTCGGGTGAGCTTGACCTCGAACCACTTTGGTGGTGTAGTTGCCGCCTCCGCCATATAGGTTAGACCATTACAGCACCCCACCCCACTCTCCAGAGGTGTGACTGAGTTTTAAGCCGGTTGTTGCTAATCTTTACACTCTTCGTAAACTGCGAAACCAATACACATTGTCATCTCACTACTCAACAGTCCTAACCTGGTCCTAACCAAATCCTCTGTTAAGATAGTAATCCTCTTCGTCCGATGCTGGGTCATCACTTGGATCAATCCCAATGCCTCCAGCATCCTCTCCTTATCCTTCCGAACCGACACCCTCATATAGCTCCGGTACCCGATCCTTTTTTTCGTCTCTCCAGGGCTTGACCATTTTCAAGGCCGGCATTTCTGAAGATGCTGAGGGCGCGGAAGGTCTCAACTGACTTGCTGATACAAAACTATGTAATTCGTAACTAGGTTTTAGTCATGGATGTTGCCGATCCGACCCGAACGTCGTCCGAGACAGTCCGCTCAGTGCTCTGTCGCGCACTGTTCCCAGAGCAATCGTTCGTTCGTGGCCACAATACAACCGACGAACGCGCCAGCACGGCTACATTGACGTCCCTGCTTGTGCCTGCAAAGAACAGCGTCTGCATGTTACAAGCGACTCTAAGCGGCATGCCGGGGTCCTCAGCGACTGTCCGAACGTTATCCGTTCGCATCCAGCCCAAATCAGATTCACAGAGCTCCCGGCCGCGCCACAGCAGACGAACGTGCCATCGCGGCCCATTGACGCCTCTGCCCGCGCCCGAGGAAGCTGTGGAAAGCGCTGCAACCAACAAGAGATGATGGAAAGAAGATACGATTGTACTCGATATCGTGTGTACTTATGCTAGCTCAATGTTGATTATCCCCCACCGGGGCGCACGACCTTGGTAAATTTTCCAGCAAAATCAGGCCATTTGACTGTTTGGCCGACTTTGTGTATCGTTCGACTTAAATTCGCGTGGACCCGAGCTAAGCATACTTGTCTCGCAACCACTACCACGACCCACCTGCGCCCCTCTTACACTCTCTGCTGCCCCTCGTTTTGCGTGCGTCCTGGTATGATTTACCCACGCAGATAGTTTCATGCTCAACAGCAACACTCCAGAAGTACATTTTGACGTCTGGCGGGGCACCTGGATTGATCATTCAGGTATGTCTCTTTGCGCTGCTCAGCCACTCTTGCTGACTTGAGCGCAGACCATGTTCAGTCGCCTTCCCAACATTCCGGTACGTTGCCCTCGTGTTCCCCTTTAACGTCGTTGACACTTGTCTCAAGCAAGTCCGCAAGGAGACCCAAGACGACCTCGAGCGAATCTCACGGTACGCCTTGATACGACCGGAATAGCAGCATCGTGACTCACTTAGCCCACAGTGTCTTTGCGAAGCCCCTTGAGAATGATTGAAAACTCTATGGAGCCGCCGACGGTGTCGATAACCTTGCTGCTTCTTGACTCTGTTGACCGTGCTCGAAGTTGCTTGTAGCGTTCCGGTGCTCGGCTCGTACTACCGCCGCCTCATGGCGTTCCCGTTCCTTACTACTCGGTTCCCTCGTATATATATTTGACTACGTATCGCCTGTCCCTCTTTAGTTCACCCAACGTAGACCATCCCCTGTGTCTCTGAGTGACTCCAACCCCCGTGTAAGCCGTGACGACCACGCCACCCTTACATTGCTGTTCATTCCGTTGTGTCACATGTTCATAGCCTCATTGCATAGCATAGCTAGCTAGATTTATCTAAGTAGGATTCACACAATATATGCTCATCTATTCCACCACCTTTCTGATTGATGTGCAACGGATGAGCGGAAGGCGCATTGGCGGCGGCGGCGCATGCAACCGTTATTTGATTGGTATTATGCTTCCAAATTGGGTTTATGCGCCTGCTGTTGGGGACCAATAGGACAGGCACAAATATTTGCATGGACATGGGAAGGACATTCCCGATGATGCTATTCGTACTCGCACATGAAACATAATTTGGATGGACCGTCGGGAAAGGCGCGTCTGAGTTATTCAAAAATGTGACTGGGACATCCCAGGAACGATCTACTGACATAAACGGCCGGATGCTCGGATATCATCCTTCCTACCTCCCCATCACATTCTGTCGAAACTGAGGTGTACATACGCATAGAGCTTCCCAGCTTGCCTCCTGACGTCTTGCGGAATCTTCCGGGTACGCGTGATGGCATCTCAGACGAGCCCAGATTCTGATGTAGCCCGATGACATTGATACTTATCACGGCCATGTTTCGTGCCCCCATGTTGTCGAGGTGGAAGACTCGCCCGATCGAAGAAGGGCTTCCACAAGTACCTGCCATGGGTATTGGACCCAAGTTTTCCTGCAGCCCGCTGGACAACACTGTGATCGCGTCTTCCTCCGCTGCTCCAGAACTTCCGGTGGAACTCCTAGAGGCAAGGCCCAAGTTCTCCTGCAGCGCGCTGGACAACACTGTGGTGGCGTATTCCTCTCCGACTGCTTCAGAACTTCCGGTGGAACTCCTGGAGGCAATCTTTACAATGGTCAGCACTGCGTCGTCTCTAAATGTATCCTTTGTCATCCACTTTACAGCCTTCCCTCGAGCTACGCGACCTCAAGAGCGCACGTCGTGTATGCCGTCAGTGGAACAGCTACTTGCGCTACGTTATGTTCGCTACATTGCGCTTGCCGTGGCGGAACGGCGCTCCGCCTGTCTATTCGCGAGCCTTGAGGTCGACGGAGTCCATGCTTGAGGAGATACTTGAATCCCGGGTGCTACTCATCAAGCACATTGCTTCCGACGAGGTCCTCGTGAAGCGTCTCGTGACCTTGAAGGTTGAAATGGACGTACATTTGCCTTTGCGGCGTCAAAAGCGGGCGTCGAAGCACGCGGACATGCTGTGGAAGGAATTGGAGAAGCTGATACCACGTCTTCAGTCACTAGAGAGCTTGTAGTGAGTCATTCGCTTATTGCTGCCATTGAACGCAAGCTTACTGTTGATCTAGTCTTCTCGATTGCACTACGACGAGCGAGTCTGCACATTACAACGCGTTTCTTGAACGATGCACGCAGTCTCTTTGTACGCTGCCGAAGCTTACCAAGCTGTCCCTCTGCCTCGGTTCACAGCCTCGGTTTCCCAACTTGCCACGCTTGACACACCTTGAGCTCTACGCCTATACCAACGAGGACCTTCAGTCATTCTCCCTCCTAATCTTCAATAATCCAAATTTGCATTCGCTAAGCATCCACGGTTTGGCCATGGGTCCTTTGGGATACCCTGGACGCGGTCCCGATCTCGGTCTACTCTTCCCCCAATCCTGTGCCCAAGTGGAAGCCCTTGAACTTACGGGCTCTCTTTGTCTTGCGGCTAGTACAGCCAGGCAACTACCTGGACTGCGCCACTTCAAGGCTCGATCAGAGGGCTACGAAACGGTGATCACGTGGTCATTCTGGGATGCACTATACACCTCTCCGGGGCTGCAGTCGCTCAGCATGCCGTACGTATCAGAAAGTTGCGCGAGGTACATCGCATCGTATGAAGGACTGCGAGAGGTAGAGTTAGGGGACGGGCTGCAATCTTACGAGCGCAATGCCAGGGCAGGCACCGTGGTGGCGGGACTCTTTGGGCACGCGCGAACCTTGGAAACGTTGAAGCTAGAAGCGGGAATCTGGAACACAGGGAACTATGTGTTCGAGAATGTTATGATGTTTCGCGATATTGTACATTGGACGTCGTTGCGGGAAGTGGACATCCCTATAGCGGATGAGCCTGTCTTGAGCTTGGAGATGGCGGTGAGTACAGATTGACTTCTGATTGTTTTCCATGTCCTGATGGTTTAGAAACATATGTTCAAGTGCATTGAGTCTTGGTCATCAGTTGAATTTATCAACTTCGTTGTTGTAAGCTGGCCTTGTGTCGGTGAGGTACCCTTATCTGGTGGAGTCATGTCATATTCAGTGCTGAAGTCATATTGCGAGAATTATCGTGGCTCACTGAATCGCAAGTCATTGGTGCTGCGAATCATGACCAGGCGATGCAGTGTATGCATAGATAGTTACACTGTAGTGCAGGATGGTAGTGCACACACTCTGAGACGGTTGTAATATAGACGCAGCTGAATATAGTGCAGGCAGTGACAGAGTACGCGTCGGACGTCCAGCATAGGATATCTGATCCCAAATTGCATGAGGTAGCATGTCAAGGAAGAATCTTTGCTTCAAGGCCATCCAGAGAGACAGACCCGGATATCTTGGAGGTCCTTCCGGCGGACGTCGTCTCCAAAGCGGGGCAAGGAGCGCGTCAATAGTAATTTCGGTCCACAACGCAGGAGTCAGTGGCATCATAGATCAAACCCTAACCCAACCCGATGGCTTTCTTCTTCTCTTTCCATCACCATAGCCCGTCTGTTGCGCTCAAGGACGTCCAGCAGCGGACGATAATTGTCGCGGCAACTTAGTGAAAAGGCGCTGGGGCTCTGCGTGGCCCAATCAACGCGTGCCTGCGTCCGGAATTTCACGGCGTCGCCATTGCGCTGTCTGCCACCGAAAAGAAACTGCCACTGTGGCATCCACACCCTCGACGGAACCCGGACCGCCGGCTGCTAAGCCTGTGCTCAGCTGGCCTCGGGCCATGAACGCCAGCCGCAGGACCCATTTTTCTGGTGCACCAATAAAGCGGTGGCGATCCATGTGTCGCTGCAGGTATTCTTGGAGTTCGGCTGGACATATCCCGTAGTGGCCCTCTCATACGGTGGCCGATATCCTGCGATTCCTCATGCCAAATGGACGTTCGCGTCAAGCATGTCCCTCTCGGCTACACTCTGTTCCAACAAGTATGTCAAACTCCCCCAATAGTGGAAAAGAGTCGTCTCATGTCTGGTTATAGACCTACTGCTCTACGTTTCCTCGTCTGATGAATGGCGGCTTACCGCCTATGCTACAGCTCGTCTCCAGATGCGACTTTTTCTGGGCATGAAACAACGAGCACCGTAAATTCGGAAACATCTATGTGACAGCCGCACAGGAACATGACTTCATGGGCAACGGGCAACTATATGCGTATCAGCTTCAAATACGTGTCTCGACATTGGGAGCAGTCACCCAATGCGGCGCTCAGCCCGCGACTGGTATGTTCAAATGCTGGTTCATTCTCCAAGCAATCTCAACTCTCATTGCAGGTCTCGCTTTCCTCGAGAACCGCCTTGAAACCCTGTCACCAACGATTGAGATGGTGTTCGGTTCGGTCTTGACGCCGAACTAGTGGTGTCGGGTACAAGAAGTCTACGACCCAAATGTATAGGATGTGCGCATGACTGCTTCTTCGTGTTAATGATAGCACTCTCATCTGACTTGGTAAGCAATCCGCCGTAGTTCACTCTTACTGTACACGATGGCTGACTGATTCGCCTCTTAGCGGCTGTAATCACCCATATAAAAGCTTGGAGTAGAATGTATCATCGCTATCGAGAAGCAACATGCCATCGCTCGTCGTTGTCTTTGGAGCGACCGGAAAGCAGGGCGGCTCTGTCGTCTCAAGCCTCCTTGACGCGAACAAACGCTCTTCGTCAGGCGATATCTACTCCATCCGAGCAGTCACCCGCAACCCGTTGAGCTCGAAGGGACAGGCTCTTGCACAACAAGGCGTCGAGGTTGTAGCAGGTGACCTCGACGATTACGAGTCCGTTATGAGTGCCTTCAAAGTACGCTCGTCTCTTCTGTGTCCTGGCTTCGCGATTTAACGCATCTGTCAGGGCGCAGAACTAGCCTTTGGCACAACCAACTTCTGGGAATATTTCGTCATCCATCTCGATAGCGCGCGCGCAGTAGCCATCGAGGTTCGACAGGGTAAACACCTCGTCGACGCCGCGGCCGCCACTCCGACGCTCAGGCACTACGTATGGAGCTCCCTCGCCAACCTCGACCACACCGTCCCGCACATGCAGAGCAAGGTCCTCATCGACGAGTATCTCCAGCAGACCCACCCCTCCCTTGCGCAGAAGACGACGTATCTTCTACTTGGGTATTACGCGTCCAACCTCTTGGATTTTGACCCGCCTGTGAAGGACAAGGACGGGAAGACGTACGTCTGGCGCCAGCCTGGAAAGCCCGAGTCGAATATCCCCTTCATCGGCGAGGCAGAGCAGGGGACAGGCGTGTATGCCGAGGCCATCTTCCGCAATCGCGCCCTCGCTGTGGGCAAGTACGTTCAATGCATCTCCGAGGTCCTTACCTTTGCCGAAACCATCGCCCTGTGGGTCAAGGTCGTCGGCGTGGAGGCTCGCGTAGAGCAGGTGACGTTCGATGAATATGCGAATGCATTCAAGCAGGGGGAAGCGTTTGGGCACGAGATGGGACTGAATATGGCGTACTTCGCGAAGTGGAGTGCAGGATTGAGGAGTTGGACCAAGCCAGGGTTGGAGCGTGTAACGAAGGAGGCGTTGGGCATTGCGGATGGGGACTTGATTAGTGTTGAGCAAGCGTTCAGAAAGCTGGATTGGAGCGGCTTCAAGGCGTAATGGGAGGCGTAACATCGGAATCGCATTCGTCGCTGACCGTGGTGTTGGACAATTGGCTAAGTACGGTGTTCAATGCAAAGTCCGAGTATCATTGTTCCTTGCATTGTGATAACGCTTGACCATATGTACTTTTCGACCTAGTTTCGCCTCCGAAACTTGCTTGACTCGCTGAATGGCAATCTACGCTGCATGATAAAGCAAATATAATACTAGTATGCCCAAGGTTATCATGTCTGCGAGCTCGTACTCTCCGCCGCGAGCCGTACGAGCCGCGCTGACTCTTCTGACCTCGGCTGAATCTGGCACTCAAATGGTAACGGGTGTCTGTATACTTCATAAGCCGACTACAAGCACCACAAGAACAGAGGCCAACCTTATGTGTCCATCGGTAAAGCCATCCGCGTCCGGTATGATCTCCTTGCCGTCTGCGTCCAGCGTCCTGTTGATATCGAATGCGGCAAGAATCGAAACGATTGCAAGCCAGAGGTTGTTCATGGCTAGGTAACGACCAGGGCATATACTGACACTATCGTTAATCACAGACCAGATGAACATTCGGATAATCTCACCGTCTGCCGAATCCGAACGCAGCAACAGTGGCGGGATCGGGAGGGAGTTCCTTTCCTTCTTCTTTGAGGAAGCGTTCGGGTATGAATACAGTCGGTTCGGGATAATCGACTTCGTCCCGAAGTATCGCCCTGGGCAACAGGTTCTTGAGACTCACACGGAAGTAAATGAGCGGAGTGCCTACCAGACGTTGCCAATGACAAGACTGCCTGTATTTCTTTCAGAGGTGGGTAGGCCGATATGGTATGGAATCTACTTGCCAGCGGGGATGTATTGTCCATTGTACGCGTCCGACTCGAGGGACCGATGCACAAAGCCTGAGAGTAGTAAGAGTACCCGTTATGGCACGGGACAAGACCTTCAGTAATCGTTTACTCACCCATGGGCAGTGCTGGATTCCATCGAAGAGTTTCCGACAGCATCGCTTCAATGTACGGCAAGTGAGGGCGGTCTCTAAAGTCAGGGAGTCGGTCACGGCCCACAACAGCGTCGATTTCTGCCTGCGCCCTTTTCTGCACCTCAGGATACAGTACCATCGCGAGTATGAAGGACGCGACAGCAGAATAAGTCTAAGAATGGTTGTTTGAGTCGTGTTCGGGCGAATGGGTTGGTCCATACGGTATCCGCGCCCGCCAAAAACATCATAGCTGCGCAGTGCTTGATCGACTCTGTATCGGCGTCGGGATCTCCTTCGTGCATACGCGCTAGGTTCTTAGTGACAAAGCAAGAGGATGCACTTCCGTCTGCCTATCGACGAGCATGAGCGTCAGGCTGAGGAAACCGAAGTTACAAGAGACGCACGATCTTCGGCATCAACATACTCCACGGTGTTTCAATGAGAGATATCGTTGTTTGGGCCCATTGTTGTGCTTTGCGCTTGAACCCGGCACCGGGAAGCCAGGCTTGTCGTATATGATTCAGCAAAACGCGTTGGCAGTAGGTATGAAGAGTACCAACCTGGTACATGCTTCAGAAACGGCATGAAATCGACGTAGTATTTGCCGGGAGTGGCCGCCTCGATGAGCTGATTCGTAGCTTCCTCTGCAAGCGCAACGTATGACTCGTGCTTGACCTTGACATCGTAGCCGTAGACAATGCGAAGAATGACCGAACCTGAGAATCTGATGCTTTTCAGTTCGAAGGCTTTTGCGGCGAGAGAACCACGAACTGGTGTGCATGTTCGGCAAACTTCTTCGGGGTTTCAAGCAAATTTTCTAGCATAGCATTGACGGCGGCCATCTGAATTGGGTTGTAGGCTTCCACAGCGAGTTGGTTGAACGATTGGTGGAAGAGACGACGGTATTGTCTGTAGGGTACTTGAGCGTAAGCCAATGAAGACAAAGAAAGGCTCGGTACGTACCTCCAGCGATCCGTATAACCAATGAAAACGACGTCGAAGTCCCATCCCATCATGTCATTGATTAGGGTGCTATCTTCGATACACATACCTCAGCGGGGTTTCAGTGGCTGCCAAAATCACTCACAAGGTCTACCCGAGTAGTTTGCAGACCGTCGCTCTAGAAGATCCCTTGTCGCCTGCGCAGAGTTCAAGATGATCATTGGCGTGCCCGGCACGTTCAAGTAGACCACGTCGCCAAACATGCGTTTCCATTCTGTGAACTTGAGCCAGTGCTGCTTCTCTGGGAAGTCGAAGAGATTCCCGAGGATAGGGATACCCTTAGGGCCCGGTGGGTATACAACAGTTCTTCGCTGCCGCAACGCTATGAAAAGCACGACAAAAACTGCAGCGACAAGAATGCCTTGCATAGTCGCGGAGATGATGGGCGTATATTGAAGACGATCGCCTACCTTGATGGGCGTGATATTTCTTACCGGCGGAATTCGGCTATGGGTCTGGTGTGGGACGGGGGCAATTGACGGAGGTCTGATGAAGACGCTTGGCAATGGAAGCACGACCCAGACCTTCAATGAAAAATCGTTTCTTTTGCGCACTTGTCTGATTGGCATGGGCCGGCTTAGTTTACATATGACTCCCCAAGCACGAGAATATAAGTCTTAGACTGTCAAGGCCCCTTCCTCCCCAAGTGGCAAGTCATGCTCTGATTGTGAGTCCACGGATTCACTATACAGTATTGCATCACAATTAGTCTGCAATTAGTGTACTTATTGCTGCGATTACGAATGGTCCGTGCCGTGTGATTGATGATGATGATGATCCCCGTTCCATCGTATCAATTTTGACCCTCGAGGTCGACAGTCAATACTTCATTGACGATTATTGACAAGGTGTTGCAGTCAATTATAATCTCTTATGATTGTAATGACTAAGTACATGCGCGCTCGGCTATCACTTCAACATTGTGATGTCGCCTGGCATAGTGTGGCCACTGGCCTGCACTGGCCTAGGCAATCTAGATCCTTATGCACCACCTCAATTCAGGGTACTGGGATTCTCCAGGGATTCTCTCATTATCCGCGCGGCGAGTTTGATGGCACAAGCGTTTCTTTCGTCGTCAACCCAACGCTACCATCACGGTGCCCTTATATCATAATTCGACGCGCCTTTCCGGTCCTTCGAGATATGTCTCTCCCTCCGGATACGCTGTCTCTCCCTCCAGAAGTACTTCAGATCGTTCGGGATATAGTCGGTCCTCTCGTCGTTGGCACTCTACTCAACGGGATTCTGACTGGCGCCTGCATCACTAACTATATTCAATACTTTGGGTCCACCGGCGGTCGTCGAGATAAGCTCCTTCTTCGGTCCGTTCATTCTGCTGCTGCATTTGCGATTTGGTACTCGGCAGACTCACGTCTTCTCAGGTTGACTGTGCTATGGCTGGCCGTGATAGACGTGGGGACCTTCGTGAACTCAGTCGGAGTGATTTGGTACTACGCAGTGGTGCACTTCGGTGATGCTTCCATATTGTTGGGGTCACCGTGGAACTCCAACTTCGTCCTGCTGTACTCCACTCTGTGAGCAATCGTTCAGGATCCTTTATCATAGGCGGCTAACGCTGTAGCGAACTTCCAGTAATGCTCTTCCGGTTCAGATTTTCCTCGCCAGCCGCATTCTCAAGTTTTCAAAGTCCATGTGGCTATTCGTTGTCCTCGTTTTGTTGTCAATCGCTATTACAGGCAGTGGCTGGCTCGTTTCGATCAAGATGCAACTCACTCAGAATGTCGATGATCGTCCTATGCTGCTTAACATTGCGAGGATCTATCTTACCACCAATGTAGGACTTGATACTACGTTGACGTCAGTCCGGCCTACAGGAATCAGTCCAATCGATTAACGTCTCGCAGGGGTCTGATGATCTATTACTTGCGCGCGAGCAGGACGATATTCAAACGTAAGTCTCAATGAATCATCCTTGCCTTCCCATCTGAGCTTGTCTTCAGGTACAAACAAGATCCTAATCCACTACATCCACCTTAGTCTGCAATCTGCTATCCCCGTCACCGTCTGCACGGTAAGATCTCCCCGGCACGCCTCGCAAAGGATTGCAGCTGATATGAGATTGCATAGATCTGCATTGTCATCTTCACCGAGGCGTTCATATTCACGAATATAGCCTTTACCTTCACTTTGAACATCGGTCGTCTCTATAGGTGAGTGCTCTGTTGAAACGCCTAGAATGCCTTAACTAAGAGACTCTCAGCCTGACATTGCTAACTGTGTGTCGTGTTTGCCATGTATCGTCTGGTCTTGCTCGCCTAATCGTACCCACGCTTAGACGCTCAACGCCCGGAAACAGTTCCAGGAGTATGAGAGCGAATACAACATCAATACTTTTGGGACCATGGACTTGCGAGTAAGTAGCTCATGGCCGTATGTGTCGTGTTTGATTTGACCTCTCGAATAGGCAGTGAATAGTAGACATGCCGACGCGACGCCAAGCCTGCCAATCAAGATCGTACGGGAGACCGTGACCGACGAGCATTGGAATAACAATGATTCCACCAAGGCTACACGTGCGTGTCGTGGCACTCGCACAACGCATACTGATCTCGATATCGAGTAGTCCCGGGACATCGATGAAGTCCGTCATTCGACGTTGGTTAGATTGTGTATGTCACTGCTTCGCTGCTCCGTCTCAACGGCGTACCGACCCACTGACACTGACTCTGTATATACAGGCATATGTTCACGTAGTTCAGCGTCGACTTGATGCAATGTATCAGCCAAGTGTCTTGACGTCGTAATCCGAGTGATGATTGGAAAGTGATCTGACAGTAGCCACGCAGAGAGCGCGCATTCAATGGCCTCAGGTGTCTTAGTAAACAGAGCTGTACGTAGCTACGGTACTCACACAGTAAGGGTAAGACGTGGAATGCGTAGCCACGCGAAGGAGGCACGCGTAGCTAAGCTCGGTGGGTGAGACTACACTACTGAAGCTCAAGATGTTGTGCTGTAGGTACGCGTGGCCACGACGTACTAGAGCTACCAGAATCTAGCATACATCGCATGGAACTAAAGACATTGATGTGGCTACGCAATGGTGGCCACGGTCCGGTCAATGCCAGTTCAAATGACAATTCGTGGCCACAAAATCACTTACATTTTTGAGGTGATACAGGCATCGATTCGATATATGGGCTGCAGCAACGACCAAATAGTAACTGCCAGTGTATTCTATTACAATGCATCTACAGGAGACAAACATGCGAATCTACACGATGAGACCAACACAACACCAACCCATCCCTACGGATCCGAGCCCTTCGCCCTCCTAGCCACCAACGCCTCACTCGCAGCCTCCTCCTCAGGCGTAAGCACCGAAACCATCGAATTCTTCCTCTCAACCCCCAACCCCTTCTCCTTCTCCTTCTCCAAACTCGTCGCATTCGCCGAATCCGAAAACGCATTATCGGCGCCTTTATAATCCGCAAGGGAGTCCATCCTTTTCGGCTTGGAACCCGCTTGCTTCTCCTGGTCCTCATCCTGATTTCGACCCACAAAAGTCGACTCCGACCCGCACTCGAGCCCGACAAGCTCGCCTCCAACCCAACTCGTCCATCCCTCTTGACCATGCAATGCATCCTTCCGCACGGATCGATGCCTTGTCGGCTCAGGCGTCAAGTTATCCTGAGGATCAAAGATTCGGGCGGGCGACGTCAGCCCACCAAGCGCATTCATGATATTCGTTCTCAACGAGCTCGTCCACCCACCCGTATTCGCCTCGGGGATATCCAAGTATCGCGTGGCCTCCTCCTTCGATGGTGGTAGCGGCGGCGGTGGTACATGCTGCATCTGCTCCTCCAATCTCACAAACGGATCCTCCGCCTGCCGCCATGGAACAGCCAACCCCCTTCCGCTCGTTAGACTCAAGAATCTCGGCCGCTCCTGATCAACCCGCGGCGTGCCAGGTCCATTGTTCGGAAGGAGAGCAGCTTGTGAGTGGTACGGTGTGGCAGTGGTAGTACCGACGCATAAGAACTGCCCAGCAGCCTGCGCGGTCGGAGTCATGGGCATTGAGACGGGGATTAGATAGGGTGATCCAGTAGCCGGCGTAGAGGATGGAAACGCGTAAGGCGAGGTCCCGACAGGTAACGGGTACGCGACACTATCTCGCAGACTTCCGAAGCTAGGAAGAGGAGGGAGTCCAGGGCCTAAATTGTGCTCCTTGTTGCGCCTTGGCTCCCCGGCATCACGATCACCCCTCGGCTCCCAGATGTTGGCCTTCTCGGCTCCTGTGTCCTCCACCTCAGGCGTCCAATCCTCGGAGTCGTGCTTCCAGAATCCTTTGCGCGAGTATCGGCGCGACCGTAGGCACCAGGCAACCACGGCGGCAACAATAGCGACGAAAAGAATGGCGGCAAGAGCGATACCGATGTAGAATGGCGGCGAATGTGTGCTGAGTGCAGAAACTGGAGTAGAAGAAGGCGAGGACGACGCTGATGGTAGATCAGTTGCAGCGAGGGATGCAACAGACACGGCCGATGTCGACGAGGTCGACGAGGAGCTCGTTGAAATCGAGGATGGCGCAGTAGAGCTGGATGAGGACGAGAATGACGTGGTGTCAGAAGTGGTGATGCTAGTCGTAAGCACCATGGTCGACGTGACAGTAGTTGGAGATGCGGAAAGGGATGATGAGGATGTGGAAGATGATGAGGAAGGATCTGAAGCCGTAGAAGAGGAGGTGATTGTCGTGGTGGCCGAGGTCGATGAACTGGAAGATGTAGCTGCCTGCACAGAGACACTGCTGATGCTCGACGAAAGGATGGAAGAGGCAATTGTCGTGTCTGTGCTCGAGATGGCGGCTGTGGATTGCTCGCTCTGACTGGTCTCGGCTGTACTCGGCGCCTGGGTCGAAGCGGTCACTCCGCTCGCAGTGCCCGCATCCGTGGCTGTCGTCGCGGGTAATCCTGCCTGGCCGTTCGGGTCCGCGACCGAGGCGACATATTGAAATCCCGTGCCAGGGTCCAAAACAAGATTGGTGCGACCAGCGTGGTTGCGCAGTCTATGGATGTGCATCCCACTGGAAACGTAAGAAATCTACAGCAGATATCAGCGCGATTTCCTCTTCCATTGATCGTGTTGCTCGCCTATGATAGTCTGTGTCGTAGTCTAGACGGGGTATCAGAGAGAGCCGAAAGGGCGATTGAGAGCACTCGCCTGAATAGTGTGGAATGTAGGATAAAATCGTATTTTTATCGTCTACACAACCCAGTCAGCCCGTCGTCGCTGTCGAACACAGCGTACTCGCCTGATTAGGCTTCCAGAGCACGAATGAAGATAGAGTAGAAATGGCGGGGAATAGATGTGAGGTAGCACCGTGCTACCAGAGCAGAATGATGGTTCGAAGGAAAGCAGCGTGGCATGGTCAGGGCGAGATAGACGCGCCACGGGCACGTGACTGACATCCACGCGATGTTTGTCAGCCGCCTCAGCCAACTCTGCGCCAACTTCGACTTGTGCCTACTGTATCAGTGTATGAAAGCGGCAGGAAACTGTTTGAACCCATTCTCAACGCGTGGTCCGTCTCGTCGGGATCCCTCACAGGACATTTCTTGGATGGTCTTCTCGTGGCGGTGCCGTGACAAAGGAAGACCAGCCGCAACGAGAACAATAGGATTTTCCTGTGATAAATAGGCGAAGAAAAGACCTCTCCTCTTCTCAAACTTGTCTTGTCCTTCGCTAGTCACCATGAACCGAGTCATCGAATTACCCTCCGTTCTCTCGAAAATCGCTAGCCACGTACGTGACCGCAATTCCTGCACAGTTTTCAACGAACTGACCAAGCGCAGTTAGCACAGAGCGACTGCCTGAGGTCTCGGCTGACGTGCAAGGCTTTTGCTCAAGATCCCGCTATCAAGGAACGCGCCTTTGAACGTATCTGCATCGACATCTACAGCCGCCGGAACTTCACCACGTCCCTTGCATTCCTTCGCAACGCCAGCAACCCCGAATCTGGCTTGGCGCCCCTAGTCAAGCAGATCAAAGTCACTGGACGCCCATGGTACAAGCATCGTGGTGTTTGGACTGACAGCACGCCACCACCGGCGCCCTCGCGCAAAAATTCCCTCGTGAATCGCTCGCGAGGCCTCCTGGAGCGCGCGCTCAAGTGGTCCCCTCGAACCCGCTCTGCAGAGAGAAAACTTCTAGAACTCATCCCGCATCTCATTAATATTCAGTCCCTCATGTACGTCGACGCGTTATCCTCTTGCTTGTTCGCGTAGCTAATCACCTTTCGCACAGTCTCGAGGACGTTGACGACCTTTGTCCTCGCGCACAGCAACTCATAGACTCTCTATCCCGCCACTGCAAGCACATAACCGAACTGCACATCCTCGGCAAGCGGCTTCACGTTCCCGTCACAACTCCCAATTCCTATTACTACTTCCCCCACCTCCAGTCCCTTATCATCAACTCCCAAGCCAAGAACCTCGCCGAAGGGCACAACGACACCGAGCGCATTGTCGCCAACAACCTACACACGCTCAAGCGCGTGTACGTTGACAACCTCGCTCTCCTCGCTGCAAAAGAGTTCCTGCCCGAAGATCCCGACTCCGAGTCCACAGAGAAGAGCGTCGAAGCTCCTGCTCCGGTTCTGGAAGCCCTCGGCGTTTACGCCGAAGATCTCTCCCCTCACGTCTTCACATGGCTTCGTCAGAAAGGTGTATCGCTACGCGAAATCGACTGCACGCTATCCGCCCCCAAGAGCGCAGAGCTCATTGACTACCTTGTCTCCTATTCTGCTCCGACAGTGCACACGCTGAAGCTTCGATCTGTGAAGCACTGCGACGACGAGGAGCTCCAATCCGTCGATGAGTCTCAGACCGCGTCTGTCGACGACCTCAAGCACGACTCGGACTTGAAACTCAGTCAGCGTCTCTTCGAGGAAGCTTTGACGAAACATCGCGAGACACTCCAGATCTTGGACGTTCCGCCTTACCGATTCACGGAAGATGCGCTGGCGACTTGGGGATGTGTTCGCGGCTCAAATTCCTGCGCATCACCATCAGAGACGACGAAGAAGCGGAAGATCTCGTGGTACGTCCTCCTCCTCGTCCAATCCTGCCTTTACCACCGACTAACACAACCTCACTGCAGACATCTGTGTTAAACACCATCCCCCAATGGCCCGACATCCGCCAAATCTACTTCAACATCCCCAAGACCGACTGGGACCAAGAGCAAGGTCTTTTCGCTGCACGCCTCGATGGATGGATCTCGGCTTGGAAGCATGACAACCTTGCCAACGAAGTTGAGATCAACATATGCTCGGTGCACATTCTGAGGAGGAGCTTCTTCGAGTCGTGGGAGCGGGTCGCAGTGTTAGGCTCGGAGACGAGCGACTGGAAGGGACGGTTCCACCAGGTGGCGCGGTATCCGGAGGTTGACGACCCGAGGAGGTCTGAGAGATAGACGGCTATTGCGAGGGACTAAATTGTGGGTGTACAATAAGGAAGTAGCTATACTGTTATATTGGAATGCAGGCCAGCTTGACACAACAGACATCGAGGTTTCTCGCGCACGTTCTATCATACGGGGAAGACACGAGCCTCGAAGCATCCCTTCATTACACCCGGACTTCTAAGACAGAAACGGTTCACTTTCCAACACCACATGACATTGCGACGTGGGCTATGGAACGGCCGTATGTGCACCTCAAAAAAATCAAGGACGACCAAGTTGTAGCTTTCGTCAATCTGCACAACTTGGTCGTCTCGGAATTTTCATAACTCTAGTTTTGGCCGAACGCATAGCAGTTTACTTTAGTCACGTGGTGGCCGAATGTGAACTGCGGCTGTCTTACTTCCGTAGAAGTTGGGTGTCTCTAATTGAGATATTCTTTTCCTGTGCTTTGTGAGAGGATGATGCAGTCTAAAGTAAGATAAAACTCACCTAAGAAAAACAGGCGACATTGGAATTTCTGTCTTTCCCGCAGAAGTGCGATCGCACGGGGGACTGGACCTTGCTCTGAATCGAGCTGCACGAAATTTGACGAACCCGTAGATTGAGGCCAAACGTTAGGCCAGGCCGAGACCCAGCAACTTTTAAGATCTCTCGCGGTCCAGAGCTTCAAGAGAAGCCGCGAAATCGTGTCCAGATAGGCATCCTTCTCGAAATTTGGTGGTAGTGTCGCATCATTCAAAGTCACTATGGAGAGAGACTCCAAGCGCGGAAAGACGTCGCCATGTGCGAGAAGCTTTAGATATGTACAAACAGCCGCCATGTCTGCTGACACAGTAACCGACAATTCGCGAAGGCAAGGACACGCCGTAGACAGTGCCCGTGCGTCGACTTCCGGCGCTACGTCGTTCAGAAACAGAGAGATGGCGGTTACTACATTCGAGCACCGAAGTGTTCCCAGGATAGCTTCAAAAGCGGACCAAGCAATGGGCTTCCCCGTGAAGTCTACCTGCTGGAGGTTGGGAGCGACAATATCCTGGAAGAACAATTCATGATCCACTTGGAGGGTGGTAAGGGAATGAAACAGGACTGAAGGCTGGCGTGGACCGGCATCGTCCACCGTCCCCATGGCCACGGAGTCAAACCAATTGCCCTCTGCAACGAATTTGGACAGGTTGACTGAGCGCCGGAGAACCGTCCGAGCACGCTCCAGTGTAGCAGCATCGTAGTAATAGCAGTCGTAGCTCTCAAGTCTCGTCCAGGGAAGCTCAAAAGGGAGTGGCTGAGACCACTGCAGGACACTCTTCAAAAGTGGTGCATCGCGGAAGCACTGGAGAGGTATGCCGGAATCGGGTGCCGCGCCGAAACATTCCATGCTGAGGAACTCAAGGGCGTCAAAGGGACCACCAAGAAATCCGTCCAACGTCAACAACCATGCTGGCAAGCCAAACACGGCTGAACGCCACTGCGACGAGTGACGGGCAATGGCCATGATCGCGCGAGAGATGCCATCACGCGCGATGGGTGAGAGTGCCGGATCCTCCTCGAGAATTCTGACTATGATGTTGAGCTCCAGTGCATGCTCTCCAGTCCGCGTGAGCGCGAGGGAAGACAGATTGGCTTTGAACGCCTCATTTGGTGAGGAGATGTCCACGCGAATGCTTGCCCAGAAGGACGAGCAACCAATGGCTACATCCCTCCACCGCCTGCAGACGTTAGGGAGGGTCCACTGTGCACTCGTCTCATCGCCTGTGTCATTCCATCTCATGACGTCGTGCACGCAACAGAGCATTATTTCGAGAAGTAGCTCTTCTGGCAGATCGTGAATGGAGATGGAGCATGGTTCGGCCACTGACAGATCAGACATTCCTAAAGACCTTCAATCAGCATGCGCGCTTAGACTCTGAGTACCAGATGGGCGCACAAAGAGAGTGTGGTGGAGAGAGGATAAGTCCTTACCCGGTGCCGAATTGTATTTGTAAACGATTCGACAATAATAATAATAATAATACGCAACGTTGGGACCCGTGACCGAGTATAATGCATTTCCTTCCTTCCTTCCTCTAATCCAACCCTCACCGCTAACCAACCTACAGCACTGTCAGTTACAGTGGGGCATTTGAAGGGCGGGAAGACACACACGGTGGGTGCTATCCCGAATGCACAAGGCTTACCGTTTCTAGTGATTGTGTGGTCTTTGCGAATGAGTCGCTAAAATCAGACAAAATTCAGTGATTGCCGAATCGCTGAAGTCTATTACATTTACAGAATGGATCTGAGTCGCGATGGATTGCCAAAAATCTATGATGTGAACAGAAAGTGAAAGTTCCCGCGATCGAAGCCTCTTTATTATACGACTGATTCGGTACGATCGGCGCGCAGCGCCGGATATGGAATATCCCGCCTTACAATCTTATACGGAAAACATGAGCCTCGAAGCATCCTTCCAGTACTCCCAGACTCCCATGCACTTCCGTAGATGTGAGTTGCCTCTAATGGATATAAGTTTTTCCTGCGTTTTGTCAGAGGATGCTCATGCTGTAGTCCAAAGTGAGACAAGACTCGCCTAAGAAACACAAGTGATACTGGATTTTTTCTCGCAGAAGCGTGATCGCACGGGGGACTGGGCCGTCCTCAAACTTCACGGAAGGAACTGACGAATCCGAAGCATGAGGCCAAACATGAGCCCAGACCGCGACCCAGCAACTTTTCAGATCTCTCGCGTTGCAGAGCTTCAAGAGATGCCGCGAAATCGTGTCCAGACAGGCATCCTTCTCGAATCTTGGTGGTAGCGCTGCTGCATCCAGAGTGTATAGGGAGAGAAACTCCAAGCGCGGAAAGACGTCACCATGCGCGAATAGCTCTAGATACGTACAAACAACCGCCATGTCTGCTGACACAGTCACCGACAATTCTCGAAGGCAAGGACACGCCTTAGACAGTGCCCGCGCGTCGACTTCCAGCGCTACGTCGTTTGGTCACAGAGAGATGGCAGTCACCACATTCGAGCATCGTAGTGTTCGCAAAATAGCTTCGAAAGCGGACCAAGCAATGGGCTTCCTTATGAATTGTACCCGCTGGAGGTTGGGAGCGACAATATCCTTGAAGAAGACTTCGTGGTGCACTTGAAGGGTGGTCAGGGAAAGAAGCAAGACCGGAGGACGTCGTCGACCGGCATCGTCCACCGTCACCATGGAGTCAAACCAACTGTCCATTGCCGTGAATTTGGAAAGGTTCAACGAGAGCCGGAGAATTGTCCGGGCACGCTGCAGCGTCGCAACATCACGGTAACAGCCCTGGTATTCATCTAGTCTCGTCCAGGGAAACTCGAAAGGGAGTGGCTCAGACCACTCCTGGACACTCTTCAAAAGTGGTGCATCACGGAAGCACTGGAGAGGTATGCCGGAACTGGGTGCCGCGCCGAAACATTCCATGCTGAGGAACTCAAGGGCATCAAACGGACCACCAAGAAATGCGTCCAACGTCAACAACGATGCTGGCAAGGTGAACACGGCTGAACGCCACTGCGACGAGTGACGGGCAATGGACATGATCGCCCGTGAAATGCTGTCACGCGAGATCGACGAGAGCCCCGGATCCTCGTCAAGAATTCTGACCCTGATATTGAGCTCCAGAGCATGCCCTCCAGTCCGTGTTAGCGCGAGGGAGCACAGGTTGGCTTTGTACGCCTCATTCGGTGAGGAAATGTTCACACGAATGCTTGCCCAGAAGGATGAGCAACCAATGGCTACAATCCTCCACCGACTGCAGACGTTGGGGAGGGTCCACTGTGCGCTCGTCTCATCACCTGTGTCATGCCATCCCATGAGGTTGTGCCTGCAACAGAGCATTACTTCAAGGAGTAGCTCTTCTGGCAGATCGTGAATGGAGATGGAGCGTGGTTCGGCCACTGACAGATCAGACATTCCTAAAAACCTTGCATCAGCATGCACGCATAAACTTTGGGCACTAGGTGGACGCACAACGAGAGTGTGATGGAGAGAGGATAAGTCCTTACTCGGTGCCAAATTGTACTTGTATGCGATTCGACACTTTGTGGGTGTACGGCCACACGCAGACTAGTTCGAGGCACAGGGACCGGTCGATTTCTGATTTACACAAGTCTCACAGACGGGCCGTTAATCACAATGTCAGGAGACGAATACATCTGCTATAGCCTATGAAGAAATTTTTGATACATGTCAACTCGGATGCAGGCCTCGATACTCATTCCCTGCCAGTGGCTAGGGCAAAACCCGTTCCATGCTCTCCTTCCGAGCTTGATCTGCGTCTTTCAAGGCGTCTTCTGCAACGATAGGCCTCAATGTGCTTTGCTTTCCCTGCATTCAAAGTCAAATCTCGCGTGAATGCGCGGCAGAAAGCAATGTCGTGTCACCTTCTGAGAGAAATCCTCGACGTCCATGGGATCAGCAGTCCTAACAGCTTCGGGACTGTAAAACCTTTGAAGCTTGGAGGTGTTGAGCAAGTAGCACCAGTCACCTGGAGGCTCCTTGTAGTCGTAGTCGTCGCCGGAGGGGATCATGCAGAGTGGCCAAAGATACTTATCACTGCTGCCGCCCTGACACCGGGGGCAATGACCAGGGCAGGCGCTAGTGTCTGCCAATACGGCAGACACTCCAGCTTTTCGACACTTATCGATATCCCTTTGTTGTGAATGGCTCACAGGTAACGGGCGTCCCTTTGTATTTGAAAGGGCATGCCACTCACACTTGGAGCAGACCAAAAGCTGGAACAAAGCTGGAGTGTCTGCCGTATTGGCAGACACTCGCGTCTGCCCTGGTGGCTGCCCCCGGTGTGACCGATAGAGTACACAGCTCCGTATTGTTTCCCTCGGGATCCTGCGCTGCCCCAAAGCAGGTCAAGAAGACCAACGGTGCCCGAGACGTTCTGGGCTACAGACCACATCTCCACCACATCCTTCCGAACGGCTTTGATGCCCCTCGTCTGGTCCCCGCTCGGTTTCTCCCATCCGTCCTTGCTGCTGAATATTCCGCCCAGAACGACGTAGTCGTCATTCGGGGGAATACCGTGCCAGAGAGCGTACCAGCCTGTGCCCGACCCTGCGCCATTGTTGCACCACACCATCTCCCAGTCTTTGACGTCTTTCAAGACGTTGGGTGCGAGCTCCCTGACGATGATACTGCCGTACTCGGGAGGACGGTCCCAATACTGAGACGCGGCTTGGCCGAGATAGAACCACCCTTCAGGCACTGTGTTACCGTGAGTATTGCGCGTATTTGGAGAGGTGATGAACGAACGGTCCGGACGCCAGGTGGCCAAATAGTAACTATCATCGCTACCGGCGTTGGTAGCCATCCTGTTTCCAAAGCCCACAAATTTGATTCCCAGAACAGCGCTGGCGTTGGGAGTGGAGCTCATTCTGGCGAAGGACCGAGGGTGTGGGCTGCGTCAGTAAAGCCATGTTGCTGAAGTAGCGCTGAGTGGTTAACGTACGGCAATATCAATCGATTTGAGCGTCCGTAGAAACTGTCAATACCTGCAAAGGTACACTCATACGGCCTATGTTGAGCGCTGAAAGCCTTCGCTGATTTTGTACGCCGGCGAAGACTAGTTGAACCATACACTTCGTGTGTGACCAAGCCATCTGTCAGAGTTTTGAGGACAGGCTTAGCATGTATGCTATCTACGTCGGTGGTTCTGTTTGCGAAGGAGACGGAAGCAGCACAGTACAGAAACGTCAACGTGTCCGTTCAAGAACGCTGTGTACTTGTAGTAGCCCAAATGAGCGAAAGATGATTTGGGCCGGCTTTTGGCCGGAGACTTGGGGTTTTCAAGGAGATGAGTTTAGCTTCAGTGTGGTTGGACTGCTGACCTACCTTACTGAGCATTGGAACATAAGGCCATGGGTCATGATGCAGCGATCAACAGGTTCAGGAGGAGGGCCGGAGCAGAATTTGCTATGCTTGACAGTCCACTGTTCCTGAGGCTCGTTGCTGTGCAAGAGCCGGTGAGAGGAGAGACAGTGTCCTCAAGCAGCGTAGCAGGGAACACTGGAAAAGTCTGCATGAGAGGCTCTCACCAGAGCAAGCCTTCGTCGTTTGATCGAGGAAGAAAGTCAAAGAAACCCTAACCTCAACTTGGCGGACTTTTTCGGGCCGTGCACGGCTCTTCCTCTTCTCATCATCATCGCCCGCCTTCCCGCTCGCCTTTCCAACAATGTCACCAACTTAGGACGTCCGCGTTGGCGCCATCCAGCTTACTACGCTGCATTTGCTGGCATGAGCCTCCATGAGCAAGCGTCCGCCGTCAAGAGCCAGAGAACGAACGTGCCCACGCCCGCAACATAGTCCATTCGCTGGACTTCCTCGTCCACTGGTGCACGAGGCACATATGCAGCTAGCCAAAGGGGAAGATTTTGATGGAATTCCACGAGTCATACGGTGCGCGACACGATAGAGCGTTCCGGTCGCAGGACTGACCTCTGATAGGACACCAATATCCAGATATCGCCTCTATCAAACGTCGACTAGGGCTGTGGCGTTGTCAGGAACCTTCTTTCAACCGTTTTGGCAGAACGGCGACACTGGCAAACTTTCGTAATCACTCCATGGTCTTGGAAGATTTTTCCATCATTGATTGCTGTCTGCATGGTTTCTGGGCGTTGAAAGAGCTTTTCAACGGGGGCGATTGATGGTCGCTCACTCGGGCATACCCTCTGTCTCCAAAATGTCACACTCCCAATACTCCAGGGTGGCTATCAGCAACTGAGCGTGTCTTCAAGGTACGCTCTCTAATAATTAACAGGTCATGAGCTCGTCCTGATTTTCTCTTGGGCAAGCGTTCGCTATGTCTCTTCATATGTGATCCCTCGAGCAGGCTTCTCTTGCATAATCACTTTGACGGTATTGTCTAATTGCGTGGCGAATCGGGTCTGGCCCTACATTGCCGGCCTCATACCATGATGCCTCAATGGATGCATGTTCGCCCCAGCGCACTTTCCTACACGATCTTTCTCAGGCGGTCATGCAGTCAAGGAACATCGAGTGGGAAGAAGACGTCAGGGACGTAGACTATATGGAACCTTCGAAGCCGTCGATTTGTGTGCATCAGCTGCTATCGATCTTTGAATCCGTACGAGAAAACCATAGAAGCGGTACGTTTCGTGGTCTGGACCTGCACTCATGCTCTTGATGTAGGTCCCGAGATTTGATTCTGTATTTGTGGCGTTGAATGGACAAGAAGTGGCTGATGCCTCAGAGCGTGATGCATCATCGGGTGGTCTTACTGACGCCTTCATCTGACTTGCATGGTAAGCATCGTATTCATTGCGGGCTGTCCGGATATCGTCATATGCGTGCTGACTGATGTTAGAGGGACCGTTATAAAGTGGAAGTCGGCTTGCATAACGCTATCAAACCTTTTCCTCAAGCAACATGCCATCTCTCGTTGTCGTATTCGGAGCAACTGGAAAGCAGGGCGGCTCTGTCGTTGCCAGCCTCCTCGCTGCAAACAAGAAGTCATCGTCGGGTGACGTATATACCATTCGGGCGGTCACTCGTAGCCCTTCGAGTTCGAAAGGAAAGGCTCTCGTTCAGCAGGGTGTCGAGGTAGTCGCAGGCGATCTGAACGACTATGTTTCCGTCTTGCGTGCCTTTGAGGTAAGCTCGAAGCTTAGTCCCTATCTCCGTTCATAGATTGACACAACGTCAGGGAGCAGAACTAGCATTTGGGACAACCAACTTCTGGGAACCTTTCGCGATTCAACCTGACAGCGCCAAGGCGCTCGCCATCGAGGTCAGGCAAGGCAAGCACCTCGTCGACGCTGCCGCCGCTACGACAACGCTCCAACACTACGTCTGGAGCTCCCTCCTCAACCTCGACCATACCGTCCCGCACATGCAGAGCAAAGTTCTCATCGACGATTACCTCGTGAACACCTACCCCGCTCTCGCGCAGAAGACGACATTCCTCTTCGTTGGGTATTATGCCTCTAACCTTCTGGAATACGATCCGCCTGTAAAGGCGAAGGATGGGAAGGGGTACGTGTGGCGCCAGCCCGGAAAGCCCGAGTCGAAGGTCCCCTTCATCGGCGAGGCGGAGCAGGGCACGGGCGTCTATACAGAGGCGATATTTCGCAATCGCGCACTGGCGGCGGGAAAGTTCGTCCATGGAATCTCTGAGGTGCTGACGTTCACTGAGGTGATCGCCCTGTGGGCGAATGTCGTCGGCGTGGAGGCCAAAGTGGTGGAGGTGACGTTCGATGAGTACAAGAAGGGGTTTAAACATGGAGAGGCGTTCGGGGAGGAATTGGGGCTGAATATGAGATATTTCTCGAACTTCAGCGATGTGGACAGTTGGGTGAAGCCCGGGTTCGAGGAGGTAACGAAGGAGGAGTTGGGCATTGGTGATGGGGATCTGGTCAGTGTCGAAGAGGCGTTCAGGGTGTTGGATTGGAGCGAGTTCAAGGCCTGATGATTGAGGCAGTCGAACATACGAGTGAAGGCAATATGTGTACTTCTAGGTTTGAATTACTGATACCATTATTCCGACGGCTCAAATTCACGAGGATTAGTAGGATCGTCAATTTCATCGATAAGCAGAGGATTGCTGACTGATATTAGGTCCGACATCCGATCGTCCTTATAAACCAAAACGGCAAAACTGCTATCTTTAGGATCTTGCGCGACAACGACAACAACGAATCGTCTGAGTTTAGTCAACATGCCATCCCTCGTCGTTGTATTCGGAGCAACGGGAACACAGGGCGGCTCTGTGGTCTCTAGCCTCCTCGCCGCAAACAAGACATCAGTGTCCGGTGACATCTATTCTATTCGCGCAGTTACCCGTAATCCCTCGAATCCGAAAGGAAATGATCTCGCTCAGCAGGGAGTCGAGGTCGTAGCGGGTGATCTGGACGATTATGATTCCGTCCTTCGAGCCTTCGAAGTAAGCTCGTCGCCTTGTTCATTCTGTTCCGTTCCAACAGGTCTATCAGGGTGCGGAACTTGCCTTCGGCGTGACCAATTTCTGGGAACCCTTCGCCAAGCAACCGGACGCTGCCCGCACGGTTGCCATCGAAGTCCGCCAAGGCAAACATCTCGCCGACGCTGCCGCCGCTACCCCGACGCTCAAACACTACGTTTGGAGCTCAACTCCCAATCACGATCACACCGTGCCGCATCTGCAGAGCAAAGTCCTCGTCGATGAGTACCTTGTGAACAACTACCCCGCTCTCGCGCAGAAAACGACGTATCTCTTCCTCGGATACTACGCGTCGAACCTCCTCTATTACAACCCGCCCGAGAAAGCCACAGATGGTACGGGGTATGTATGGCCGCAGTCCGCGAAAGTATCAGCGAAGATTCCCTTCATTGGCGACGCAGAGCAGGGCACGGGCGTGTTCGTCGAGGCGATTTTCCGGAACCGCTCTCTTACTGTGGGCAAGTACGTCCAAGCCATCTCGGAGGTGCTTACCTTTGCCGAGACCATGGACATCTGGGCGAAGGTCGCTGGCGTCGAGGCCAGGGCGGTGGAGGTGACTTTGGAGGAGTTCAAGAAGGGGTTCAAGCTTGGGGAGGCGTTTGGGGAGGAGTTGGGGTTGAATATGGTGTACTACTCGAACTTCAGCGGGGACAGTTGGACAAAACCTGGATTCGAGGAGGTGACGAAGGAGGAGTTGGGGATCCAAGACGGGGATCTGGTCAGTGTTGAAGCGGCGTTCAGGAGCTTGAACTGGAGCGAGTTCAAGGCATAGGGAATGGAACGACCGGCTGAAAGGGTGAACGCACCTTTCCGAATCTACCGAATTGTGGCAATTAAGGCTCACGAGCATTTGTAACAATCTCAGACGGGGATTTGGTCAGTGTCGAAGCGGCCTTCAGGAGATTCAATTAAGGCATAGTAATGAAGCGACCGGCTGAAAAAGCACCTTTCGGATCTGCCGAATTGTGACAATCATAGCTCACGAGCATTTGTGAGCAATCTCGATAATAAACATAAGCGGAGGATAGCTGACTGATGTTACAGCGACATCTGACCTCCTACATATACCCAGAGTCGAGATGACAAGACTACCATAGCATCGTTTAAAGCATCAACAAGGCATCTTCGAAGCTCAGCCAACATGCCATTCCTCGTCGTTGTATTCGGAGCAACTGGAACCCAGGGTGGGTCCGTTGTCTCCAGCCTCCTCGCCGCAAATAGGAAGTCATCCTCTGGTGACATCTATTCCATTCGCGCAGTCACGCGTAACCCCACGAGTGCAAAAGCGATTGACCTCGCTGGGCAGGGAGTTGAGGTCGTAGCGGGTGATCTGGACGATTATAATTCCGTCTTGCGAGCCTTCGAAGTAAGCATACCACTGTTATCGACTCTTGTCTCATACCAACCGATCTCTTAGGGTGCAGATCTAGCCTTCGGGGTAACCAACTTCATAGAGCTCTTCGTGAAGGACCCAGATGGTGCTCGCGCGCTCGCCCTCGAAGTCCGCCACGGCAAACACCTCGTCAACGCTGCCGCCGCCACCCCGACGCTCAAGCACTACGTGTGGAGCTCGCTCCCAAATCACGACCACACCGTGCCGCACATGCAGAGCAAAGTCCTCGTCGACGAGTACCTCGTGGCGACGTACCCCGCTCTCGCGCAGAAGACGACGTATTTCTTCCTCGGGTATTACGCATCGAACATCTTCTATTCCAGTCCGCCCGTGAAGGCCGGGGATGGCGAGGGATATGTGTGGCCGCAGGCTGGAAAGGTATCGGCAAAGATTCCGTTTATTGGCGATGCAGAGCAGGGAGCGGGCGTGTACGTCGAGGCGATATTCCGCCATCGCGCATTGACGGGGGGGAAGTTCGTCAAGGGAATCTCGGAGGTGCTTACCTTTGCCGAGACCATGGACGTGTGGTCGAAGGTCGTCGGCGTGGAGGCCAAGGCGGTGGAGGTGACGCTGGAGGAGGCTAAGAAGACGTTCAAGCTTGGGGAGGCGTTTGGGGAGGAGCTGGGCTTGATGATGTTGTACTTCTCGAACTTCAGCGGCGAGGGGATGGACAGTTGGACCAAGCCTGGATTCAAAGAGGTCACCAAGGAGGAGTTGGGGATCAAGGAGGGGGACCTGGTAACTGTAGAGCAGGCGTTCCGCAAGTTTGATTGGAGTGATGTCAAGGTTTGACTCCTCACAGGATGTTGCAAACGCCCAAGTGTATTATACCTTCATTGATTACCGGAGTTGTTGCATACGCGAGCTTGTAATGAATGACGAAATCATTGATTGTTTCTGCGCGTACATTGTTCCATGCCGTCGCTGTCGACACAAGCCTGAGTCCCAAGAGTGTGCTAGAACTGTATATCGATTGTCTTCTTGATGGTGCCACCGTCTGTCCCGCAGGAGAAAGCTGCCAGCGCGCAAGCAGGAACGTCAGCAGCAAAAACGTGTCTGTAATGATCGTTCAACTTACTGAACGAATACTTGCTATCCTTCGCCTTCGCTCTACACTGGAACACGGTGAGGCCGTGAATCGCCTGCGAAAAGTGCTGATGGACGTTAGTACAGGAAGTTGCACTTGAGCTGAGCCTGGGAGCGTACATCGTTTCGTTATCCTCGGGGGCGGAATCAGGCAAGGGAGCCTTCTCAAGCAGAAAGAGCGCTTCGGATGAGATGTCGCCCGTTTGGATGAAGCCATCCCTCGTGTACTGTTCCTGGTACTTGGCATCGAAAGAGATCGGATTGCTGTCCGTCCCCGTCAAGTTTAGTGTCTTTTGGAGGTCGATAGTATCTACATGCGTGAGCATCCAAACCCAGGCACAAGGTAGACAGCAAACTACATTTGTAAGACGATGTCTGTCCAATCTGCTGTCCTCCGCCCGTCTCGGGCATCTGTTGCGTGAAGGAGCCACTGCCGGAGTACTTCACCTCGTGTGTGAGCGTCACGTCGTTGACGATCGTGTCCGTGCTTCCGCTATGCACCATGACAAAGTATGCATCCTTGAGATCATTGATCTTGTAGCAGTAGAACGCAACGTTCCAATTGAGAGTTCCCGGGTGATTGGCCCACTGACCGGGCATGGGGATGGACGCGTTTTGGAAGGGGTTGGTGTATTCATGTGACAAGAATGTTAGTAGGTTGAGAGAAGGTAGTAGTGTAGGACTTCCTGTATGCAACCATCTGCGTCCGAAGGCGGCGACAAGTTATTCGTCAAGAGGCGAAACGGACTCGGAACATCTTCGCTTCTGGATCGTTGAGCTGCAACGAAATTGTGATACGCAGCGTGCATACTTGGATTGGTCAATCTGCTGCGTAGACATGGCTGTCGGAGATGACAATATCTAGATGAACTGATGACCACATAAATCGTGGCAATAGAATACTTAAAGGACAGCCCACTGGCAGGATAGCGGACGATGCTTTGTTTGCACGTATCCGGAGGCGGGCACCTCCGACGTCAAGCATGAAGCACAGAACGTGCATCCTGCCACAGGAAGGATGTGTATACGCGTATGTGAAAGCTGCTGAAGCTGTTCAATGTATGGACCGGATGCCGAGCGGAGATCGAAAGCTGACAGTGACAGGGACTCGAGTATCCTTTGCACCGTCATCGTCTTCGCTGCATCAGACTTTAACTTTAGTTGCCTTCGCTGCGCACCTTACAATCGCCAAAAAGCTGTCCGATGAAAGCGGTGTGTTTCCTGAACACAAGTCATTCAGTGCATACTTAGTCTTGCAGGATGAATGGTCCCCGGAACGCGCCCATTCGCGACTTCTTTTCGCCGGAACACGACTGCAAAAATGTCAACGATCAGCTGTCCTAGGCTGAGGGACGAGGGGAGCATTGGCATACGACCTTCAAGCATACTGCCCTTGCCATCTCGTCTGGCCATGGTCTGAGCGACTGCATTAATACGACTCGCCCACGACTGGATTCCCCGCGACATGGCTCCCTCTATCGTCGGAACATTGCCCGTCAAGCAGTCTGTTGATCCCAACGGCTCCCTCTCTCTCGACATCGCCCTTCAGATTCCTCCCGCCAAGGTGGCGCCCAAGCTCTCCCTCGCGTACCACTCAGCGTCACATGCTGCTACCACTGTCGGCCATGGCTGGGCTCTTCGAGGCGCCTCGATCATCGAACGCGTTCCTGCTACAATCGCGCAAGATGGATATCGTGGTCAGTGCTTTTCCACATCCTTCTCACATCATCACAAGCTAATGCTCATGCCAGGTGTTGTAAACTACGACAAGAACGACCGTTTTGCCCTCGATGGACAGCGCCTCGTCTACGTTGGTGGTAACGAGTACCGCTACGAGATCGAACAATGGTCCAAATTCGTTGTCGCCGGGGAGCCAGCGAACCCCACTTCTTGGACCGAGTATCTCCCAGATGGAAGTGTTTGCACATTCGGGAAAAGCACGGTACGTATTTCGATCGACTTAAAGACTACTGGCTTATCATCGGCGTCGGACTCGAACGTCAAAGCCGTTGGCCAAAGCGCGACGCGGGTCTGGGCTGTATCCCAGATCTCTGATGCCTTCTCCAACTACATGACCTACTCCTACAACAACGACACCTCCACCGGCTCCTTCTACGTCACCCAAATCGCGTACGGAGGCAACCGCACGCTCAACATGGCTCATCAGCGCAGAATCACTCTCGAATACACGACGCGGTCCGATGTCTTCACCAAGTACATTGGTGGCTCCATGATCACCCTCGACAAGCGCCTTTCCTCCGTCTCCTCCTTCGTCAACGACCAGCTTGTCCACAAGCACGTCTTGACATACGACCAGGCACCTCTAACCGGTGCTAGCCGTGTCACCCAGCTGACACTCGTCGACGCGTCAGGCGCATCCGTTCGACCACTGAAGTTCGACTGGGTGGACGGTAGTCCCTCCGTGTTCGACGAACCTGGAACCGATAGCTCGCTCAATTTGGGACGGAAGTCAAAATGATGCCTATGGACGTTCACGCCACGGGACGAAGCGATGTCGTTATCGCGTCCAAGATCACCGTGGGCAACGTCGCCAAGACCCGTATTGCGACGCACCTCTCCGACGCTAGCAAAACTTTGTCGGTTCAGCCTTCCTGTGTTTTTGACGCGCTGCCATATCACGTCGGGCTGTTCCCGTTGGACGTCAATGGTAATGGATCGACCGATCTGGTACGCTGTTTCAATGAGTGGCTTGCACTACTGCTTAACGAACTTTGCATTGTTCGTTAGGTTCACATCTCGTTGGCCAAAACGACGTTCACGTTGACTGTGCTTCTCTCGACTGCGCATGGATATCTGGCTCAGACGTCGAAGACGTTTCAACCTGAGTCAAGTGGCGGGTTCTTCCGTTCTGGAGACTTTGAAGTCAGTTCATCTTCAGTCATCGATGCCGCAATAGACTAACATCTCGCCTAGGGCAACGGTCGCGTTGGACTCGTTTATATCTGCCTTTGCCTGCCTCCCCGGGCCCGACCGGAATTGCGTTCAAGGACATGAAGGCTGTAGTGGGTGATTTGAACGGCAATGGGTACGTTTTCAGCACGTACGACTATGACGAAGCTCATACTGGCTCTTGACTTCAGAGCGGAAGATGTCTTCCTCCTGTCGCCGAAGACAGAGAACCAACACAAGTATTGCTACATCGCCTTGTTGAAATCCGACAATGGTGTATTGGAATACAAGCCTGACGATGTTTTGGCCGCTGCGGGCAAAAGCATTCCCTGGACTGCTACCACAACTTTCCTGCCATACTCGGTCAACGAGGACAGTAAAACGAGCATACTCGTCGCGTCAAAACGAGTCGAAAAGGGCGTGCTTGTCTTGAACCTCCTTCGCAGCAATGGGCGTACTCTCCTCCCTTCCCCACAAGCCACTGAGACCTCCATCCTGTATGACGGAGACCTCACCATTGCTCGCACATTGTCGACGAACTCCCTCGACCTCATTAATACATTTCAGATGACGACCGCCAAACCGCCACGCATCAACATCACTGTCCTGCGTTACAATAACGGAACGTTCAAAACTCTGAGCGGCGTTCGACAGGGCCCTTCGTTCGCTTTCCAATGTGGGGAGACTTCCGCGGCGGAATCGGGCGCACGGATCTACTCTTGAACACCACAGTTCAGGGGAAGTTCAACGTCAAGCCTATGCGCTGTGCTTCGCGTCAGCCCGTCAACTTCATCTCTGGGTACACCACCGGGATGGGAGCTCGCGTCGATGTCACCTACGCACCGCTCAGTGATCGAACCACGTACGATGCCGACTCCGATGTGTCGAGCTTCCCGCTCGCAGCATCCAACGCCATGACCCGGAACGTCTCATCGACGGCGGACCTCTCCAACTCCAGCGTATCCCAGATGAGCCACAGCCGCCCCGAAATCGTGTACTTTCCGTCATGGGTCGTGAAACAGCTCGTCAGCACCCCGTATTCGCTCAGACCCGACGTCCAAGAGCAGACCGACTACGCGTATCGGAATGCGCGAATAAGCTTCGATGGTCGGGGGTGGCTTGGGTTCGAGAGCATGACCAAGGTGGCCAAGGTGCTGGGGAGGTCGGAGGCGACGTGGTACAAGCAGACGTTCCCGTTTCTGGGGCAGGTCGATAGGACGGAGACCAAGACCAGGAGTGGTCAGATGCTGCAAACGAGGCAGTATGGGTGGGCGGATGTGGCTGTCTCTGGCAAGAGCCATTTCCTTTCTATGACCTCGCTTAGCGAAGTCTACTACGAGGGTGGTTCGCGTGCTTATACCGTCAACGCTTCCTACGAGCACGACACCTATGGGAATATCACCAAACTCTCCACCGTTTTGCCTGAAGTGGGAACCCCGGCCCTCTCCATTACGTCGTCTTTCGACAACTTGAACACCGTGCCTTGGGTTATCGGGAACAAGACGAGTGAAGTCGTTGCCCAGAGCGGGCAGGCGCTGAAGCAGACGCGAATAAGCTATTTCCCTGGGACTCACACGCTGAAGGAGACGAGGAAATGGGTCGAGGGCGATGAGTGGTCGATCCAGACTGTGCAGGTGGATGAGGCTGGAAAGGAGGTCGAGGTCCGTGGTCCTGGTCAAGCCCACCGCGAGTATGTCTTCGATGAGACCAAATGCCATGTTGTCTCTACAAAGACGTATGTCTCGGAGTCCGCTCCTCCTCTCATCGAGTCCTTCGCGTTCAGTCTCCAACATAGGAAACCGCTATCCTATGCCGACGCGAATGGGGACGGGAAGACCTATACATACGATGTTCTTGGTCGTCTCCAGGATACCTACCAGCAAGACCCTGTAACCGGGAAGAACCTCATCAAGACGGAGTCGTTCGTCTTCGATAATAGCGGTCCACAGCGTGTCTCCGAGTCCAGGACGGAATGGGGGAAAGATGTGTGGTTCAAGACTGTTGACTACGTCGACGGGGTCAACCACGTTTGGCGGACTGAGCGCCCGAGGCCGGATAACTCTTCGGTCTTGATCTTCGCCGATACAGAGTTCGATGGAGCTGGACGTACCGTAGCGCAGTCTCGCGATTTCATTCAAGGCGATGAACCAGCGTTCACCACCTACGAGTACGACGCGCGGTCTCGTATCGTCAAAGAGACGACCCCTCCTCCGTCCTCGGGCCTCCCTTCCACCCTCACCGAAAAGCAGTATACATTCTCCTCCGGTTTAGCAGAGTGCATCGAAAAGCGGACTGCTGGGGATGTCGTCAAGACGAAATCGACTCAAACACAGTATCTGCCAAGGGCTGATAAGCCTTCGGTCGATCATCTAGTGAAGCCGTATGTGGTGGCGTCGACGGATGAGCTGGGACAGTGTGTGGGCAGGTCGTTTGATGGGTTGGGTCGGCTCGTTCTCGTGAAGGACCCCAGTGATGTTCAGCTCAGTCTATCTTGGGACGGACTTTCGCGGATGGTTGAGCGATGCCTATCGCAGCCGGGACTTGATGCTAGGAAGGATATCAGCCATTTTTCGATTGCTTATGACGACGATGGCTCCCGGAAGTCGTTGGGAAATGTCCTCACTGGGTCTACCACCATCACGACGTTCGACTTCTCCAAGCGGCCTATCTCGGTGACCTCGCCAGACGAGACCAATTTGAAGTACGTGTACGACAAGGGCGGCCAATACCCCAAGGGTCGTCTTATGTCTGTCAGTTCGCGGTCGACGGGTCTTGTTTACGACTACGACTACAACATCCACGGGCATCTCATCAAGAACAAGTTGTCTCTTGACGGGCAGACGTTCAGAACTTCATATATGTGGTCTCCGCTCAAGCAGCTGCTCAGCGTTGTCAATCCTAACGGGACTGTCTTCAACCGCGTCCTGTGCGGTGACGGCGAGTCCGTATGTAGCCTCGAGCTCTCGGACCCCAAGGACTCCGTCAAAGCGACTGTCGCACTCAGTCGCTACGAGGATGTCTTCGGACGTCCGCTTCTCTGCGAGTTTGGCAACGGGATCTCGTCAGTGTCTACCATACATGACAGCGGCGTTGTAGCCGGCGTCACGATGCTGAAAGGTGGCCAGGCTGTTCATCATCAGGAGTGGGACGTCGATGCCTTCAATCAGATCAATGGGTACCAGCGTGACCACGAAGGGGATCAGTCTGCCAGTGTTATGTTCTCCTATGACGTCTCAGGTAGTATTTCATACTTTTTAATCATGTTTTCCTCTCAACTCATCATGGTTATAGGGCAGCTCAAGGATGTAACTGCGAACGATCCTTCTCTCAATGCCTCACCCGAGAAATACACCTACGACGCGTCCGGCAACCTGACTGGAATCCACGGCAAGACATTCGACAATGATGGATGGCAGCTCTCGCGCGTCGAAAGTCTCGGAGGGACCGAATGCACCTTCACGTATTCTGATGACGGGAACCTCATAACCAAGAAGGACAGTGCTGGGCACACTCTTCGGGCTATGGGGTACGACTCTCGCGGACAACTCACCGCGCTCGATGACAGCCGAATGGTTTACGACTATGGCGGGCGCCTTGTCAAGCGCGTTCAAGCAAATGGTGACACGACCTACTACCCCACCCAGTCATACGTGCTTGACATCCTATCGGGGAAGAAGACTCACACTTCATACTTGGTCCATGGGTATCGGCGCGCTTCCTTCGCGCGAAGGAAGGCGGGGCGGACGTCGTGCATTACTACCACAATGACCATCTGGGCAGTACTGTGGCCGTCTCCGACGTGCAAGGAAGCCTTGTCACGCAGTACAAGTACGATGCATTCGGCCAGGTCGTTTTCGATGGGGATGATATCGCGCGGTACAAGTTCTCCGGCAAGGAGCTCATCGATGGGCTATACTACTTCGGCGCGAGGTTCTATGATCCTGAGGTCTGTACCACCGTGTCACAGATGTTTTCCGTATTGATGAACAGTACAGATTGGGCGCTTCCTGACTCTGGATAACTATACGCTCAACCTGGACGATCTCAGCCCGTGCACTTTCAACATGTACGCCTTCTCGCGCAACAACCCCGTTAACATCATCGACGTCAACGGAAATGCACCGTGGTGGCATTGGTTAGTGTGCTCTTCTCTGTTTGAAATGGACTCATTGTGCGCCTCCCAGGCTTGCCGATGCGTTCCTCATCACTCTTGGAGCGGGACTGATGTTCGTGCCTGTTGCCGGATGGGCTGCTGTTGCTTCCATGGGCATGATAACCGGTGCGATTCTCGGAGCAGGCATATCGGGGATCAATGCGGATATAGCTGGTGGGTCTAGCAACACGGATGACGAATGGGCTTTCCAGCTGGATCTCGGAGCGTTCATGGGTGGTATCGGCGGAGGTATCGGTGTAGCAGTCGATCTAGCTGTACCCGCAGCCAGTTGGTCGACCAGGGCTGTCGGCAAGTTCGTTACGCGGACGACAACCCGTGCTCTCTTCAAGAGTGGGCTTTCCACCGGGGTCAATGGTCGTCCAAACGGTGGCTGACAACGCTGCCCATGGACGGGCGCTGGATGACCAACTAGCTGCGGCAATTCCGTTTGCTGATGGTATGCAATCTGGAACAGAAATCTCTCTTCAGATTGGTGCGTACATGCGTCGTCATCCGAAGGCTGATCGAAGGCTGATGTGTTGACAGGTCTCGCATTTGTCTCCGACCGCTTCAAAGAGCATTTGAGTACCGGAAAGTACAGACTCGTTGGCAAACAGGGAGCGTTCAGACGGACGATGGCGAGGGTTTGCCTCGATGTGAGAGACGTGCCAGCTGACTATGCCTTGCCCACCTATCCTCTGGTGGAGACTGGCCTGGATGTCGCTTATAATCATGCTAATGAGTCGGTTCGCCTTCTGAGGATAACACAAACGACAACTTTGTAAAATTGTAATGCGCCTAACTTATGTACCTATCTGTTTTGCGGCAACAAAAGATGTATTCATCTGGAATATGAGAAACTTCAGGACATTTTTGGCAGCAGATTGACACCTCAAGACGCCCGCGTCGTACGATCTCTAAAGGACATTCCTTTCACACTGTACTGGTAACGAGTCTTTTTCATGCCTCGACAGGAAACCAAGTAAGCGAAAGCATCTTGTAGCCATCTTCCTTCTCAGCCACTGACCTAGACAAGCCACCAGTCTATTTGTAAGGGTTGCAGACGGCAAGACTTTGCCTTGCCGGGAACAAGAGCTCGAGGAGACCAATCATCTTCGGAAAGGCGCCGTCTCAAGACATGTGCCAAACGAACACCGAGAGTTGTAAAGACATCGTGCATTAGCGTAAATTGAGGGCGGAGACAGAGATACGCACCTCAAACCGTGGCGTGCACAGGTCAGCCAAACGATGGGTCCACGGCAGGAAACGGCCATCAGCGAATTTCAAACTGCGAGACGTGTCTCCCGAGTCCCCAGTGTCTCACAGTCTCCCATATCTTGATTCTCGACCTCCCTGACGATTGTTCTGCCTCAGCCTCGGCTTGACTAGCTCGGAAACCGAATCATTCCTTCTTTCCTTCGCCGCCCCTAACAACAGATACGAGTGTTATGGTGCTTCCCGTAGAGCTCATACTGAGGATTGCAAGATATGTGAGTCGAATTGTCGCAGAATGCATACACCGCTGCTATGTATGTAGTCGGATCGCGAGGCATGTGTAGCCATGCGGGCAGTCTGCCGATTTCTTTTTCATGATGACTACCTTCGAAGATACGCGCTGGAGCGTGTTTGTCTCGATATCTACAACATCGGCGGGGGCACCAGAGACAGAGCAAACTTTCGGGCATCCGCGCGCTTCCTGCGCGATGCGAAAAAGGGCGGGGTAGCACCGCTTATAAAGGAGCTCAAGATCATAGGCCGCCGGTATTACGAAGAACGCACAGTCTGGACGAATCACTCGAGACAAAAGGCACTTTCCCCACTCAGCCTTCCAGAGAAACTCTGCGTCGCACTCCTGGAGGCAAGCCCATGGTGGTGTCCACAGATCCTATTGTCTGTGCGAAGGCTTGTCAGCCTCATTCCCCACTTGACGAATCTCGAATCACTTGTGTACGCCGTATCAAAGTCTTTTCTTTCGTCGATTGCTGATCAGCAATGTCCTCAAGTCTCGACAACTTCGACAAAACCGGTCCCTATCACGCAATGATCCTCGAAGCATTTCAGAAACACAGCCCGGTAACCAAGTTATCTCTCTTCGGTCGACGCATGTACAAGAATCTTATGTGCTGTGATTACGAGATTCCAAGGCCCTACCACTTTCCTCGTCTCGAGTGCCTTGTCATCAACGCCCGTGGCCAGAAACAAGCACTGAACCTCGGTCGGGACGATGCTCTTCGCATAGTGCGAACTAACGCCACCACGCTGAAACGTTTCTACGTCGATGATCTCGTGTCAAAGCACAGTGTCACTACCCTGTACGGAGACACAGGATCTCCGGACTTCACGTGCGGAATGGATCAGAGCGTGCTGGAGGCCATTGGCGTATACAGGAGCGTACTAGATCTACGTTTTTTCCACTGGCTGCAAAGAAGCCGAGTCTGGCTAAGCGAAATAGATTGTCTCGCCGGCGAGGCTGGGTATTGGTACAACTGGAATTATACAATTCTGGATTACATCGAGGCCTACTGCTCAGTGCTACGCAGCTTGAAACTGCGCTGTGGTGTCGGGGGCCATGCATCACGCACTCGTGGTGATCGTTTCTTCACTATTTCGCTCTGCAGACACTGCGATTCCATGCAAATCCTGGACGTGTCAGCGTTGATCCTCACCGAGAAAGGTCTGTCGGGCCTTCGGTTATGCACCCAATTGAAGTTTGTGCGGGCGACCATCACTTCCGGCAGTGGGCTGGACA
The DNA here is from genome assembly GCA_019915075.1 of Strobilurus stephanocystis. NCBI lineage: Eukaryota > Fungi > Basidiomycota > Agaricomycetes > Agaricales > Physalacriaceae > Strobilurus > Strobilurus stephanocystis. The sequence goes on from JAHLMI010000015.1 coordinate 161,063, forward strand.
GTGCGAGAAGGGTTGTGGTACGTACCAGCTCCGAGTCTAGCTTGGCGATTAGCTCTAATCTCATCCGACCTGTGTAGGAGGGCATTGTGGAGATGATACCCTTGTGGCCCCGCATTGAGCAGATTCATCTCAACGTCGACGCGTCTGAAGGGGGACAGCTTGCGCCTTTCCTACACCATTGGATACAAGTTAAACAAGCAGAGCACCGCGCATATCAGAAAGCTGACATCGTTGTGTGCAAAATGTGGTGCATGGGGCTTGGAGATTGCGATGCGTATGAGAGGATCGACGTGTACGGCGCTGAGCGGCGCCGTGAGCGGGACTCGGAGGATGTCATGTTAGACATCCGTGCGAGGAAGCTAATGAATGAGGTCACCAAGTTTCCAGAGATTGATCTGGAGTAGTGAGGACTGTACATACAATTACTACATTCTATGAGTTGCATGGACTACAATTGCCGCAGATACGATGCCCGGGCCTGTTGTAGTCGTTACGAACCCGGTCATTTTCCATCAAGGAATGTTCGGCCCTATTGCTTGAGCGATACCTCACACATGGTTCTCATTGGGTGCTGCTCGCTTCCGCAGATCCTGATAATCCACATACAGAACAAGGTCAGACTCGGTGATCAACATAAACAATAACGGACCCTGTTTGATTTCGTGGCTAGGGAATCATCTGATCATAAATATCAACTATGCGCCTCAGAACGTGTATTACTCCTTCATTCATGACGGACACAATGGACCTCCCTCCGGAGCTCATTCTTGAGATCCTAAAGCACGTATGTTCAAGAATCATGCATCACGTTAGCGCGCTCAACATGTTCTAGTCTGATATGTCCGTGTGTCTTACCTTTCGGGCGACTTGTAGAGGATATGCCTATGATTCTTACCTTCGAGGACGCGCGCTGGAACGCATCTGCCTTGATATATACAATCTGAGTGGCAGCCACGAGCAACGCTGGAAATTCAGGACATCCTTATACTTCCTTCGTAGCGCTGGGAAGTACAATCTTGGGCCGTCTGTGAAGGAGCTGAAGCTGCTTGGCCATCGTAACACTGCACCTAGTTGTCGTGACGCGCATCCCAAATTCTGGGAGTACCCGAATTGGTCTCCTCAGTTCCAGATAGCAGCGAGACGCTTGATTGGGCTCATCCCGAGACTCAGCAACTTGGAGTCGTTGATGTACGGTCACATCTTTTCCTTTGCGCCCATTATTCAACTGTTCAGCTAGTCTTGACAACTTTGACGACAGCTGTCTCCTCGCAGAAGACATCCTTCGGGCCTTCATGAAGCACCCAAAGATCAGTAGACTGTCTCTGATTGGTCGACGCGTCCATTGGTCCTCGTTCAACCAAGACTTTGACCTCGCCCATCATTACTTCCGGTTTTCTCATCTCCAATATCTTGTGATCAACTCCAGGGAAACTGTCCTCACTCATAAACGCGATGCTCTTCGCATCATCACTAACAACATCAATACCCTCAAAGGCGTATACATGGACCGCTTCATCCAGAAAGGCCGCGGATACGACAGGGAGAGTGACATGACCGGAAGCATCCTGGAGTCCATCGGAGTCTACAGCGAGATCATAGACACACGCTTTTTTGACTGGGTCTTGAAAGCACGTGTCTGGTTGAAGGAGATTGACTGTGTCATTGCTGGCGTCAGATCGTACTGGCCACTTCACAATTATCTAGCGGCGTCCTCCGGTACTCTACGGGTGCTCAAGCTTCGGCGGCGTAATGACTGGACAGGGAATAGCGAGGATCAGTGGATGGAGGAGAGCAACCGCTTCTTCGCAAACATATTACCGCTGCACTCGGATTCAATCCAGATACTTGACGTGCCAGCATTCACTCAGACTGAAGAGGTGGTCCCGGCCCTGGCGCTCTGCTCTAGCATTCGCTTTCTGCGTATCACCATCACCAATGGAACGGAAAGCGCCCTGGGCACTGTGGTGCGTAACATATTCATGTTGCCTGTTTCAATACTGACCCCTCTCCCTCTCATCCATCCATCCAGAGAGCCATCCTCGGACAGATCCCGCATTGGCCTAGCATTCAGCAGATCTATTTCAATGTGCAGAGGCAGTGCGAGGATTCCCTTGCTGCCTCCATTGCCGAATGTTTCACGACCTTGCCGCCTCGCAGCAACTTGGCTTTAGGGGTGTGTGAGGCGCGCACGGTGTGGTATGACGGAAGTGTATACGAACGTCTCAAGATGATCTCTCCCCCTTGCTCGAATCCAGACTTTGAGGGTCGCCGTGGCCATGCACAGTCTCACTGTTCAGTCCGGTACTTGTACAATGAGATCAGTAGGTTCCCGCAAGTAGACTTATGAAGACGTTGCGTACTGTATGAACGTATCGTGACATTGGAGCTGGTAGCACGAAATTTGATCGCATCCTTGGTACCTCCAAGTTCTCTGCGTCTAGCATCCTAGGATTGAAGCGAGATAGATTTCATAAAGGAAAGGATGAGAGTCATTGACGGAGGAAAGAGCCCGAGGGTACGAGTTCAACGCGACGAATTGATGACAAACATCAGATTCACAACGCGGTGCGCCGACAGATGAGAAGGCGATACCCGAATCGGAATCACGAAAGCGGACGACAGAAAGAATAATCAGCGCATCTACGAGAATGTGGATAGCTGGACCTGACCCGATAAGTTGTAAAGAATTTGGCGTACGGGCGTACGCACTTGTCACTTTGATGAAACAAGTTGTTGCTGGCATTGTTGGGACCGGTGCGGGACGAACTTGAGGCTTGTCATTCGAAAGACGCCGAAGAGATAAATATTTGGTTCAGGTCAAGTTAGGGCAGTGTGGGTGACGCCGACTCAGATCTCGATAGGGCACGGAGGGGAAGCAGATTGAGTGATCCGAGACGCCGCGCATGTGGATGTCTCTTTGTCTACTGTCTATCATTGTCAGAAGTTCAAGACACATGTGCTCGTCGAAAAAAATCTCAAGCGTAGGTTTGCGTTTATCAGAGGGAGAGATATACAGACGTCAGACACAAAGAGAGCGAGCAAACTAGCCAGAAGAGGCAAATGTACAGCTGAAACTGCTGGGTCTCGAGACAGCGTGGCTGTCATGATGCCTACTTGACGCACGCATTCGTAGCCACCTGAGATGGGAAGGACTTCAGAGCAGAGCTTACATCATGGGCAGAGTGCACCTGCCAGGCAGGGAGTCATTGCTGAAGGCGCCACTCGTTGACAACGTTTACGCGTCCGGGCCGATCGGGCGCGACAATCCATGCGCAACTGCAATCTGACTGCAACAGAAGAGTCGTTTTAGCATGAGGGTCCTAGTGTGCGGCCCGGGCCTGAAAGGGCCGGCATGGGTCAAGAACAAGAGGCGAAATTTGAATCGTAGCTGTGTGGCGCTAACCCAAATTGGGACAACTGGTTCAGGTGATTTTTGTTTCGAGCGTCCCGGGGCAGGTCTGCGCCGAGCTTCTAGCAAGTCCCGATGAGCCGCCTAGGAGTTCGCTGATTGTTAATTTGATGACGTTCAATTAGAACACCCATGCTGCTTTATTTGCTCCGATCTGCACAATAAAATATGTTAACCAATAGAATCACTCGCCAATAAGTTGCCTCATTGAAAGAGCCACAAGACTACGATACGTTGTCGCACCTCATTTCTCGTACATCCTCCTACATTCCACAACGACGAAGCCTCAGCCAATGGGACCCCTCTGGATACCAGTTCTACTACGAGCTGGTCGAGTAGCCAGGAAACGATCAGCCATGTCCCACCCGTCAACCTCATTCGACGGGACGTATCCCAGAATCATCGATACAGGATGCCACCTTTGATAGCAGGCGATAGCTTCCACATCGCTGAAGTCCGGGTCCGGGCACAGGACCACAAAGCGGTCATCAGCGATACTCTTCACGATTGAGGGTGCGGTGTCGCGAAATAGGGTAGTCCAAGCCGCGACTCGGGGAGGACAGTGCACCTGGTAGGTGTACGGGGTGTATATCAACGCTTTCAGCGTCTGAGGGGCGGCAGCGAGGCTCTGGCGAATGAGACCCATCAATAAGCCAATGTCGAATTCGAATGACATGCTCATGCCATGGCTGATCATGATATGGGTGAGGGATGGAAGAAGCGAGAAGACAGAGGGCCAGGAGAGTGATAAGAGGTCCGAGTCCTTGTCGTCGTAGTACGGGAGGTGAATGTGGGTAAGACATGAGCGCTGTCCCGCTAACTCGAGGATGCGGAAAGTGGGTACGGATAGACGCGTAACGCGGTGAGGAAAGGACTGTGCCGCGGATGCTATAGAGCCGCCAACATCAACCCATAAGGTGTACGTAGTCAGCCCAGAGCACTGGGAAAGAATGTACTCGCAGGGTTCTTCATACCAGCCAGTCGTGGTCATGCACAGGACCCGCACGTTACGGGCAAGAAATGTGGGATCCGGGCCATTACTGCGTAGTTTGGCGCACTCGGCAAAGAGCTCCAGTTGCTCTTCGTTCTCGATGCACACAGTTCGATGCAGTATGGGATCAATCCTACAAGTAGATAGTAGTCAGCTGTGGAATGGGAATAGAGCAGATCACGGTCACGAACCATGTACGAACGGATTTTGATACATGTACAAGCAAGAGTGCCAACTTCCGGTCAACAGCCGCCGCTGTCTCGAGAATGAGGCGCGCCACATCGACAGGAAGATCAGGGAAGGATTGCACTCTGGGTGAGGTGTTCTCCATGATGTAGCAGACGTCCTCCGACTCCTCGGGGTGATTTTGTCGCGAGTCTGCAGTGTACGACGTGTCGGTGAGAGCAGGAGCCTGTCAGTCACGGGGGCTAGATAAGAGAACGGAGCGTGGGATCCAACCCTCCCAGTTTAGGCGGAGGGCAATAGGGCGCGGTATCTACGATCAGCGGGGTACCGGTATACAGACCACACTTTCACGCGGCTTCGTGGAAGTCGGTGTCCCTAGTATGAATGAACCTGGAACTTATCATGGAAACCTTTTAGACTACAGGCTAATGAGCTCTTAAGCAGCCGTCCAGCGATCCATCGCTCCACTCTGTAAGTGAATGGTTTGAGAGGATTGCAAGAGAAAGGAAAACTCTTTCGTGATTGGCTATCATTGTGATTGGGTGTCGCAACAGGAGTAGGTCAGGGTTGATGCCCCTCGACGTCATGCACTCCATATATTTCATTAAAGTTCAGTACTTCCCTCCAGGTTCGCCTGTTCTATGCAGTCCATCCCCCGTGGCAAGTAGCGAGCTCGGGCTCGACGGGCTGCTAGCGTTTGACCTAACGTGGGCGTGACTAGCGGCTCTCATCCCACAGAGTGCCCATGCTACTTCAAGTGTTCCAATCACCCAACGTACTGTACTCAACGATCAACGGCACGAATTGAAAGGATCGCCGCATCGCCGGATGCAGTGTGAAATACAAATTCCACGGGCTTAAGCTCCGGGACTCGTTCATTGGTGCTTCAAACCTAAATCGCTCCAAGTCCACCTGCTCAACCGCGAACAGATCCACGGTCAGAGCGATAGCAGTGAGGATTATGTTTGGCCACTCTGCATGATCCCATCTGGAAATGACAACGACTTTAAGGAGCCTCCGGGCGATTAGTGCTATTTGTGACTCGCCTCCAAGAATCTGTGGATCCATGAGTCTGACTATGACTCTGCTGACACGGATACTGCTGCTTTTCTCATCCACTTTATCAAGAAGGTGCGTCGATACGCGTCCTGCATGTCTCTGGGAAGGTCATTTCTGGTACAGGGAAAGGAACGTTCTTTGAAGACTATGAACAACGCCTCGAAGAGCATAGATCGAGTTTTGAGGAGGATCCCGATCAAGTTTCGATGAAAGGGACAGATGCGGTTGGTTCTGACGGAGCGTAGACTTGAGGTTACAAGAGATGACGGCTAACGAAGCAGCTTACCCTTACATACGCATTCCCGATTGACATCGCATCCGACACACAATCGCAAATGCAAGAGTTGCTTGGCGCGGCCTGTCGACAAGTGCTTGATGAAGCGCCACGAACGACATTGGTATACAAGACACATACAAAAACATTCCTGTCCTAATCATTTCATATTCAGGCCTTGACCGCACTCCAATCCATCTTCCTGAACGCCTCCTCGACGGTGACCAAATCCCCCTCCTTGATGCCCAACTCCTCCTTCGTAACTTCCTCAGTACCCCGCTTGTTCCACCCATCCAACCCGAAGTTTGAGTAATACACCACATTCAGCGCAATCACCTCCCCGAACACCTCCCCGAACTTAAACGTCTTCTTGTACTCGTCAAACGGCACCTCCACCATCTTCGCCTCCACACCGACAACCTTCGCCCACAGGGCAAGGATCTGAGTATAAGTGAGCACCTCCGAGAAGCCTTTGACGAACTTCCCCCCTGTCAAGGCAGGGTTGCGGAAGATCGCCTCGGTGAAGACCCCAGGCCCTTGCGTCGCATCTCCAATGAGCGGGACCGTCGTCTCAGGCTTCCCGGGCTGCCGCCACACGTACGTCTTCCCATCTGCGTCCTTCGCAGGCGAATCGTATTCCAAGATGTTCGAAGCGTAAAAGCCAACGATGAGGTAGGTCGTCTTCTGGGCGAGAGCAGGGTATGTCTTCACGAGGTACTCGTCGACGAGAACCTTGCTCTGAAAGTGCGGCACGGAGTGGTCGTGGCAGGGGAGGGAACTCCAGACGTAGTGCTTGAGTGTCGGCGTAGCGGCGGCGGCGTCGACGAGGTGTTTGCCCTGCTGAACTTCGATGTCGATGGCGCGGGCGCTGTCTCCGCTTTTTGAGAAGAAGTCCCAGAAATTGGTGACGCCGAACGCAAGTTCTGCACCCTGGCGATCGAGTTAATCCACGAGACGGATGAGAAGAGCAACGAGCTTACCTCGAAGGCGCGCAAGACGGAGTCATAGTTGTCCAAATCGCCTGCTACGACCTCTACGCCCTGCTGGGCGAGGGCTTGTCCTTTCGAACTCGCCGGGTTCCGAGTGACTGCACGAATAGAATAGATGTCGCCCGACGATGACTTCTTGTTTGCAGCAAGGAGGCTGGAGACGACCGAGCCACCTTGCTTTCCAGTTGCTCCGAATACGACGACGAGGGAAGGCATTTGCTTGAGATATCTGTTGATGATTTTTTCCGTCCGGCTTCCAGTTATTTTATAAGGACGGTCAGTGGCCTGCTTGTGAGGGTCATTGACCATCTGGATAAGCTTGATAAACGGGGGCTGCTTACCAGATCAAACGAAGGGATCTCCCGAAGGCAGGAAGTCAGCAGTGTGTTACTTAGACTTGATCAGGTTCCGACGGAACTGCCGAGCTGTGACACATGCGAGCACACAAGTTCCTAGGATCGGTCATTGAGTCAGCGTCTGTGCAGAGGTGATCTGAATCACAGCGATGCTTACTGTGTCAACCAGCGTCTGCGCGACAGTTATTTGAGATACAGCGATGCTTAGTGTTCGGGCCATACGGCATGTCATCCTGTGCGACTTGGCACTTATAAGGCGAGGAGTACAAACTCGATACATGAGACCATCAAATCACGTATAATTCATCGCATGCTGTGGGAGTATTATTCGACGCTTGAGAAACGTCGAACCGTCAATCCCGATCGTGGGTGGATGAAAATGAGCCAGGACCAAGCGACGCTGGAAGAGGTGTTTTGGACGCGTACTTCCTGCAGATGGTCAATGCGTGAATTGAGGGTGTGACACTACAGCATGTGGCGCACCTACTGCTGTTTGGCGCAGCGGCCGCGTCCTTGTCTTGGACAGCAGTTCTTGTTAGCATGCAGAGGTTCCAACTCAGTCTATAGATCGAATAGTAGCTGGCACGAATATGTTGGGACAGCGCGGTGCGAATGGATCCCAGATGAGCCATGCGACCACTGGATGCATGGGCAAATTGGTAAGGCGTATGGGTACGTATAAGGCATTGGTCCATTGGGATTGAGTGCAGCGCTGGGGGACGTGCAGACGTGATGTTGGGGTAAATTGGCAAGATACAAAGAACATAGGGCCCATGCGAGAATGTCGGAGATGTTCCGGTCACAAACGGTCTGCGGAAAGATCAGTAGATAGAATGAGAGTGGCAGATAGAGCAACGCACGCCCTCTTCCCTGCAGCGCTCATTCATCGTCGTCAATGCGGCGTCGCATTGGCCAAACAGAGCGTGAAGCGAACACGTCAGTAGCCTGGTGGGCGCGACGGCAGGACGATAGGCCAGCGGAGTCAGTGTGGCATAGTCCCATGTAGCTGATGGTCCTGTCCTCGTCGAGTCGTCGTGCAGCCGTCGTCTCGCAGCAGATGTTGTCGATCATGATGGAAAGAGGAAGAGTTGCAAGGCGCGTTGTCTGGGGTTAGGGTCAAGTTTGTCAGCATTCATGTCTTACACGCAACGTCTAAGTGGCCAGTTTACACAGAGCTGAAAGCTACACTCGGAAAAGACCATCCAGAAGGCAACTTGTCTGTCATTTTTCCTCTAAAAGCGCAACCACGCTACTTTTCGTACCTGGAAGACCGAATTCGGGATCCGCGATGACCTGTCCATGTCAGGATCGATCTTGTACAGCTTCAAAATGGTCCGTCTTTTGTATAAAGACAGCGCCGAAACAAATCAGGCATCGGCCTTGTTTGACTCTCCCATATTCACCAAGCCACAATGCACCACATCAACCACGCCGACTCGCTCAAGTCAACCAACGACAATCAAGTATAACACATGTCTCCGTTTCTTGGGTTAGCATGCTTATTCGTCCAAAGGTCAATGTCTCGTCACCTGGCACCCTCAACTATTTCAGTCCGAGTGAAGTACGACATGCCACTTTCCCTGACTGCCCGTAGACATGATGCTAATCCGGTTTCTAGGCTACGCTCGTGGAACAAAGTCGGGATGGCGCTCCTAATGACACTCAAATAGGCGCCAGCAATTCCGTACACGTTAGGAGTCCACCCCGGTACGAGCTCCATCTAACTCCCGCCAACTTCCTCAGGCCACAAAAGAATTCCTCACGTCTCTTCAATGCTTTTCGAGCCTTGTTGAGGACTATTACAAGTGATACTGTGGAGACTTCCAACCCCTTCGATGATCTTCCACCCGCCACTCTTCTCACGTAAGTGCGCCACAAAGTGTGTACATTAATTGCTGGCTAACAATGATTAGACTGCAAGATATAGACGAGAGTCTCACTGTCAAGAACGTGGAACGCATCCTGGGGTCTCTTTCCAAGTGCCCTCGAATCACTAGCTTATGCATTGTTGGGCGGCGCATGTCACGCGAGAACTATGAACTGTACTACTCATTCCCCCACGTTACGCACCTTGTCATACCTCCATCGAGAAGCACAGATAGCGAGCCCGACCTTGCAACAGATGTCGTTCCCGACCTCGCGAAGGATGTCGTTCCCGACCTCGCGAAGGATGTCGTTCCCGACCTCGCAAACGATGTTCTACACATTCTCGTCATCAACGGAGCGTCGCTGACTCACGCGACGGTCAGCAACCTGACAGAAACAGAAACCCATTGGAAGCCAGGTCACGCGCTGTTTCCCTCAGGCTGCAAGCTGACATCTTTGACTGTCAACACGAACGAAATTGATCCTTTCTTCTGGTACTTACTGGAGAGAGACCAAGTGCACCTGACAGAGATCGACTGCCTTGTGAACATCAGTTTGGATCACACTTGCAAGCTGATCTCTTATGTCCAGTCATATAAAGGTCTGAGGAGCCTCAAGCTTCACTCCAAGCTCGGGGAAGCGCGCGAAGAAGGTTTCCACAAGCTTCTCGGATCCCTTGGTACTTATCACAAGACCCTGAAAGTCCTCGACGTCCCTGTTTTTGAGATCAAGGCTCTCAGCAGTCATACACATCTCAACTGTCTCAAACGTCTGAGATATCTGCGTCTCACAGTAGCGCTGGCCAGTATCGAGAATATTCCCGAAGCCCTTGTACGTGTTCTATATGTGTTGTTGCAAGTCCAGTCTGACCAAGTGCATATATGTTATAGCCATCCCTTGTCGTGAGACCTCCAAATTATGGCGGTCTTCGTGAATTGCATCTCAACCTCATGATCAAAGACTTGAATCTGGTCGGGAAGATGGGAAAGGCCGTTAACAACTCGCTGAAAGAATATGGATTCGGCATGCCGCATGACGTGACGTTGTGCAGCTTAGGAGCCGTCTCGACAGGCGCCGGGGGTGAAAATAAATACAGTGAACTACAAGAGCTCCGAAAATGGCCAGGGAAGGAGGAGGAGCTGTGAAAGCACTAGTACTTGTAGACATGATCTTCCATATGCAATGAATATGTCCATGTCCATCAGAGCAAGATTTGAGAGATAATTGTCAGAAAAACAAGACGCATAAACACAGGTCAGATACTCAGCGTCTCATGATAGGCTTGTGAGTACGAGGGGAGGAACTGACTAACGACGCGGTCTGGACGCGTTAGATGATTCAAGTCAGGCTTCGGGGGATGCGGGCCGACGGAGTTACTCGGAAGCGTGGGCCGACGCCCGACGGCATTGTCTTGTCGATCAGGGACCCGCTCATGAGCTGAACAGCAATGACCTCTGTGGATATTTCGCTCAGCTTGATATTCAAAGCCACAACTCGACACTTCCATCTGGTGCCACAACGAAGGCATTCCGTAGATCATCCGCCCTTGACGTCGCGAACAACAATCACGCCACGCCACTGTCCGGAAGTGGATTCGGACCTCCTGCCAGAGCGGTCCTCGCAGAATGAAGCGAAGGGAACAGCCTTTGCATTTCGTCATTTTTCTAGATGTGGACCGCTGCACCGCCTCAATTGATCCAATCTGGAGTACAAAAAGCCGCCTAGTCGGTTATTCAGTACAATAAACCTTCCTTCTCCTTTCACCTCATCGGACGCCAAAATCACACCCGTAGACTCTTCGAGAACGACCGTGGTACTTTTTGCCTTCACACAGACCGGCTTTTGTTGCTTCTACTCTTAGCCCAGTGAATGGAGCCACAAATGTTGGCGACTCGGAGCCACACCGACGAGCCCACCCAGAAGCGCGTCAAGCTGAGTGTCTATGACCTGGGCGATTATGTCAATATTGCTTCGCATATCACGGAGCTCGAGCTCCTCAACCCTTCAGACAGCGAGTTGCTTGAAGAGCTATTGCTTCCAGTCCTGTCCAAAGACCAGCTTGGAACGATGTTCGGCAATCTCAAATCACTCATGTATGTGCCCAATGGCATAGTCCTTGCTTGCAGCTGACTCCCGTTAGACTGAGGGATATCGACGAAAGCGTGCCCCATGCGGAGCTCATCATCGAGACTCTTGCCGCACACACAACAATCACCGAGCTCCATCTCATAGGGCGGCGCCTACCTCGTTGTGGCGGAAAATCGTACTATCACTTCCCGCATGTCAAAGTCCTCACCGTTTCCGAGCAAGACAGGGAGCAAGACATTGATCTGCTCGAGATTGTCAATGCGAACATCACAACACTGGAGCACATGTCGTTTGATGGTCTTCCATGTGTGGCCATGGAGGGCTGGGGATCCACGCGCTTCCTCAATGAGAAGAGACTCTCTACATTGACGTCTCTCTGCACGCGCTCGCAAGAAATTCATCATGACATATGGGACGTCCTACGACAGGCCGAGGTTTGGCTACGCGACATCGATGTGATCACCGACAACGGGAAAGCGCCACTCGCCAATTATCTCTCTGCTTATTCCCAGCGACTCCGTGTCCTCAAAATCCGTCACTGTATTGATGTCAACTCGAACTACGAAGGCGATATTGCTAGTGTGGGCCGTAGAGTCTGCAAGTCCATCGGCCAGAACCACGCTTCAACGATTGAGATCCTCGACATACCTTGGTATGTGGTCGACCTCGAAGCGCAGAGGGACCTTGTAAGCTGCGCAGGCTCCTTGAGGTTTATATGCTACCGAGGCGTGATACGTCAAGTCCCCGTCGTACGTTCAGGATCAATAGCTCCTCCTTTCGTCATTGACCCCCAATCATAGCTACCAATCCTACATCGTTTCAGGCAAAGTTCATGGAAGAAGTTAACACACATCTACCTCAACTTCCAGATCGAGAAAACACGAGCAGGTTCCTCCAGGTATCCGGCAGCATATCACTGGCCCGACGTGGCCAACAAGGTTCGAGAACTTTATGCGAGACAACCACAAACCATTGCGCCTGTCTGTATTCAAATGGACACGCGTGTCGGCGCATCCAGATGGTTTGAACGCCATGCTGTTTGTGGTAGGGAGGTGAATCCGCACACGGGGTTCTCGTTCTGCAAGGTCAAAGAACAGGACGAGCGGTGTGATTGTATCACATACCCCGTGGTCGAGGACCCACAGTCTGCTGAGGAACGTCAGGTTGTTGACAAACCCCAGACCGTTGTGAATCAGACTGTCGATGGTGCCTGTCGAGCAGGATCTATAGTATGAAGGAGGACACGACCCTATAACGGCCCAATAGAGAGCAAGGAACCCTGTATTTTAAGTACAACGGAAGTTACGCTCAATAACATCATTAGAGCCCAGTCCACTCATCAGTATCAGATGGAAGGCGCCAGAGTGTGGGAAGAACCGGTCGTGAACGTCAAGTTGACACATGAAACAGACGACCACAAATGCACAAAAGGTGTTGCATCACAACCACAGAACAAACATTCTCATTCTTCTTCCCTCCAATCACCCATCCTCAAGCCTTAACCGCACTCCAATCCATCTTCCCAAACGCCTCCTCAACACTAACCACCTCCCCCTCCCCAATCCCCAACTCCCCCCTCCCCACCTCCCCAGCACCCGGCTTCCTCCACCCATGCACCCCAAACCTCCCAAAATACACCACATTCAGCCCAAGCTCCTCCCCAAACGCCTCGCCTCCCCCAAACCCCTCTCTAAACTCCCCAAGCTCCACCTCCTCCACCCTCGCCTCCACGCCAACCACCTTCGCCCATATCGCCAGGACTTGCGTGAGGGTGAGCACCTCCGAGAAGGCTTTAACGTACTTGCCCCCTGTCAACGCGGGTGTGTGGCGGAAGATCGCCTCGGCATAAACCCCCGTGCCCTGCTCCGCCTCCCCAATGAACGGGACCTTCGACTCGGGCTTCGCAGCCTGCCGCCACACATATGTCTTCCCATCCGCGTCCCTCACAGGCGAATCGTACTCCAGGAGATTCGACGCGTAATACCCCACGTAGAGGTAAGTGGTCTTCTGCGCGAGAGCAGGGTACGTCTTCTCGAGGTACTCGTCAATGAGGACCTTGCTGTGCAAGTGCGGCACGGACTGGTCGTGGCACGGGAGTGAGCTCCACACGTAGTGCGTGAGTGTCGGCGTAGCCGCCGCGGCGTCGACGAGGTGTTTGCCCTGCCGCACTTCGATGGCGACCGCGCGGGCGGGGTCAAGCTTCTCAGCAAAAGGCTCCCAAAAGTTCGTTACCCCAAACGCCAGTTCTGCGCCCTGATTACTTGGCAAGACATGTATTGTAAAGCAAAAGACGGGCTTACCTCAAATGCGCGCAAGACCGCATCATAATCATCCAGATCGGCTGCTACGACCTCTACGCCCTGTCGGGCGAGGGCTTGTCCTTTCGGACTCGATGGGTTCCGAGTGACTCCGCGAATAGAATATATGTCGCCCGACGATGACTTCTTGTTTGCAGCAAGGAGGCTGGAGACGACAGAGCCGCCTTGCTTTCCAGTTGCTCCGAAGACGACGACGAGAGAAGGCATACTGGTGGGAAGATCTCTGGATAGCAGGGTTCCGTTTGGCTTCCAATTTATAGCAACGCCTATGTGGTGTCGGTCACGATGACCGGGGAATGATTAAGTGCTTACAGGTCAAGCGCAATGGTCGGCCAAGGTGACCGAGCTATGAGTGCTCCAGTGTCCGAGTACATCTGGTATATGCCGATTCGGAATATAGATCCTAGCATCAGTCAGCGTCTGTGGGCCGCACCGAACGTCCTCGTTTGATATTTAACCATTCGAGTCGAGGTGGATACGTGAAAAGATCAGCTCGCGCAACATCCATGGCGTCCCGTAGAGTAGTTCGACACTTGGGAGGCGTTGAACGGCCAGTGGTGATTGCGGGGGGATGAAGAGTACGATAGGCGAGGCTTCCGTGACGACTGCTCTGATGAAAGGTCGTTAATTATTTGAGAGCGGAGACCATAGCATGAGACGCACCTTCTGCCGTGTAACACTGTCAATCTGGCGTTATCGCCTTGGCCAAACAGTGCGGGGAGCAATCGCGCCAGTACATGGGGGGCGACGTCGCAGGCAAACAGGACATGGACGAAGCATAGTTTGATGGCGCTCTGCTCGTTGTGCAGCCGTGATTTCGCTAGAGGCGCTCAGGCGGGCGTTGTCGATGGCGATGGAAAGAGGAAGAGCCGCATTTGGCTCAAAAAGCGCGTGCTCTGGGGTTAAGGTTACATCTGTCTTTCTGAATCAAACACGCCACAACTGCTCGCAGATCTTGCACTCCCATATGTGGCCTCACTCAGAGTGTGAGGGCCTTTCATATAGCCCAATCTCTTTGTTGAGCCGAAACACGACTGACGCGACTCGAAGCACTCCACGTGAGTCGCATCCAGACCACCGAGAAGACTGAAGTCGAACGTGATCGTGCCGCGGCTATCTATCGATAATCGAATGGCAACGCCGGCGGGATATTCCTTGGCTTGGAACGACCAACATGGCGAATTCATCAGTACCCATTCAGACTCCCTAGTCAAGTCTCTCCGCAAGGCTCACGCCCTCCCATTCCAGCTGCCACCTCCGGCCCAGAGCAGGCCCAGAATGCGCGTTCACCAAGTCCACCACCACCGGTGAACTAAGACATCCTTGGCAGTCCATATCGAGCCCAAGCACCCCCCTCCGCGGACTTGTGTGTGCAAATCGCGCACAATCGTCGTTCTGTCAAGCGGAAGCGATTAGCGTGCACATTGATAAGCCCCACCGTGGCCTCCATCATCGGTCGCTGCTTCTCGCCAGGGCCTTCCTAACGGTCATGCAGCTGCAGGAATTCGCCTCTGGAACAGCGCCCGTCGATCCTTCGGGCTGCACGCGCCTTTTTTTCGTCGACACTGGGCCGGTGAGGGGATCGGGGAGCTATACGACCGTTTTCGTGCTTCATGGAAGCGCTTTCACGTACCGTATGTCAGGCTCCGTACCCGGCGCCTTGGGGGCTGACATTTCTAGCAGACACTTTCGACGCGTTGCTGCCTCTCGCTGCTGCAAGGGGACTGCGTCTGGTGCTTGTCAGCAGGCGAGACTATCCGGGATCCACGCCATACACAGACGAGGACCTTCGTGAGATTCGATCTGGAAGTCGACACTTCCTCGAGAAGCTTGGTCGAGAGCTCCTGCATTTGATGGTGTGGTTCGTTAAGGAGTACAACCTTCCTCGTGCGTCAAACCTCGGCGGGAAGCTGGTCGGCGGCGTAGCTCTGCTTGGGTGGAGTATGGCTGGGACAACGCAAGCGCGCTCTCTCTCTGTGTTTGCTGACTAACCAAACTGTGATGTGTTAGTCTTACAGCTGCTTTAGCGTATCCCAACACACTGCACAGAGCCTACTCTGACACCCTCGCGCCGTATCTCCGCACTATGATCTTTTACGGTTCGTCTCAAATTGTATTTGATCGCTTCTCATCATATCATGTTCATCCACTACCACTACTCAGATCCTCCCAATCACGTCTTCGGCATCCCCCCACCATCTCTTCCTTCCGCCCCGGGCCGTGAGCCCCCACCCACCAAAGAACTCATGGAGTCCTTCGCGGACAGCGGCTCGTCATACTTCGCCCATCCGAACCTTAAGCTGCGCACAGCGGAAGGACTGAACTTTGCATTGCTCAGCGATCGTCGAAGCAAAGCATCCACCATACGCGCGAGCTTCGTCTGGGAGCAGGGACTGCGGGTCGAGTGTCCAATGTAAGTACGCGTCCTAGATCTCAATTGTCTACAAGTAACAAGTAACAATGCCGTGCAGGTGGGATCCGCCAATGCAACAATCCATCCGCACCCAAACCACTCTGGCCCTGCTCGACCAGCCCACTCTCCTCCCGGACCTCAACATCGTAGTCATCCGGTGTACTCACTCAATATGGCGCTGCATATGGGGGTCGTGGGAGATTGAGAGACTGTACGAGGAGGAGAGCCACAGATCTAGACTGTACCAGGAGAGCCACAGGGCTAGACGGTTCAGCGTGCTGGAGGTGGAGGGGAACCATTTTGTGCGTCCATCCTCGATTTGAAGCAATTTTCTCATGTGTTGTGGTGTGATGATGTAGCTCCATACCGATTCCCCTGAGACGTTCATGGACGTTTTAGTTCGGAGCCTCGCTTTATAGATGTTACCTCGCGTGTTAGAATGAGTAATTATGTATATGATACCGACCTTTATGAAGAATCAGACGTGATTCTCCAATGAGAAACAGCCAACCTTAAGTACATGAGATCTGCAAAACAGGAGCGCTCGGTCCCATGAAACCGATGGCATCTGAGTCTACCGATGCCATTCGCCTGAATTGAGACACGGAACGAAGATCGGAAACCGAACGAGCGAGTGTTTGAATGTTGTCAGCAACTGAAGCATCGGCTAGCGTGTTAATATCATGATTGAGCGCGCGCGGATTGCCCAATGTAGAACCGCGCCTGCAGCCGGCCGCGAACAGAGATCAACCGACGGGAGTCCCAATCCAGACAAGGGCGCTTCTTGCTCTTTACCATCACCGTTGCTGGCTCTGCGTCCCGACCGAACGGCAGACATGAATCTCAAGCTTTCCTGCGCGGTTCCTTTCTCAAGCTTCGGGCTCGCCTAGAAGGTGCGCTATCGACTAAGTACACTGCTCTTCCCGTAAATGTGCTTGCAGGGCTGGCGATGGGATGGCGCAGCTCATATACGGCCCTCCTAGAATCATGGACTGGCTAGCAATGGGTCCGAAGGAACGACTACGTCCAGACTCCACTGAGTCTGTGCGGCTCTTCCACCGCTCGATTTCGACTTTACTCTCTTGAGGCTTTGGAGGAAGCAACGACGCGTCTATCCTGTTTAAAATGAGTAAAAAATAAAATCGCCGAGGAACACGGTTTTTCGCCGAGAAGTTGAGGGTGCGACTGCTTTTTTGTCCGAAATGTGAGATTGTGTGGTCGCGCACTTCTGAGTGTGACACCTGGTATTCCTTTCCGCACTCTAGCCCTCATCCCGCAGCAGATGTATGTGTGATGTGACAGTCGCGCTTTCACCGCGCAAAACTCGGTCAATCCACCGAAACATACCCAGAGTGACTGTGACAGGCTGCTTCTCAGCAGAGATGTGGGTACCGACAGAGATGTATGGCTGCCGAGGCATGTCCACTTTCCGAGAGATCTTCGCAGTCGCGTTCCGAGAGAAGTCGAATGCCGAGATGTCAGAAGCCAAGTCCGAGAGATGTCAGAAGCCGAGTCCAAGGTGTGTTCAAAGTCGACTTCCGAGAGATGCTCAGTCGCGACAGATGTGCCATTTCCGAGAAATGTGTGACATTGACTTTGGAGAGATGTTTGAGAGATCTTGCAGTCGAAATCACAGCACAGATGGTCCTCTGCTGCAACGACTGAGACCTGGCCTGTATATAACACCTGGCTGAAGCATATGGCTTCTGTCGAGTCTATAGTCATGTCATGTATTACATGCCATTTGTGGGGTAACGAATGTGAACATTAAGTAGGGTAATAAACCAGATGTACGATAGTAAAGACTAAGTAAAGAGCAAAGTTGAGGCTAGTAAGAAGTGGACTCGGTAAGCTTAGTAACGATAGCACTGATGATTCGATTGTGAAAGTTGTAAGCCCGGGTGCCAAGCTCCTGCAAGACCTTTTCCCGACAACGAACATCCATATTCTTGAACTCGTATTCCTTGAGCATGTTCTTCAGATCCCATGACAGTGTAAAGGTCTCGTTCGCCCGAATCTTGCCTGGAAGATACTGGGCGATGGTCTTCCACTGCTTGGCGAGAGCCCGAACACAAGCCTCGTGATGACAGCATCGGTACTTACCCCAATCATCATTATCGGCATCCAGGATTCTGGGAGTCGTTCGTACCAGCTCGTCGGTAGTACGAATCATGAGGGCCTTCCCTTCGCCGAGGATCCAGGTCACAGCTGCAAGCTGGCCTGGATCAACATACTCTATGAAAGAGTCAGTACAAATGACATTGAGAGGGCATCGGTTACGAACTTGAGTAGAGAGGCAAGGATTCGGTCTTGGGCATATCGATATTCGTTCCACACACGAACAATCCCTCGACACCGACCCGAATCCAGGATGGTTGACGGTAGCGAAGGCCGAGAAGGATCTTGAGATAGCAGTCCAGATCAGGTCCCCGAAGGTCACTGATGATAGCGACTGCATGATCAAATGCAGTTTTCCACTCCCACATGTCCCCAAGTCGAAGAAGACCAAGATAGGTTTCCAGAGAGTGTTGTTTGCGTTCGAGAATTTGGTCACTGAATAAAGCTCGATGATAAGTCGGTGTTATACACAGAAAACTGCCACATACGAATTATACACAAAAAGACAGACAGCTTCTAACTCCACCACCGAGATATCGCCAAGTAGAATAGGAGTCTCGGCACTATAGCCTTCAGGAGGACTGTCTCCTTGTGGAAGGAGAGAGAGGTGCTGGAAGGGCTCGAACCGAGAGAAGAGAGACCAATGAACTCGGAACACGATGTTCGAATTGCCAACTTGGGGCTGGAAAATAATGAGTCCATGAAGCAGCAACAACCCAAATCAATGAGAGACCTACAAGTAAGAAGAGGGTACCATCAGCAAAGAAATAGAGCTCATGCTCGATGGTCTTCCGACTTAGCCCACTGTTGTCGACTGTCTCCTGGCCCAGAGACACAGTCTGGCTTGCAGTTATTACTTCATGAGAAGGTGGAATTGGGTCGTTGTCCATAGCAGAAGGGACAGACAGAAAGAGCGACGGACACTATGCAAGTGGGACGAAGAAAGAGACAAGAAGGTGTACACAGCCACAAGCGTTTCCGTATCCAACATAGCCAAATACAGACCGACGACTCCATCAATCTCTCTATCTATCATTCATCATCGCACATCTCTCATGTCAGACTTTGAGGAGCCCTCGGCTGTCGAGCTTCCACCACTTCCAGTCTTTCCCATCTCATCTACCTATCCCGAGCAGGCTTGGTCTCCCTCGGTCTATGGTGCCTACAACGAGCTTCAATCTGCCTTTACGACCGCACATCGTCTACTTGACCAGGAAGCTGATCCAGCACGTATTGGACTCCATGGCGAAAGATTAGCTTCACGATGTCTCCCACTCCTCCGTGCCTTTGAGGAGCATGCCAAAACCGAGCATATGCCCCTGGCTTGGATTCATACAGCGACGATCGCATTGGTGAGTCTCCTCAACGAGCTTGCTGAAGCACATGATCGTGCTAAACAAACGTGAGTCTGGCTTAAGCATTGTGTTCCATGTTATGAATTGATATTTAGCGACGATACCCATATACATTATCCTGAGCCTGTTGCGACCGTTCACACCCGTCGCCGTGGCCGACCCCGCAAGGAGATCAATGTCGAGTTTTTAGAACAGGCCAATGCTCCTAATAGGCGCATGAATCGCACCAGCGTCGCTCGAAATTTGGGTGTCAGCACAAGTACCTTGCGGGCACGCTTACGGGACCACAATCTGGATTTCAAGTATTCCGATATCAGCGATACTGACCTTGACAGGATTGTACGGGAATATCGACAGACCTCGGTTGGATCAGGAATACGCTACTTGAAGGGCCATCTCCTGAAGATTCATAATCTCCGCCTTCCCCAGAAGCGAATTACCGCTTCTGTCCACCGCACTGACGGTCTTGCTCGAGCGGTGGCAGCTCATCATCTTCCGTCCCGGCGTGTCTATCATGTAAAACGCCCGCATGCCCTCTATCATCTTGATGGTCATCATAAGCTCATTCTTTGGGGTATCGTTATACATGGAATTGTTGACGGATACTCACGTGCGGTATGTCTACTGAATTCGTTTTCAATAATTTTGTGTAGTCAAACGGGCTTTAGGTCGTTGGTCTACAAGCAAGCACAAATAACCGCGCAACAACAGTGCTCGATGTTTTCATCAAGGCTGTGAACGACTATGCACTTCCTGAGCGTGTCCGTGCTGACCGCGGCAAGGAAAATAAGGCAGTCGCTCTTTATATGATTGCTAAACGCGGTCTCAATTGTGCATCATTTATTTGGGGATCGTATGTAATTGAAGTTTTGTTAGAGATTTGCTAATATTGAGTCTAGATCAACGCATAATACACGTATTGAACGGCTCTGGGTCGAGGTTGGCCGTCAATTTGCACGGCGGTGGCGCGCTTTTTTTTTCCGTCTTGAGGATCTTCATGATCTTGATCGCTCAAATCCTCATCATTTATGGCTACTCCACCAACTCTTTCTTGCTGATATCAACCGCGACTGTCAGCAATTTCAGGCGGAATGGAATGGGAAGCCAATTTCGGGCTTGGGTCACGACAAGTCCCCCGATGTATGTAGTTCATTCCTTACTGAATATTACTAATATCACTCTGATATCTCAGGATATGCTCATGGAGGGCATGCTTGTGCATGGAATGTATAACCGGAATCTTGCCGACGACGAATGCGCTGAGCTGACTGTGGCCGAGATATACGAGAGTTACGGCGTTCACGGAGACATCAGAAAACGCAAACATGGTCACACAGGAGCAGGTTACTTGCGCGACGATGAGGAGACTGTGGAGATCTTGGAGGGAATGTCCGCATCTGAAAGTTCAGATGATGACGATGATGATGCCGACGCTTGGGAAGATATTGAAACTCCTTATGATTCCAAGTTCCATGCTCATCCTGTTCGTGTTCCCCGCTGGGGCTCACCCTTTCCAGAACGTCCCGACTTGGAGCTACTATTTGCTCAAGCACTCGCTGAAGTACGTACACGGGATATAACTCCGTCAGGCTACGGAATCTTACCAGAGGAGTGGGTGGATGGTGTATACCCAAGCTATTATTTCATCCGTAGTGGACGGAAGGCAGGTCAGGAGTTGCGGGTCGAGCTTCCAGATGTCTTGTGGCGGCGGCGTGCAAAGGAGTGGATTCAAGGACTATATGTCTACGATCAGATGCGGGTTGAATTAGAGGTAGCAGCTGAAAGAGACAGAGATGAGTACTGAAATGTTTGACACTCTTTGGGCGGCTGCAAAGAACTACACCATCACTGATATTCTTAAGTACTGTATCTAATCATCTACATGCGAAGTGAACTATGAACCATCATAAAAATCGTAAATATATGCAAGAAAGTGATGATCAGAAGTTCGTAAGCCACCAACACTAGAAGTCCATGGTATCGCTAAAGAGAAATGAGGTATCGTTACAAGGAAAGTGTCGCAGGACGAGAGAAGTTAAACGAGTGTAGTGTAAGAATATCCAGATTATGAAGAGCAGGACAAGGAAGACGCGTGCATGCAGGCGATACTGCTCAAAGGGAAAACTGACGCTCCTTGGCCCATGGATTGTACAGATCGGCAGGAGCAGGCGAGGAGCAAAGAAGTGAGTCCATGACGATATCTTCATCGGCCTCGCTTTTGATGTCAGCTATGCTGTCGCTGACATCTTCGGAATCAGAGTCGATGTTGATGACTTCGGTCGCTGAATGACATGATCAGAAAATATCAGGCAAAAGTTAGCAGAGTCTACATGCCTTTTGCTTTACCCTTACCACCGACTGCAGTTGCTTGGGTAGAACTATGGCGGGCTGACTTACGTGGCCGTGGGGTGGGGCTATCGGACGAGGAGTGATCACTCTGACCATCATCAGAGCAAGATTCCACAGCGGGTCGTTTTCGGCTTCGAGCACGCGAGCCATTATCTTTTTCGCATTCTGAACTTTTATTATCGAAACAAGAGAGAATAGATAGTAAATTGACTGACCAAGATCCCAGTTCTCACTTTTTGCTAGTGATTTGAACAGGCGGTTGAAGGTTTCCGGTTCCTCTTTACAGTATTGCGCAAGTGTGTCACGTGAGAGAGGCTCACGAAGGACTAGCAACATAGCATCAGAAAGGATCCTATCGTGAGATTGAGATGACTCGCCGATATACACATGCTGATCAGCAAAGCCTTTAGAGGGCTGTGTACGGGTCTCGTATACCTGACGGCAGGAAGCATGCTCGAAGGCAGTCATTTTCAACTTCCCTCGCTGTGCAGCTGCAACAGCCCATGGTGCTCGTGACTCGTCGTCGTGAAGTTCGTATGCTGCAGCGAGGCAAGGAAAAAGCTCGCAGAGATACTGAGAGAGCTCGTCGTGATCCATCGTAAGATCGAGATTGATGCCATTCTTGTCGTCTTTGATAGCAAGACCGAGACGACGATGAAATTCGACTGTCGTTGCACTGTAAGCAGCCTCTACAGCAGCATACTCGACAGATTCCTATAGATGATGGTCAGACTACAGTCTTGCGATCAGCAGCTGCTTTCTTCGCCATCTTCGTGAACATGCCACTAGAGGCTTCGGTATTCGCAAGAGAGACGATATCCTTTGCTTTGGCGAGCTTCTTGGCTGGTCCACTCAAATTCTCCTCTAGATAAGTAGCAACTGAGAATTGGGAAGACTGTGGTCCAGCTAATGAACGATGAGCTAGAGGGTATGTCTCATGAGCCTGAAGTCGATTATAAAAAAGATGAGGATTTACCCGAAGATTTCTGTGTGAGTTTGGAGGGTAATGGATGCGAGGACCTTGAAGATGAACCCGAGGGCCTGGAAGACGAACCCGAGGGCCTGGAAGACGAACCCGAAGGCCTGGAAGACAAACCCGAAGGCTTGGAGGAGGAACCCGAAGGCATGGAGGAGGAACCCGAAGGCTTAGAAGATGACGAGCCCGAGGACTTGAAGAATAAGGACGAGGAGACAGATGGCCTGAACGATGATGAAGACGAGCCACATTGGGGCTCAATCGCAGACGAGCTCTGTGATTGAGATGCATGTCCTAGTAGAGATTAAAGATGTTACTGGATAATAACAAGTACTGGGGACATACCTCCGAAGGCCTGGGTAGACGAGGCAGCTGGGAACTGGGTGAAGGTATTGCCAGGGAGTGGGTGATGATCCAAAGGCTAAGACAACATGAAGAAGGTAACAGAGAATGAGTTCAGCAAGATACTCACCCCATTTTTGTCAGTCTCGTTAGCTGGGGGTAGCGACTCGTCGTCTATATGCTCGGGCTCGGACTCCGAGTCTGAGTCCGAGTGAATGTACTGGTGGTAGGACTCCCGGTGCGAGCACTCTGTGCAGCGACCACGACCATCGTCACAATAGTTGGAGCAATGACAGTATGTGATAGCAGTGTCCCGTATGTGCGGATTGAGCCTGCCGACACCACGTACACCTTGGGTTTGAGCACTAATGCGTCGCATGCACAGGCGATGACGGAGAGTGAGAGGGGAAGGGGAGGGGTTGCGAGGGGAGGACATTGAAAAAAGAGTGTGGGTTGGACTTTAGAAAGAGAGATGGGTATTGTGTTGGTGGCGTGAATCGTAATGGTATGAAGAAAATGCCAAGACATCCCGCTTGTCACAAGCCGCAAGGTAGCGGAGTCTCAATCGGAGTTGCAGCAAATATTACAATCCAAAAACAAAACCACATTGCGTTGTAATCTAAGGTGGAGCTAAACATGCCATTAGTGAGAATTGAACTAGAGACCAGCAGAATCAGGTGTCAGCGTTACACACAGCCACGACAACCCGTTAGACCACTATACTATAAGTGCTTAACTATAGGCAAGCCATTGACCTCACAGCAAGGTCGGGCCCCATGAGGCTGTTATCTGTTACTCGAGACTATCTTTTCTAAGGTTCATTGTTCCAGTACACTACCAGCGATGTACACAGAAATTAGTCGCTACTCTCTATTAATATGAGAAGCAAAAGGGAGCAGAAGAAGCACTGGCATGAGCGACCTACACCTCAGTTGAGCAGAAATGGGAGGTATGAGGAGAGGGGGCCAGTGGCCGCATTTCTGGCCATTTCCAGGGCGGGCAAACGCTACCATCGCGTTCAGAGACCCAAATAACGGTAGGTGAGGCAAGGAAACTACTCACAGAAGCGAAATCTGGGAGCAGAAAAGGGTGGGGAGGGAGGCATGAGGAGAGGGGGCTAGTGGCCGCATTTCTGGCCATTTCCAGGACAAGCGAACGCTACCATCGCGTTCAGAGACCCAAATAATGGTAGGTGAGGCAAGGAAACTACTCACAGAAGCGAAATCTGGGAGCAGAAAAGGGTGGGAAGGGAGGCATGAGGAGAGGGGGCTAGTGGCCGCATTTCTGGCCATTTCCAGGGCGGGCGAACGCTACCATCGCGTTCAGAGACCCAAATAACGGTAAGGGAGGCAAAGAAACCACTCACAGAAGCGAAATCTGGGAGCAGAAAAGGGTGGGGAGGGAGGCATGAGGAGAGGGGGCTAGTGGCCGCATTTCTGGCCATTTCCAGGACAAGCGAACGCTACCATCGCGTTCAGAGACCCAAATAATGGTAGGTGAGGCAAGGAAACTACTCACAGAAGCGAAATCTGGGAGCAGAAAAGGGTGGGAAGGGAGGTATGAGGAGAGGGGGCCAGTAGTCGCATTTCTGGCCATTTCCAGGGCGGGCGAACGCTACCATCGCGTTCAGGGACCCAAGTAATGATAAGGGCAGGTCAACAGCTCATGGGAGAAGGGCACGGAAACAGTGAAGACTGGAAAGGAAGGTATGCGATCAAAACATCAGTACATCTTGCATCGAGCCCCGAGTACACATGGTACTCGCTTATCTCTGACCATCATCAGTCATCCATGGTCCGCAAAGGTACATCCACAGCACAGCGAGATGCTCGCCAGGCTTGTAAGTCATCACTATCTATTAAAATTGTACTACTAAAAGGTATCCTTTACAGTTCGTGCTTTCATCAGTTCTATGGAAACTCTCTCTGGCCTGGATGACATTCTTCGCCTTCCGACCCCTGAGAAACAGCAGAAAGTTCTCGATGAAGCACCCGAGTATCTTCCTACAGGATTTGGCCCCGAACGCACGGTGAGTTACACAGACTATGTTTCAAGTATTCTATCTAGAGCTAACATACTCTTCAGTGGTCGTCGTTCATTGCTTCGGGTCTGCAGCTATCGCGCGATTTCGAGGATATCCGTGTCCGGACCACTTTTGATGCTCTTCACCGTCAATATACGGCTGATGCTCCGAGTCGTGCCACACATCAAGAAAAACGCAAAATTGTGAGTCTCAAGTTCTGACTTGTCATGTGTGTAACACCCGATAGGTAAACGCTTTGGGTCTTGGACATACACCACCATCTGTCTCTGCTCTTCTTGCTGATCTAGGCGACTTCGAGACTGTGCGCACAACCTTGCTGGAACAGTACAATATTGATCTTGTCAAGCGGACACGGTATGATGCACGCAAGCTTGGTTATGTGCAACATCGCCCTCTTGTCGAAGGTAACTATACAGATGTTCCCAACAATGCGTATATCTGTTCGGCAGAGACGAATTTCTATGTTGTTGAGCCAACCCAGTCGGTCATCCTCGTCGATCCAGAAAGTAGGTCATTTGCTCAGGTCTGGTCTACCACTCTCAACAGTCTTCTCTAGATATGTCACTTGAACTTGTCGTCATTCGTGGAGTTCCATGTTCCTCGCCTCACGCTGAACAGATCCTCAAATATGTTACCGATGTTATTCTTCGTGCATGCGATGTGCGAAAGGATGTGCGTGTGAGTACCTATAAATCGTTGTGATGCTTCATGCTGACTGACCAAGCCTGGTCACGGAGGCCGCATGGTGCAAATTGGCTGGAATACCGGTGCTCGCACAGTTCCAAAAGCGAAGAAGGGAAAGACTCCCACAAAGCCTGCAACATACCGACCTGACTGGGCTGGGAAAACAACACGTGTTCTCGGATTTGCCAAATCGTTTGTGAAGAATCTCAGCGATGATGAGAAGGTTGAACACGATAAGGAGCTGATCGGTGCAATGAGTTTGCTTTGGGCACTTGTTGTTGGATTTATTCCACTGGATATCATAGATCCTGTGCGCAACAAGCTGCGTGAGGAGTATCCGCCACTGGGAACTGCACACATTCCTCCAGGTACCCTGTCTATCCCATCTCGATTCCCAGGTTCTCTGCTCACGAGTGTTTATTCAAGGCACGGGATACACCATCGTCATCAATGATACCGAATACAGCTTCTCAACTGCAGAGCGTGCACCACCAGAGGGTATTGCGACTGGAGGGTATTCAGCGTAAGTAATGACCCCCATCATCTCTTTTGCTGCTCACGCGTATACAGCTGGACTCATACTGATCCAGCATGGCTTGACTGGGCATTTGGCTGGACCGTTACACGCTATGAGCCTGACGATTTCTGTCTTCCTCCGGGGCATGGTTCGAGTTATGTGGACCTTGGACTGCAGGTGGTTGTACGCTCAGCACCTGCAACCCTCACTGCGTTCAAGCCCAATCACCTTCACGGATCGACATTCAGTGGTGGAGCTGTGAACTATGGTCTATCAATGACGAGCACCCAGCGTGTACGAGATGGATACCTTGAATGGATGAAGCATGGAGTCAATGTCAAGTATGGGATCCCTGTTGATATACATGATAACAGCAGTACTGGCGATAACTAGATGCTTATTTGATGTGGTCCTGTACATGTAACACAAGTACTAGATGGTTGTTGAAGTGGAACACGAGCTTAGGTTTTATGTGGCTGATCACTTTGGTGGGTAAGGGATCCTGGCTGGGGTCAGACTCGCACTGCTTGCATTCAACATCTCTTGAATCTCAACACCTATAGAACCTCGACATGAACATCTCTCGGAACTCGACCATCTCTCGGAACTCGGCCATCTCTCGGAATTTGATCATCTCTCGGGACTCGAACATCTCTCGGGACTCGAACATCTCTCGGGACTCGAACATCTCTCGGGACTCGAACATCTCTCGGGACTCGAACATCTCTCGGAAATGCAACATCTCTCGGAACTCGACTGCGAAGATCTCTCGGAAAGTGGACATGCCTCGGCAGCCATACATCTCTGACGGTACCCACATCTCTGCTGAGAAGCAGCCTGTCACAGTCACTCTGGGTATGTTTCGGTGGATTGACCAAGTTTTGCGCGGTGAAAGCGCAACCGTCACATCACGCATACATCTGTTGCGGGGATGAGGGCGAGAGTGCGGAAAGGAATACCAGGTGTCACACTCAGAAGTGCGAGGCCACGAAATCGGACATCTCTGTCGAAAATCAGCAAAAGTCTCAACTTCTCGGCGAAAAACCGTGTTCCTCGGCGATTTTATTTTTTACTCATTTTAAACAGGATACGCGTCGAATGGACCACCACTCTCCCACCGGCTCACATCTTCTTTTGAGCTCTCCATCCGCATTCGCTCTTCATCGTTCAAGGGTCTTGCTGAGTCTGATGATTGCGTCCTCCGCCTGCGCAAGAAGAGAAGACTCAATATCGCTCCCATTGGCGTCCAGTACCCCATCTTTGCATACGCAGCAACGATTGTCAATGGCGGCCGATTTCGCATCAACAGCTGGTATCTGCGAAGTCGCCGGCCTCGGGGACTGGTTCGGTTACACACAGCAGCATCGGTGTCGCCTTTTGGGCTCTTCGTAATGCGACTTTCTGGCTGGCATTGGAATCTGTGCTATCTTGCTGTAAGGTAACCGGAAACGATACTATTACTACAATGTGGGCGGGTGTCTATTCGCCAACTGATTGTGTTCTAACTATACTTCGTAGGATCAACAATACCGGAAGGGCAAATGCCAATGATCATCCCGTCTTATCTGGGTAGTCGATGCCAATCTCCTGAGTCATCGCACCGTGACTTGCCCGGAATACTGCTTGGTCGTATAACACGGTTGATACTGGTTAACATCTCATACCTGGTTTGAGCACAACACTGACGACGCTGTTTCGTTTTCTTTATATGTAGGACATCCGCACCGCCTAGTTCACACTTAGCTCGTCTTAGGAGTTATGCCCAGACTGGTCGCCGATGGTGTGGCGTACTGGCTGCCAACCGACCGGCCTCCCCTC
The DNA here is from genome assembly GCA_019915075.1 of Strobilurus stephanocystis. NCBI lineage: Eukaryota > Fungi > Basidiomycota > Agaricomycetes > Agaricales > Physalacriaceae > Strobilurus > Strobilurus stephanocystis. The sequence continues at coordinate 189,215 of JAHLMI010000015.1, forward strand.
CTGGTGACCGCGTCTCGTTGAAAGGGCGCGCGATGGCACTGAAGCTCTCCACTGCCGGCCAGTCATGCCTTCCACACTCAAACTCTCCCTCTCCCTCATCCTCCTCGTTAACGCGCCGGACTACTGGAGCGCAAGAGGCGAAGGATGGGGGGAGATTGACGACCAAGGACATCGGTCCAACGACAACCGGCGGCAAGAAAAAGGAAAAGGTTGGGCGGAAGACAGACACAGCGTATGCATGATTCGTTGTCCATATGTCAGGCTCCTTCTTGCCATAGATGTTTGATACACTTCAGTAGTTCAAATACAGTACTTCCCTCGTCTAGTATGTCATGATTATAGCAGTATTACACCTTCAGTCTCCGAACCTTTCTGTCGTATGTTTGGCGGTCGATCTCTCCGATATTGTATTTCTTCGTCCACTTCTTCAAGCTTCTAAACCACTTCGGGTCCTCTTCCTCCGAGGTCATCTCGCCTTCATCACTATCAATCGCGATGGGTGCCTCTGCAGGCCACTTCTCCCAAGCCCTCCTCCTCAAAACGTCTTCAATACCCCAAACCGTACGAATGATGAAGGAAGTTATGACATTCCATCTGTCTGGTAGAGGAGTAGAGGGGCCTGCGAATTTATCAATGAAGGCCCAGATGTTGTCCACGTCTTCGTCAATGAAGTAATGCGTCGGGTCCAGGTTGCCCATGTTTCGGATCGCACGCTGCAGCGTCTGGTTCCGGAGGATGGATGTGCGATGGCGCTCGCTGTGCAAGCCTATCGTGCCCTTCCTGAAATCCCTACCAAACAAGAACGCCGGTGCGTAACTCGATGGGCCGCCCTCGGGTAAGATCTGCTCGGCCATTCCGTCGACGTACGGGCTGGTGGGGGTCATGATGCAGAAGTTGAACGTGAAGAGAGACGGGTCAAAGATGACATCCTCTCCACGGACCGTCCTGAAGTAGATCCAGTAGTGATCCATAGGGTTCTGGCCCTTGGTGAACGTCAACTTCTCTTCGTCGAAATAAGCGAGCTGGTCTTGGCATTTGACATCCGCAGCGCCTTGGACGATCCCGAAATCGGCAATGGGTGAGCTCTTGTACTGCAGACGTACCCGCCGCTGCTTACTCCCTTTACTGGAAGTGGTCGTGTATATGGAGGAGAGGAGAGAAAGGCATACGGCGGTGACAATGGGTAGTACTTCGCCTTCCCTGCCGATACGAGCGAACAGTTTGCGTCGTGCCTTTTCACTAGGCGCTCCTGGCCACCATTTCGGTCCGCCCATTTCCTCCATTGGTAGGGTACGACCAAGTGAGACGACCTTGGAAGCTGTGCCGTCTGGTAGAGCAAAGACGCCAGGCGGTGAGACAACCTGATGGATCAGACCAGGGTGCGTCTCCTTCGCGGAATGGCTGTGACAGATATCTGCTAGTACCGCCAGGAGGGGATAGAAGGAGGATATATCGATGCGGTCCGTTTTCCCTACACAAAATGAGATTACTACACGCCAGCTTGGTTCGACGATCATATACCGCAATCGTTTTTATGTCCATTTTCCCAGTCTTTCTTCTGACATTCCCCAGAGCAGTAGATTGCCTACGTTACATCAGTGAACGGCCAAGTAGGAGAGGTAACGTGCGACACACTTCTGCACAAGCGGAACACAAACGGAGTGATTGTTGCTCCGAACCTTTCTTAGCGCAGACGGTGCACGCGTCTAGTTTTTCTAGCGGGAGATACACTTTGCGTTCCATGATGAACTTATTGGATCAATTGTCGGCGCAGCCTCAAGCTCAAGTTTAAGGGATTCGCGAAGGAAAGCTTGTGCTGATCGTGGTCGATTGTTAAGGGTAGTCGGCATCTGCCGGTCCCTATGAAAATAAAAAACTTTTGTCGATCTCGTAGATCGAGCTGAGGATAGCGTCCGGCGATCAGTAATTGGTCCGTGCCGTGTATGAATAGAATAGAATAGCGCATATAGGAGAGTCACTCTATCGACTCATTATCGTGATGATACTCGTCTTCACTTGCGAGTAGACGGAGGTAACTAGGTACATTATCAGGTATGCAGTAGGTAGATAGTTTACTGATATCGAGAGAATTGTGATTATTGGCTCTTGGGCTGAGGTAAGTACGTGCAAAGAATGTGTACAGGTTGGTGGGGATTATGCTACGAGCGCGGATAAGTAAGTACTCTATGTAAATGTCCAATGAGGGTGGACATTAAAGGGGTCTACTATACAGGACGGATGGATTATACCTGACCGACGAGACGGGAGGCAGAGTTCATTGGTTCGAGGGAAATACTCGTTCGACGAGCTGGCGTAAGATTCGTGTATGGCTCATTTTCAGTAGCAATTCGTGACCGGCTGAAGTTAGCGGAAGTGTTTGTACCACGAGACGAGTCTGTGTGAAGCGACCGGTTCATGCTCTGCCTGGAGTTGAGGTTCGATAGGAGTGAGATGGTGTACACTACGCCCACATGAGCATCGATCATCGATGACAGGATTGGACTCACCATTGGATCCAACTTCCGAGAGTGCAAGGAAGAAGAAGTTTCCGGAATCGAAGACAATCTGTGAGTTTGTCAGCTGGCGACGATTTGAAACATGCGGTCACTAACAAGGCATAGAGTCGACGTAGCAAAGGTGACCGTCAATAGGCCGTTGCTGATCGTGTACCGAATCAACCTATTGATCAATGTATCCGTCCTGCATTCCGCGTTGATCATTCTGTGTCATAGGCCCATTGAAGGTTCACTCACGATCCGAATGAGGCTTCTGGCCGCAGCTTGCGCAGAATGGCCGCTAGCGCCACTACGATCACGATGTCCAAAACAGTGACCACGCCCAGCACGCCTTTTAGTATATTCTGTGGACGAATGAGTTGTATCCGGGCTAAAGGGAGGACTTGTCACACCAGCGCAATGCTATGTGAGAACACAGCAAGGGTTCCATTGCCTGTGATCATCTTTGCAACAGCGACTAGAAGTTTGGAGCACTCAGACCCATGCGATAATGAGAAACAAGGTGGCGTCTTACACCACGCAACGGCAAAATTCATCGCGCTCAGGAGGCACTAGCTTTCGATCAGATATCAGGAGCCAACGAGCAAAGATGTACGCACAATCAACCAAGGTAAAAATCTATGCTTTCGGTCCGTCACTATGTAAACCGACTCGTTGAGTGAGCTCGTCCTGGAGGAAGGGAGTCACGCACAGATATATATCCTTCGTGCATGATTGAGGTGAACACAAAGGATGGCGCTGGCCTGCAGCTTGAATGAAACAGTCGTTGCCCAAGACAAATCTGAACGACGAACCATAATGCCCACATTAACCATAGGTGGCCAAATTAGCTCGGATAATGCGAGCGGATTAAAGTAGTTCATGACGAGATAGTAATACACTGTATAGCTTGAGTATCCGAAATGTGCGGACGCCAGGACCCAAAGGAATGAGACCTATAGGACCACAGTCAGTACAGATATGGTACGAAGAGGGCAGTGACACTCACGGTCCATGCTATCGCGGGTTCATCGCGATGATAAGAGGAAGAGAAATATGTGAACACTTGGGTGCATATCACACCGAAGAGACTGGCAGAGGCAATGACGCCAATGAGATACACGCCGTAGGTGAGGCCAATGTCTACAAGCGGCTGGCAGATACTCGAGTGATCCATGACCAGTGTTCACGTTGGGATCATTCCACCTACAAGTGCGCCTTTTTATGTCGCTCCGCATACAACAGACCGTCGTGTAGGGCCCTGGCTCCCGACTTTGGCGATGGCGACGCGAGAACAGAACTCCTTATGGAACGAGGAAGTCCATTCAGTGGCATCGCCCCGTGCTGATCATGGGAAGTATCAGTCTTACCCAGGGGAATCCTCACTGCCTAGCAGACATGTTAATCAAGAATCATCGCTGTCAAGCCTGTTCCTTGACGATGCAGCGATGAACAGATGATATCGTTCACGACGTTGCCAGGCTCTTCGGTGTCCGTTCCTTGTCACAGGCATTTTGATGCCGGATACTGCAGCTCCGATGTGCGTCGGCGCCCATCGTGGATGGTAGCAGCCACCGCGAGCATAAGAATTTGCTCCTTGCGGAGGAACCAGTGTGCTAAGATCTAGTCAACACCTTGAATGTCAGAGGTGGTAGTCGATGTACTGGATAAGTTGAGAGTGTTACATAGAGGTTCAGAAGTTGGGATTGCCAATCGCAGCCGCGACCGTCAATCGTCGACCATCATAATCTGCCAGTGTCCATCATTATAACGTTCTGCTCCGCCCTCTTTGATATTCGCGTGGGATGGACTTCCTTCGGTGAGGTTGGTAGGATGTCGCGCCGGTGGAAGAATGCTGGCTGGATAGCAGCTGCTTCCCTAACCGTATAATCACAACTTCGAAATCAGCAGATCCGGATGCGCACAACCCCACCCCAAGCAACCTCGCGCATCCGAACCTAATCTCCGAGATCAAACAAACGAAGGGTTGCGCCCGGCTGGTCGTCAATCACAAGCATGAGCTCAAAAATATTTTCGAACAGAGTCGATGATTTGACGTCTAGGCGAGTGGCGCTACGAATACATTGATCAAAAAGATAGCACAGACCTTGGGAATTATAGCTTGGGATTGGGTTATGAACCGTCTCACGAACGTCGTTAATCTTGGAACTTGAGCAATACGCATACGCACAGCTTGACTTGTATGCACTTGCCCCCCGCACCGTGATTACAAGCGTCGGCGAAGTTTTCGTGCTTTTTGCATGAGCTTCAGTGCGTCACTGCATGAAGAGCTCGTAGATGTAGAGCGTTGTTGGCGCAAAGCTGGTGATGGTACGTGCCAAAAAGCAGAGGAGTCTTCGGGCCGTCCAGGGCCGTCATATCGAATTACATAATTCTAACAATCATGCCGCGCGGCCAACGTGGCGGCCAAAGCGACTGTCAATCGTGAATCCCGCCGGGCATGTTAATAGGACTTGAATAGATGTCGTTATGACTCGCCAGTGTGCGGACTGGCGCGCCAGAGTCTCAGGTTCAGTCTGCGACAGTAGTCTCGGCAGGATTGTGTCGATGCCTGGAACACCAGGTTTTCTCTTTTCTTTTTCATCATCGACAAAGGTCCTCTGCCAGAACGACAGGGCCTCTCAATGGTACCGCGGCGCCAGACTAGAACATCGATCGTTGCACGAAAGCAATATCCGACCTCCCGGTGACTTCGACGTTTTGTTCAAGTTCAACTTCCTACTTCAAAATGAATGTTCATTGATTAGCGAGTATGTAAGTGTATGCAGTAATCGAGTCTCAGTCTGTCCTTGACAAAACATTTTTTCTGAGTATCGCTCTTGTACATCAATCAATCAATGCTGATGCATCTATCACTTGTGCGACAAGACCATATAGCGTGTCAGACTCGTAAGTGTCACTTCTTGGACTCCAAACTCTGCTTAGGGACAGACTCCACGGCCTCAGTCACCTTCAGAGCAGACAGTGTGGCGTTTTCAGTCGTAGCGGAGGCTTGAATCGCCTTCGGATCGGAGGCCCCGGTATGTCCTGCCTTCTTTGAGGCGTGCTTACTCCTTGCTCGTATCGCTTTCCCATACTTCCAGAAAATATACGGTCTGCGAGCCGATCAGTTTTTCTTTTCTTCGTATTGAACAAAACAGAGGACGGTTGGACGTACGCTGGCCAACCGATGGCAATAGACACGCCCGCCAACAGGGTCATACTCTTCCCATACCCCAGGTGGTCGAACATCGCCGGAGCAAAAAGCGGGAAGCCAAACCCAGCGAGGGAGCGGAAGCATGACACGGCGGCGAGTGCTGAAGGCGGGGTAGGCATCAGCAAGAGCTTCAGAGTATAGAGGATAGAAAGGAACAGGGATAGAGAGAACAAGGACATGCACGTACCCGAAGCAGCATACAGCGTGAAGTTATCTATCACGTATGTCTGCATGGCCTGGAATGTCAAGATCGTCGAGCAGGCCACCAAAGCCAGACCAATGTCGATACCAATCCAATGCACGTGTTGGTCGGCGCACCACCCTGCGATGAGAAGGCCGGCGGGGAGCATGATTGCGCCCGGGACCATGGAAGCTGGACAAGGATTGAGTGAGTACAAGTGCCAGAGCAGTGGAGAGAATAATACTCACGGACACGAAATTCCGGCTCCCCAACGCCTCCATTGCGCTCCTTGAGAGCGTTATATATCTTGTCGATGTAGTACCCGCTCAACTGGGCGCCTATCGCCAAGCCGATACCGAGCGCGATGTAATTGAGGCCAGAGATTCCGGGGCCTTCGCCGTATACTTCGCGAAATATCGAGGGCATGCCCGTCATGAAGACTGGTCCGACCAGTTAGTTGACAGAAGGGACAGGAAGATACGAAAGATGACCCACTGTAATAAACACCATAAACAAACGCCAGGTATACGCCGACGACTTGGGCGATGGGTTCGTTACCGAAAATGACGAAGGGCCGGATCATAGCACGAGTATAGATACTTCTGGCACTAGAGAGATTTCAGCATGATCTCCTTCAAGACGACATCTTGTGAAGCCCAACACACACCTGCGGTCTTCGGATTTCTCAAAGATGGTACGAACAGGGCGAAGGCCTTTCTCGGAATCCATGCTTTGTCTAATTGCTTTCGCTTTCCAGCCGAGAAGAACTGGGGCGTACGCTTTTAAGAAGAAACTTGAGTCGGGCTTCATGTGACACGGAGAGACAGGACCACTGACTCTCTTTGAGGTAGAACAGTCCCAGGACCTGAACGACCACATCGAAGATACTCGTCGCATAGAACTACCACCAGATGCATGTCAGTCCTGGTCAATCGTCGACTCATAGAAGCACTCACGACCCAGCGCCAAGAGGTCCTTTCAGCGACCCATCCACCGGCGACGGGGCCAATGACCGGACCCAGCAGAGGCGCAAGGCTATATATCGACAGCGCCTTTCCGCGCTTCTCAGTAGGCCACATATCCGCCAAGGCGCCTCCTCCAGTTGAGAGCGGCGCCGATCCACCAAATCCCGTCAAGAAGCGGAACGCAATCATCTGGTCCTTGTTTTGAGCGAATCCACAGGCTAGGTTCCATGCTGTGAAGAATGATTGTCAGCACGAACGTAGCGTAGAACGAACCAGGACACCATACCAAAGAAGAAGAGATTCCCGAATTGAAGCACCTTCACGCGTCCAAAGAGTTCGCTTGATGGGCCGAGAACCTGTGTGGCCAGAAGAATATATGTAGTTACGTTGAGTGAAGACGAATAGAGACGTACAAGTGGTCCCACCGCTGACAGTGGAATAAAAGTCGATGTTATAGTGATGGTGACTATCGTGAATAAGAGGGTAGGGCACACCATACGCCAGGACAAACACCGAGATTGTCATGTTAATCATCATTTGGCTCATCGAGCCAAAATCTGCCGCCATGTTTCTTGCTGCAGGCGCGATTATAGACGAGGAGACTGGGCTGACAAAAGTGAACATTGACACCATGATTGTCGCACCCCACTTCTTGCTATCTGACCAGCTATGGACGAAGTCAACATCGGAATGAACAAGAAGAATCAACTGGCGACTGGCTTACTTCTTCGGGTTGGCGGGGTCGTCGGGACCATCCCAGTCCACGATGAGTTCCTCAGGTTGAGCGGTACCTTCCGTGGCGGTGACCATGGTCTCGGTCGTCGAAGCAGGCATGACAGAAGGGAAATGATGAGAATGACGCCAGCCTTGGAAGCGCCGCCTTTATATGTTTGTGAATACTTCCGTGCGATTTGTATCGGAGAACGCGGCATCCATTGCCATCCACTCAGAACAATGCCCGAGCTGGGAATGCGCTGACTCGTGTGGAATGACCAAAAGTGCGCCCGGCGTCGCACCGACCTTTGCCAGTTATTCTGGCGCGTGGGGGCGCGGGGCAGGCGGTACGTACGTGCATACTTTTGGCCGTGTTGACTTTTGAAGAGCCTAGTGAGCCTGACGTGTCTGTTGACCCGACGCGGTTCGCACCAAGTGCAAGTTACGTTGGTCCGGCCCATATCGGGCCGACCCTCTTTGTTTGGCGCCCTGCAACACGTTGCTCTTGTTTTACCATCATGCATTTCTGCCAAATCCCGTTTTGCGACGATACCCGCGACTGACCGCCAACCACCGCCTACTGATGGCCTGTGTTAGGTAGAGCCGGGCAAGTTCTCACTATTGCAACGGTCGACTCAAGAATTCATAAGAAGTACTTGAATTCTGGGTCACCTTCATAATTACAGGCATTCAATCTACTGCGACTCACCGCTGGACAATGAACGCCAAATATATAGGGACCGTGTGGGACCCCCTCTCTAAGGACATGAAAGGTTCCTCTTCGAGTGCGGCGATATCCGAGAACTTCGCGTCAGCATCCATCGCTGTTTAATGCTTCTGTCCTACAACCGGCGGCCTACCCTTCTTTACGGCTACATATGAATGATTCGGCTCCCTGTCCGCTCATTACTCATCCACTTCAATCGATGTTCCATCCCGCTGACCCGGCGACTAGTGGCGGTCCCATCCAAGAGGTGCTCGACGCAATGGATCGATCCTCTAGAGTTTTTGGAGACAAAAGGTTATATCACTCTGCGCCGCGGCAGCCCGTCCTCTGAGCATTCGTGCGGAGATGCACCTACTCAGCTGCATCAGTCTCCCCGTACGCCATTCGTTCGAAGCTTGCTGACCCACACCATTCTGCCTATGTAGGGGACTCTAGGTTGAATGGACCTTGAGGATTCTTGTGTGTATGGCGAACGTGCCGGACATGACGCTATACCACGACTCGGCACGAAACGTGCCTTAGAGCCTCGGTAATGTCTGCATTCTTTGGTCACTTCCTAGACTTGACGACCAGCAATACAGCGCGACTCGGCTACTACTATCGTCGACAGCATGTCGATTTCAGCGATATCGAGTACTACTACACATCAAGGACCACTTTGACGCGTTGGTGCTTCTGACTCTGCCGGAACTGCGTCACTTCTCTTGGCATCCGAGTCGGCAGATTCTTGGACTACAATGCTTAGCCTGAGGAAACTTGCTCGTGTAGCTCCTCCCTTCCTCTCACCTTCTTGGGCTCCCAAGAACGCCTAGCACATCGTCTTCCTAACTTCGATGTTCGCACTCGTCCTCGTCCGCTTTCTTTTCGAGATCCGCTTGCTAAGTCTTTCATGCTTCCGACTTAGGTATCGAATCGCTTACAATCGACCTAAGTTCGTTGACCAACCCTCTCCTAGAACAAGGCTAATAGCTCCTAGACCATTACTTTGCGAATCATCGTCAACCTGCGGATCGATCCCTGCAAGTAATCGCGATTCCCTTCCCGGGATTGGTGGGTGTGCATGTTTGGCAAGCGTTGTTGGAGCGGTTCAAAGGGATTTGCTCAAGGGAGATGCGCGAGTCGAGCGGGAATTTGGTGTCGTCGGAGACGCTCGATAGGACGTTGAATGGGAAGACTGGAAGTGTTTCTGGAGGCCCGTGTAGCTTGATCGGCAGGACCAGGAGCGGACCGGTCGTGTGGCGCCGTTTTGAGGGTATCGTGATGATTTCCAAGACAGCCACCAGTCTGAACAGTTTGGCAGCGGCGACGTATCTCCAGCCTGAGAACGAATCCATGTCTTGTTGGCAAAGACGAGGGGCGGACCGGCTGTGTGGCGTCATTTCGAGGGTGTTGTGGACATTTGAAGAGACGCGGTCTCACATGATGGTCTGATTTGCGAAAGGCACAACTCTCTTACCGTTGAACTCTGGTAGATAACCTGCAGCAAATAAGGTCCATCGACATCGGCTACCTTCATGTCCTCATCGAGAGCCATCGAGGAAAGACCGACTCAATCAATGACCTCCTTCATCATGGTCCGAATTCAGACACGTGCCGTCACTCTTTTTCCCTCCGACCTGGACCATCAGCAACGAATTTCAGCCGTGCTTACACCGAAATCTGGTCTCTTGTTCTTGAAGCACAAGGTTGGCAGAACACATGGCGCGACATACCGGAAGGTTTTGAATTCGTTTCATGCTCCTGTCCCATTTGTGACGTAGCTTACATATGTAGGTTCGTGCGAGATGTTTATTTATGGGAGGGCCTAGCGAGATTCGCGAACCTACTCAGCCGACAATGGGTTAAAGTGGCGTTTGGAGTCTCCGGTAGCACGAGGCCTGCCTTCTAGATTTAGACACGGGGTCAGTCTTCATATCATTTCTTCCATTGATAAAGGCTAAATATCGGTTAGGTCTGTTGTTCGTTTACTGTGCTGCCAGAAGCTATTCTGAGTGTGCCTTCAGAAACATCTTGACTGCGATAAAGATAGCATGTGTGGCTGGTCACCTGCGACGAAAATAACCACCGCTGTGTTAGATATGCATCCAGGTCGAGACAGGTGACGGACGGGTGTGCTCAGGTGTGCTCTAGCAGAATCAAGACGTGATGATTCTCGGACGTTTGTGCTTTAACATGAGCCCACAATTCCGGTGTTTATAATGCCAGGTTCCAGCAATCGTCAACTCGAACTTGCTTGCAGTATGAAGTTCTTTCTAGCTCTTCTCCTTCCTGCCCTCGCTCAAACAGTTTCGGCCCATTGTGCGTTTGCCTTGCGGGGCCCTTCGTTGAGACTCACACCACCGTGAACATGTAGATATATGGACGACCCTTGTGACAGGCTCGAGCACGTCCACGGCCGCAGTGCGCCAACCGTTCAACAACACGCCTGTGACAGACGTAACCTCGTCCGCCATTACCTGTAACGCCAACCCCGCCCCCGCGAGCACAACAGTCTCAGTTGCGGCGGGAAGTCTGATTGGATTCCTGCTCGACAATACGTTGTACCACGAAGGTCCTGCCGCGATCTATCTGGGCAAGGCGCCAACGACCGCCGCTGCGTGGGATGGAAGCGGTGCAAATTGGTTCAAAGTTAGTATTCTCTACGCGTTTCTCACTAGCAAATGACTGACGCTAGTATGTGTAGATTGCACAATGGGGTGCCGTGTTCACCCCTTCCTTCGGCTTCTCAGACTTCAACCTCGCAGCACTCAACACCACCATCCCAAAGAGTGTCGCAAGCGGAGAAGTAAGTGTCCCTTTGGTTCTGTGTCGCACTGCAGTGACGCGCGAACTCAGTACCTCGTCCGTATCGAGCAAATAGGACTGCACGTCGTTGATGCTCCCCAATTCTACATCTCCTGTGCCCAGATTGCCATCACTGGCGGAGGATCTGCAAATCCTTCCAAGGTGTCCATCCCGGGATACGTCACTGCGAACGGTAAAGAGCACATAACGGAAAGACCCTCTCATTTAACACACAAATGTCAGATCCGGGCTTGACTGTGGACATCTACTATCCTATCCCGACGGCGTATACGGTACGGATAACTTGGCTCCCCTAAAATTGGTATACGAGGCTTACAATGACTCATTAGGTTCCGGGGCCTGCAGTTTTCACAGGATGAGATGGGAGAATGTATTTGACGACGACGTATTGGAAGTTCGCAGTTTGTCTTTATTTTGTCCAGATGAAAGAATGTAAAATTTGCCGCAATAAGCATCTCACCAAAACTTAGGGACTTTGGAAGCTGTGAATATGGAGGACGACTATTCGTGTCAGTGATCAATATATAGCGACGCTCCGGATGCCTCAGAGGACGAGCAAGCTTGAGCAGAGCCATGCGAAATCAAATGTCAACTTTCACAAAGATCCTACATATCGACGGATCGTCCGACAACGAGTGTCATTATTCCAGATTTCACCGCCTCGTGTACTCGAAACCCATCGTGATTCGTGCAGTACTATGCGTCATCATCAAAGTGCGTTGATCGCCTGCGAAACAATCTGACATGCCTCCGCCAGCACTCGGCGCGTGTCATCACGCTGCACCGACTTCAGGAGGTTTCTCCCCGCCCATCGATCCGGATGAAATGCGATCTTCGCCTTCGAGACCATCTTCTTGTAATCCGCCTCCAGCAGCGTACCCTTCGCGTACTTGAAGAACGCCTCGACATCTTTCCAGTCAAATGTCGTGCGCTGCAGGCCAGCTATGTATCCAGGCTCAAGAAGCGTCGGCCAAGGGATACCCAGCGAAGTCAATGGCTGCTCCTCTGAGAAAGTGATATTCGGAAATTCCTCAAGGACCAACCGGAATCGCGACAGCGCTTTTCCGTTGTGCCAGCGTCTCTCCGGTTGAGCCAAGAAATGGTCACGATCTCGCGTCTGGCATCGCGCTCTCTCCTTCTCCGTAGCCTTTCCCCATCGATACTGCCTATCTCTTTCTTGAGTTTCTTGCTTTCTTTTCTCTTCAGCCTCTCGACGCTCCGCCGCTTCTCTCTCAAGATTCTTCCTGTTCTCTTCCTCAACGCGTCGTTTTCGTTCGGCTTCAGCAGCCACGCGTTGCCGTTCCTCCTTTTCCTGTCTCTTGCGTTCCTTTTCCGCTCTTGCCTGCCTTTCTGCCTCCTCCTTCTGTCTCTTCGCGTTGAGTTTCTCCTTCTCCAACCTCTCCTCCGCCGCCACTCTAGCCCTCTCTGCCTTCGCCATCTTCTCCATATACCGTTTAGTAGCCTCTCTGGTTGCCTTCTCGCGCTCCTCCCTCTCAGATCGCTCCCTTTTCTCCTTGGCGCTCTCCCATAGCGGACGATCCAACTCCATGCCGAGGACCTTGCAGCGCGATTCCGCCAGCTCCCAATTATGACGGAGATTTCCAACGTCCGCTTGCAGATCCAGAACCTCGGCCTGCAGATCCTTCACCGTCATTTGCGATGTAGCCAGATCAGCCTTGGCGCGCGCACAATCTTCCTTCTCGCGGTCAGCCTTGGTGCGTTCTTGTGCAAGTCTCGTCTCGGCGCACATAGCGCTGTCCTCCAGCTCCAACTGACAAGCCTTTAAGAACTCGTGCCTTGCCCGCTGAGCGTCGACCTCTCTCTGAAGTGCCGCCGCCCTCCTCTCCTCGACTTGCAACTTGACGGTGATATCAATGACTTGCTTCAGAGAGGCGTCCTTCTCCCTTCTCGCCTCCGCCAGCAGCATGTTGAGCAGTTTCTTTTCCTTCTCCGAAACATTAAGGGATTGTCGTACGTCCGCTTCCCTGCGACGAAGGTCAGTAGAACCCTCGTCACGTTCGGCTCGCAAGGTGTCATTTGTCGATCTGAGTTCCTCAATATCACCAGCGACCTCGCTCAGACGAGCCCGAAGATCGACGTTATCTGCCGTGAGAGTACTGAGTTGACCAGAAAGATCGCGGACCAAAGCCCTGAGAGATTGGCGATCGTCACCCAGATTGCTGATCGCCGACTGTAATACGCTCTTTTGCCTCTCCATGTCTGCCTTATCATGGAGTGCAGAGTTAAGACGCTGCTGGAGAAGATCGCTCTCCTCCTCTACAGAACGTACCCTGCCGGCCAAGTCCACGTTGCGATCAAAAAGCCCTTGCTTGTCGACGCAAAGGCTATTCAACTGCTTCGAAAGGCTGGAAATCTCGGCGGCCATCGCCTCCTTCACCATGGATGCATTAAGAAGCTCCTCCTCACGCTGCCCCAGAGTGCGCTTGTAATCCTTTTGTGAGAGAAATAATTCATCGCGTTCCAACTCCAGCGTGCGCAGTGATGTTTCGGTCTCTTCAAGACGCCGTATCAGGCGGGGGATGGAGAGTGTGTCCCTAAGCCTCGACGCGATGAGAGCGACCCCCAGGGGATCAAGTGCTGGATCTCGCGGAGATGAGGGATGGGGATGCGTTGTATAGGGAAGAGACGCGCTACGCTGGAGCTTAGCAAAGGCGATTGGCACAGGAGTATCTGTTGTCGGGAGGTTGGAAGACTTGGATAAGACCACTGGAGTGTCATCCTTCGAGGTCTCAGTCAATCCGAGCTGCGAGAACCAAGATTTCTCGACTACTCACAATTTCGTCTAGGTCTGAAAAATCGTCAAATGCCAGTGGTTGCATCTCAAGAGCCTGCAAAACTCATCAATGAATCGACGAGCCTTGTGGTACATTTCATAATGGCCTACTTTGAAATGAAGAGACTTGCCTAGTCCCAAAGCACCATATTTCGTTTCTGGTCGATGCTGGGGCGATCCTGTTTTGTGTTGACTAAGTAAAGTGTACAGTTCATCGGAAAGCGGGGGAACTTACGATCAAGTATCCAAGGCACGGAGAACATTTTTACACGGCTCGTCGTGAAAGGCGACTTCGCAAACAGAGGGGAGATCGTGGACGTTGATGTAAGACAAGTCAAACGCGTCTCGGCATCTATAGTGACCGATACATCTTTAGTGACCGCCTTGTCGGGCCGACTCACGGAATCGCTACGATGGAATCTGAGACGATGCCATTCATTTTTTCAAGTGTTTCTCGGCTGAAAGAGTTGCTTAGGCAGAAAGAGCTATCTAAGAACTATGTAGTGTTGCCAATACTTGAGAAATCAGATTAACCGAAGGCTTCATATAATTTCTCTCATACTCGTCTGGGACTGTCTCTAGCACGCCGCAAGCAGCCCAATTGTTAGGATGCAAGACATCCTCCGCGGTTGACAGCATCTGCACATACTGCTCTTCCGACATCTTCCGTTGCGCAAATTCGAAGAATTGCACCACGCCTCCCCAGGTTATCTCGACGTCACGCGTCAAGATATACTCAGGATCGTAGAGCAATGGCCAAGGAACGCTCAACAAAGTGAGCGGTTGTCTGTCTGAGAAGCCGATGGTGGGAAATTCGGTGAGAAGGAATCTGAAACGAGCAAGGAACGTGTCCACGTCGTTCGTCCATGTAACTGGCCATTGTCGGCGATCTCTCGTTCGACATCTCGATAACTCGGCTTCTATAGCCTGAGCCCAACATGCTTCGCTGGCTTCCTGCTCCTGTTCCTGCTCAACAGAAAGCCTCCGACGCGCCTGTTCCTCCTTCTCCAGACGCTGAAAGCTTTCCTCTGCAATCCGCATTCTTCTCTCTGCTTCTTCCATCTCCGTCCGCCATCGCAACTCGCATGCCTTCAGTTCCACCCGAAGATGATCCATCTCTTCCTTCAACTTTGTATTCTCTCCCTGAACGATCCTGGTGGCCTCCCTTGCCTTTATGAGATCGCCTTCGGCAGCGACAGACCTCGCCTTGGTACGGCTTAACTTGGCCTCATTGTCCGTCACTTTTCTGGACAGCACAGTGATCTCCTTTTGCAGGGAACCGACCATGCTCTCGAACTTCGATGCACGTCGTGACTCGTCTGCGACTTGGGCCAACTCCTTGGAAAGCTCTGCACGTAGTTGCAGAACACGGGCGTCTGACTCGGAAGCATGACGCGAAGCGGAGGCTAGCTTCACAGACATTATCGCGGCCTCATTGGGCAGCTCCAAAACTTCAAGCTCCAACTGCGATACACGCCGCGACTGTTCCTCGGTCCGAGCCAAGTCAACGGAAGCTATCTCCATCTCCTCTCGCAATTCCAGCACCTCTATCTCCAACTCGGTCTCGCGCAGCTTCCTCTCCTCGGCGTCCCTCTTCAGCACCTGCGCTTTGCACTTCTCCTCCTCGAGCTGAACAGTGATTCCAATGACCTCCTCAATCGACGCCTGAGCAGTTGCCTTGGCCTCGGAAACCAAAACACTGAGCAATGCCTTCTCTTCCTCGTAAGCATCCACAGCCCGCTGCAATAACTGGATCCGAGCGCCTGACACCGTTCCCTCGTGGAGGAGTCGAGCCTGCAACGCTTCGCGGTCCGTGTTCAGCACCTTATTCTCCGCAGTCTGAGTGGCATTGACAGCAGCCACCTGTTGCGTTCGGGTCCGAAGGACATCCCTCTCCGATGTAATCTCCTGCACCCGAACAGACAGATCCTCACATGTGCCTTGCAAACGTCGGCGTTCCCGATCCGCGTCGCCCAAAGCCCGCCGCAATTGGGACACTTCTTGTACTAGCCCGTCCTTCTCGTTCAAGAGGGTCGAGTGATTTCCTGTCAACATGTCGTGTCTTCCCTCCACATCACGCAGTCGTACATCTAATTCCGCATTGGCGTCCGAAAGGTCCTGCTTATCCATGCAAAGCCTGAAGAACTGCC
The DNA here is from genome assembly GCA_019915075.1 of Strobilurus stephanocystis. NCBI lineage: Eukaryota > Fungi > Basidiomycota > Agaricomycetes > Agaricales > Physalacriaceae > Strobilurus > Strobilurus stephanocystis. The sequence goes on from JAHLMI010000015.1 coordinate 205,263, forward strand.
TTGAAAGACTGGACATCTCGGCAGTCAGGGCGTCTTTGAGCAACGCAGCACGTCCACGCTCTTCGTCTCGTTCTCGAATAAATGCATTCTGTGCGAGATTGAGCGTATCCAGCTCCGCTTGGACGGCTTGTCGTGCAGCCTCGCTCTCGTCCAACCGTTTCGAGAGACTGGAGATGGCGATCATGTCGCGCAAACTTGAAAGGTTTTGTGGAGGAGCTTCGGCATCAGGTAGAGCATCGGAAGGAGGGGGCGTGTTCCGCGGCCAAGTTATGGGCGGTAGTTTGATGCTATGGGGCGTATGAGGACGGGGAGAACGTAGTGCGATCTTGTCGGCCTACACACGCAGTGGCAAAATCAGCTCCGGGTCCTCGAGCAAAACCTGCAACGCACCAGGTAGTCAGACTCATTCTGCTCTTCCTTCAGTACCGATGCCATGTCTCTGTGTATTCCCCGGAGTGGACCCTACAAATGCACAGATATTAGCTTGGGTGCTTTTGGAAGTCACTAAACAGTCGTCCAACCTTATGAAGAAGCGTGAGAGGACGTGTCAAGCCCAAAGGATGAAATTTCCCTTCAGCGTCGCCCGATATACCTATTGACAATGAATCACTGGTCGGTCGATAGCTAGAAAAACCGTCTCACCCAGGATTTGCATTTCATTGGGCGTTCAGGATAACCGCCTTTGCCGAAGAGACGTATCGAGGAGATGGACGTCGATGAAAGAGATAGCTCGATCATCGGAGGTAATATGTCGACCCTGCATATAATCCATTCGAGCAAGACAAAGTCTCATCGTATACGCTGTATCTGCAAGTGTTCCTAGGAGTCTAGGACGTATGCTGGCCAACATTTGGTATCAGGCGCAATAAGAACAAAAACAGAATATGTTCTCACACGCTCCGTACGAAGGCGGCAATCGATTTGACGATGTGGTTTCATACCGGCTGTCGATCGTGTTGTGTATTCGCTGCGTCCGCATCGCGTAGGCCTGCTATCGCTGCGGGAACATCCAGAAGAACAACGTTCCCAGCTCACAGTGCGCTCATTGTAACCTGATGTCATCGAATTTGCGAGTAAAAGGAGCGTGTCAACGAAACAGCGACTATGAGCACGGACTAGACCTGTGCATAGCAGATGGCACTGTCAGCGAAACTTGCGGGTGTGAACAAAAAAGTCTAAAGTCTACCTGTGCTCCGCCATGACCACCGACGGACTCCCAGGGCATCTTCCAAACGCCATCCATCCCTCCATGGCACATCGACAGTCGAATTGGAGATAGATGCGCCCTAGAATTTTAGGGTACACCACACCAGTCCTTCCCAGTTCTGACGTTTCATGTAAGTAACTCATCTCGTATCTCCACAGCTTAAGGATTAATTTGACATACAGAACGTGTTCTGCGCAAGGCGACCTGGATATCGGAAGTACGGGTCACAGTGGTTCCGTCCGAACGGGCCCAAGGCTGGGCAAATCCTTGCTGGCGACGTGCCGTTTCCTTGAGGCTCAGGTTCACACCTGCAAGGCATATATACCCGTCCGTCCCTTCGACCCTCGTCCACCCAACACATCACCCATCATGCTCGACTCGTTCAAGCTCAAATCATACGACCTCTCCCCAATATACGCCCTCTGGGTCCCTCCACCCCCAACCTTCACCGGTTCCCCAAAGCAGAACGTCGACGAATGGCTCAAGCTGATCAAGGCCGGATGCACAGAGCGCAACGTTCCGCGCGAGTACTGGCACAAAGCCGCCCAGCACTACATGTCCCCCGAAGCCAAAGCGCGCCTCGATGAGCTTAAAGTCGTCATGGCAAAGGTGCACGGCGGCAACTACAGATGGAACTGGAAAAAGTACAAGATCGCGATGCGGAACATGGGCTGTGAGTGCCCCTTCGGTCTGAACGAATTTCGCGATGATGACGATGGCGAATTTGACAGGGAACATCGATACCAAAGCGACGGAGACGGTCAAGGTGCAGGTTAAATCGGGCGGACGGTGGTGGTTGGCGAGGAAGAACTCGAAGGACGAGGAACAGATCGTCGAAGAGCCTCTTCCAGCGTACGAGCCCGAACCACAGAAAGCCGATACCAGTTCCACCACCTCTTCCAAATTCTGGCTACACCGTCGCCCTTCCATGCCCGTTGTCGAAGAACCACAGGAAATGGCTCCTGCCGCCGCCGCCAGCACCACCACCACCAAATCCTGGTTACACCGTCGTCCTTCGATGACAGTTACCGAAGAGCCATTTGAGATGATCCCATCCGCCACTACCACCACCCGACCGCCACCAGTCACATCCAAATCCATGTCGGTGGATATCTTCAAGGCACTCCGAAGCGGGTCGACCAGCGGTGATAACAAGGAGAAGGAGAAGGAGAAGCGTCCAAGCCCGCGCAAGGCCAAGTCCGAATCTCTGCTGGTCAATGCACCTGCTGTCGGCTCGAGGGAAGTGCAGATAGCCACTGCGACTGGACCTGCGCGATCCGACTCCGGTACGGTTTCTTCTCCTTGTTATGAAAACAGCTGACATGTACGCAGCAATGACCACTATGGCCCAGGCTCCGATATGGCTCATCAACGCCTGCAACGCGCTCGAGTTTTTGAATACCGAGCACCCCAAAGTGATGAGCACGCTGAGCGCCATTCTCATCACCGCAGGTACGTTGCCGGCGATTCCAGCGGTGGCAGCGGGGGCAGGGGGTACGATACTAGCATCAGGTGCCGCGCATGCCGTGGGTGCAATTGCCGTAGGCCTGGGGAGTTGGATGAAGGCGCAGCAGGAGATTAGTGCGAGTAGGAAACCTTCGGAGGCCGGGTCTGTGACTGGAGGAAAGTAGGGATGCGGACTGTTGACGAAGGGGAGGTGTGTAAATTATGACATCCTGGTGAATTATGTTATGAGAATTCGTGGTGTACATCATGGCGAGACTGTAATGGCACAGTACCTGAATTTGAAGTTGAGGATCTCCGTGAAAAGACGCCTATATCTTGCGGTTGAGCTTGTTGGCGTTTTCGCATTATCGTGAGGGCTCCTATGCATGAAGTTGAGTTGTGTGCGAGGATGAACAATATGGAGATGTCGAACCAATTTTCACGGTCCTGTTCGTGTCAGAGGCTGCATTGCATTTACTGAGACCTCAGTGCACGGATCCTCCAGAATAATGTAGTACCAGCGAGACCGTGGAGCAGATACGTTTTGGTGAAGTCGACGACATAGTGGTTGCTGGTCAAGGACCGACGTGGAAAACTCTGCCTGATATGACTTTCCCGATCGGGCCGCCCCATTCCCTTTGGGAATCCCGGCGCCCGCCACCCTCGGCCTACATTCGGATTAATTATAAGGTTCGAGGACTTGACTGAGTTGACTCTTCACCATCATCTCCTAACCTCTATTGTTGGCGCTCACAATAGACCGGCATGATGACCCAGTACTGACGATTCATTCTTTCTCTGCAGCTTTTTGTTGACGCTCACAACAGTATCTAGCCGTAGGCTCTCTCCACTGCCGATCCTGATGAGCTGGTCAAATCTGTAGGCGAGTAAATTGTGCGTAATGACAAAGGTTTTTGTGTAGAGCCGTATGTCAGGTGTGATCCCTTTGCGACGTGCACGTTGGGATGGACGCAGTGTATGTTCGAGAGACGCGTCGGGATGATGCCATCCGCCTCTGATCGAATGATCGGTTACGGCCCGCGTTCCTTCTTGCCCAGTTGTGTGGCGCACCAAGAAACAACAATATACTGTACAAGACCGCTAGAGCCCAGGCTGTGCAAGGCTTACTGAGGTCTCAAAGATGTCAAAGGTCCCAAAGATTTCAAAGTACATCTCCGAGTGATACTGGATTGGGTTCTCTGAGGTGACTGGTTCCTGACGGTTTCGTTTCTCCAGCCATCGATTATCCAGATCTGCATGCAGAACTTACAACGTGTCCTACACGCTGCAGCACAAGAGCATAGCGACACGCTTTCACATCGTTTGATAGGTTGTACATGTAGACGGAACGCAAACACATGTTTACATGTGAAGATGAATGGCTCGGTAGCACTTGCGCCATCTAAGCTTAGGCCAACGCTGCCTGCTGTAAGTTGTGGCGCAAGTTTGTACATGTTCGGACACGTCCATCAGCTGAATTGAGACTAGGGCTGTGGCTCAGAAAACGTGTTCGAAGACACTCGAAACATGGAGAAGTTTTTCAGCCTTCCACTTATGGCAACTCGGCATCACCTGGCTGGCTGTTTTCGTCATCCGTCTGATCGAGCAAAATCTTTGAATACAGCAACAGAGCCTTTGCTTTCGCTCCCCCATCTTCGAATCCCGCCCTCCTCCATAACATCCCGCCCTTTTGCAGCACATGTCAGTCGTCGGTGTTGATTTTGGCTCGCTCGCCAGCAAGGTGCGTCACCGTGTCGTTATCGATGATTTTTTACTGATTCCCGCCCCAATCCTTACAGATTGGCGTCGCGAGACATCGCGGTATCGATATCATCGTCAATGAGGTCTCAAATCGTGCCACCCCGTGCGTGACATTTCCGCCGCCGTCGTCGCTGTGCTAATCGGCGAGCAGGTCGTTGGTAGCATTCGGGCCCAAGCAGCGATCCATTGGCGAATCCGCGAAAACGCAGGAGACATCCAACTTCCGCAACACAATCGGCTCATTAAAGCGTCTGGTCGGCCGCACGCTGTCGGATCCGGACATCCAAGATGTTGAGAAGAAATTCATCAATGCGACGCTGGTCGACGTGCAGGGACAGGTCGGTATTGAGGTAGGCAACTTAGTCTCTATGGAGGCCGACGGCGCTGACGAGGGCGGGATTTCAGGTCAACTACGTCGGCGAGCGCCAGACGTTCTCCGCCACGCAGCTCGTCGCGATGTACCTTGCCAAATTACGGGACATTGCCGCCAACGAGCTCAAGAACGGCGTCACTGACATTGTCATCGCCGTCCCCGGCTGGTACACCGACATCCAGCGACGAGCAGTCCTCGACGCCGCCGCCATCGCCGGCCTCAACGTCCTCCGCCTCATCAACGACACCACCGCCGCTGCCCTCGGCTACGGTATCACAAAATCCGACCTCCCCGATCCAGAAGCTCCACGCCACGTTGTTTTCGTCGACGTCGGCCACTCCTCCCTGTCCGCCGCCGTCGTCGCCTTCTCCAAGGGCCAGCTCACCGTCAAGAGCACCGCATACGACCGTAACCTCGGTGGTCGCGACATCGACTACGCCCTCGTCAAGCACTTTTCGGAGGAGTTCAAGGCAAAATACAAAATCGATGTCATGTCCAACCCCAAGGCTGTTTTCCGTCTGGCCGCCGGCTGTGAGCGCCTAAAGAAGGTGCTTTCTGCCAACGCCGAGGCTCCTCTCAACATCGAGTCCATCATGAACGACATCGATGCCGTCTCGAAGCTGACCCGCGACGAGTACGAGAGCCTCATCACCGATGTTCTCGACCGCATCCCCGCGCCGCTTCATGCTGCCCTTGCCGAATCTGGTCTCACTCTTGACCAGATTGACGCGGTCGAGCTCATTGGTGGATCCACGCGTATACCCGCTGTGCGCGCCAAGATTCAGTCTGCGTTCCCCGACAAGACGCTCTCCACCACTCTCAACCAGGACGAGGCTGTTGCCCGCGGTGCCACCTTTGCCTGCGCCAAGCTGTCCCCCGTCTTCCGCGTCCGTGACTTCAACTTTACCGACATCGCGACGTACGGAATCAAGATGCAGTGGGAGGTCAACCCCGCTGAGCCGGATGACACCGAGCTTCTGGTGTACCCGAGGGGCAATGCCCTGCCGTCGTCCAAGGTCCTGTCGTTCTACCGCAAGGAGCCCTTCGATATCGAGGCAGTTTACGCTGAGCCTGAGAACCTCCCCGGAGGTATCAACCCTTGGATCGCCCGCTTCACTGCCAAGGAGATCCCACCAACAACCACCGGTGACGCTGCGTGTGTCAAGCTCAAGACGCGCTTGAACGCACATGGCATTCTTTCGTTCGAGGCTGCGTACGTCGAGGAGATCATCGAGAAGGAGGATCCTACACCGATGGATGTGGACGCGGCAGAAGGCGCCCCACCCAAGAAGAAGAAGGTCACCAAGAAGACCGACGTTCCTTTCGTGTCTGCTGCTGCTAGCCTCGACAAGAGCATCCTGGAGAAGTACAAGGAGCTCGAGGGTCAGATGCACGAGAGCGACAAGCTTGTCATGGATACCGAGGTGAGCACTTCAACATTGTTTTGTTCGTCATCTAACACTCTCATTCAGGACCGCAAAAATGCTCTCGAAGAGTACGTCTACGATACCCGAGGCAAGCTTGACGAGCGTTACGCTCCCTTTGTCAAGCCGGAAGAGAAGGAGAAACTTCTTAGTGCCCTGCAGGAGAAAGAGGACTGGCTATACACGGAAGAGGGCGAGGACGCTAAGAAGTCCGACTACGTCTCCCGCCTCGACGCACTGAAAGCCCTCGGTGACCCCATCACCTTCCGCTGGCGCGAGTCCGAAGAGCGCCCACGCGCCGTCGCCCAGCTCCGCGAGACGCTCAACTCGTACATGTCTCAGGCCACGTCCGGCGAGGAGAAGTTCAGCCACATCGACGAGAAGGACCTGCAGAGCGTGGTCGAGAAGGTCGCGACGGTGCAAAAGTGGCTGGAGGACCAGTCGGTGCGGCAGAGTGAGCGGTCGAAGAAGGAGGATCCCATCCTGACGACGGCGGAAATCAGCAAGAAGAGGGATGAGGTGATCTACTTTGCGACGCCGATCCTGACGAAGCCGAAGCCCAAGGCGCCGATCCCGCCCAGTGGCACGCAGACGCCTAAGAGCGGGCAGGAGACGCCCGCGGAGGAGCCGAAGAAGGAGGAAGAGCCGGCGCAGGGACCTAGTGAGATGGATGTCGATTAGGCCATCGTCGTAGAGCTCCGAGTAGAAGATTTGATCAAGTGTATGAACCGTACTTATAGAACCCCAAAATTTACTGTACACATTTACTGCTATCGCGACATAGGTTTCTTTCGTTGGTGGATGGACAAGTCACTGATGGTTGGTTCTGTATGACAGGGTTCTGAGCCACGGCGGCTCGACGGCTGGCCTACGGCTTTCTGGATTCCAAGTCAGGCCATGAGCTTGCGCTTTGCGAAGCCATTGCCACGGCCCGGTCCGGCTCTGGCTCAAGTACGGCTGGCTGAAGCCAGAGCCGGCAGATCACTCCTTTCGTCGAGTCTGATTTCGAGACTACATCCCGACGCGTCTCTCAAACACACACTGCGTCCATCTCAATGAGCAAATAGCAAAGGGATCATCAAAGACATACGACTCTACACTAAACTTCGTCCTTACGGACAATTGATTACTCGCCTACAGATTTGACCAGCTCCTTGCGATCTAGACACTTCTTCGATCTGATGTCCCAGAACTCGCTCAACATGTAGTCCTGGATCATCTCCTCCATGGCTATCAGGACAATGAGTCACAAATGTAGTCGCAGAGCATGCATACAATCCATACCGTGGATTATGTTTCCGCACGTCTTGACATCCTCGCGTTCAAAGTCACATACAATTCGACGTTCAACGTACCGAGGTGCGTTCTGTCGCGCCAGCTTTTGTATTTTCTCCTTTCCAGACGTCTTCCAGGCGACGAACACCTCGCTGATCTTTCGCTCCGAGTCTGGTAGAACGTCGCGGGGAATGCGCATGGATTTGGAAGTTGAGGGTCTGTCCCTGTTGACAGAAATGCAATCCTGCACTGCAGAATTATTCGTGTGAGTATGATGAGCCGACACGCGTGAGAGGTAGACTGACTCCACTGTTTGACGGCTTGGAGATACTGGACTTCATCTCGGACCAGGAGAAGGACTGCGGGATAGGCATCAGCATCATGCCTCAAGACCTGAGGTACGCCGATACTCACTTCGCTTGAAACCGTTCCATGTTGGTTTCAACCGGAAAAAGGACTGCTTGTCCCATAAATCCATGGGCGTCTTACTTGGAAAGGCCCCAGAATGAAAAGCGACAACATCGAGCACAGATGTGCGTTCCCCGTTGAGTGGCCAATAAATCTCCTCACTATCTTCGGGGACATCGAAGTTCGCGGTGAGCCAAAGATCGACTACACCAAACATCAATTTATGTCGGAGACGGACAGTGGTCATCTACATACCAAATCGTTCAATAGCTTCGGTGTACGTGCCGGAAGTGTACGCCGTGAGGTACTCCTCGGAGGCTTTCCTTGCGAAGGACAGAGCATTGGTGGGATCCAAACTGGCCGCACTGTCAGCGTCTGACGAACGAAACACACGAGCGTTGCAGCATACCGATCTGCGAGGTTGTCATTTAGAGGTCGCGTGAAGACCCGTTCGGAGCTGATCTGGCTGGGCGAATTCTCAACCTTGTACAATGCGGCAATGAGAAGTCGGAGGTTCGCCTGCACTCGACTCTCAGATTTGTCCTTGTCATACCACCAGTCACTAATGTCAATGCCAGTGTCCCGTGTAGTCTTGCACAGATTCCTATCTATGCCATGAGCAAAAGTGAGTACATAATTGAGGTGGGATACATCCCGAGGACTTACACGTCTTTCTTTCAACATACTCCCACTTCAACAGAAGTTTGAGCAAGCCACGGTATGCACCACTCCAGGACTGTTGCGAAGGGCCAGGAGCCAGTCCGCAGATCATGTCTCGTTCCCTCACCAGCGCGCATTGTAATTGACCGGACATCTCGTAGTCCGCATTGTAAGGATCACTTTCGAGTGATTGGAATTGCATCTCCGAGGATCCCTCCACGAATGTCCGCGTCACAAGACCAAGACATGCGAGTAGACAGTCACGTAGAAGTAGCATCTGCCTCCCGGGCGTTGTTTTTGGCAAAGTGGCCCGCTTCACCTCCCGCCAAGCATGCACATGTAAGTAGGATCGCATTCGGCCAACAGTTTCCGGAAGGGAGGGTAGACCGAAGGGTGTCAAGCCACCTTTCAGAAGCGGTTTCGTGTCCCGCAGAAGCGTTACTACGGGGTGATGAGAATGATCATGTCCTGCAAATTTCAGAATCAATAGTAACTCCTTCCGAAGCCGAGGCATATGGACTTCAAGGCTTTCAATGCTGGGGCCAACAGAACAAGACTCGCGCGAAGCAAGTGTCTGCCGAAGACCGCAAATTGACTGGATGCGGGCGGACCCCGCCTTAGTGTAATACCAATCAGTGAAAAGGATGTGGTTGGAAATGTGGATATTGGGACGCTCCAAGGCGGTCCATGAACTGCCCTGGGCCAGCCAATGGATTTTGATGATGCAGTCATGTATCAACGCGAGGAGTAGGCGAAGCTCGAGGTCTAAGCCGGTTTGCCTGAGACGCGTCATACGGGAGATGCCATTGGCGACCGGCGCCAATCCGCTTTCCTGCGACTGTGGGTGACTCATGAGTGAGAATGATGGGGAGGGTTTTCGTGAGGGTCAAACAACGAGTGTATGATCAGTTATATAACGTGCAGAACAATAGGACGCTGCATCACACAGTATGAGGCTAACTGAGAACACTATTGTTGTCAACCCTGCGTATCATTTCCGTGATGATCAACATCGAAGGAGAGAAGGAATGAAGAATGCCCGTAGGTGCATACAGAGGTGAGCTGCGTATGGCTTGCCTCACATGTTGCACAGGCACAGTATGTAAGTTTTACGAGCACGAAGAGGTAGTCCAGCTGCCCCAAATACTGTTGCCACAGAAGTTCTATTGTGTGTGCAAACAATAAGGGAGATGACCCGCGGTCCTTGGTCAACATGTGCCAACTCGGCAAAGCGATACCGTCCTTGCTTGAATTGTATCTGTCGACATGACGAGGCTTCGGAGTTCTTGATACATTGACCGCCGATCTCAACTTTCGGGAAGCGCGCGCGAATATTAGGCGAACTCAACCAAAAGTCTAATATGCGCGTAGTCATAGGTGTGGATCAGCCAGACCGTTGACGCGTCGCGCAAATCCTCCTTATGCAGGGCCGGTGACCGCGATCAGGAGGCCGGCGCGGACGCGCTGACGAACGACCGCAAGCGTCGTCATGGTCGTCGACAAGGAGCGGTTGCGGAACGGTATGGTGAGATTGAATGAGTCTGGCTCCCCTCGACGAATCAGGGCAACGCGTAGCTCGTACTTTAGTGTGCTCACTCGCTCCATTGTTGTTATGAGCGCGCGCCCATCGTATATGTTCGATATAAACTTAGCCCAATGCGTGTACATGCTCTCACCTAATGACAGACTACTATAGACTCTCGACACCACTAATGACTCTCTGTCCCGACAGATTTGGCAAAGTCCTCTGGATCCAGACTCTTCTTCGATCTGATGTCCCAGAACTCGCTCAACATGTAGTCCTGGATCATCTCCTCCATGGCTATCAGAGCAATGAGCAACAGGTCTACTCTGGCAGCGTGCATAGAATCCATACCTTCGATTATGTCTTTGCACGTTTTGACATCCTCGCGTTCAAAGTCGCATACAATGCGACGTTCAACGTACCGAGGGGCGTTCTGTCGCGTCAGCTTACATGCTTTTTCCTTTCCAGACGTCTTCCAGGCGACGAACACCTCGCTGATCGTCCGCTCCGAATGTGGTGGAACGTCCCGAGGGATGCACATGGTTTCGGAATCTGAGTCGGAATCTGAGGGTCTGTCCTTGTTGAGAGAGATGAAATCCTGCACTAAAGTCGGCGTGTGAGTACAAGAAGCCAATACGCAAGAGCAGTAGACTGACTCCACTCTTTGACAGCTTGTAGGTACTGGATCTCGTCTCGTATTAGGACGAGAGCTATGTATTAGGCATCATTATGTGACCCCCTGGATGAGCGCATTAGCACTCACTCCGCTTGAAATCCCCACAGGTTGGGCAGCTCCCAAAAAAGGACGGCATATCCCATAAATCCAGTGGGGTCTTGCTAGGGAAGGCCCACGAGTCGAGCGAGATGACTTCTAGCACGGAAGTGAGCTCCTTGGCAAAAGGCCAGAGGACATAGGCGGATTTATTGAGAACATGAAAGTTTGCCGTTAGCCATATATCCACTATGAATCAGGTCGGTAAGCCGTAGGACTGCGCAGAGTGACTCGCATACTCACCGAACTTCTCGATAGCGTCACTGTACTTTCCGTCCGCGTAGGACGTCATGTACTCTTCCGAGGCCTTCCTAGCAAAGGATAGCGCATTGTTTGCATCCAACCTAACGACGTGGCGAGGTCACGGTGGTAAGAAAAATAATCGGGTGATATGAGCGCGAGATACACACCGATCTGCTAAGTTACTATTGAGCGGTCGTACATTCACCGGTTCGGAGCTAGGTTCTGCGTCGCGCGGTGAGAGTGCAGGCTCGACAGTGTTGTGCAACGCTTTGATGGCGAGTAGGAGCTCCGGAAGGATATTACAGCCCGACTTGCTCTGTTCCAGGATATTAGAGATGTGTCGACTGATGCCTGATGAAGTCCGCGTAGACGCATCGAGTTCATCATCTAGAAACGGTGAGTGGTCAATGGGCTGAGCTCCGAGAGGCGCCAATGAGACTTGCGGATTTTCGATTTGTCCCACATCTCCAGGATTGGGGCAAGGTAGAGAGAGAGTGAATGCGCGGTCCGACTTCAAAGGCGCTGGACCCGGTGCCAGCCCACAGAGTACATCTCTCCCAACAATAAGGCGCTCCTCGAAGATAGTAAGCTCATCATACTTTGCTCCGAAAGGATCACTTGTCAGTGAGCGGAACTGTATCTCCGAGGATCCTTCAACGAAATTATGTGTGTGAAGTCCAAGAAATGCAAGTAGAGCGTCTTCCAAAAGCAATGCTTCCCGTGCACCCGTTGGCGCATCCAAAGTCGTTCCCTCCGAGTGCTCTCGCCAAGGACGCAGATGCAAGTAAGACCTGATTCGATTAGCGGTCTGCCCAGTAGAGGGAGCAGCCCACTTGAAGCCAAGACTCGGAGTGATGAGGTCTGTCACGTCCCGCAGGAGGGAGATTGCAGGACCATGAGAGCTGGGTTCACGCGCCGTAAGGGTGCAAATGAATTTCAGGACACAGTCGGATAGTTCGTGTCTGGAAGGCATGGCAGGTACCCCTTCAAGGGGTTCATCCTTCGAAGTCGAATAGTGGCGATGAGAGAAGCAGCTGTGATAATCGACGAGCGTTTGGAAGCATGTCTCCGAATCATTGAGCCAAAACTTCTGAGTCGTGGCCAAGTCAGAAAGGTCGGCGGGAGCAACGTAATGAGAGATGTAGACATCACGCTGGGTCGAAATGCTAGAAGAAACCCCCTTGTCATGCAGGTGCATACCGATGATATAATCGTGTAGCAATGTAAGGAACACGCGAAGAGCCAGTTCGGTGTCCGAGGTATTCGTGCGCTGGAGGCGCACCATCCGAGAGACGCCAAAGAGAGTCGATGTTTGAAAGGACATTGGGTGGCTCATAGCGGAAAATGATGTGACTTTTGTGAGTATTGAATAAGAAGGATGAAGGACTACTCGTACTTATACGTGATTCGTAACGTGAAGGACAATAAGGATGCACCTTATTGTTGACGACCCTGTGTATCATGGCCACAAGGCCTTGAGAGCCAGCAACAATTGCGCGAAGAAGAGATCATCGACCAGTCAATACAAAACGACTCCGGAGGGAGGAAGACAAAACTAACCCACACGTATGTGTCCAGGGCCAACATGTGTCGAGTTAGGCTTTCACAAGGTTCAAGGACAAAAACAAACATCAGCAGTGTCCTTACAATAAGTATGACTAGTCATCGAGAGCTGGAGACACGATGAAGATCAACAAAGTAAAGCTTGGGATGCGTTGTTGTAGGCAGAAGGCAAGATGAGCCCGCGATCTCCCGTGCCAGCGGCCCTGCTCGCGGACATTCCCACGGGCTCCGCTTTGATGCGCCAGCGCGATTTCGGGATCTTTGCTCTCGTCTTGCTCATGCTGAGGTTGGGATTTTTTGCGCCACATGCAGCTGTCATTGCCAAATTAACAAAATCCATTTCGTTCTTCGTTGTTCATTGCTCTGAAGACTGCCTTTCCGCTTGTTGCACATTGTCCAAGTTTCGAAGATTATATGCGCTAATCTCGCTCAAGTGAAAGCCTTATTTTGCGTACCAGGAGGACCTCGCCCCAGGCGAGTCGCAGTCTCGGCTGGAGTTCATTGCCTCTTATAGCAGCCGATCACTTGTCAAGGGAGGCGTGTCCGAACGTGGATGTATGACATCTCTTCCTCCAACGCCGAACATCACATTCCCTTAACCGACACTACGTCTGGCCTGGCGCCGTGCGGCCTGGTATGACCTCTGTGTTGGGATGGAATCACTCTAGGACAGCAGAGAAGTCGACTGCGCTGCCGATACCAACGCGGACGGATTACCGACCGGGCGCTGTGGGTCTGGGAAGAGCGCTCAGCGATGGATTCAACTCGAAGGTGCGCATGGCTACTGGCTCTAGTGCATGAGGATTGCTTGCTTATCTTCTTGCTCACAGTTTCCGCTTCCAATGCGGAGATTGACGGTAGAACCCACGCATACCAACGATTCGGATGAGTTGGTGCGTCCCTCAAACTTTTTGCAAATGGACTACTAAAGTGCGCTTTGATGCAGGATGGTCTTTCTGAGCTCTCGGAGCCTTCATCTGCCTTCTCTTCGCCCTCCCAACCCAATTCACCTCTTCCCAGTACTCCGTCAATGAATGCCCTCCCAGAACCCAGCGCTATTCCATCGAATCCTAAAGACACTGCCACCATAACCGCTCTTCTCGAACGCATCGAATCCGCAGAGACCGCCCAGCGCTCTGCAGAGGCCGAACGCGACGCGCTCCTCGCCTCTCAACACGACCTCACACAAACACTCGAAGCACGAGACGACGCCCTTTCAACGCTGGAGGTACAGCTCTCTCAGTCCAAGGACGAAGTCACAGAGCTGACAGCCAAAGTCAACGAGTTGAACACGACCAGCAGCGAGTTGATCGAGATGTCGAGGAGCTGGGAGGAGTACAAGAAGATTGGGGAGGAGTATAAGCGGATTGGCGATGTGCTCAAGGACGAGGTACACGTTCATCGCGCAGCTGCTCAGGATGCGGAGGGAAAAATCGAGGATCTGGAAAAGGCTTTGGCGCGTTGCAGGGAGGAGGTCGTGGAGGCAGAGAAGAAGGCTGGGGATCTGACAGGTGCTCTGGCGACGGCGAGGGAAGATATCGCAGCTCTCGAGCCTCTCAGGGAAGAGGTCACTTCCCTTCGTGCGGCTGCCAAGGACGCGGACCAGACCGCTCAAGATTTGAACGCAGCTCTCGAGCCTTTGAAGGAGGAAGTCGCCTTCCTTCGTGCGGTTGCCAAGGAAGCGGACGATAGCGTTCAGGACTTGAAGCGAGCTCTGGTCACATCGAAAGACGAGACAGCGGCTATGGAGTCGTCCATGACAGAGGTCGTTAACGCTCGACAACTGGAAATCGACTCCCTTCGTACCCAGCTGGAGGAGGAGCGCGTCACTGCTGAGGCTCTCAGGAAGGAGATAGCGTCTATCAAGGAAGCTCCCCACCCTGGACGATCCCAGGACGCCGTGCGGGTCAAGGAGTTGGAAATACAGTTAACTGCGTCCAAGGAAGAAGCTGCCTCTTTGAAGTCTTCCCTCAAAGAGGCCGCCAAGACGAAGAAGGCTGCGGTGGACGACTGCCTTGCCCTCAAGTCCAAATTGCGCGCGGAGCAGGGAGTCTCGGAGGGTCTGCGGAAGGACCTGGACGCCGTCAATGCTTCAAAGATCCGGATCGAGACAGGCAGCGCGTCTGTCAGGGCGCGGGTCAAGGAGCTGGAGCGAGCGCTCTCGATGTCGCAGCATGAACTGAGGACGCATTTGTGTCATGCTGCTGGGGAGCTGGATGTCATCCCAGACGTGGCTGGCGAGGAATCAGAATCAGATCTTGTCAGTGTCACTCCGGAACCCACTCATCTCGAAAGTCCTATCTCTCTATCTTCACCACTCCGCCCTCCTCCCATGCTATCGCCCACAATGTCCCGCTCTCCCACCGTATCGCCTACACCCTCCGCCTCGAGTTCCACACGACGCAAAAGCGGGATCCCGACCCCGGCGAAAGCCCACTTTGAGACGTGGAAGGAGAGAGAGGGCTCGAATTCTATCTCTTCGGGACCGGCACGACGTCGGCTAATATCAATAGACACTCCACCGTCCTCGGTACGGCCGTCGGATGTGGTGCGAAGTCGGCGAATATCCATGGAGACGCCGCTGAACCGTTCATTCAGCTCCCCATCCAGGTCCTTGGGCGTAGCACGAACGCCGAGTCGCAAGATATCGACAGAGACGCTTAGAGAATCTGATGGAAAGACAAAAGAGGGAGAGGAGGATGACAATGCCAAGTCGACTCCCCCCAAGCGGGAGAGCATGGTCAAGCGGCGCCTTACGGATATGCCACAGCGCCCTGCGACGTCCATGTCTTTTCGCCATTAGTGTTGTTTTTGACTGGGACTATATGCATTCTACTTACTTCGCTAATTATAATTCTCTGCAAGTTGCTTTCTATGTTTGCCTGCAAAGTCTAATATTGCGCCCGATCAAGACGCGTTCCGTCCGAATTTCATATCCGACAATCTCTTTCATAAACGACCATTGGCATTTACAAACGCTGTGTCTTTCCAAACGCACGTTTAACGACTGCAGCCATGCTAGAATGCTCAGAGGGTAACGAGATTTGCATTGGCTTGACCCATGATTGACCATTGCAGTAGACCGATCACGACAGGACACTGTGAATCATAGCGATGGAACGCCCAGCGTCGATGCGCCGAAGGTACGCAGTGTAAGATACGGTCGCTGCGGATGCTCAAGTTACCTGTAGACTCTTTCTGCGCGCTCTCCAAGCCCCGACTTTGGGGACACGACGCTAGTGGATCCCATCGTGAGTCTGGCAACACCTTTCCATGATAGTACCAACGCTGATGTTGTCTTTCGTACTCGAGTAGCTTGACGACGCCTGTCAATTTTCCGGCGACAACTTGAAGTCCTCTAACTCCCATGAACCCACTCTGGCCCCAGTCTATCAGCCGAATCCCCAGTGTCAACAATATAGCTCGTCTCTGCCTCTCATCCTGCCGTCTCTCATCTTGTCCTCTCCGCCTGTTCATGACCATGCACCAAACACTGCGAAGCGATTGTCAAACGATCCTACTCCTCATCCTCAAACCCTTGACCACCTCGAAAAAGCCGACCTTGCGGCTGGCCCATATAAGGAAGGGATCATTGCGGAATTGAGCGCCCTTTCAAGACAGCTAGGTGGACTCTGTGTCGAGAAGGAGGCACTCCTCGAACACGTGCAGGAGTTGGAGGATTCTCAGAAGTCCCTACGCGCCAGATGCTCGTCTTTCCAAAGGGACAACGAGCGCTTGAGACTGGTCCTTGTGGACAGGGAGCGTGTGGTGGACGAGTTGCTTCGGGAACAGCGAGGTTTGAAGCACTCTAGGGAAGCTCGTATGGAGTCCCTTCTGGAGGAGACGGGTGAGCTTCGACGGAAACTGGACGCTGCTGATGCGCGACACTTGGAGGAGGCCGGTAGCCTCAAATCGGCGGCCTCTGAGCGCTTGGAGGGTCGAACCCGCATGGAAGAATTGGAGGAGGCACTCGCTAGCTCGATGGACGAGAACATCGCGTTGGAGATAGCGATGAGTCAGGTGAATGCGGCGAGGGATGCTGCCGTTGACGACGTCAAGGCGATGGCGCTCAGGTGGCAGGAAGCAAAGAAGAGTGGCGATGGACTGAGGAAGGAACTGGACGTCGTTCTCGAAAGGGAAGAGGCGGCCCAAGACAGACACCTCGATGAAGTTCAAGTGCTTCGCGTCTTATGCGAGTTTCGGGTCCTGGACTTGGAGAAAGCGCGGGCCGCCTGGAAGAAGGAAGAAGCCACTTTGCATATCGTGATCGAGCAGGTGAACGCAGCCAGGGATCTAGCTGTTGAAGATCTCAAGACGGCTGCGCTTAAATGGCAGGACGAGGGCAATGATATGAGGGAGGTATTACGGGCCGTTATTGAAAGGGAAGACGCGTCTCGCGTGAAACACCTCGACGAGATGAGGCAAGTGACAGCGGAGATTGACACTCTTCGTGAGCAAGTGGCATCTTTTCAGGACGAGGAGAGGAAACAGGAGTCGACACGTCTGCTCTCGACTCTGAAGGATGAACTCGCCGCCCTCCAGATCTCACTGACTGAGGTCAAAACAGCACGGATGGCGGCCGTGGATGAGAACGTCCCCCTCGGAACCCAGCTCGTCAAGGAGAGGGCGATGGTGGATTTCCTCAAGGAAGATATCGCATCATACAAAAAGAGGGAGGTGGCACACCACATGCGCTCTTCATGCGACAACGAGACAATCGAGCGCCTGAACAAGAAGGTGAAGGAGACAGAGATAGCCTTGGCTACCTCGCAGGACACGATTCGCGACCTGAATATCTCTGTTGAGTCGATCACGGCAGCGAGGACGAATGCGGTCGAGGATTTTCTCACTCTGAACGCTGATCTGGACAAGGAGAAAAAGGCGGTGGCGAAGCTCAAGAGGGATCTGGAGACTTCGTACGAGGAAGAGTCTAAAGGTCGTCGCCAAATTGCCAGCCTTGAAAGAGAGGCAGCCCGTTTGACGAAAGCCTGCGCCGACGCTGACACAGCGTTGAGCGACGAGAGGGTCAAGGTGTCGAATTTGCAGCAACAGGTGGATGCTGCGAACGCCAGGGATGGCGCTTGGCGCTCTCGTGTCAGCAGCCTTGAGACGGACAAAACCGTTCTGAAGAAGAAGGTGAAGGAGCTGGAGAGGGCTTCGCTAAATCTGCACAATAACGTTGGGACTATGACGACAAAGCTCAACAATGCGGAGAAGGAAAGGGACACGGTGCTGGGCGAGTTGCGTGCACTTCGGCTCAAAATCGACGACGAGAAGGCGAAGGTGGTCAAATTGAGGGCGTCGACGGACGCTGGTCACGCCAGAGAGAATACCCATATAGCGGGCCTAAGCGTCTCAGCGAGAGGGCAGGGCGTTTCGATCAAGAAGGCTCAGGACTTGGAGAAGGCAAAACTCCCGACGGAGCTGGAGGATGTGAAGGCAACATTCACCAGGTTATTCCAATTGGATCCGCACTGGCAGCAAGGTTCTAGTTCGGAGTATCAGCGCAATATCTCTCGTCAATCCCGTCACTATAGATAGGTCAGAGTTACTAGACTCTCGTCAATACACAACGATTTACTGAAGTACGTCAATGTATCGCGTATCGTTCACCTGGTCCTCAACTTTCAAGCAAAGGACACGCTTTGAAGGTTGCCGACGAATGCCGCGGCAGCCCGACCAATTGCCAACTCGGAGTTTGAATTGTCCCTTGTTACTCTTCCTTCATCATTGAGACAGCTTGGTCTGCGACAAAGAGCCATTCCATCTATCCTTATGTCTCTATACCTGTTGATCCAGTGGCGCATACCTTTTCACAGAACATGATGCCGACGCCCGAAATGGTCTGGTAGGACACGATCACACCTCGATCATCCTTTTCATCCGTGTTTCTATTCTAACCACGCGCGACCTGCGCATCTCGCCGTGCCATTATGGCCACTCTGCCCTGGATAATCGAGGGCATTCAAGGTGAGAATGCTTCTCTTGGCTTTTTGGCTCTATTTACGCGTGAACACAGGGTTACAACCAAATGAAGGCGAGAACCTAAGGTATGGCGCCTTGGGGATCGGGATGCCACTCAATATGGTGGTGAGGAAACACCTGTTGTCTCCATAGACACACGTCTCATGACCATTCCAGTTGACGCCTAAGATCACCTTTCAAACGCCAATGTCGACCGACTTGGAAACAGATCTAGACGACGTGGTACGTGCAGCGAATTCGCCGAATGTCGATGCTGACACTGTAGGCCTTCAGGATGATGTCCCTAACAAACTTGCCGAATCCCCCCCTCTCGTCTGGCCCGTCTTCCTTACGACCTGTCCCTATCGTACAGCGCAGTCTTTCTCTACCCATTACCCCTGCCGCCTTCAATCATAACGCCCCATCGACGATTGCGAGTTTCATGCCATCCAATCCCAGCAATGCTATCATCGTCGCTCAACTAAGAGCTCGCGCCGCCAACGCAGAGTCGGCGCGCCATGATGCAGAAGCCGAACGTGACGCCATGTTCGAGCTCGCTCGCACGCTCAGGATGGAGGTATCCAACTCCGCGATGACCAAAGACGCAATGGTAGCTGAAATGAGTAACCTCTCGAAGCAGATAGGCGAGCTTTGTGCCGAGAAGCAAGGCCTATCTGAGCGTAATGCAGTGCTCAAGGGACGCATCCAGGAGCTGGAGGAGGACGGCGACGTGATGCGTCAGGAAAACTCGTCCCTTCTCGCGGAGAAAAACGCTATTGCTCGGACGCAGGAGGAACTGGCTCATGACCTTCAGCTTCTCAAGGACGCACATGCTATCCAGGTCGACTCTCTGCAGCAGGACCTTCACATCTTAACGACGTCCAAGGCTCAAGTCAGCCAGGAACTTGATGAGATCAGAGTAGTCTCATCTGACCAAGCTTTACGGCTACAGGAAATGGAGAAGAGCCTCCTTGTCTCGAAAGAGCAGATTATGGACCTGGAGGTCGCTGTTGCAGAACTCACCGATGCGAAGCTGGTCGCGATAGATGAAGCAGAAACCCTTTCCATCAAGTTGCAGGAGCAGACGAAGCTTTTTGCCGACCTGAGGCATCACTTGGGAGGACGAGTGGCCGAACTGCAAGGCGATCTGTCTTTGAAGAAGGCGGAGTTCTTGACGATGAAGGCTTCCTTGGCGGAGGTCACTCAGTCGAAGGCCATGGCACAGGAAGAATTGGCGGATCTGGCCTCGAAGTTGACGCAGAAGAGGAGGGCTGCGGAGGAGCTGAAGAGGGAGGTCGAGGCAGGCACCCGTCGCTCCGAAGGTCTGGAAGAGAAGATACGGGCATCGGAAAGCGCGCTGGCTGCTTCGAGAGAGGACGTCGCGAAAATGAAGCTGTCCGTCACGGACGTCAACGATGCCTTGAGAGCCGCTGTGAACGAGAACTCCAGGCTGTCCTCGGAATATCAGAAGGAACGGGCCGCTGCGAGGTCATTCGACAGGGAACTATCCTCAGCGCAGGCCAGGGAGGTCGATTTGCGCACGCGGTCCGCCGAGGACGCCGAGGCGAATCGATTCTTGACTAGGAGGATGGACGAAGTCCAGCGGGCTCTTGCCGAATCGAAGGATAGGAACGCCGCGATGAAGATCTCCATGGCCGAGATCGCTACCGCACGAGCGACGGCTGTCGGCCAGCTCACCACTACGGACGCCAAGTTGATCGAGGAGCGAAACACGGTATTGCGCGTCAGAGCGAGGGAACATACACTGGTCACTCGGGTCGCTGTGCTGGAAGGGAAGCTCAAGGATCTGCGAGCAGACGTGGTGAAAGCCAAAGGGGAGAGCGCTGCTCTCAAGACTAGACAGACACGCGACCAGGAGCAGGCGAACAGTCAAGTCGCGCAGCTGCGGGTCCAACTCAATGAGCTGCAGAGGCGCGCAGAGTCGGTTCCCTATTCCTCTGCCTTGCTTCCTCCCTCGCAGCGCCACCACAGTCCGTTGCAGCCATCTCGGGCTGTTCTACCGCGTCAGGGCTCGGCCGCCAGTTTAGTATCAAACGCCGGCTCGGGGACGGATATCACAGCAGGGTCTTTTCCTCAGTGGCAAACGTTGGTGAAAAAGGAGATGAAACGCTGCAAAGCGCGAGATGAACTTTACTGGCCGTCGCCATGGACGGATGCCCAGGCCGTGTCCCGCTTCCAATTCGTCCTTCACGAATTTGCCCTGCTCTCTTTCACCGTCGACCGCCAGCCGCTCACCATCCTCAGTGTTCCTTGGCCCACGCTGAAAGAGCCTAACGCTATCGCCGATGTCGTGTGGGCAGACGTAGAATCGTTCTTCGGTTATGCGAAGGGTATGGTGTCCAGGGAAGAGTATCATCTCATGCTCAGCAAGGCGAAGGTTGTCTTTCACCCGGACAAGTGGAGAGCACGTCGGTTGCTCGATTCCGTGCTTGATGAGAAGAAGAAGGCCGATTTGGAGAGGATGGATAACCAGGTTTCGCAGGCGATCAATTCTCTCTCTTTGCGATAGGCTGGAGGGGATCAGTTGTACATATTATGGACTAGTAGTCCTCATGTAGCACACGTAGCATAGATCGATACTATACAAGTCCGAGAAACGTAGATAATCCGTACAGTACGCAACTGTTAGCAATACTATACAACATAGATGTAGATGTCCAACATAGGGGGTAACAGAGTTGTTGTGATGCGTGGCAAAGAAAGCGAGCAGGAATACAGTCCAATCAGTAATCATCATCAGATTCATCCGAATCCACCAGTCCGTCGCTTTCCTCCAAGGCACCAGGCAGCATCAACGCGATATCCAACCCCTTGTCTTTCCACTTGTCAATCAGCTCCACGTCCCCCGTCGTAAGACGATATTCATCTTTGTGCCACGGACGATTCAGACGGACCGCTATACGACGGAGCTTCGCGACTCGATCGGACCCGCCGTCCCAGCGGCTCTGGACCATACGCAAGAGGACGGGGGACGTGCACATGGCGATGCGTTTGTGCCCCATGGCGTCGTAGAGCACCAAGATTTCGAGTGAAGGAAGGAGAGTGGGCTCGTGCTTGACCGGGATGAGAGCGGCGAAAAGACCCTCGAGAAGACCTGCGTGGGTACACCGATACCCGATATGCAGACGCCGCAGCTGCGACAACGTCCCCAAAGCCGCCTCCATCTCGCCGCCAGGTTCGATGTTGTGGATATGGAGCGATGTGAGAACGCAGCGCGACCGGAAGATGAAATCGGAGAAGACGATGAGGGAGCGAACGGTGTTGACGTGGACGTCAAGTGTACTGTCCAGCTTCATCTTCAGCGAATGCAGCGAGGGGAGTGTGAAGATAGACAGCTGCTCGGACCACCCGGTCCACTGGCGTAACGTCGGTATGCTAATTTTGTCCTGCGGCACGTCATGCAGGAACTGAATGCACTTCAGCCGGCGCAGGCTGACGGCTTTCTGGATGACGTCCAGTTGCAAGTCGGATTCGAGGCGGAGGGAGCCGAAGCAGAGGCTGGTCACGTTTTCCCAGTGCAGCTTTGCGGGGGACGGGTCGCGGAAGCCGTGGAATGTGACGCTTCGGAGATGGGGGGCAGAGGCGAAGAGGTCGAGTGTGCATGGCGTACGCTCCCATTTCGGACCGTCCTTGAGGATGTGGAGCTCCAAGCGCTCGAGCATGGGGAGTGGTTCCCTCAGCGCGTTGATGCGCCACGTCACGAAGCCGCATGTTCGTATGTCGACGCGGAGGCTGCGCCAGTGCGATGTGTGGGCTAGGAGCAGATACCACAGATGGTGGTCTGTGAAGTCCGCGTCCTCGCTGTACGCAACCGTCAGAGGATAATCCTGCGAGTGACGAAGCACGGTCCGTAGGCGAGCCATGTCGCCACTTCCCACATTCTGCCAATTCGTGACGTCTATATCCGACCACAGTTCGTGGCGCGCCAGAGCAAGATTACGCCACCTTCGACATACCCTGGACATGGTGAGTACACCGTCGTGCGTGTTCCGTGGGTCCGTGTAAGGATCTGTTCTGTACATCGAAAGCACGCGCTCGAAGACGTCCAGCAGGATCTCGTTGGGGAGTTGTCGAACTGCTGCAGTGCGCAGTATGCGTTTCTGTGTCTCGATGATCGTCTGCAGGTCCTGCCGGTGTTGTCGGGTCTGCAGGAGTTCCTGGAACAGTTTTTCCTCGCGTTTTCCGAGGGCAGCCTCCTCTACCTCGTTGGCACGCAAATCATCCTGGAGGCCGGTCAAGTCGGAGGGCGAAAACTCTCGGTTGCTGTCGAGCAAGGACAAAAGCTGGTCTTTATGATCTTGCATCTC
Organism: Strobilurus stephanocystis; assembly: GCA_019915075.1. Taxonomy (NCBI): domain Eukaryota; kingdom Fungi; phylum Basidiomycota; class Agaricomycetes; order Agaricales; family Physalacriaceae; genus Strobilurus; species Strobilurus stephanocystis. The sequence continues at coordinate 228,212 of JAHLMI010000015.1, forward strand.
GTCCACGTCGATCTGGGTCGTCCGTTCCACAGGGCAGCGTCCTGAGGGAGCGGTGCCAAAAAGAAAAAGACTTGCGAACGCTAACAAAGTCGAGTGAGACCATGGCGGTGGCAGTTGAGATGAAACCGACCCTATTGGGCGCCCAACGGAGGAACCTGGCGCTTGCTGTTGAGGGAACGATCAAGGACGCTGCGCGTCCCTGACACACCATCATCATCGGAACCTGCGGTCCGACTTATAGGCCGGCCCACGCGGTACACTGTGACTACATAAAGCTTGGACTGCTCGAAGAATGCTATATGGTTAGCTATGCAAGAGTAACCGATGCTGGTCCAGGCGACTGAAGATGAGGTTCGTTCTTATTTCACCAGCCGCGACGATCCTAACATGCTGCGGTAATTTCAAGTTCGATCGGACCGCAGTCTTATGTGTCGGGCACGAAGGACGTCATATAGTCCTGGCGAGGATGTAGACAATTCCGATGATGATGAACGAGTTCAAGGCGAGATCATGAAGCAAGAATCCCACCAGCAGCCGCTGAATACTATTCAAAGCACTGATGGACTTGTCAATTTCCGACTGGCTTGGCTCTGACCTGTATCTGAAGATACTGGGTACAACTCTTCGCCACAAGTCGGTAGATACACTGTGGTTGCAGTGCAACCGTTGATGAACAGTTCGAGGTATGAATTCGTTTCTGTCCCGTCAGATCCTGATTTCGTTACTGCGCAGCATAATACCTATCGTTCATAGCTGTCCAGGAGTTGTCCCCATAGTCGTCTGACGCATACTCAATGTCATCGTACTGCATCTCAGAATCCGAAGGTTCGCTCCCATAATCATCATCCTCGTCAAATTCGCTTCCCAGTGACTCTCGCGCTTTGTCGCGGTTATGCTCCCGCCTTTCGATGCGGATCTGCTTCTTCCAGTACCCCTCAGGTGGCTCGTAGCCGTCATCGCCTGCGTTCGCAGAGATTCCAGGGTCAATATCCTCCTCCGAATGCAGATTTTAGATGCAGGGCGCATGCAAAGATTGTCATACCTCTCGTTCAGAAAGGTCTGAGGCGTCCTGAGGCTCATTGCCGTGGTATATCTGCTCCGAGTTGTACAGCCCGTGTTGCCCCGCGAGATCCGCCAGTGTTCGAGCTCTATCTTTTTTGGCGAAGAATTGTGCAACACTGTCTTTCCAGTAGGTGGCCCCGGCGCCACTCGGCTGCTCTATAAGCGTAGCCAAGGCCTGTGTGTACATCATCGAATGGCGCAAACAACAGGGATGAACGCATTGCTACATACAATGATCTCAGAGAGGAGGTACTTGTAGTTCCCGACGAGTGTCATTTGAGCGGACCACTCGATAATCTCTTCTTTTGAGAGCTGACGATAGGAGCAATCATTGAAAGTCTCCGAGATGAACAGAAAGGTGCCGTACCCTGAAGAACCTGATACTGTCTTCCATAGTTATCACTTTGGATCCATAGTGGTCGATACCTAAGGCCTTGAAGTCCTTTGGACCGGAAGGCGCACTTGCGACCTTGCTCTTCATCGGCTTGGAAGGCGTTCCGCCGATTTTCCTCTTGGTAGCAGAAGTCGTGTTAGTCGCGGATGTGCCTATCTTGTCTGACTCTGACTCTGACTTTGACGCGTCATCCGACGCGTCTTCTGCTGCCTTGGACGCGTCTTCCTCAGCTTTTGCCTTGAGAGCAGCTAGTTTGCGAGCATATGGCGATAGGGCGTTGCTGGGAGCCTTGGTGGGAGATTTTGGCATGTTGCTGGGAGATGGGAGGGAGAGATAAGAGCCCTGCGACCCGGGAATATGTCCTACAGTTCTAGCCGCGGCACTGCGGCCTGGCGGAGGAAGCGCCGACTGAGTCAATTCGTCCGTCCAAGATGTATCCACTATTTGATCCTCCGTGTCCATCTGCTCGGTTGCACGAGCCCGCGGATTTGGACAAGAATATGTGATGTACAGGCAGCAAAGCGAACTGCTGTACGCAACATTGTCTCTGACCTTATCGATCGTCACGTTCATGTCCCAAAAGGGAACTTTCGTGCGGCTTTATCGGCGTTAACCGCTTGTTCACGAACGACGACCAGTGTTGAAAATGCTCACTAGTGAGTGCAGATGTGGCGAGTCTAACACTTGGTGGGCCCATTATTTCTACTTCAAACTCGATTCGTATACCGCCTGCCAAGAAGAGAATCATTCTAGTTCTCGAGCGATTGCATCGTCGCTGTATAACGCGGTATGTGTGGCTTGAGAATCGATCCCTTTAATGCTTAGGCAACGTCTTCATTAGGTGTCCACTTGGTGCCATGAGACGAATACACTCTGGGTGTCTGGAGTCGTTTGCCGCTTATTTTGGCATACCGTCTCCGAGCCTGGATCGCAGTCGCCCGTGGCCAGCTCTCCAGCTACAACATAGAATCCTTGAAAAGAGCCCAGGCAAGGTCCTTGTTGACGTGAAAAAGCGCTTGATGCTTTCTGGCTAGATCCCTGTCAATTCCCGACGTTGCGCAACGGATGTCGTCGTTCGACCTTCGCTTCAAGGCGTTGTGGGTTGAGTATGGAAAGGAGGATATCATGGATAGGCGATAAGATGGAGGTAGTAGAGGGAGGGGAAAGCGAGCCTGCGCGTCTCAAGTACGTCCGTTGCTCGTTGCTTATTGCGTACTCATAACCATTGCTCAGGTCATCATCAATTGGCTCCGACCATACCACCTTCCAGGCTGCTGTGGCCATTCAATCTATCCTTCTCTCACGATCACCGATAAGATTGCCACGCCGCAAAAGGGCGACTTGGTTTCACGCCTGGCCTCTCTCGCGTCCCTTGGTCTTAGCAGCTGTTATTCCGCTCTTGCCTTTCTCTAAAGACGTTTTGCACGCAGGCTGAAACAGGTCAAGAGCATACTTACACGTCTCTCAAGCGTGTCCTCCGGTACCTCCGATCATATTCCGGAGGTGTGAGGATGTAAATTTGGCTACATGGCAATTGGATAGCGAGGCACCGGGATCGGATGGTATACTAAAGGCAGTCTCAATGAACACTGACTCAACAAGAGTTGTGCGGCTGAAGGTCAAATTCTGTGCTCAGGACGCACGAACGCTAGACAGCGTATGATCCTGGCGTCATTTGAGGGGTCTGGGTGCGGTTCTGCGAGACGCGGAACCGGGAGATCGTGGCGAGTCTCTCACATCTAGTTCAACGCATCATCCTGACCAATTCGTCCTACCAAACAGCGCCAACTGGTAGCCTCGTCACCAAACTGGCCTCGACTCGAGAGCATCACATTTCTGCGGCGTAGCTTGCCGGATGATGATGCTTGGGTAGGGTGTGTATTTTCTTCTTCTGAGTCTCGAAATCGTAACATGTCTGTCGGACCTTCTTGTCCACTTGCATTCTTCATTGCTCATCGGATGTTCTATCCCTCCCTTTCTTCTATTGCTCCTCGAATGAATGGATGGAGATGAAGTGCAAGGTGCAAGTGGTCGTCATTCTATGATGAGCTAATATGGCAAGAAAGGTTGGCTCTCGAACATGAATTCTCGAGCGAAGCCTGTTGCACTCACGAGATCAACAGAGAAGATCATTATAGCTTCCGAAGGGCAAGCCAGCTCCGGAAGTGTCTAATGCCACGAGCGGTGAATTGTATTGTGTCAAAGGTTGAACGCCGGAAGGCAATTGCGCCACAATGTGCCTGTAGCTCAGGGCCGATCTCCGGTCAGCTATGTGAAGGTTGGTCTTCGTAAGTAAAGCGCGTACATGCCATGAACGCAGGCCCACAGCCATGAGCGACTTTCTGCGAGCGAGTATGTCTTAGCCTTGCTCTTCTTTTGGTGATTACCGACATGTCATGCTAGTCCGGCTTCCAATCAGTGATTGATCCTCGTCACAATGAAAATCGCGTAACAAAAGCGTGGGCTCATGTGAGTGACTCTCTGCGAGGGGTATCTCGCAAACCAGGACCTTGTCCTCCTTCTGGCAATGACTAACTTGTCTTGACATGTTATGCCTTCTTGACCCGAATGATGATGTTTGGGGTGCATGCCGTCACCCTTGAACTTGATACGTCTCCTAGGGGCCGCTCCATGTACATTGAATCTTATCACATTGCCCTGTGGCCTGCGGATGCAGATCGCGTCTAAAGCAGTCATCTGGACAATACTTGAGACGCTTCTCATACTCACGCTGTCGCATCGGTAGCATGGCCTGTTCTCGCTGCACCATATATAACTACCAAGATTCGCCGATGCTATAAGGTTTATCAAGCTCCTGCTCATCATGGACCCTTATAACCACTGGACGGACGTTGGGGCCAAATACGGTGATGTTGCGCAAGCAAAGATGGATTCAGAAGTATCCTGGTGGTCCGAAGTATGTCTTCCGCTCCTCATTTCTATTATGTTGTTTGGTGACTTCAGATCAGGAAGATAGCGCTTCGACCTCGTCTTCTCCGCTGATGAGCCCAATGACCTCGGCGCCGACGAGCCCTGGCTCACCTCTTTGTCCGCACTCACCTGAGGTACATAATCATTATTCGCTCGCATCAAACCAGTTCTGACAGCAAAGCAGCATTATTCCTTCACTTCGTGGGCACCGCCTAACCGCCTGGACACACTCGACTCCGTAAGATTCCACAAGAACTTTCGTTATGGTATCTTCAGCCCCAACTTCCGTCTGATAACCTCCGACCACGTCCTGTACCATGTCCATCGCCAGGCCCTCCACCGCAGCTCGGATAACATGTTCAATCACCTTCTTCTCAGCGACAACTACGCCTTCGTCCCTGAGAAGTCCTCCATCCTGGCTATAATACTGTATACCATATACGACATGTCCTTTGGGACTCAAACGGACACCTTCCGCCCGTCGCTCATCGCCCTCATCAGCACGTTGCGCACCGCATTTCCGCAGTATGGTCTCGTTCCGAACGCCTACGTTAGCCCAAGAACGCACATCTACGAGGCTATCCTCAGCCAGGCGCCCCTCGCGCCTGTCCTCGTCTACACTTTTGCTGCCAAGTTCGGACTCGACGAACTGGCCGTCGCCACGTCCAGCTACCTCCTCGCATCCAATCTCAATGATATAACCCATGACGTGGGGCGGACGATAGGACCGCACTACCTACAGCGTCTGTGCAATCTGCACATGCGTCGGACACGGGTTTTGGAGAGCATCCTCCTTCGTCCACTGGATATGCACTCGCCGACGAGAAAGTGCCCGTTGGGAGACCAGCAGCAAAAGACGGCCAAATGGAAAGTGGTAACAGCCTCGTTGGTGTTTTCGCCTGATATGCGACCCGGTGAGTCTCCGTTTCCTGTTGAAATTTTCGCTCTGAGCGCATGACTTGGGGAGAAGACATGACCTGTGAAACTATAGATAGCGCGTATCGGGCCGTTGTGGAGGAAGAGACAAAATGCACGAAGTGTAAAGAAGACATGGTGCGGCAAGTTAAGACGGCCATTGTCGATTGGACGAAAGAGAAGGTGAGCTGTCATTCGTTCAAGGTATTGGGTCCTGAAGCGGCGTGTCACCAGCGGACGATTTAGTTAACAAGTTGGTAGTATTGGATATTTGTACCGTTCGAGAGGACTTTGGAGTAGATACATAGTCTAAATACACGAGTCATACCTTGTTGGTGGCTGATGTAGTTATAGAATTGTTGGCACTGGCTCATCGGCGGATCTTTACCCGTGCTCATGTTTCACGAACGTCTTACCATGCTAGTCGTTCCTCAAGCCTGATCTTCGGCGTCGTTATGAGGACCTGGCAATACTGAAATCAAGTAAGAGCATCGCAGCCGGCCTTGGCTAATCAAGTGTGTTCAGCGCGTACGCGACTTCGAGGTAAGTCGGCGCAGCTGGAAAGGGTTCAACCCAAAAATGGATTGCATCCGGCATTATCCGGACCTGCTTTTTCTTTCCCCATCAACATCGAAACACTTCTGTCTTTGCCTGCTCTTGCCCACGATGGTTGCATCTGACCATTACTGCGGTGGTGCTCGCTGATAACGACTCAATTGTGTCCTCACGTTCTGCGGAGCAGAGGTCACTGTGTGATTGTTACCGTATATGTCGTCCTACTAAGTACAAGCCCACATCAGTGGATTCGCATTGTCATGCTTGTAGAGGGAACAAAGCCGAAAGGGGAACAACCAGGTCAATTTCTTGCCCCCATCCGTTTCGAAGTGATCTGAACTGAACAACGGTTCACAGCTCAAGGCTGCCTTTCTCACCAAACGCGACCGCATGACTTGTGTACTACATACTAGCGCGTAACGCGTTGTCACTCCCCGACGTGTGGCGTAAGGAATGGCGGAGCTACTCTATGGACTGTGAACGCGGCGTGCTTGGGGTCGACTCGATTGACCAAGACATGGTGGGTGACGCTGCTCATCCTGATCGACCTACTCAAACAGCGTTAGGCCGTGAGCGTCTGCATAGAGACTGGCACGTCGCGCATGAAGTAGCGATGCCGGCTCTCCGGCACGATTTGGCCTCGGAGAATTCGCCATTGAATGTGCGCTCCACATCCCAGTTCATTGGTCTCTGGCGATCATACGCCTCTTAGATCAAGTTGATTGGTAGACTCTTTCCCACAGGCACGCCACCATACTCAGTACACACCTCCAGCTCAGTGTGGCGGCAGGGCCCAGTGACAATTTCACGCGCCCTTTGGGGGTAGTCATCTTTTGGCTCCCAACCACTTAAGACCAATCCCGCTCCATTGCCTTCACCCTTGCGACGATGATTGACCACGAGAGACAAGCCCACTCTGAACCACGTCCTCGCGTTAGAGTTGTGTCTTAGTCTTATGCACACTCGTCGTCGGCGCGCTGATGGTTGTGATGTACTGTAATGGTGTTGATTTTCCAACCGGGGCTGAAAAGGACGCAAGGGACGGCAATATGTAGTCTTGACTGGTCGAAGGCGAGAGCTGAGGCTCGTACCCATATTCGCTTGATATCGAACCACTCATTCACGTTCAAACAGGACTCGGTTAGAGATCTCCCGACTGGCGCTGGTCAAGGGGACAGGGAGGTCGATCCCATGTGGGGACCGAGTTCGAGCGATCCCAACGATCAGGGTTGAAAGACAAAGAGGGAAGCTGATCCTGGCCGGGGTGGACGCGACCTCAATCTGTACGAGGCAGAAGGAGGTTAGTGGATGGAGTGGACGCGATGTCGAGCTGCCTACGGGTGCCGGTATGGGAAAGAGGAACGACGACACTGTTAGGACAGGGGACTCAAGGATCGGAAGGAGAGCAGCAGACACTGGTATGGGCGGACCAGGGGTACCCGCGCCGTAAGCCAAAACTTCTTTCCGTATGTTCATGAATTCATAGCCAGTCAGGTTTCATGTCGAAGGAACATCAGTGAATCAGCGAAAGTATGACGGGAATGTCACATACCCGCCATACCCAAATACTCGGGTATGTACCCATACCTGAACCTCATCCGTCGACGACCGCCAGGTATGTAGACATACCCAATCACATACCCACTACATACCAGCTACATACATACATCCATACCCATTATACTACTGCTACAGCCTCTCAAAATCACACTGGTAGTAATGGCAAAGCAGCATTGTATTGGAAACTGACGGGACGGCTACTACATAGTGTGGTACAAGCTAGAGTGAATCGACGCGTACTTCCCAATACGACTGTGCTCCTCCGCCTCCATATCCCGCCCCGTGAGTGTGTGCTCGGCGGTCGCTGTCGTCAGTATCTTGTGTCATTCACTTCGATTCTCGTGCTGTCTCCGCGGTCCTCGTCGTTTACCTCCTTGGCGTTGCCTGTCAGCGCCCATTTTCGTCGTCGACATGCTGTGGTGGCACTTGGGGGTGGGTGCCCATCGTCGTTGACATTGGGGTATCGTCGGGTCGCTGGTGCTCGTCGTCCTCATCGATGCCCGTCGATGTCCTCGAGTTCGCTCGCGTGTTCGCCATGGAGTTCGTGCCCCGGTGCCCGTTTGTGATCTAGTTCGTCCCAGCGTCGTCATTCGAGTTCGTCCCAGCGTCGTCTTCGGGTTCGTCCCAGCGGCGTCGTCTAGTTCGTACTCGTCATCATCGTTGGATTGGCTCCGGTCGTCGTCATCGCGGTCATCGTCGTTCGTCTGCTGGGCATCGTGCTCGTCGTCTTCACTGCTCAATCATCGTCGGGTTCATGGCCATCGTCCTCCGTCTCATGGTTATCCTCTGTAGCTGTCGTGGTTGTGTTTGTCATCCTAGTGGTTGCTGAGGGGTCGTGGGCTGGTACGACTGAGTGGTCGTGGGAGGAGGAAACAAAAAATCCCAAGTGGGCTGATTCGGAAAATCCAAGATGCACGTGTATTGCGCGATCGGCGCACGGACCCGATCGAAAGTCGGACTTGTCGCAATTTTTTGATCCTCGATGATACTTACCTGCTCCTCGCCGTGCACACGCTTGGTCCCGCGATAACGACGCCGACACGACAAAACATATTGCAGGAAGTGGTCATGCTACTGAGAACTATATTACGGGGATTTCTGTTACATGCAACAATGCTCAAAATGTTAAATATTGCATCTGACATGCCGCTTGCGACAGTGCGACTTGTGAAGAAATATATAAGGTATGGGGAAATTTCGAAGTATGAGAAACTTTGAGGGTATGCAAAGGGTATGAGCGAGTATGTGTAATTTCCCCATACCTGCCATACCCGTCATACCCTCCCATGCTTTCGGAGATTTACTGATGAAGCGCAGAGGATAGCCCGAGTGATTTCTATCTGGCTTCGTGAACCCGGATGGTGAAGTACTAAGGACTGACAAAGCCTACTGACTAGCGCCTGATGTTGTCACTTTCTGTATACGAATATTCTTGTTTTCGCTTCAATTCGGCGTGACGAAGGGTGTCAGTCTCGTTTGTCGGGGCATGTGCCAAACAGGGAAGGTGCTGAGCTCCCTAAATTTCTTCCAGGTTTTCAGCGCTTGCCTAGGCCCTTCACGCCACATGCGCTCTTGTCCTTCACAGTCGTTGGGCGGCAGACGCGATAAATGAGCGCTATTCATATCATGGCTTTACCTCCTGCTCTGAAACGACGTCTGTGTTTTGGCATGGTCTTGTGAACTCCCCTCGATGGAAGCGCGCATTTGGGATCCTACCTCGAACTACTCCACCTCAGGCTCTCATTCGTTTCTGGGCAGCGCTCTCCGGGCTCCTGGAGAATAAACAAATTCACTAGTATTATCTGGCCTCCAGCGAAATATCAATGTGAGCGCTATTCCGAGTATTTCTATTCAGTGTGGCGTTCTTGTCGGATAACCTTGACTTGAAAAGCTGGGTAGTCCGCTTACAACTCCGTCCAGTTCATCCTACTTAAGAGGACGATTTTTTTGCATCTCTACCACCCAAACAACGATGAACGACTACGAGAAACAAGCCTCTTTCGAGCCGGCTCAGCGCCGTGGTCGTCGTGCCAACGTAGTAATCATGGTCTGGTTGACTCTCACATTCGGCACGCTCTTGACGGTGCTGCACTGCCGTGATGGCAGCAACGGTGTCGGTATGAGGGTCCGTGATCAGCGTCTTTCTTCATCATCGACTTGACGAACTCACGTTTTCTGTTCTCTAGATCTGGGCAGAGCGTGTCATGGTGCCAGAGCCTAAGGTCCTTATCTTTCATACTCTCTTCAAAAGTGACTCACACTCACTCAGGTGTTGACCTTCGATGATATTGTTCATATGAAGCACGAGTTGGATATCGGCTGTCGTAGCCTCGAAGTCGCGGTGTGTATATCCGCCACGCGTTCTGTGATATTCACGCTCAATAATGAACAGGCCCGCGAAGCTGACCTCGGCCTCGATGAAGCTACACTACGGAAGATCTGCGCCCAACAAGACGTATGTTCAAATTTCTTCCTTTCCTCGCAGATCACTGATTGCGTGGAATGTGTAATATACAGAACTCAGACAAGAAGGAATGGGAGGTTAACGGACGAAGAGAGCTGGCTGGCATTCCTGATCCTGGACGCAGAGAACTGGCGGGGATTCCTGACCCTGGACGCAGAGAGGTGGCGGGAATTCCTGCGCCTTCACGGAGAGAGCTAGCGGGCATTCCTGAGCCTGGACGAAGAGAGCTGGCGGGCATTCCTGATCCTGGACGGAGAGAGCTGGCGGACATTCCTGATCCTGGGCGGAGAGAGCTGGCAGGCATTCCTGATCCTGGACGAAGAGAGCTGGCGGGCATTCCTGATCCTGGGCGGAGAGAGCTGGCAGGCATTCCTGATCCTGGGCGGAGAGAGCTGGCAGGCATTCCTGATCCTGGACGGAGAGCGCCAAATTACTATCTCCCTCCATGGGCCAGGGCGAAGGGAGCTGGCGACATTCCTGAGCCCGGGCAAAGTACGTCAGAACCTAAGCTGGCGGCTGTTCCTGCGCCTGGACGAAGAAAGCTGGCGGGGGGTCTTGCGCCTGGGCGCAGAGAGCTGGAGGACATTCCTGAGCCCGGACGGAGAGAGTTGGCTTACCCTCCCTGGGCCTGGACGAAGGGAGCTGGCGACAGTCCTGAGCCCGAGCAACGTACGTCGAAACCTTTCTCTATATCCCTCCATAACTGCTGATCTGGCAGCCTTCAGGTGAAGAAAGTCCAGACGAAGGCGAATGCAATGAGCCTGACTGGCAACGAGGCACCCACAACGATAACTCGACAACAGTTGCTTAGCAGGTACAAGGGATGGGCACCGAGCTCTACTCTCTAATTAGGACGTCGTATTTCTCTGCATGTACTATATTATGAATGAGTGATTCAACCCTGGTTTATACTGCTACTGCGCTGAAGTGCTCGAATTCAGCTGTAGGTCGCTCCAATGTACTAATTACTACTTTCACAAATTCTTAGTATGATCCCGGATGGCAAAGTAGTCAAGGACTGATGAGTGGATAGTCGAAGTATACATATCATATCGGACTAGCACAGACCTGCTGCGTCACTGGTGACCCGGCGCGCTCTACTTTCGACTGTCAAGTTTCCACCTTGGCTAGTCAATGTACGCCACATCCGTTGTTGTCCATTACAGTCGATGAGCGCTAAGCACGATGCTTGACTGACTTTGCTAACATGTCGTCACCTCCTGAATTCTGCTCGGCGACGAATGCTGCGTCTTGAGTTCTTTCTTGCGGGCGAAATGGATTCCGGCAACAACATGACCGTACGTCAAACTTTCCTGGTTATACTACGACCTTTGAGCCGGCAGCCTCTAGGCTTTAGAGGGTGAAGACCATAGCGGAAAGCGGTGCGTCCGACTGGCAACAAAGTACTCGCAATGATGGACGCTGGCTGAGAGAATACAAGGGATAAGCGCTGGTCTCTTACATGAACGTTAGTTATTCTTGCATGTACCAGTAAATATACTCCCAGTCAGCCTCCACTGCGCTGAGGTGCTCGAAGTCGGGTTGTTGATTGCTTCAATCCAGTACATCGATGCCGATGGATTTGGGCCATGGCCCATGGACTGCATCGGCATTCGGCGATGCGCATGTTCGGCATTGTCCGGGCCTGCTTTTTCTTCCCCATCGACATCAGGCTAGGCCACTTCTGCGTCTGCCAAGACGGACGCATATGCAATCGACCATTACTGTGGTAGTGTTCGTCGGCCACAACTCGCTTGCAGTCTCACCTCCCGCGGTGCGAGAAACAACCAAGTGCAATATGTCGACCCCACTTCAAGCCACTGCCAGTAGAATTTATATTACCATGCCTGTGGAGGCAAGCAAGCCGACTGGAGGCAAAAGCCAGGTAAATAAGGTCTTTGTCTATACCCGTGTCTATGCGATCTGAACCACTGTTTATCCTTCAAAGCTTGTGACTGCCTTTCCTCCGCATACCATTCAATAATCAACACATCGACGCGACTATAATCGACTTTGCTCAACCTGCGTGCCAGCAACGCGTGACGCGCTGTTATTTGCCGGCGTGTGGTAAAGAAACGGCGGACCTACTCACTAGACAACTGTTACGGACCTGGCGTGTTACAGGTCTCGGGCCCGACTGAGTTGACGGATTCCTCGTGCGTCGCGCTCGTTGTCATTAATAATCCCTGAAACAGCGTCAACATTTTACATAGAGATGGGCCCGGCACGCATAGTTTAATGGCGCCAGTCCTCCGTCATACGAAGATCATACTTCCAAAGATCGCCCCTGGAGTTTCACGCCTAATCTCGTAGGCCTCACGTTCACAAATATCTTCACATCATCCGCGCAGACACGCCAGCTGGAAGCGCCATCCTCGGTACACATCCTCAATTCAACGTAGCGGCAGGGCTCAGCGACATTTTCTTGCTCCTCCGGGGGCAGTCATCTCTTGGCTTCAACCTACTTAAGATTCATCGCTCCATCGCCTTCACTCATGCGACTATGATCGACTACGACAGACAAGACTCCTCTGAAGCACGTCTTCGCCTCAGAATTGTTTCGCCGTCTTTTGCATACTCACACTCACTGCGCTGATGGCTGTGTTGCACCGACACGGTGTCAATGTGGGCGATATCGCCGCCGATCTCCCAATCGGGGCGGAAAGGGCGCAAAAGACGGCAACAGTTCTGACTGGTCGAAGGCGAGAGCTAAGGTAAGGACTTCATTGTCCGCTCAGCACTTCACTTACGCTCAAGCAGGACTCGGCGAGAGAATCTGCGACCGGCGCTGGAAAAAGACAAGGGAGGCTATCAGCATCTGGGGCGTGAGTTCGAGTGATCCTCACGATCGGGCGAGACAAAGAGGGAAGCTGCTACTGGCTGGGCTGGACGCGGCGTCAATCCGGATGAGACAGAGAGCGATACACTGGAGTGGGGCAAGACGAAGTGGGAAGCTGACAGTGAGAGGGCTGCACGCGACGTCGAGTTCGATGACTCTCCCACCGGTGCCGGCGAGGGAAAGGAAAACGTCGATTTCATCCGGAATGGGGGGCTATGGGATCGAAACGAGACACAGACGCTGGCGGGGGCGGACCAAGGGATATCCTCGGCGTAAGCCAAAATTTCTCCCTGTATGTTCGTGATTGTTGACGTAGCAGGTTACAGGCTGAAAGAATCGCAGAAGATAGCTCGGGTGATCTTCTATAGCTTCGTGGACCCGCATGACAAAAGTACCGAGGACTGACAAAGCCTACTGTCTGGCGATCGATAGTGTTATCTCTCATATACAAGATTATCTTGTGTTCACTCCAAACCGGCGGTGGACGAAGAATCTCTGTTCCATGCGGCAGTGGGTCCATGTCTGGCAGTCTAGTCCCTACAGTTTCATTTGTTTGGGCAGGCGTAAGTTCGGAAATATTCCTATTGATTATTTCTCTAGATTTTCCCAGATTTTCACATTTTGCCGAGTCCTTTCGCGCCACATCCGTTTTTGCCCTCCTCAGTCAATGGGCATCGGGTACAATAACCGAGAAATATTGATATCATGGTTTCACTCCCTGCTGGAAAACGACGTTCGTGTTTCGGTATAGTCTTCTGGACTCCACTCGTCGGAAATATGGGATTTGACACCTTGGACTACTCCACCTCATGCTCTCATTGGTCCTGGACGGCGCTCTCCTTCGGGCTCTCAGAGAACGGATAATTCACTAGTATCATATGGCCTCAAGCGAAACATCAATCTGAGTACTAGTCCGAGATATTCGATTTACGGTGGCATTACCGCTGAACGATGCCTGTCACGAAACTACTGTCACGACTCCCTATAGCTCATCCTACTTAAGAGGATGATTTTTCTTGCATCTCTACCATCCAAGCAACAATGACTGACTACGAGAAGCAAGCCTCTTTCGAGCCGGCTCAGCGCCGTGGTCGCTTCAAAGCAGGAATCATGGTCGTCTTGACCCTCACGTTCGGTACGCTCCTCACTGTGCTTCACTGTCGTGATGGCAGCGCCGGTGTCGCTATGAGCGCAGCCGACTGGAAGAGGTGGGCCGGCATGTCTTGGAGCGAGCCCACTGGAGGTGCGGACTGGCCCATTAGAGATGCGAATAAAGAGCAGCAGGTCTGTGATTGGCTTCTTCGCCCATCGTCGACTCACAAGTGCATGTTTTCTGTTCTCTAGATCTGGGCAGGACGCGTTACGGTGTCAGAGCCAAAGGTCTGTATCTTTGGTACTCGATTTCAAGAGACTAACGCTCAATCAGGTGTTGAGCTTCGAGGATATTGTTAATATGAAGCACGAGTTGGATACCAGCTGTCGTAGCTTCGAAGTCGGGGTGTGTAGACCTGCTAAGTGGTTTGTGGGACTCACGCTCAAAAATGAACAGGCACGCGAAGCCGACCCAGGCATCGATGACGCTTCACTAGAGGATTTGTGTGGCTCCCAGAATGTATGTTCAAGATTGTTGGTCCAGTTGCAGATTATTGATTGTGTGATGTGTTGCATACAGAACTTGGACAAGAAAGAATCGGAGGTCGGCAAACGCAGAGAACTGGCAGAGATTTCTGGGCTTGGACGTAGAGAATTGGCGGACATTCCTGGACCCGGGCGTAGAGAATTGGCGGACATTCCTGGGCCTGGACGAAGAGGATTGGCGGACATTCCTGGACCCGGACGCAGAGAGCTGGCGGACATTCCTGGGCCAGGACGTAGAGACTTGGCGGACATTCCAGGACCCGGACGCAGAGAGCTGGCGGACATTCCTGGGCCTGGACGTAGAGAATTGGCGGACATTCCTGGACCCGGGCGTAGAGAATTGGCGGACATTCCTGGGCCTGGACGAAGAGGATTGGCGGACATTCCTGGACCCGGACGCAGAGAGCTGGCGGACATTCCTGGGCCCGGACGCAGAGAGCTGGCGGACATTCCTGGGCCAGGACGTAGAGACTTGGCGGACATTCCTGGACCCGGACCCAGAGAGCCAATAGGTGTTCCTTCAAACTGGCGGGAACGCGGAGAGCCAATAGGTGTTCCTTCAAACTGGCGGGAACGCAGAGAGCCCATCGGTGTTCCTTCAAACTGGCGGGAACGCAGAGAGCCCATCGGTGTTCCTTCAAACTGGCGGGAACGCAGAGAGCCCATCGGTGTTCCTTCAAACTGGCGGGAACGCAGAGAGATGGATGACATTGCTGGGCCTGGGCAACGTACGTCAGGACCTTTCTTTATATCCGTCCATGCCTGCTGATCTGACAGCCTTCAGGTGAATAAAGTTGAGACGATTGTGATGGGACTGGTTGGCAGCGAGGCGCCCCCGATGATGGTCAACAGTCTGGTCAACAGGTACAAGGGATAAACGCTAAGCTCTAGTCTGTGATCTATAGAATGTCATATTTCTGTGTGTGTATATTTATGAGTAATCCAACTCCAAGTCAACCTGCTACTGCACTGAAGCGCTCGAATTCGGCTGTTGGTCGCTTCAATGTGGTATAATCACCAATACTCAATGGAGCGCGAAATGCATCAGAACCCGCTGGAATCGCGGCGCCACTGAGTGGAAGATCATCCAACCTTTGCCCTGGCATCTGGAAGTGTAAAGCTCGGTCGTGGACGTACCACACCGGGAACTCTGCGACGATGCCAGTGGCCTTTGGGGAAATATGTGAGTACTGAGGGTGTCGGATAAGGAGATGGACGAGGTACTACGTGGAAGACGTCAGTAGTGCCAAGGAGCAAAGATCTCAGACTCACTTCGCGTCCCATGTCCGTGTAGCGGAAGCTTGGCGGGCTGCAAGCGGGGATGCGCACCTCTCCGTCGAGGCGCACGTAATGGTCTTTTGGCTGGCCAGCTTCGAAGTCGAGGTTCTCGAGAGAATGTGTCTGAAATGAAGCACACGAGCTGCTATGAACGTTTGTGTCTCCATCTGTACCCGTGGCATCATTGGCACACTTGCTGACCTCTAGTTCGTCTCGGGTGACATGAGAGACTTCTTCTGCAGTGACATGCAAGTCCTGCATGTGCGAAGAAGGGGCTCCCTTCACACGATACGAACCCACCTTTGCTGTCGACGCTCTCCGTCCCGCATCTAACGATGGCAAATCCGGTAATTCCACAAGTTGAGCCTCTGGAATATTCTCATCGTCCCCCGGCCGTCCATCATCCGCCCTCCACATGCGTCCCGATGCAAGTTTGGTAAGATATCGATTCTTCCGTGAGGAAGTCCGAGGAATCATGACATTTGCTGCGAAAATGTCTGCTTTGTAGAAACCAACTTCGATTGCGCCGGGCTGCCCAAGTGCATCGAGGGCGAGTGGATTAGTGGACCAGAGAAGAAGAGAAAAACCAATTGTTTGACCGGCGGTGTACACAGCAGGATCTTGGTTTCCGAGCTGTCCATACATGCAGTCAGTGCATGTGAATCTGAAGGAGAAACACAACAGTTTACGCACTAGACCCTCAACTTCGACCAATTCCTCTCCAAGTCGCCCTCTACCTCCAAAAGGGGTGAGTGTCCATCCTCCCAAGACCTCTCTATGAAAGGGCCATTCCTCACGGCTAGGAAGATAAGGGAATGGCGTCTTCATGCGTGGTAGAGCCTTGTAAAGCGGCAGATAGTGTACCTCCATGTCGAATTCTTGGTCGGTGGCTCCGAATCCGTCGCGGAAAACGTTGACACCGACGTTATACTTGATGTGGGCCGCGAAGCCGCCGACACTAGCCATAGTAAATGACGCTATCACAATGTTCAGTTAGGTTGAGATAATTCTCAATCGACCCGATGTACGCACGAGGCAAAGGAACGCGGGCCAGGTTCTGTAACAACGTACGCGAAATCAGGAACACATGAGATGGCAGTTCGATCGGGAGAAGCTCACTCTTCGCTTATTATCCTCCGGGTGCTTCACAAGAGTATGCTCTGGTAGGCTCGGGAATTGGAAAGGGAAGATGTAGGTTCCTGTAGGAAACTTTCCCTTGCAAGCGTGTTTATTGGGTGAGTCTGATTGCGGGTGCCCTTTCGCGCGGTTCCATACGTTCACGGTCATAGCCTCGATGGCGGGAGTGTAGACGTCGATAACATTCTCGGACTTAATAGTGAACTGGAACAGCACATGAGGACACACAGATGAAGCAGAATGATATCACGGACCCAGACGTCTATGCTACTGATGGCCATCGGCGTGTCGAGGAAGATGCGCACTTCTCCAGTGATCCTAGCTTTATAAACAATCAGCGACACAAGAAGCAGCCAGAAGGTCGACTTGCCTGCATTGTGGTACATCGCCATTGAGGAGTTCGGAGGAGCGTTGCTGAACAGCACTAGCCCTAGCCAGTGTTTTTGGTCCTTTGAATACAGAACACTAGCGTTGGCACTACTGAACGCGGACGGCGGCGATGCTGGCGCTGTCCCAGGCATCAATGGCGCAGATTGCGGATCCTCCGCATGCCACTCTGGTACACCTGTAGATGGAGTTCGTCAATTTCTCCTAGCTCATGGAAGCGTAGAGCGAGTCATACCCAATGTCGAAAAATCGGGGCGTCTACGTTTGGGGACTTGCGTTCCTCCGATAGTGAAGACCGAGTAGAAGCTGACCATCGACTCAGCCAGCGACCTGATCGTGGACCCGCCGGATGATTTGATGGAGGACGCATACTTCTTGACGCTATGCTTGGAGGAGGTTGGAATGGAGGAGTCCTCGCGGTGGCTGGCATATTGGTTCCGCTTCAGGAGGTCGTGAAGTAGAGACATCTTGCGGGAGAAAGGGAAGGACGGCGTCTCGTATAAGTATCCAGTTAGAACGCGGGTACGGCCAAGACATGGCTATCATGGCCAACTCAAGACACCGTTCACCGCTGCTAGCACATCCACATGCCCACCATCAAGACTGCTCCGGGCAGGTCTGATATGGGCCCAGCGATGCCTGAGTACACAGTCAACAGGAGCAGGACTTGCAACGGATGGTCGTGAAGAATGCATCGTAAAAATCAGGACTCTGACGCATAAAACAGCGTGACCAGATATCGTTCATAAGACACTGTCCCACTTCCGCCTTCTTGATCGGCGTTGATACGAGTAGTCTCAACTACGGACAACTGAATTGAAGACACCTAGATAGCGGTCTCAGGTCTACTGACTATGTGAGAGGATGTGAGTGATGCAAATTCAAGCAAGTTTCCGCGTCCGAATTCGTTGATCCTGTTGACGGTGTATAGCAGTGCGTTTGCCAGTGCAAGAGAGCGAAAAGAGGCGCGGACAGATTCAGGGACAACGAAATGCCGCCGCAACGTGAGCTCGGTCGGCAGACTCCGGCCCATCAGATTTATCCTTTTCTGAGTCATGGAATAACGAATCTCGCTGCTACAATTTCTTCGTATGACTGTCCTTTTGCAGGGAAGGTGCACATGAAGACTCCGTGATCGCGTCTGACTCCTGCCTTATTGGCCAAACCTCCGCCATCGAGCGGACGCATCATCGGTTGGCATGATTCATCGGTTGGCGATTTCCGCATCCGTTCGTCCGAGTGTCCGAACGAGCACTATAAATAGAGACCATGTGCCTCTTATAATACCCCCACAGTTCCCGTCGGCACGGTTGCTTTATTTCTCTCACCCACTATAGAATCCATGAGCTCGGAGACCAAAGACGCCCCGCAACTTCACGCTGCTCCAACCAAAGACCCTCCGTACAGCATCTACACCTCGCGAGAAAAATGGTTTATCGTATCTTTGGTCGCTTTCGCAGGGCTTTTCAGGTTAGACCAAGAAGCTTATCGATTGACAGCGTCAACCTGAATCTTGTTCGTAGCCCACTCACTTCGAGCATCTACCTCCCCGCCATACCAGTATTGACGAGAGCATTTCACGAGTCGACTGAGTCGATCAATCTGACCGTACGCTCCCACTCCTTTCATATCACACGATTCCCCGCTCAGACACATACTGTACAGGTCACGGTCTACATGATACTACAAGGACTATGTAGGTCGACTTCGCACCTGCTGAAACTCGCTTGATTCATTTCCGTTGCTGTAGCACCTATGTGCTTCGGGACACTAGGAGACCAAGTTGGCCGTCGACCTGTGTTCTGTATCTGCTTGTTGATTCTATCCCTCTCATGCGTCGGTCTCGCTCTCGTACCAACGTCAGCGTACTGGTTGCTTGTCGTACTTCGGTGTGTACAAGCCGCTGGATCTGCTAGTACTATCGCGTTAGGTAGGTTTCGACCTTGTGATTTGACAATCAACCATTTATCGCATGGCATAGGTGCCGGTGTCATTGGTGATATCTCGACACCAGCTCAACGGGGAGGATATTTTGGGGTCTTCAGCATTGGACCAAACGTAGGTCACCGCACGTCGAGCTACATGTACCGTGATTGATTAACGCCACCAGTTGGGACCTGCATTGGGACCTGTCATCGGTGGACTTCTCTCCGACGGACTGGGGTGGAGGTGTGTCTTACACCCGTTGTGTGTGCTCTGAAGTTTAAATCTATGAACAGGGCAATTTTCTGGTTTGTCTGTATCTCCTCTACGGCCTGTCTTCTGGTTCTGGTTTTGTAAGTCTCCCGTAACTTGCACTTGATCCTGAATGACCATATGCGCAGGTTCCTCCCAGAGACACTGCGCGCTCTCGTAGGGAACGGCTCAATCACGCCCTCTAAGATCAACAGACCTTTGATTCCTCTGATCGGGCGGCGCACCGATGAATCTTTTGAGAGTACGACACGTCCGCCAAAGCAACCCTTCCGCAACCCACTCCTCCTGCTCAAACATTGGGACATCGTCCTTCTGCTGATAGTCAACGGCGTGGCGAACTCGCTCTACTACGGCGTCATTGCCTCCATCGCCACCCTCTTCAACGAAGCCTACCCCTCTCTCAACCAGACCGAAATCGGTCTATGCTATCTGGCTACATCAGCGGGCATGATGCTCGGAACGCTGGTCATCGGTCGATTGTTGAATGCGGAGTACAGACGAGTGTTCGAGGCGTATGCCATCATGCGAGGGCAGGACGCTGAGAAGCTCAACATCCGCACCGGACATGGTATCGCGGATGATTTCCCTATCGAGAAGGTACGCTGTCCAGGCATGATAGTATGGCGTCTCTGACGATGGTTAGGCTCGACTCCGGCTTGTTCCATTCATCATGCTGCTTATGACGGTGTGTTCGTGTGCGTATGGGTGGTGTGTGCAGAAGAAGGTTAACTTGGCGGGCCCGCTTATACTGCAAGGAGCTCGTACGCGTTTGCATCCAATCTTGTTGACGCTTAAGCTTATCTGCCAACTTATTAGTGGGATTCGCGGCTATGGCTATGATGAATGCGACGCAGACCCTAATCATAGATTGGGTGCCCGGACAAGGTTCAGCCGTCACCGCATGTGTACGCATTTCCTGCTCTCCGAACTTTCGTCCGTGCTGACATCGTGCCTTCAGAACAACTTGTTCCGCTGCCTTATGGCAGCTGGACTTGTCGCCTTGATGAATGTGATATTAGATGCAATTCAGCCTGGATGGACATACGTGCTGCTCGGGGGTATAGCACTCGTTACGATACCTATTTTCCTCGTTGTGATCAAACTTGGACCTGCTAATAGACGAAAGAGAAGAGAAGAAGCGGAGGCTAACGCTCAGACATGAAACGAACGGGAGACAGTGACTGACGGACGAAACATCACGACTCGAATGACATAGGTTAGAGCGAAGCACAGTAGCAAATTCACATAATTACTCGAACGGAGAAATCGGTCAAGGAGGACATTGACTGTAACGTTTTGACTTCACAAGTACAAAAGTTAATACACATAATGGACGTTAAATCATGAATCCGAGTGGGAATCACTTGAAATTAAGTTGTCGTGCCACAGTGGACCTCCTACACAACTCGAACTAGGCTTCTTCCCCTTCACGATGACAAGGGCCCGCCTATAGCGCTACTCAGCTGATTGCCATCGGCTTGCGGGCCGAAATCACCCGAGCGGGATGTTCCCAATTTGGCAAAGGCGCCTACCTTGTCCTTCGCCCATCATCACCGGCTGCACAGACGGACCAAGGCAAGCTGGGAATACGCAAGCGCGTCTGATCGGTTACGGAAGGTGCGCCTGCTCTGATGTCGCCCCGTCGCGCCTTGTTGATCTTCGGTTGGGAATTAGGAATACAGACTGACGGCAGTTGATGCAAGTCTGCTCAACGCCGACAAGTTGCAGGACCGATTGAACGTTGGAAAACCTTCAGAAAGACCGTCATCGAGAGTGTCATAGCGGTGGAGCTGCAACAGCAAGCAGGTCAGCGGTTATGCCACAGGATCACTAGGTGAAAGAAAGCCTCACCATCGCCGCTACTACGCACGTTCAAGGCCGCAGGGTTTTGCAGTCGTCGACTTGGCTATCTCGAACGCTGTTTCATCTTCGATCCCTCTCGCGTTCTACACAATGTCTCTGGCATGGCAACCTATTAGCCCTTAGGTCGCATGCATATAGAAGGCATTCCCTTACGCCCTCGCTACTCCAACTCTTTGGATCGTTCGGAAACCCACGGAACGGTGGCGTGTCCGCATGATAATGCAATGCATAGGGCATGGGAGAGGTCTGGGACTGCATCATCTCGGTTTCCCAGGTTAGTTATCTTTTTCGGGTGAGAGGTCGCGCGCTGACGGTCATCTTCAGAGTCAATGGCGGGTTCGATGCCAGCTAGCACCGTCCAGAGTTGAGGAGTGAAGTGGGGTGGGCCGGTCCCGTGCATCAACGGAGCAGAATAGCCTGTTCCTACAAGGATCAACGTCAGCACAGAAGGACGCAGGCTGGGAAAGGAGTTGAGTGGGACGCAAGAAGGAGGGATGCAACGCCGTACTGCGGGACACCGAAACGTGCGAATGCAACCCCCCGGCCCCATGGAAGACGGAAGGCGCTCATGAATTGTCAGTTGTCCGCATGTCGACGCAGAGTCGATGGGAGTGTGAATGATTTCGTGGTAATCATTGCGCGAGGAGGGTGGGGAGTGGGGTGGGAGGGAGGGAGGCGGCTCACCTGGCCTATTCCTGAGTGGAGGAAATAGCTCGGAAGGAACACCTTCGTCGACGACTGCAGCCGTCGGACTTACCGGGCCTATCACAGTCCCTCTTGCCCAGTCAGCGGTCATCCCAGGCAACTTCGCAGGTGGTATTCGGCGTGAAGGACTGGCTGTACAGCTATACGAGTGGGTCCTTTCAGGGTCCGGTCTCGAATAGAGCCATATTTGGTTCTCGATTCTCGAATGTTCTACGCAACTCAACAGCTTTCGACAAAGGTCTCGCTGTTGGGGTGGGAAAGACAGCATACGGCTGTATGACGGCTATTGTGAATTCCAGGTCATTCGGCATGCTTCGACTACGTTCTATCTGTGCGGTAGTATGTCTATAAAGGAGACTTCGCGCTGCCGTTGCCCTTCAGTTTACATTCATCATCCTCCCTACCACTACATCATCCTAGACAATGTCGACTTCAAAAGCTATTGGAATTGACTTGGGAACCACCTACTCGTACGTGTTTCATTGCTCTGGCTCTCGCGCATTTCGCTGATGTTCTTCACAGCTGTGTCGGCGTCTGGCAAAACGACCGTGTTGAGATCATCGCCAACGACCAGGGTAACCGTACCACCCCATCATACGTCGCGTTCTCCGACAATGAACGTCTCATTGGTGACGCTGCGAAGAACCAGGTCGCCATGAACCCCCAGAACACGTACGTTCATATTTCCTTGCACCGCCACAATCTTTTACTCATCACCGTTCAATAGCGTGTTCGACGCCAAGCGTCTCATCGGTCGCAAATTCTCAGACCCGGAGGTGCAAGCCGACATGAAGCACTTCCCCTTCAAAGTGATCGACAAGGGCGGCAAGCCTTACATCCAAGTGGAGTACCGTGGCGAGAAGAAAGAATTTGTGCGTCTTTTCCATTCATTTCACAATGTATCGTGTCTGACCGTGTCTTTAGTCGCCTGAAGAAATCTCCTCGATGGTCCTCACCAAGATGAAGGAGACTGCCGAATCGTACCTCGGCGCCACCGTCACCAACGCAGTTGTCACCGTCCCCGCCTATTTCAACGACTCTCAGCGGCAGGCCACCAAGGACGCCGGAACGATAGCTGGCCTCAACGTTTTGCGAATTATCAACGAACCCACGGCTGCTGCCATCGCCTATGGTCTTGACAAGAAGGTGCAAGAAGAGCGGAACGTCCTCATCTTCGATCTCGGAGGAGGAACATTCGATGTCTCCATCCTAACCATCGAGGGAGGCATCTTCGAAGTCAAAGCCACCGCTGGTGACACTCACTTGGGTGGCGAGGACTTTGATAACCGTCTGGTAAACCACTTCGTCCAGGAGTTCAAGCGGAAGAACAAGAAAGGTACGTTCATCATCTATGGCTCAAAGGGCGACATCCTAACTTTTTCTCGCAGATATTTCAGGCAATCTCCGCGCTCTCCGTCGTCTTCGCACCGCCTGCGAACGCGCCAAGCGTACTCTCTCGTCTGCGGCCCAGACCACCATCGAGATCGACTCCCTCTATGAGGGCATCGACTTCTACACCTCGCTCACTCGTGCCCGATTCGAAGAGCTCTGCCAGGACCTCTTCCGCAGTACCCTCGACCCCGTCGAGAAGGTCCTTCGCGACTCCAAGATCGACAAATCCAACGTACACGAGATCGTCCTCGTTGGCGGATCCACCCGTATTCCTCGCATCGTCAAGCTCGTATCGGACTTCTTCAACGGCAAGGAGCCCAACAAGAGCATCAACCCCGACGAGGCCGTCGCCTACGGAGCCGCTGTGCAGGCTGCCATCCTGACTGGCGATACTTCCGAGCAGACTCAGGATCTGCTCCTTCTCGATGTTGCCCCCTTGTCACTTGGGTATGTGTCCTAGTTCATGTTTAATGAATCCCTTTCTGACTTTTGTCTTTAGTATCGAGACCGCTGGCGGTGTCATGACCCCTCTCATCAAGCGCAACACTACCGTACCCACCAAGAAGTCCGAGGTCTTCTCCACCTACGCCGACAACCAGCCCGGTGTTCTCATCCAGGTCTACGAGGGTGAGCGTCGTCTGACCAAGGACAACAACCTGCTCGGCAAGTTCGAGCTCTCTGGCATTCCTCCCGCTCCCCGAGGTGTTCCCCAAATCGATGTCACGTTCGACATGGACGCGAACGGCATCTTGAACGTCTCCGCCAGCGACAAGACCACCGGGAAGTCGAGCCGCATTACCATCACGAACGACAAGGGCCGCTTGTCGAAGGAGGAGATTGAACGCATGGTGAACGAGGCTGAGAAGTACAAAGGTATGTCTCATCTCTTTTTCACAATCAGTGCCGTGTACTGACTCTTGCTTTCTTTACTAGCCGAGGATGAAGCTGTCGCCGCTCGCGTCGCTGCCAAGAACGCTCTGGAGTCGTACGCATATGGCCTGCGCAACTCCATCACGGAGCATGCAGACAAGTTCACGCCCGACGACAAGTCGAAGCTTGAGGCTGCTGTGAAGGAGACCATCCAGTGGCTGGACGACTCGCAGGAGGCATCGAAGGAGGAGTACGAGGAGAAGCAGAAGGAGTTGGAGGGTATCGCCAGCCCTATCATGCAGAGACTGTACGGTGCTGGCGGCGCCCCCGGTGGCGCACCTGGTGGCTTCCCCGGTGGTGCTGCTCCTGGCGGTGCCAGCAACGACGAACCCAGCGTCGAGGAGGTTGACTAAATTAGTCGCCAGTCTTCTCTGGCTTTGTTTTGGAATTGTTTTGGGACTTGTAATCACAATCATGGCACGCTGTACTGTACACTAGCATATTGTAAAAGCAACAAAAACTGTACATTAGCAATTGATCATTTCTTTTCGCTCAGATTTCGCGTGATTGAACAACAAGTTGCGACGAGGGATCGACATTGGTCTTGGTCCACTGTCAGATAATAATAAATACTGCTTGACTGGAACAATCGACGGAACACTTTGAGAGTAGCATAGCTCGAAGTCAAGATGCGGGAAGTGTTACGAACTGGGACTTGAGTCTCTCTCAATATGCCAGTAAAGGTTCACACTGCCAGCCCGGACATCGTTCTACTCATCAGGTTGTTGACCAAGGTCTCGTGTTGTTTCCTGTCCCGGAGGGACGGAACTACGAATACAGCGCGAATACCGATGGGCTAGAATCGAATCATGGAGCGCTCAGCATGATGGTGGCGGCCAACGTACACGCGAAGATGGGTTCACTGTTACTCTGTCTCGAAAGCGATGAGTTGGCGACGCGATATTGGCGAGACCATGGTCTGGTGTACGGCTTGGGCACGGACATCAGATTTCATTCTTCTCACTGCCTTGAGCTGTAGGCCGACTTCACCGAGTATGTCCACTTCGAACGTCCCCAACTTGAACCAAAGTATATTACATTCATGTTTTACCCAGTCCGTTGGAATGGTTCTGGATGCCTCCTCAGATTCTGCGCCTCAGCAGGAGCTGCATGTCTTGTCAAGTACAAACTACCATGTACCACAGAGTCCCTCGTCCGGACCGCAATCTCTGGAAACATGAGCTCGTCCGCCCATTCCAATTCCATCTTTGACACCTGGCCGTACTTTCATGAAGAGAGAAGTTGTCATTGCTCGCCCATACACCTGCTCGCGGATTGTGAAGTCGTTGGTTGCTCGGAAGATGGACGAGGTCAAGGTCACGACGATGGCTCGGATGACGCGAGTTCAAGCGCAGCTTCGGGTGAATACCTAATCAGGATTGTCGGGCGCACAAGCAGATCAGACGAGAGTCGAGACAAGAATTATCCAGAAATTATATTGAAGATTCAGAAGTTCACATTCGCAGAAGCAGTCATCAGATCACGAGAGAACGTAGACTTTGTCTCGTTGCAGCGCGCAATATCTCGTCATGTACGTGTGAATTGAAGACATGCAGTTGTTGTTTGCGAGTACGCATCACCAAGCGTAGATGGCGAATTTCGAATCACACATACCCACCACAAACATACCAGCGAGCTTAGAAGTATGCGCCACTGCCCGTCACTAGGTTTTGTATCATGCGCAGCATAATCGAATTAGTCAAATGTACAATTGTCAAGTGAGTAAGATATAAGATACAAGGTTTAGAGGTTGAACAATGAAGTCAAGTGTATCAAAGATTATGCAGTGCAATATGCCGCATTATAGTTAGTGAAGCAAGTAGTTCTGGTGAAAGTTAGAGGGAAGTAGCCAATCGATGCATGCGAACGAGAACCCACCGACAAGCACGTGTGTGTATTCTTCAACGACATTTAATGTGTGTCCCGAAACGCCATACGAACGAACGTCAGGTAATTTGAGGTCATAATGCGCAATAGGATAGTGTTCTGTCCCAATGCCTACAGTACACTGTCGCTAGTCAGAAGCACGTCAACGATATTGGGCAATAACGCCTTACTGTCCACTCTTGGCCCGGAACTGTACGATTACTCCATCGGTATTCTCGTCCGTCTGAGCCCATGAATTTTCGAGACAATGATCTATCGAAGCTGTGTATGAGGACACTGGTCTAGCAGAAACTGCAGCAAGATGCACTCACGACCCAAACAAAGACGTCTTCTTCAGATATTTTGACATGAGTTCCGTCGTCTTGCCAGTCGGACGCACGTAGGAGATTATACCCAGCGACTCGTCCTCCTGGAAGTCCATGATGACGATGGGCGGCTGTGTGAATGGGAGAGAGTCGCGTTGACGCGTGGCGCGTCGGTTCATTTCATAGATCATAGTCGTGGCGGCCCGCACAAGTGGCGCACGCGCTATGCGGTAGAACACGCGGTCATATATCTCATCGAAATCCGACGCCGTGTTGACGCCGGTACGGTCCTCAAGGACATACGGGAGGGGTTGATAGTGCATCACTAGGGTGGAAGAGCGAGTACGATTGCGCGCTGTGTCAAAGGCAGGACAAAGGGAGGGACCTGAGCGTCAGCCACAAGCCGAGGGGCACAGTTTATATACCGTGCAAAAAAGATCTCGCCACCCATCAGATCCCCAACGGGGACATGATTGAGATCTGCTCTTTCAATCTCGGACAAGGTTCAGCTACATAGTGTTACGGCACGATGACGAGACGCATGGGACCCTGGCCAAAGCGGTTGCCTCCAAAGGACATGCTCGGAATTTCCCCACCGGTGGAATTAGTACCCCTTGATCGCCTGTCTGGAATGGTTTCCGAGCCGTAGTGGGTCGGGCATCGCGCCGGAAAGCAACTTCTGAGAACGAGTCAGCATGTGCACAGCAGCCAGAACAAGTAGGTTGCAGGAACATTTCACTCATCAGGACACCTGCAGGAGGCGCCAATCATGAGTTCTCGGAGCTGTTCTAGACGCCAGGCAAAGCATTAGGAGGCGTGCAGGCTGTCAGGTCTACCGAGTAGGGCTGTTTTTCGGCGCGAACACCCATATATGCAACACGAGGAAATTCGGTCTAGGTATGCGGGTCAGCTGTTGTTGTACAGGTCACTACACCGATGGATTCAATGCTGGGCGCGAAGCGAGGTGAGGCGCCACATGATGGATTCAATAGCGAAGAACACGTCCCGTCGACAGAAGGGGAACCTGACAAGTCATCACAGCTTCAGGTCACATCATCCAAGGCAAATGCCGATGTAGTCCACTGTGGCAATGCGTCTCATGACCGTTTAGTACTCGTTTAGTATAGTCTTGAAACGCAAGGTTCTGTACTTAAGAGCGTCCACTCCAGGAAACTTCCGTGTGGACCTGCGCATGTCCCTGGTTTTCGCCCAAAATGAAGTTCCGGTATACCGGTGACCAACGTTAGTTCGTTTTCGGATCGTCATCGCGCCTCAAGCTCTGAGGCTTTGGTTCGAGGGTACAAAGCCGCGAACGAAAGTATGGTCTGATATAGATCCGCTAGTGTGGCCTGAGACGACGGACCGAAGGTTTGTGGCCGCCAAATGCCCGGCCTGACGTTCTTTTTTTGAACGCGCATTGCTGCATCAGTCCCAGCAGCTCGCAGCCTGGATCCGAAGGACGAAAAGCCCGGCAAGATCATCGACAACGGCTCGATGTGAACGACCGTGAAGGTCAATTCATTCGGGCTATCGTTGATATGCCAAATAGACTCACATTAGAAGAACCTTTCATTGTTAGGAAGCCATTGGTATCAGATAGCTCGTACACATTCACGGCGCTTGAGTAGACATGGGCGACGTATCGATGGACCTGAACCTCTCAAGAAGGACGTTCGACAAGAGCATCAAGAATTACAAGTGACGCGCGGCTACACGTAGCAGAGTAGCTCACCAGAGTAGTAGCGAAGATCCATCCAGAAGAGACGTCTATGAACCCCAGCACAAACTCACATCACTCATTTCGGACGATACGTCTCAGAGAATTAAGCATCCGAAAAAGCCAGCCTGAAATCGAAGAATGTACGGGGGAGTATTCTGGCAACTACGCGTCGCGAAGTCTCCGAGCCCTTTGCCCAGTACAACGAGGAGAAGTTTAATCAGAGCCAAGCCTGCAGCCGGGTGATTCATTCTGCCTCGCCAGGCTGACATATCGCTCGAGCTCCAGATGGACGGAGAACGAGACACAGATCGTCCATCGATATTCTCGCCGGGTTTGAACCTCATGGATGCTAAAACAACCGACCTGAGTACTAGTGTGGGAGTTGAGCAAAAGTGGCACAGAAGGATACTATGTTACGGGCAAGAGAAAAAGACTGCGCGCGTACAGATGATAACTCGTCATTGCATCGATAAGGCCCGGGGCCTGGGGCGTCCGCGTCCCACTTTGCAGAGGTCACTCTGTCCAATGCGATATTCATCGCTGAGGAAAACACAGGAGGGAGAGGGACGTACTTTTTGAAGATGATTTACACTTTGCAGTTTCGTCGCACGAGCGTCATGTAAACCCCCACATTGTGATACGTTACGAGGGTGACGGAAAGGTTCAGCGGGTGAATGGCGTAAAGACTCGAAAAGTCCAGAGCGAAAGCCTGCCGGCAAAAGTCTTCTATTCCAGACTGGGACCTGAGGCCTGAGTCGTCGGCTGAGAGACTATAGCAACAAGCTGCCAACAGCGTAATACCAGATGGTCATGTGTGTCCGAGATTTACTCGTAGCATGCCGGAAAACCGCGTACGCGAGGCATCCAGAGTAGTGTAGCTCTTGTCGTGAACCCAGGTATAAGTGGAGAAGGCTTGTAGAAACGCACCCTGTACCAAAGCGACGCGCTCTGATTTGAAGCCCTGACTAGTAAACGGAACGAGGACATACATTTCCCCAACCCCGTAAACCTCTGGTGTCGTAAGGATCGCCTAGACACCTCAGGTTCTCGGACGTGAGTACTCACGCTAAGATATCCCCTAATCTAATTGTCCCACCCCACATTCACCAACGTTCATCATCACATTCTGATGGGGAGTGATGCACGAACGTCTCGAGTTCGCATCTCGCCGCCACTAGTGTCCTCGGCCGATGATCAGTTGGACGACTTGAATGTAAACGCCAGGCAAAGAAGACAGCTCTTCCCGGTGATGCGTGTCCGATGATAGATACAACGGGGAGCGTGAAGATTCTGTCGATTGAGCTAAAGCTCGAAGCTGAATTGATGGATGAGGGTGTTCGGGGATGGGGATAGAAGCCGGTCGCTCAAAATAAAGAATCGCGTCCCTCTTTCTTTCAGAACGAAGTGATGCAGGGATTCGGTGCTTCCTGGCGCGGTTGACAAGAATCCCGCAGCACCCGGACCTGACCCGGACTCAAGACTGTTGGATACAGAGAGGCAATCAACTTGGAAGGGCCAGACCCAACGGAAGTGGCCTCGTCTCTGACCATGGTAAGTACCGGCGGTGAGAGGCTCGGAGCGAAAATCATGGTGCACTGTGCCTAGCTGAAGAAGTCATCGGACGGGAAGTGTGGGGATAGACCGATGCCCGATAAATTGTTCGTGTCGTCGCGATGATGAGTTGACGCTTTTCATCTATAGAGACGACTATGCACCATGTAGTGGCGGTGGAAGTTATCGGGGACAGAGGGAATAGATCGATGCCCCAACACAATGCCTCTCCTAGGCAAGATTGGTGTGACGTCTTCCATAGCAGTTGACGAGAAGCGTCTTCTCCCGCGAGAGAGTCGTGGGGCGAGAAGCTTCCCGGCATGTCACCTGGGTTGGGCGATGGGAGACACCGAACAATATACCTGCATCCGTCGAAGAAGACCAGTGAAGATTGTGCGAATGCAAGAAATAATGACGGCAAGTGAAGTGACCTGGGAAGTAGGAGATATTCTTGAATGAACTAGAAGCTTGAGAGTAAAATAGAACTTCGAGAAAAAACATGACCATGAAGGCAAGACAAGATCGACAAGATAGATCATGAGGTAGAGCGACTCGACTCGTGCAGCAAAAGAAAGCAAAAGAAGCAAAAGATGTAGAGGAAATAGGATCGAGGGTATAGGCATTCAGGAATGAGAACTACATTCCACCGAAGAGCGACATTGAAAGCGGAAGACCAAAAGAGCTGACACAGACCTCCGTTGCGACTTCCGACACGGCGAGCGATACGAGGGATATGTGAAAGAATATGTTCGTGATGCCTAGAGGAATAGACGATGTTCCCCTGGGCGGAATGACCACTGATTTGAGTCTGTAACAGTCCTGTTCGCGAGTGCATGATTCCGTGGCGAGTCATTCCGCATCAAGCGTACATCCATTCGCTGACGCAAGTGAAGGTGAGGCGATCGACGAGGAGCTCTGAGTTCTCAATGGAATCGGTGAGGTAGATGCCACGGGGTCGTTCGGAAATCTCTAGAAGTGAGGCATGTTAGTAACCCAGATATGCATGTGCAAGCGGCGTACCGTGGCAGTCAACGAGAGTTTTGAAGTCGGGGGAAGTACGGCAAAGGAAGCCAACGACAACTTCGAACGAAGCAAAGCAATGTCAAATGTACATAGGTAAAGTTGGGGGTAAAAGAGATGGACAATCTCAAGGTTAACGTACGAAGAGCCCGTGTTGTAACGTAGAACGAAGAGTATACCAGATAACTAACATGGTGCCAAAGAAAAGAAGAGTATTTATGCTCGTCGGGAGAAGCAGACGAGTTTCCGTGTATATGTGGGCAAACTGGATATCGCGGCATGCCGAAGAGTTCCATCGAGAAAGTGAGTCACCGTCGAGCGTGGATGGACAGTTGCATCCCCGACGGCAATGTTTCGACTAGGAGACCCGTAAGGGACCAGCGTCGCGAGACCTGGAGTGTGCTTAGAAAGGTGTACATTTTTTCTCGAGATGTAAACGCACCACGCATACGCACGCCGGAGGGACGTTGCTTTGCGCAACTGGCGGTAATCCCGTGTGCCCTGATCCAAATCAGGTTCTCGCTGACTGTATGACAGGGCAACCTGCAACAAAGCGGCGGGGGGCCTGAGAGCACCACAATGTACGTGGTCAGTGGTAAGAAGAGCGTCTTCAGGCGGTATTGCTTGCTGTGTCGTCCATAGAGACGACGCACAGAGTTGACAGCGGCAGCGCATACAGTTCGCCACAGTTCCTGTTACTCTGAGATTACACAGGCCCATCGTTGGTCCCCTTCTTCCAAAGATTACTTCTTACATCGCCTGGCAGACTATGGCCGACGCTATACTTGCGAGTTGCCCCAGAGATATACGTTCCCGGCCGCCGAGAAATGGATTGAGCCGTCTGATGGTGAACAGCGGCGGCGCGCATCGGATAGCAGCGAGATGATGGTGGAAAGAGGCAAAGAGGTCTGAACCTGATCGGCGGATTTCCTGATTGGGAGGTTACCCGACGCTTTGATTGAACCCGCCACATCGTAATCACTTTGAATTTATTGTTCTCTCGACCGACGAGTTCACGGCAGGGATACAGCGAGGACTCTAGGCGGGCTGGCCTCGACCGCGGAGGGGACTGCCAGTGTGGTATCTGGCCTTGTCGGTTCATCGCGTAGCTCCTCATTAGGACTCACGCCGGGCCAGCTCTTCACGTAGCTGAGTCGGGTCACGTAACACAGAGAGTAGCGTCCGCCGAGGAGCAGGTTTGGATTTCGAAAATGGTGGTCGGGTCGAAGCAAAAGCAGTGACGCCATCGACGTGCATACCAGCCATCACACAAGTTTGTACAATACGCACACGTTCAGATTCTGTCTGCTCTGATTGTACTTTTCTCTGATTACGGCTGACACCACTATTGTCGCAATATTCACATCGCGCGACAGGTGGTCGTAGATGGCAAATTTTCAACGCTATAGCTAGTAGCTACGAACCATGCACAACAATAGTATCGGATGTCGAAGATAGACAAGAAACAAATACGACAACCCTCCTGAACCACTAGCCCACGTCTAGTCAGGGAGCACCTCGACTCCAATGGCAACCTTCAGCCGATCCCAGTTTTCGCCTGTGAGCAAGTCCGACAGCGCATGAGAAACGCGTAGCTTCTCTATCTTGGCACATCCGCTTGGCGTGATGCTACCAGGACAGCGCGACGTCAACATGTTCCCGAGGGATTCGACGACCCGCTCCTGGAGTTGTGTGCCATTATCTCGTAGGGCAAGATCACGGAGGGAGGGAAGGAGGAGGTCTCCGTTGCCGTCTGCGATGGTCATCTGCTGGAAGACACCATCAAGGCAATTAATATCCAGTGCCGCATGCAACGTTTCGACCCTCTCGGCGAGTCGGAGACATGTGTGTAGGGATTCGTCGGCGGTCTCCTCGAGCTCGCCATAACCAGTCCCGCTCGGAGTGCGGAGATCCAAAGATCGAAGGCGCTCAAGTACAAGCTGCGAAGCGGGGAAGTTCACCTGTGAGGAACCATAATCCTCCATGTCCCATTTGAGATACGACAGCACTGGCATTTAAAGGCGTTCGAGGACAGCCTTGCCATGGCCGACGAAGTATGCCTGACGGATCGTCAACGAAGTGAGGGAAGGTAGGAGTATTTTCTCGTTCCCATTTGCCTGCAGAGCTGTCTCGAAGCAAAGCAGGACAAACAGCGTATTCAGGTGCGTTAGCTTACGCAAAACCTCCAACTCTACGTAGGAGCAGAGCTGGCAGGTGTAGGTTGTCAACTGGTTCCAAGGTAGGGATAGTAGATGGCAAGGAAAGTCCGTGGCTCGGACGTTGAGCTCGCTGAGACGCGGCGCGGTCATGAAAGTATCGACCAGTGGCCCGTTATACTCGTCGGGATTGATAAACTCGTCACCGTCAATATCGAGGACCCTCAGGTTCTCGAATCTATTACCGCCCATGAAGAGGACTACCGACAGAGGCATCTCGAGGAAGAGGTATCTCCAGCGGGGAATGCTGATCTCGAGCAATGCCATCGCTCCGATATCCTCTTCAGTGAGAAAATTCAGGGTGACTGAAAGGTCGTGATATTCGGATCGCTTCAAATATAGTCCAAGCCGGTATAGCAATCTGCGTGGCGGGATTCTTTGGTATAGACGAAAACGCAAATGGAGAAAAGACCATAATTCTGGGCAGGAGAGCGCGACCGCTCTCCACCGCTTGCAGATCTGTGATATGACCCACGGGGGGTAGTTGAGATCCAGTGAATCAAGAAAATATACGGTGTTGGTTATCACAGTCCAGAGGAAGATTTCGCGTAGGATCTCTTTGGGAAGGTAGCGTACTGGATGGAGGATTTTTTTGGCAGCTTGAAGTGGAGTTTCGATGTTTTTCCGCGTCGCTTTGAGCGCGTCAATGGCTGCTTGCATCGCGCCGAGCTGCGCGTCGATTTCTTGCAGAGCGGCGGAGGCATTCCGAGCGGTGCGCTGCAGACAGATCACCTCCTCCGGGTTCGCAGCTTCGTTGCTGTCCAGCAGGGCACCCGCACGAGCACCTGATAGGTACTCGTCCGAGTTTGGATCTGTGAATCATGCTCTGCCGCTGCAGAAGAGGCAAGAACTGGGGATGAGAGCAAAGGTCAGACAATTGTCGGTAATGTAAGGCTACAGAGACATACGCGCCAGTCATCCCAACAGTCGAGATGAAGTCTTGTTGTACTGTCAGTGAATGAATTTGAGGTGGAAGTGATGAAGTCTAAGAGAATAACTTTAAGGGTCGCGGGTCGGGAGTCGGGACTCGGGACTCGAATCCTGTTTGGTCGCTGTCGGCATTTGCCGAGTACTCTTCTGGTCCCGCTTCCAACATCTTCTGCTCATCGTCGTCGACAACGACGAGACCTACAATATGATACGCATTCCACCACGATGCAGCTACTGGCCACGCTGTGCCAGTTGTTCCTGCGACTTTGACCATCCCTATTTGGCACCACCAACTTAGGCGAACAATGCTCGGTGGCCTTTTGTTGTACATTGGGATTTCGAATGGTCGACGCTCCCTTGTTTTCTGCTCCCACCACCACCACCACCACCATAATCTTCCTGTTCTCCCCACATAATCGACTCAGTGATGCCTGCCAAACGCACGACCACCACGAACAGGCGTACTTGCCCGTCCCTCTTCAGCGCCGTAGCGAATTTGTTTGGATCTGCAACGGTAAGGCTTATATGCTTGTGTTTCAATCTTAATCTCATTCAAAACAGAAGCGCGAGTCAGCTCGCCGCCCCACCGCGACCAGATCAAGCCACCGTTTCTCAGCGTCCGCCACAATCACACCCGAGCAGATTCCACCGTTGTCGAGCCCATATACTTCACCCCCTCCCTCAACTGCCCAGTCATCTTCCTCCGTAACTCATGACCGCATTGCCGCGAATCTGCCTCCCAGTTTCTCATCCTCTCCCGAACTTCCTTTCCATGAGCGCTACCCACCCATGCGACAGCCCGCTAAAGTCCTACCGGTTTACCCTCCTCCAGTCCAACGCGAGAGGGCTCTTTCTCCACGCGAAAATCGTCGGTTGGAACGCTTACGAAGAGGATCGCGCAAGTTGATTCAGCCTCAATCCTTGAAGAATCCTACCGCCCTCTTGGAGCGACGAATCGCGGATCTGGAGAGACAAGCAGTTGCTCTCCGAGCAGATCTTGCGAAAGCGGAGGCAGCCGTCTTATACTATCAGAAGGAGTTGACGCAGTCGGAAGCGCGCGCCGAAGAGACTCGTCAGACAGTTAAGAAGGTTTTCGAGGGCCTTCGGGGAGACCTCCAATCGGCGCACTTGGACGCTGTACAAAGTTGCTCAGGTCTGCAGCGCGGTCTGAAGCGCGCAGCTGATGACGAGCAGCAGGAGAGCAATGAATGCAAGCGATTGAAGGTGTGTAATAGTCGTCTCCAAACCGTCTCCTTGTTGCTCATGCTATCGTGTCTAGATCACACCACCATCGTGCGAATCTCAGGAAGCTGCTGGCAGTCGTTCAGCAAAGAAGACCCTCCAGAAGGCTGATGACGGCGCCTCGAAACCTGCTCATCCCCAGGATCGTGCCATCGACACTCCCCATAGCCAATCCGGTGTCTCATCCTCGGCGATCGAGACCATTGCCGACTCGTTCTCGCAGCCAGCAACTTCTCCCCCGCCCGCTGACGCCCAGGGCATCTCTTGCATTGAAGTCATCGAACAAGGCGTCTCGACTCGCGTTCCCTCTCTGCCTCGCCTTGTGTCAGCCTCCGATCGGGACGCACCATCTCAATATCGAGACCTTCCCCATGACAAATCTCTAACACCCGACTCTCATACTCCAGGACCCAACGTCAGGACTTCGAATGCAGTTGACACGACGCGGCACGGAGCGTCTTACAATGACTACCGTTATGTGCCGGCCAGTCGCCCTGCTTCCAGTCCCATGGCTTACGACTAAAGTTAGACGAAAGCGCTCTCGCCACGCGGCGGGAGTTGTTTCCTACTTGTCGATTCGCCGTCGTCTGCGACCTCCCAATGACAGGAACTTTACGCAGTGGCACGGAACAACTACCGATTTGTGCGAGGTTCCTGTGGCTTACGACTAAAGATAGATGAAAGCGCCTCCGCCACACGGCGGGGGTTGTTTCCTACTTGTCGATTTGCCGCCACTGGGTGTTGATCGGGTGTGTTGGGTCTTGTTGGATGGGTGGATGGTCGCCGTCGGACTGGGCATTTGGCATTGGACCAATGGACGCGGGGAGGGCTTCTCAAAGCGGCTGCGTGGTTGTTGATCGTCGTTGATCTCTCGAATCGCTATTGTAATTTCTGTTTATGTAGTAGACATCTCTCATCTTCTTCCTGCCAGCTTGTTTTCCCAAGTTCTCTCTCTTCATACTATACATCTGTACCTATCATTATTTCCTTGGTGTACATATACTATACGGGTTCCATCTTGTCCAAATTGGATGCATCTAATCGGCATCAAACGACTCACTGGGTACTGTAGTCACCAGGTAGAGTCGTGCGTCGAAGCGACAAAGTTCCAGGCAAGCATTCGGAGAGCACAGCCTTCGAGCTCTACTGCATTGCCTACAAACCATCACAGCTTTCCTGGGTGAGCGCTGAGCTTTAGAGGCAGGTGCGGAAAGCTCGTGAAGTTCAATGAACGAACAATTGTCTGGTCTGTGGCCGAAATATCCGATGCAGCGGACTCGCCCACAAACACCCACAAATAGTACTCTGTCTTTGACCATCAGCAAGCCACAGGCTCCAGTGTTGTATCTCGCAAAAGAACGCGTCTAGCTCGCGAAATTCTTTGTGACGTCGGTCAGAACTTCCCGGAACAACATTCCAGCTCACAAACTTGCGTGTAGAAAACTTAGATTGCGAAATTACGATCTCGAGGGTCTCTTTCTCTTTGATATCGCTGTGAGTTTCATCAGGTGTAGAGACCTATGGCAACTGAATGACGCCCCCATACCAGATCTCTCATGGGCGATACATCTCTCTCTTCCTCGAGTTCGTCGACTTGCCCGACATGCACCCTACGGCCAACGGAACCTGATCGGAGACGCACGCCACGCGCTGAAGAACTCCTGCGACGGAATGAGCCGCCGCTTGAGAAGGAACTGGCCGAATACAAGCTAGTTGTCGAAGAGTCTCCTGCCATCCTTGCCCGCATTGACGACAAGATTGCACGGGCCCAGGAGACTCTGGAGCATCTCAAGCGCGCCCGCCAGGACGCCGAGCGTGCCCTCTCTGACGCTCGATCCCTCATCCATCCCATGCGCTCACTCCCACCGGTAGTCCTCGGGCAGATATTCCGGCATTGCACCTCATCGTGGCTAATGGATGACGAACACGCGCCTATCGTAAAAGACACGCTTGACCATCGAGCGGGCTCTTGGCTTCTCTCGCATGTATGTCATCGATGGAGGGAAACTGTTATCTCATCTCCTTCCCTTTGGACGTACCTGGCGCTCAATTTCGGCGAATACAAAAAACATCTCTCCCAAAGTCAAATCATCTATAAACTGTACCTTCATCTGGAGAGGTCGAACCATCACCCTCTCGACGTTTACATTCGGGATACTACCACGACCCTTGCGAATCATACTATTGCTTCTCTTTTAGAGGCAAGCGCTTCGCGATGGCGGCGCTTACGCGCAAGGTGCACTCTTGCCTCCTTGAAGTGTCTCAAGCTGTTCCCCTTCCCCATCCTTCGTGAGCTCCAGCTCGCGACGTTGGGCCCGAGTGACACACCACGGTCGGATGCTTTCATATCCACACCCTCTCTTGAGAACTTTCGATCGATTGGATCTTATACCCTTCTCTACCACAACCTTCCTTGGTCCCGGATCAAAGAGTTCTGCCTCACAAACACCTACTGGGACAGTGATTTTGAGCCTCTGGGACAGATGACTCGCCTCCAAAAGTTGAGACAGACAATCGGTGCCAAATATCCGGTCATCACAAAGCGCGCGACTCTCTCTGTTCTGACAGAGCTCTGGTTGGAGGAACAGCCGTCGGCTCGCCCTCTTGGTCTGAAGGATTGCTTCGAATCGCTAGAAATGGCGTCCTTATCCACTCTGAACTTGACCTTCCATGCAAGTTCACGGCCGGCGCACTTTCCCACCTTCGCCAAGTCCCCACACAAACTGACGAAACTAACCATTCGGAGTAACATGAGCGGGCACGCCGACAACACGAAAAACCTTGTGACATTCCTCTCCCATATAACCTGCCTTGAAGAGCTGATACTGTTTGGCGACAAGCTGACCCCCGACTTTGTCAAAAGTCTCAGCTACACGACACCCGACACATCCATCTTGCCATCACTTCGCATCCTTGACTTCAGCGAGTGTCTCGTTGACGCAGAACTCCTCGATGCTATCTGGGCCATGCTCGAGTCGCGATATGCACACAAGGAGCTGGCGGATGGTCTCGGTGGTTCGGATGTAGCAGTCCAACGCAGTCCCTCTCCCTCAGGCGATCCAGAACGTATCTATCTGGAGAGGATCCGTGTACCCCGCTGGATATATCTCCTGAAGTGTGATCCATGGCGAGAGATCGTTAGTGCATTGGAAGTCGAGTGTAACATCCCCCTAGACGATCTTCTTCTTGTATGATGTAGTGTCCAAGCCAATTTGGTTAATAGTATGAGTTTTGAGGTGGCGTTCCACCTACTCGTACCTAGTCGATTTTAAATGTGTACTATACATCTTCAATGAGGTCCCAGCATGTGCCAAACAAACCTCGTCTTCTGATCATGAACTTGGGATTTGAAGGAGAGATCTCAATGATGCCGTCGAGGTATGTTGCGACGAGTGACAGCCACAGGCTCGAGGCCAGACACGTTCGATAGACAAATGCAGTTGTTACCGCTCAACGCGAGAGATATTGGTGGCGATACATGACACGGGACGAGATCTATACGAGTCTATAGGAGGTACGGATTGCCTTCACTTACTTACCAGATTGGGAGCAACAAAGAACAATGTCGGCGCTATTCCCAATTCGGTTGAGATCGGCATTTGCCGACCGCTCTTTCGTCCCGCCTCCATCTACAATTCTGCTCATCGTCGTCCACAGCGACGACTACGCAATGAGAACATACAGATGCTATCACACAACACAGCTGGCGATGGCTGCAACGAAGGATCGCTCTTTGACCGAGGCACGAGGGGGAATTTGACCGCCATCAAATTCTGAGTGCGCTTTGCCTCGAACAAAGTACTCTGGCATTATGGCTCAAAAAGGCCACCAGAATGGGCCACCTCGCTATAGTCAACCTCTGCTCCTACCACCATCGCGTTCTTATCTCCCCGAGTATAATCTGCTATGCCCGCCGCTCGCACCATCCCGGACAACAAGCGCACTTGGCCTTGCGCGTACAGTGCTGTTGCACAATGGTTTGGGTTTGCAATGGTGAGCCTCCCAATGATTCTGTGATATAAATCTCACTCGCACCAGGCGCGCCCTGCAACTCGCGTGTCAAACAGTCCAACCTTATCGTCCTCCAGCGCGTCTACTTCGCTTTCTCGCTCCCCAGTTATTGTCCCTGTACCCAGTGGTCGGCGCCATGTCTCCGAGGACCCGCCCCCTGGTTTTAGGGCTACCTGTCTCCTCCCACTTCCCAAGCACCAAGCCCCCTCTCCCCAGCCCGCGACCGAGCCACCAGCTAAACGCCAACGTACCCTCTACGAGAGGACTGCTCCTCCCCGGGATCACAGTCGCTCCCAGAGGGCTGACCCACCAAAGCCCTCCCAACGGCCCACATCAACCTCGAAGAGGCGTATGCCTTCATCAAAAGTCCCCTCACCTGCTGCACCACGCTGCTGTATCGCATTGGAGCGACAGGTGTCAGAACTTCAGGAGAGCGCGCAGGATATGCAAGTGCAACTTGCGAGCGCCCAAAAGGCTCTGAACGAGACGAAGGAGGCTTTGGCGAGGGAGGAGCAGCTTCGAGAGAAGGCTGAAGCCGCTCGCAAAGCCGCTATCGAGAAAGGCCACCGAGACCTCCAGGATCTCCGGCAACTACTTCAGTCGGAGCACGCGGTCTACATACGAAATAGCGCACAGATTGAACGCGGTATCCTCGCCGATGAACGTAAGGTCGTTCAAGATGATGAGGCAAAACTCGCAAAGGAACGCCTGATGGTGAGTAATATTTTTGCTTTCCTTTTGTCTGCCGGCCGCTTATATATCATATTCAGATGTTTTCTCAATCGCGCGCATTCGAGGAAGCCATTGCTTCTCATAAGGACCAGGCAACTCGCCTCCAGGCTGACCTCGATGCCGCGAAACTCGATCTCGCCACGAGCAACGATATTATCCGTCGCCAGAACAATATCATCGACTCTCTACAACGACAACTCGACAGCTCGCCCTCGCAGTTCGTGCAGATCTACCAGCAACCCCTCGACAACCAGTTCTCGCATCCGGCTCCATCGTTCCCGTTCTTGTCACCATCCGCCGCACGCCTTTCTCCCGCTCAGATCCAAGGACAGGACTACTCGATGGATGCGATGCCCACGGAGTTTAACGCAGCGCCATATTCCTCAGCGCCTCCCTCGTCCGCTGCAGCGCATTCTTCAGCAGCACCACCTCCGTCCGCGCAACCAGCTGCAGAGGCATCACCTTCAATCTCAAGCTTTCTCCTGGACTACGCTGAAGCAGTCGACAGTACTATTCCTGGCTTGGCGGGCAAATCACGCAGTGGTACTACTTCCAAGTCCAAAGGCAAGGAGCCATCATCTGCAGCATATGCTTCAGCACCTCCCCCAGCTGCACAACCAGCTGCAGAGACATCACGCTCTGACTGGACTGCGGCAGTCGACGACCCTTTTTCCCGCTTGTCCTACGAATCCGAACGCAGCGGGGCCAAGGCCCTGGAGAACCTGATTTCCGTGCAGGCCCAACTCCAACAGGCCTCTTCGTCTGCAGCCGCCTCATTACAGTCATTCCCTCCTCAGGGTACTGAGTTCCCAGTCTCTGCCAACCCAGGCTTCACATCTTTCTCTCAGCCTCCAGCGCCATTTGGATCTGATCCAAGCTTTGAGGGGTACTGGTCGGTGAATGCAAACACTGCCGCTGAGCGCGCTACACGAGTAGTGAAGGCCCTGCCCAAGCGGGGTCAATAATTGCCTGTTTCTTTCCTACATCGCTCATGTCCTTCTACCTGTCTTCTTCTTTGACTCACTACTGGACCTTTCGAACCTCCAATTCCCGCGACTCCCAAACCCCAGTACCCGACGGCAGGACTAGGAAGCAGATTGCACGACGCGGCACGGAGCGTCTTACGACGACTACCGATAGTGCTGGCCAGTCGCTCTGCCCCAAGTCTAATGGCTTACGATTAAAGATAGATGAAAGCGTCCTCGCCACGCGGCGAGGGTTGTTTCCTACTTGTCGATTCGCCGTCGTTCGGGTTTGATTCCACCTGATCATGGCCTCCGACTTGAGATCACCTCGACGACAGGAACAGGATGCAGCAGCACGGAGCGTCTCGCGACGACTACCGATATGTGCTTTGGCTGCTCAGTTCCTATGGCCTGCGATTAAAGATAGATGAAAGCACCCTCGCCACGCGGCGGGGGTTGTTTCCTACTTGTCGATTCGCCGTCGTTGGGTGTTGGTCGAAGTTTTGGGCGGTGGCTTTCGGGACAAGTTGTTGTTAGGTTTGTGGGCAGTGAGCGTGGGGTACTGGGGATTAAACCGAGATGGCATGCTCGCGCGCTGAGATAATTGGTGCAAGTTTCTGGACCTCAAAGTCCCTCTTCACTTCTGCTTTCGTTGTAGCTCTCTGTTCGCTTTCTCCGTATCTAAATTATCTTGTATATATCCGTATCCTAATGTAGACTTTCTCGTTGACTCTTCCGACTCTTCCCTTTTCACACGTACCTGTTTATCTTCTTAGCTCCCTTACCGATTATACATCTGCCAAGGTGCTCTGTGATGGCAACGGCGCCTCTGTGGCGAGTCATGATGCCTCCCATCATGCTTAGTGAGTGAAGTAGAGGAGACGAGTTTGGTCAGATATATATACACCGGTCATTCATCCTGAAGGTCAAACAGATGGGATGGGCGGATGTCTTCCCAGAGATTGCGCTCAGTGAGGGCAGATTTGACGTACAATCTTTTCCGCCATTGTTCATATACCACGCCGATCCTCTCATCCTTCCAGCGGAGAGCACCACCACTTATGAAGCGCTGAAGAAGGCGGGTGTGGAGACGGAGCTAACATTGGTCGAGGGCGCGGTTCACGTTATAATTCACCCGACGACCGGCGGGCCATATGTCGAGGCTGCATCGCTGCAGGAGAAAGCGTTCGATTTCATTGCACAGGGATTGAGAAGATGATTCTTGACATACAATAGATGTACTAGCCCGATGAAGCAATCGCTATCTCTCTGAAGCTGCATTGACTCCGAGTCGAAACGCTCATAGCCATGCATGATGCGACAAATGTGTTGAACTTGCAGCTCCTTGTCTCGTCAACTCACATCACGATAACTGGAAACACATATCAGCCTTGACCAGTTCTTCCGAGACAGACAAACAGTCGGCCATATAGCAATACTACAGTACGTTCTCAATTACATGTCCGAGCAAGTACATTGAATAGTATCTGCCACTTCAAATTCACTCTTTGTGCAATCGAGCTAGAGCTACCATGTACTCGATCCGAGTCGACTGTCATCCAGTT
The DNA here is from genome assembly GCA_019915075.1 of Strobilurus stephanocystis. Taxonomy (NCBI): domain Eukaryota; kingdom Fungi; phylum Basidiomycota; class Agaricomycetes; order Agaricales; family Physalacriaceae; genus Strobilurus; species Strobilurus stephanocystis. Next base: position 270,602 of record JAHLMI010000015.1, read on the forward strand.
GGCGTTACTGGGAGTGGTTCGAGTCTACAATCTAGCAACGGACCGGGAGCACCCTCGAAAGCCAACGTCTCAGCGTAAGCTTCTGCATCGTTACGTCAAGAATAGATTGCACTTCGTATGGAGAGTTACATCAAGTTGATAATACTTCGTAGTTGGTAGTTGGTAGAGTATCGAAAGGGCCCGGGATGATCATGCTAAAGAGTGCAACACCGGTAGCTACCAAGCAGAACGACAACGTAAGACGTCGAAACGGTCCAAGAGATAACCACGATGATGCTTTGCTACATGACAAGCTCACTCATGGTCAGACCTTCAGGAATCACCTCGATCCTGATTGCATCCTTGACACGATCCCAAGCTTCCCCTTCGATGACGTCCGACAAAGCATGGGAGATGCGCAGCTTCTCCACTGCAGCACAACCGCTCTGCGTGTTGCCGCCGGCCTGAGGACAACGGAGCGTCACCATACCACAGAGCAATGCGACGACGTCAACAGGTCTGACGAATTCATCACCCATGTTTGCCGAGTCATTCTGCTGGAGGGAAAGTCCGCGAAGAGAGGGAAGGAATGGGCCTCCCTCGTCGTCCACGAATGTCAACAGCTTGAGGGCCCCAGCAAGAAAGTTCGCGTCAGATTTGACAGACAACGTTTCAAGCTTCTTGCCCAGCTGGAGGCACGCAGAGAGGTCTTCTCTAGTATCCGCCCAGTCATCGTATCCCCAACGTGGTGTGTGAAGATCTAGCGATCGTAGGCGCCCAAGCACACACGGCGAAGTGGGATAGAACATTGGGCCATCGAATTCCTCTAGGTCCCACTTGAGATGCGACAGGATTGGCGCATCCAGATAGTCGAGAAGAGGGGAAAGGTCGTCATCCTCGAAAATAATGGTCAACGAGGTGAGGGAAGGTAATAGAATTTGTGGCTTTGAGATCGTGGGCGAGTCGAAGGAAACCCTGGAGACTAGCGTAATCAAGTGCGGCATTACACGCGAGACCTCTAGTAGCGCTTCATAAGAGTGCAGATCGCAATGGAAGGTGGTCACTTGGTGCCAAGGAAGGGGAAGCGAACTGCAAGGAAAGTGCGTGTCGACAACATTGACCTGACTCAGACGCGGTGCGGTCAGTAAGGTACTAGTGTTTATCCCGTCATAATGGTCCAGAATATCAAAAGCTTCGTCGAATTCGAGAATCCTCAGACGGTTGAACGCTGGCATTTTCTTGGCCATGATGCCAACCGCCGTCAGAGATGACTCGAGGTACAGCGAGGACCATCGGGGCATACTGACCTCGAGCATTGCCATCGCCGCGGCATTGTATCTAGAAAGACCTGAAAGAAGGACCGACAAGTCGTGGTTCTCTGATCTCTTCAAATACAGCCCCAGCCGGTAGAGCACTCTGCGTTGTGGGATCCTACGATAGGCCTCCCAACGCAAGCGAAGAAAAGACCACAATTGCGGAAAAGACAGCGCGACTGTTCTCCAGCGCTGGCAAACTTGAGAGATGGCCCACGACATGCCGGCGGGTCCTAGAGATTCGGTATACGGGGGCACGAGCTCGGCATCATTCGAAGTTGACTCTATCACAGTACAGAGGAAGATTTCGCGTAGGATCTCTGTGGGGAGAGTGCGCAAAGGATAGACAATCTTGTGATGGCATGCCGTTGATTTTGGATTGATTCCCGTGTCGCTTCGAGCGCGTCCATGGCTGTCTGCATGGCGGTGAGCTGCACGTCGATTTCCTGGAGAGCTGTGGAGGCATTGCGATCTGCGCGCTGCAAGCTAAGCAACTCTCCTGGCTTTGCAGCTTCATTGCTGCCCAACAGGGCGCCAAAACGAGCCCCCGTTAGGTACTCGTCCAAGTTTAGACCGTGACCTGTAGAGTCCGCCTTGCCGCTGCAAAACAAGCAAGGACTAAGGATCAACGCGATGGTCAAACGATGTAAGAGATGATTGACTGCAGAGACATACGCGCCGTTCATCCTGATAATCGAGATAGAGTCAAGACTGTCAGTGAGTAAATTCAGGGTGGTAGTGGAGGAGAGAACAAGGGTTCGGACTCGGGAGTCGGAACCCATTCGGTCGCTGTCTGGGTCGGCATTGACCGAGTGCTCTTTTGGTTTCGCTTCCATCCAACTTGGCAACATCTTCTGCTCATCGTCGTCGACAACGACGAGACCTACAAAATGACACGTTTCTTGCTTTACGATGCAGCTGTGGCCACGCTGCGCCTGCCACGAGTGCGACATTGACCACTATCCATATTTGCAATTGGCACGGCCAAGTTGGGCGAACAATGCTCGGTGGCCTTTTGTCATGTCATAAGTAAAACAACGGGCTCACAACGGTTGACGCCCCCACTTTTGCTCTCTGCTCCCACCACCATCATCCTATCTTGCCCACCAAACTTACCCAGCCATGCCTGCCAGACGCACAACCACCACGAACAGGCGTACTTGCCCGTCCCTCTTCAGCGCGGTGGCCAATCTGTTTGGATCTTCAACGGTAAGGCCTCTTTGACTTTGTCATACCCGAAATCTCATACGCGACAGACGCGCTCGTCGGCTCGCCGCTTCCCCGCGTCGACTACCCGCATTGGCAGTTCAAGTCACCGTTCTTCAGCGTCGGCGCCAACTCCCGCCCAGCCGAGACCACCATCCTCAGACCTGTTGCCATCCTCAGTCGCGCAAGTCGCCTCCTCCGTTGATGGTACCCACGTCTCAGCGGATCCGCCTTCCGCCTCATCTCCCTCCTCAGTCTCTCAGGACGAGCATCATGCACCCACACCACAAGCCGAAACTTTGCCACCCTCATCTCCTCCCAAGACCGTCACCTCCCAAGAGCTCAACTCGAGTCCCGACGTGGGGCCCCAGCCTGCGAAGATTTGCTCCGACTGTCCTGACTTGAAGAAGCAGGTCGCAGAGCTGGAGAGCACCATGAAGGAACTCCATCGTGACCTGGAACACATGAAATGCAGGCTGAACGAGCAACAATGGTATCGAGCGCGCGCCGAAGAAGAAGTCTACAAAGGTCGGGATGACATCAAGGCACTTCTTGCAACGGTCCAGTCGGCGATCACGAACCGCTCGCAACCTAGTTCAAGCATGAACCGTGGTAAGAGACGTGCTGCTGTCGATGAGCAGCTGGAAACGACAGACAGCAAACGAATCAAGGTTTGTCATGTTCGTCTCTGGACTTTCTTGCCATGCTCATACGCTCGCGTCTAGATAGAACCATCGTCTCAATCTCTGGAACTCGCTGGCTACAGATCGAGAAAGGCCTCTCACCAGGCTGACGCCCGCACCGTGAAAGTCGAACAACACGACATCCCATTGTCGGTGACCGCTCGGCCTATCCCACGCGTCCTTGCCCAACGTCTTGCTGCGACCGCGCAAGGCAGCTCGCAGCATGTGACACTTGAGGCACTCGAAGCCACCCTGTACTCCTCACTCTCACAGTCTGCCGCGGCGGCATACTTGGCATCGGTGTACGAACACCAGACTCCCCCCGCCTGCACATGTCCTTCCTCCAACATTGCGGGTACGACCACTGCACCACGCCGCCACCACGAGATCCCGATGCGCCAATATACTACAGGGGAGCCCTTGTACGCGAAGTATGATGACCCATTGTGAAGCCTCGGTTCATGTTGCTCCCGCACCTCGCTTCACCATCCTCGTTTCTTTCCCCAGTTCTCGAGGCCAGTTTCCACTCCTCGCAAGTTTCGATACCCTACCCAACGCGACATCCAACCATTTCCTTCTCAGTGCAGTGGACTATCTGCCCTTCATTAGCTTCCTCTTGCCACGCGTTACGCCCTTCTTACCATCTCTGTTTCGGTCCCACCCAATCAGGACCTAACTCCCAGACTCCAGTATCCAACGACAGGACTTCCGAATGCAGTTGACGCGACGCGGCACGGAGCGTCTTACGACGACTACCGTTATGTGCCGGCCAGTCGCCCTGCTTCCAGTCCCATGGCTTACGACTAAAGTTTAGACGAAAGCGCTCTCGCCACACGGCGAGGGTTGTTTCCTACTTGTCGATTCGCCGTCGTTCGGGTTTGTTCCCGCCCGATCATGTCTCCGACTTCAATCCACCCCGACGACAAGAACAGGATGCAGCAGCACGGAGCTTCTCACGACGACTACCAATATGTGCTTTGTCTGTGCAGCTTCTATGTCATACGATTGAAGATAGATGAAAGCACCCTCGCCACGCGGCGGAGGGTGTTTCCTACTTGTCGATTCGCCGTCGTTGGGTGTTGGTCGAAGTGTTGGGCGGTGGTTTTTGGAACAAGTTGTTGTTCGGTTTGTGGGCAGTAAGCGTGGGGATTGGCGGTAATACGGGATGGACTCCTCGTACATTGGTGGCTTCTGGTTTCAATGTTGCTCTCCTTTGCTCTCACATTGTAGCGTTCCGAATTTGTTTTCTCTCTTATTCACCTGTAACTTATTGTAGCCTTTTTCGCTCGATCTACTATCCTCATAGACCTACTATATACTACACTAATTATCTTCCCTTTGTACATAGCTCCCTCATTGATAGTATATAAAGCTCGATATATCATTCTCTTCCATTTCAGATGCGGCAAAAGTAGGTCGCAGAGAGCATGATGTGCCTGATAGACGGACAATGTCACTGGAGGAACAGTCGAAACCATGAAGTGTTGACATGCAGAGACACTGCCAGACAGAAGGTTCCTTTTCTCTCCTCGAAACCATCGTCAGATTCATCTATCCGCAACACGTAGACGCATGTAGCAGTTTGAGAGAGCGAGGCGCGAGCGCTCCAAAATTAGATGTGGCGATCCCACAAGGGCCGCTCGAACCTGAGTGGTGCCGTGTATGCTCTGATGATGGAGTCTGGTCGTGGGAAGCAAAATTCACTTATCTCCGTACTACCAAATCGTGATATCTGCCATCCTTGCCTTTTGTGCCGCCATCTTGTCGAACAACGCGTACCAGATAAAGCAAGATTCTCTTCATCTCTTGATTAGCCTTGATTGCCTATCATCGTATCCAGTTCTCGTTCCGGGGGCTATGTGTACAGTATACTCCCATTCGGTATGTGTTGTTCCGTATATGTTCCTCTTTGACTGAAGAGTTACCTCGTATATACAGACCTAATCAGAATAAGGGCACTTCACAGCCATGGCAGATAGAAAAGGAGATGAAGGACCCACTCAGGTTTCTGATCTCATCTTTCGACCATGGACTGTCCCCCGTCTACATCACCTAAGCGGCCACACGACATGGCGCACCATCGTCCACAGGACATAGGGATCCCACTATGGCCCAGTGCCAGTATTCCCGCTGCGCCGCCTAGTGCTGCTGGGAATTGTTTCCTTGACACCAATACATGCAATACAAGCTCAGAGGCTGGGTCCCACGAGGAACAGAAGCATGAATCGAAGACGGACTGGCTCCCTTATACCACCACCAACACCGAGAGGCGAGGCGCAGTTTTTGGAGTAAGACACGCTTGTATGAAGCAAGGTCTGGAGCCCTTCTTTACTGTAACTGTCCCTGATTCATCAATTGCGCCACGTAGGAAACGATCCTTTCGACTTCATGAGCACACTTTCCGAAGATGCACCATACCAGGAAATGGGGGAAACCGCGCGGCTATGGAAGATCTTCCTGCACGAGAGAGGAAAGGTCGACGACGACCGGGTTGCAAACTGGAAGGACGCCCTTGATGTACTCTTGGTCTTTGTGAGTCCTCGCTTGCCCTTCAGAAATCTTGTCATCTGAGCCTATACAAGGCTGGGCTTTTCTCGGCTGTCGTATCCTCCCTTGTCTCTCAGACGTATCAAAGCCTCCAAGTCGATAACGTTGAGGTTGTTGTCTCTCTCATTGTTGAGCTCGTCGGTGTACAGCGCGCTATCGGCCGAGGACAGGATGTCGACAGTGTTGCTGAGACAGATCTCACTCCTCTGACCAACTTCCGCCCGGCGCTGACGGCGACATGGGTGAACGGCTTGTGGTTCATGAGTCTTGTGCTCAGTCTCACAACGGCACTCATGGCTGTACTCACAAAACAATGGGTGAACGAATACGTTGAATCGGCGCAATCAGGCGGCCCTCGTACGATCAGTCGCATTCGTCAATTTCGGTTCAATCAACTGCAGGAATGGCACGTCCCCGTCATCATAGGGCTCCTACCTGTCATGATGCACTTTGCCCTGGGGACATTTCTCGCTGGTCTAATCATCTTCCTCCTGGACTTAAGCACCGCGATAACGATCGCGATCTCCATTGCGTCTGCTGCGACGTTAACAATCTACGCTTCGACAAATGTTCTTCCTGTATATGATCCTGCCTGCCCCTACAAGTCTCCATTAACGAACTACATCTATTCTATCTACTCCCGCATTTGCCGTCACAAGTTGTCGTGTAGATGGAGATCATACATGCGCCGAACTGCATTCTTCCGCAGGTTCTGCTCGACTTCGTCAGAGACGGACATTCCGTTTTCTCTCCAGGAAGCTGAAGAGGGCAGGGTTCTAAAGGATGCGGATCGTCTTGACGCCGAAGCAGCCGTCTGGCTGTACAACTTTTCTGCAAATTCCTCCATTCATCGCGCCGTTCTACAGTCATTCAGCAATTGCCCGCTTACTGTCGCAAATTTCATCACCCAAAAGATCGATAACCTGCAGGCCGTCGTGGTAGCTGCCGTTCGCTCAGTTGGATTCATGAAACCACTCGATGTGTCTGCGTATCAGCGACTTATGCGCACTCTTGTTCGTCTGTTTCCAGGCGACATGTCAGGAAGTGGTTACATCCCACCCGAATTCGATCCCAAAGGGATCTCTCTACTGGTACTCTTGAATCTGCGTAATGCTGAGTTGGCAGCCAAGTTTCTTCAGGAGCAGATCACGCAGCCCACAGAGACTTACGATGTTGTGATATGGGCACATATCTTACAGAACGCTCTTTCTTCTGGCTCACGCTGGCTGCACGTTGGTGAAGAGGATTCCGAACAGTGGCGGACATTGTACCGCTGGCTACTTGAGCCTCATGCATGCAATCCCGAATCCTGCACGGGCAATCCGTCTACTCGCACTCTGTACAAATTGCCAGAGCCATAGCTGTAATATCTAGAAAAAAGAAAACCGTTATAACGGATGGAAAATAAGTAAAATGAACCGTTACAACGGGGGCTTACCTAATGTGATCCACCTGGTCCCGCGCGGTCCATCCCGCAGCTCCGCGTGGGGCGCGCGCTCCCTGGGCCCGCCCGCCAGCTAGACCAAAAGCGGTCGACATTTGTGCCTAGCGTACGGCTGCCGTTGGATATCCGATCCCAGCCCTCGGCACCCCGGCAATCCGCCATGCACTGCCCGCCCCCCCCCCTGCTCCGCCCCGCCTGCAGCTCCCTCCCTGCTGCACTCCTGTACACCAACAGATGTTGTGCTATTCACCTTGGGCATTATTATCCCCATTCCAATTGGAATCATCCCCCCACCTGAATATCACGCCACACATCATTCTGCCCCCGGCACTTCCGCCCCGCTCTCCCTCCCTTGTGCGCTTCTGCACACCAATAGCTTTGCTCTCCCATCAGTAGTCTTGATGTTACGTCCGTCTGCTGTGCCCCTTTCTTAACAATGGCCCGTATATATTGCGCCACATGGAATTGCTCAATTAAAATGGCTACATTTGACCAGTCCGGGTACCCGATATCAGCCGTGAATTGTTCGTTACCCTAGCAAGCGCCTTATTCGACCCACGTCCTGCGAGGGAAGACTGGTGACAGACTGGGGACTTGGCATACGAAAAGTGTCCTGCCGGATTTTCGGTCCGACGGCATCACGTGTAGGTTGACTTGGTCCAAATCGAGTTCGACTTGCAATCGCGCAGGGAGAATTTGACTTAGCCGTACAGCACGCGAAATCAGACACTTTTATCAGATTCAGGCGTACACGATCGGATGCATTGCATGTAAAGACAAGTACATGCAAGACAACTCCGTGAAGTCCACTCAATCAGAAAAGTACGTACGGAAGTACGTACGCTATGCCGTTAACTAACAACTTGCTCTTCGACCCTCATGAGCACACCTTTCATTGCCCACTCCACCTCCACCAGCGCTTTCTCAAGTCCGCCGTCCTTCAATGGTGATGCCTCCAGCCACCACGACAATGTTGCTACAATCGACAACAGACCGTTTTGGCCCGGTGATTCCAGACAGCCCCAATCTCCGCCGTACTTGCTTCTAACCCAAACCCCATCGCTTCCCTTGGTTTGCCAGCTGGGTTGCATACTATCCCACCACAACCACCAGGCTCTCTCAAACGTCACAAGACCGCCCTCTGGAATTCTGAGTCGTGCGCCTCGCGTTCGGCCCTGGCCCAGCCATTTCGACAGTTCCGCCGGACGATACTTCGATGGTAGGCCCTTTCGTCCTCCAATTTGCAGCCCATGCTTACGCTCGATCTCGATTAACAGGTTTAGAATGTCTCTGAGAGGGTCGGCGCCTGGTGCCTCATCAAACTCGACAAGGGGATCCTTGAGCCAAGTCGCTTCAAGCGTCTCTATAAGGTTTGCCTGATCAGCAAGGATCCCTGGCGGCGAGGATGGCAGAGTGTTGGGAGACGACGCGATGATGGGAGACGACGCGATGATGGGAGACGACGCGATGATGGGAGACGACGCGATGATGGGAGACGATCCGACGATGGGAGACGATCCAGTTCGCGAGGAATGCTGAATGTTAGGAGGCTCATTTGGTGAGTCGTCTGTCGGAATCGCCTGTGTCGGCGAACTAAAAATCTGTACATCCATAGACCCAGCGTCGCCGAACTCGTACGGACCACCGACAGCATCCTCGAGTTGCTTGAAGAACTCGTCACCTAGACCATTCATCGCGTCCTCCTCCCTCGGTAACCATTGGCCGTTTGTCATCGTGGCATCCATTCCCGCGATATCTACACCCCACAGGAGACTGTCCTCGCCAGGGCCTTGGGGAACGATTGGGATTGGGGCAGCTATATCCCAGACCACCGGTGGGAAGGTTGCCGTCTCATTTGCCGTTGTGTCGTCCATGTTCGTGTCTCCGCCACCAGCTCCGTCCGTCTCTCCTCCTTTCCCAGCGCCTTTTCCCAGCCTCGTCGGTTGCGGACGCGATGCTGCAGTCTGAGCAGGAACGTCATCGCTCTCGACCATACGCGCGGCCTCCTTCATTCGCGCCTGGCCAGACAGCCCAACGTCTACCCGTTTCAACGCCTTGGCAATCAACGCCGTGCGTGAAGGCGCCGTTCCACCACCCCCAATCTTACGTGTCTTCGTCTTCCGGACCTCATCGCCACCATCATTATCTTTGCCTCTTTTCCGCTTCGCACGTCCTCCATTCTCTTTTCCTCCCTTCCGCCCCGCGCCTTCGTCCTCGGTTTGACTATCGTCGTCGTCATCATCACTATCGTCGTCGTCGGATGAGGACAGAGAATCGTCCAGCGTGGACCCCGCAAGATCGAGCATTTCGGCTCGAAGCTCCTTCTGGCCTTCCGCCATCTGGTCTGCCGTATACTGACTCTCGTTTCCCTGCGATTGGGCGGCCTCCTTTTGCGCCGGCGTCATACACAGCATGGAAAACGTCTTGATGTCGTCAATGAGCTCGGTCATCTTCTTTTCGCCCCACCATTCGGGGAACGTATGCGGTGTGCTCTCTAAACTCTTTCTCGTCGACACGCTGGATGACGGTAAGCCTTCACTCATCGCAGCACAAACACATAGGAGCTCACATAATCGACCCAGCCTTGCCCTGGAACTTCTTCATCGGACCGGCGACAATCGTGAAGCAGATCGTTTGAGTACGGTCCTCGACTCCACGGTTGACGCGACTTAAAAAAGCCAGGGTATTGTCGACGGCACTGGAAATGGTGAGTCTCATCATTGCTACCACAGAGCAGAGAAGGCTCACCTCGCTATGTCATCAGGATCTCTAGATGGACCTCCCTTCAAGCGTTCGTCGTAAACCTTCCTGTCAAGTTCGGCCTTCTCCTTCGCTCGTCGAGCGAAACCAGCTTTCTCATCCTTGTCCAACTTTGCGAACAACTCGCGGGCGACTGCCTCGCGATGATTTATGCAGCCGCCACCCTTCTTTTTACTCTGTCGCAAGACACCAGGTCCCGGAATACTCGTAGTCGTCGCTGGCGCTTCGGTCTTCGCTGGCGCTTCGGTCGTCGCTGGCGCTTTGGTCGTCGCTGGCGCTTCGGTCGTTGCTGGTGCTACAGGGACTTCTCCTGCAACGGGACCGGGACCATGAAGTGGGGGAACAGTCTCTGGAGGTGATCCTGCAAGTGGAGGACCTGGCGATGGTTCTGCAAGTGGAGGAGATGGCGGCGTGGGATCAGAGGAAAAGTCCGAAGTAGGGGGCAGCGCAATCAGTCCCGCCAGTTCGGCCGCGGTGAGTGCAGCCGGAGGCTCAGGAAACCCCGCCACAGGCGCCGCCAGTCCTCCCAAACGTGTCGCTATTTCGCCGTCGATTGCCGCACCCTTCTCGGACATGAATTGTTGAACGGCCGACCGGGCGCGGACTGGTCGTTTTACGCCGGCAAGGGAGCACATCAATTCCTCGAAGGTATCGGGCGTCGTGATACTGTTCATCTTTTGGCGCCGGCGACTCTCTTTCTTGAATCTGTAAGCACACCACGCTGCAATCCGCTGTCGACGACCCATTAATGCAAGATTCTAGGCCTGAAAACCAACGAGCCATTCACCTTGTTCATGCGCTGAATGTGCTTTCCTTTCGCGACAATATCTTCCGGCGTCAGGTTGGAATCATCCGGTGGGGGAGCCTTCGGGTCGTAGGGCGTTATCGAGGCCGGTTCCTCCCAGTCTTGCAGCGGCCAAGGAAACGCGTGATGAAAACGGTTCTGGATGTCCTTCATGGCGACGGCGGCATCTTGCCAGCTGCGTTCGACAGCGTCGAAATAGGAGGGGAGTAGCGGGGAGATGAGTTTCTCTCGACCACCGTCCATCCATCCCTTGTCGTTGCGTCTGTCCTGCTTCGATATTTTGGCGCGCTGCTGTTTGGCAGCCTTCTTCTTTCCGGACGTAGCATTGCGAGCCATTCGAGCACGCGATTAGGCGGAGGACCAGCAGGGAAAGTCGGCAACCAGGCAGGAAGCTCCGGCTCGTGACCGGCATATACCGCGGTGACTATTTCATTTCGCCACATGCCATTTCAATTTCTTTTCATGCCGCTCATGGACCAAAGCCAGGAACCCCAAGGACCCGTCGCTGCAATGGTTGCGACGCCTCCTTCGAGGCGCCTGTCGCCATCGGCCCCTCCTTTTGTCCCGCCAGCTAGCCATAGCTTCATCATCAACTTGGACGACGGAGACTCCGAAGAGGAGGACATGCTGCAGGCTGTGCGCCCTGTGGTTGCTGCCGACTTTCGTAAGCCTCTTTCTCCTCCTCCTGTATCGTAGCGCTGATGTCTGAGCCAGAGACCAGCATCACTGAATCCAACGTCTCCCAACAAGTCGTGTTCTTTCCACCAGGCTACGTATACGACCACGATATCCCTCAAGAACGTTACGTCTCCAAGGATCATCCTTTCCGCGTGGGTCTCACCTACTCCGACGTACCGACAGAGCCTCTTCAACCAACTCTCATCCCTCTTCGTGCGGACGGCAAGAAAGTCCATTTTTATGTCACGACCATTGGACGACGTGTTGGAATCGTTCTTGATTCGTGAGCAGCATTGTTTCATATGACATTTCCTCCTACTGATGACGAATTCCAGAGAAGAAGGGCGTGCGCTCGCCACGGGCGTAAGCGACGGAAACAGCGTCAAGAAAGGCTCCCAGAGTCTCGCCCTCCAGCACTTCAACGAACACCTTGCTTCCGGACGTGTCGTCGTCAGACAGCCACGCGTTTCTCACCCGTATGTCTGAACTCCATTTCCTTATCGTAGACTAATTCGCATTGTTTGCAGCGACATTGTGATCACGGCCCGCAGCGGAACAGTTATCATGGGTGGAGCTCTAGTTATTGTCGTACCTGTACTCGTGGCTGCCCTTCTTTTGTATTTACGCCGCTAAATATATGTAGCCACGGGAGTCTCTCCTGTGCAGTCACGTCCCGCATGGTACAACCAATCATTTGGATTAACTCAGACGATGAAGACGATCCTATCGTGATTCACCCTTTGCCTGACGACGATGTAGACAGCCTCGTGGAAGCCCTATGCGCGATGTCTATTCGAGAAGCAGTAGATCGAACGCTTTATCGGATGGATACGCCACAGGGAGTACAATTCACTGCAGACTGGTAAGTATATTGTCACTCTCGTGTGTCTATTGAACTAATCTAATGGTTCCATTAGGTCGCGGGCTGGCGCGAGTCAATCAGGCGAAGGTTCACCAGTGGTTGCAGTGCAAAAGCGTGAACGGCGCCATCGTGTCAAGGCGCATGCCTATGTCGTCTTTATTGGAAGAGAAACCGGCGTCGTACCAACTTGGTGGGTCCAGCCTGCTCATACGGTGCGTATTCATGAAATCTAACTGATTCTGCCTGCAGGACCACATGCTCTGCCTATACTCAAGGCGTCGCCCTTAACATTTCGCAGGGATTCACGTCAAGGCAAGCAGCACTCAGTGCTCATGACTATGCATTGGCGCAAGGCCTTATTGAACTATCCGACGACCGCGCCAAGCATACTTACATCTCGACCCTGGCTGCATTCTCCCCCCATTCCGTCCCCGAATTTCTTCATCCCAATCCCATATCCGAAGGAGCGACGGCTTCTGGGTTCTGGATTGTTTATGTTGGCGTCTGTCCCGGCATCTATGGAACTTAGTAAGTACTTCGTCTTGTCAGAATTTCACTTACCAGTTTGTTCTAACAGCGTTGAGGCGGCGTGGCAATGTGTTGGCGTTCCAGGCGGTCTCTACGAATCCTTTCACACAATCGAGGCCGCCCGTCAAGCGTGGGGTAAAGCTGTTCGTCGCCGCATTCCTCGCTCTTATGTCGATTTGCTACTCTCGGCATGACGCTGCCAGTTTTGTAATATTTCTACGCAGTAATACTATTCATTTCGCCCAACTCATGCCTCGTACAAATGATACGCAAGATCTCCCTTCTTCTCGCACTCCGACAGATCGTCCGCACAGAAGTGGTGGAACACGTCCTTGATGCAGTCGACGATCATCTCCAGTCGATCAACTCCCTCTCTTAGACTCTGGAGCAAAACTTGGTCGTCTCGTAGCTCTGCTTCACTCTGTGCCGCTTTCACGATTGCGATCGCCTGGTGCCAGATGGAACTGACACCATTACAGACACCCAAGAGTGTTTCCAGCGTATCATCGCCAGGATGCTCGATTGCGTACCGAGTCCATTTCTTGGCCCAGCCACGGACGCTGTTGTCGGTGAGCACTCTGACCTCTGCCAACAGCAGAGACATCTGGCGTGTATATCTTCGAGCCATGATACTCTTGCCATCACTGACCAGGTGTTCCTGAGGTGAGGTGCTAGCATGTTTAAGGATTTGGGACACTCACGTCGTCTCAGTAACTGCTGGTTGGACTGTTGCCGATGATTCTCCACCTGTGTCGACGTCTTTCGGCTTCGACGCCCTCTTCTCCTTGGCCAATGTGTTGTAATGATCACGTCTTCTGTGTACGCAACTGTGGTGAGCGTTTCGTTCGGATTGAGGAAATGGATGAGACAACTTGTTCCAATGTTTGCGCTTAGTCTCTCTCCGCGCATACTCTCTGTCCTCCTGAGTTTTATAGACAGGTCTTCGACCCATGATAACGTCGGCACCGTGTAAAGTCGCGGACCTTCTGAGCCGGCCGTCAAAAGCGAATAGTAAGTTGGACGGGTGACGGTAGCTAGTACCACTGCAATCTTAAGCATATATGCCTGTCTGATACGTCCCTAGACACTTTTGATTTCGGTTCTAACGGTGACCTCGCTAGGGTTGTTTGCTTTCACACTACGTACAGATGCGCTCAACTCTTCGACCTTGGTTTACCGTTTGCGACACAGAATGAATGGCGAGTTGCCTAGACACTTATTGACCAAGGTATAGACACCTCAGATCGACATTTCCCTAGACACTTATGATCCCAGGTCATTGGAAATTGCGCAGCCGACTGTTCGCATGTATCGAACTGGGTAATTGCAAATATAGTGTCAGTGCCTCTTCCCCACCTGCCACTATGGCGCCGCCCATAGGGAACGTCTTGGCGCCGACCATCTTGCATCCCGGCCTTCACTACTACGCCAACCTGTGCCGCCCAGAAGAGCCTCGCACCTCCGGCACGGACTCCCTGCGAGAAGACGTACATATATCCAGACCACAGCTCTCGACACCCATCCCGCTCAGCGTCCCGGGGGGCCTACGCCTGCTGCCCACAGCATCTCCGTAAGACACCGCTTGTTTGCCATGATTCCGTCCTCTAAACTAGTTCTTTCTTCTGCCAGACGGCGCCTCCAGATGATTCACGACTCTTTGGTTGCCGCCGTAGAGAAGGAGCTGGGCTCTTACGATGTGTACACCCACTTCCAAACTCCCTACAAATTCGTACGCTTGCGGTTACAGGCTATTGTCACGACATCAGATACCCCTTACAGTCTACTAGAGAAGACAACTAAGACCATTGGAGGCTACGCAAAAAGCCTTCGGCGTCTAGTAGATTCGCTGACTGAGCTGTGTGGCGTAGCTCCAACCTTTGGGTCATCCGTCTATGACATCCAGACGCGAGTTCAAGCCGTCGAGTCGACTTTCAATTTGCTGCTGGACGTTGTTGGATGGGTCATGCGCGACTTGGAAGAGGGTATTGCGGATGAGGACACATCCCTCCGAGTTAGATTCAATCCCGTCGTTAGTACTAGATGTGTCGGTTCTACATGCTACTGTACGTGAGCTATGAATAGATATCTGTAACCAGGCCACAGCGCAGGCAAACCATTCTATCAGGAGGACAAGAATATGCCAATGGAAAACGTTCAAATTCCAATGCATGCATGCGTATGGCGGTACCTGGGCTGGGAGTTATTGACCGCTGCGTCGGACTCGTACCACCCGGCGCGTCATGCTACCTCATGCATAGAAGCCACCGACTCATTGAATCAATATATGAACGTCGCGCGTGACTATTGCATGGTATAACGACACAGGCAGAGTAAGTATTCGCGACACAGTCTCTAACCCAACCAATGATCAAGTGGCCATATTGGTCTCTTCAAGCACTCGCACTCGCGTCATCCGTGTGGAATCTAGCTGGTCTCCAGGCGCAGGTGATGTCGTATCCTGCAAGTCGACCGATCAGTGGCGTGTTCTATCTGAGAGCCATGAAGGAAAACCATACCAAAGATTATTGAGCCCCAAACGCGCTCCGGGGCCTCTCCGTGAGTCAAACGAGAGCCGTAGCGCTCTCCCCGGGTGTAAGAGACGGTGGAACAAGTCGCAGTGTGACTGTGTTCAATCCAAGTTGTGCCCGAAGGTGGGTTGTGCTCGCTGGCCAAGGCGGGCGAAGGCGTAGGAGCGGCCGGGACGACGACGGTTTTCATGTACGCAGACGTGGTAAGGTTAAGCCAAGTTGTTGTTGTTATGTCACGCCTCAGGAGAGAGTATCAATCGGCGCAATATTGGATATATATTAGGATTTTCAAACGCACCCGTATGCTCTTGCTTCAGCCCTGCCCTGTGGAACCTTCTTGTCCATACGCTCCCATGTCTGCCTCTCGCGCGCAGGGAGATTCGTCGTCCGCACCTCCCAGCGCGGCCAGGACGGGCAAGAAGCTGGTACCCTACGTCGAGGTCCCGACCCTAAGCTTGCTTCAAGCTCTCCGTAACAAGCGCAACGAATCGGCCGCGTCCCGCATCGAGAATGGCAAGAAGCAGTCCACCGAGAAACTCAAGAGCACGTTTGCCAAGAAGGTCAGACACATCCAAGCCAAGATTCCGACGCGTACTCCGGCAAGTCCTATGTCGAGCAAAAAGCGAGTATCTTCTTGATTCTCGTGTAGTTTCGGATGACTTACCGTTACCAGGGCCATAGAAGAGCGCATTCGCGTCGTTCGCCCTATTCGTACTGGGTACTTGCTGGGCGCGCACGTTAAACACCATTGTAGGTCTGCTGTTGATCCTTGGCGGAACTTGCTCTGACGACTACCGCAGTGTTCGCATTCCCTGCCGCCGCCAACGAGGCCGACGAGGGAGAATTTCTCGTTCCCGCAGACCCTAGGAAGCTGTCGGTGGCAGTCAAAGAGTTTTTGTCGGATTTGGGAATGTCTAATCAGGAAGGAGGATTCTTGCAGATGGGGGTTTATACTGCGGAGGACTTGGTTACCTTGGCTTTGGAGATTCACGATCAGTCTAAGCGCCAGCAGTTGAAGGCTGCATTGGAGTTGGAAGGAATTCCGTGGTTGTCGATGAAGAATGCGCTCCGGGCCTACGCTTGCCCCGTTGACCGGGCCGGATGATCACTTAGAAATTAGTAGCGTCATTTGTGCTTAGTCACCCAATCTGCTTGGACTTCTGTCCCATCCCTTCCATCAAGTCAAATGCAAATTCATCTTCCGTACACCCTCTGGCCCGGTGTGCCCCGTCATGTCGCAGTCGAACCTACCCAAAGACGCGAGCTCGTCGTCCACTGACAGGGCGCAAACAACTTGGGACCTTCGTCGACACACGGGCGAGGAGTACAGAGCGCGCCGAGCGTTCGAGCTTGCAACGTTTGGTTCGAGCAGCATCCGAGCTGCCGCTCCGATTCGCAATAGGGGACGGCCATCGAAGCAAAGTCTCAACAACGCCGCCTTTGTGGGTCCCTCCCAGAACGCCCACACCGTCGACCACGCACATTTTGTCGCACCCACCGGAGACGTAGAGACAGTCGCATACCGACCGAAGAAGCGGCGGCGCACCACTGGGCGGCATCGCAGCTCACCAGAGCCCACCGCGGAGGTGGGGGATTTCGGCGACTTTGAAGCCAGCTTTGGCGGCGAATCGGTAGCGCAGGACGCCTATGATCTGGGTGGTCTCGCGACGGAGTTTCTGGATGATTCGGGAGAGATTAATCAAGAGGTCGAGGAGGACTCCCTCAAGAGAAAGAGGTATCAGAGCTCGGTACGTTCACCACGCATCGTAGAAGGATACGCGCTAACACATTTCTCTTGCTAGGACCACCCCATGAAAGAATGGCTCCCATGGCAAGATCTCATGAACGAGGAGGCCTTGCGCCGGCATGGACTAGGAGACATCGTACATGCGCCGTGCTGCAGCAGCTGTGGCAAGGCGGCGGCGGTTAGTACGCCTTTGCATCGCTGCCGTTCGTGCGGCGAATTCGTGGAATGCGGCGCGTGCTGCGTTCGAAGACATCAATGGACGCCTCTCCATCTCATTGAGGTAAGAAGCTCGCTCTCCCTCCCAAAGCAAACAATCTAATTGAATAGCGCAGGTTTGGCTGGAGAACACTTGGGAGCGTACAACGCTGACCGAGCTGGGCCTGGTTTATCAAGTCGGTCACCAAGGTGCTCCGTGCGGTTGCCCCGACACGACGGAGCGCTTCATGACAGTGCTCCACTACCCAGCCATCCACAGCCTCCGCATCCGCTACTGTCGCTGCTCGCGCAACCATACTATTCATGACTGGCAACAGCTTTTTCGGAACGGGTGGTACCCAGCGACGACTCACACCCCTCAAACTTGCGCTACCATCGAGACTCTCAACTTCTTTCGTCGTCTAAAGGTCACTGCGAACGTGTCCGTTCGCGACTTTGTCACAACTTTGGAGGCGACGACAGATCCCTACGGCACCGAATTGACGCCGGACCGCTACAAGGCATTCGGTCGGATGTCGCGACAATGGGCCTTCATGCAACGAGTGAGACGATCTGGTGTATTACACGAAGATGGAGGGCTGAAATCGGCTAGCTGGGGGTCTGTCGGCGTTGAATGTTGGGCATGCCCTCGCAAGGGCGTCAACTTGCCGGATAACATTGATTCCATCGCGAAGGAAGACCAGTGAGTCGTCGCGTTTCATGTCTTGTTTGACGTGTAAATTCTAATACAATTGCAGACACAAGTACCGTCGTACTCTCTCGGTTGATGCCAACTTCAAAATGAAGAACAAGATGCGACCCTCTCCGCGTGAGGATATGCCGCTGTATTCGGGACTGGGCGTTCAAGTTCCCATGGAAATGTACCACGACTGGCTGCGGACATATATAACGGAGGAGGAGGTGAGTACCGATTTCGTTGAAGAGTGCGTTCCGATTCTCATGGCATGTGTATGCAGGTATCAAGTTGTATCGCGTTTGCTGCTCTGATGCACAAGGAGACGAAGTTCTCCATAGGCCTTCGATGGACCGGCGTGCTGGGCTTCATATGCGCACGCCACGAAATCATGCTGTCGTTAGGTGACCTGGAGAAAGGCGAACGGTACGTGGCAAATTTCTACGCGTCTTCGAGCACGCGCTGACGATGATTGCAGATATAAGAATACGGACTTCATCCTGTATTGGCTCCTTCGCCGACTCTCACTGAAGGAGATAGCGATCACGTACGACATCGCATGCCAATACAAGAAGTACTTCCACGACCGAATCAAGGCGCTGCCGGAATGCTTGAGATCGCTGGATGTCCCCGACATAACTTGGGGCCTGCCGGTATGGCACGGTAACGTGCATGAGATGGTGTGCGAGACCGAGAACAGTCTTCGATACCAGATGGGAGTTGGCAAAACGGATGGCGAGGGGATCGAGCGCTACTGGTCCCAACTCAATCCGATCTCTTACATGACCCGAGAAGAGCAGCCTGGAGCCCGCCACGACGACCATGAGGATAAAATCAATCATATCAACTTTGGGAAGAACATCGATCTCGGTATGTGTTTTCTTCGCATCTTGATTTGGATTTTACTGACGTCTCCCTAGGAAAAAGTCTGTTGCGTCGTCTGCGGATTGCAACCGAGGAACGAGAAGTTCAGGTCAGCGCCTTCACGGCGATGGATGCGGCGTTGAAATCCGAGGTGCGGGGAGATTGGATGAACATGGTGAAGGCGTGGTTGGAAGATCGCAAGAACCCCAACCCGTATGCGCCGTCAGCCAAGGTTTCCGTGTCTGAGCAGAAGATCCGGGCGGAGCTTCGGGCTCAGGAGTTGGTGGACGAAGCGGAGCTGGAGAAAGATGCCATGGACAATGACGACGACGCCGTCGAGGAATCAGGGGCTCACGACCACGAAGCTGGAGGAGGCGAGGATGGAGGCGGCCAAACGAAACGTCAACGACGCCGTCAACAACGACCAAAACGAAAGGCTCCAACGGATCGAATACATGGGAAACGGCTCACAGCGGCGGGCTTCATTGTCCTGGGCCTACAGCTGGAGGATACAAAGTAAGCACTACCTTTTTGACATAGAACAAGTTCGAGACTGATCGCAGTGTCAAGGGCACGCCTACAGGCAGATCGTAAAGCCAGTATTAACCTGACGCTTGCCCGGGAGAGCAAAATTCACGAAAGGAGCAAGGCGCTCACCACCAAACTGAAGGCTTTCCGGCGACATCAAGACATCCACATGCCCGGGGCGGCGGCATTGATCCAAGCCCAGGAGGAGTCGCAAATAGGTCCTCGATTGCCGGAGGACAACAAAGTCTTCTTGCCGTCCGAGTGTCTTGTCGGGGGAGAGAGGGTGCAAGGCATGTGCCCGGATAAGCTGTACGACGTCGAGGCAGCATTGCGACGGGGTCGATGCAGTGACGCCATCATGCGCCTGCGAGCGCGTTTGATGACGCGCCGACACTTCATCAATTATCGCAACGCGCACGTAACGGGTCAAAATGCTTCGACGCGGGCGGCGAGGTTGATTCAGTCTCTTGGGAACCGAGTAGACGAAGCAGCGACAAGGTATCGGGAAGGACGAAAGGCGCTGGTGAGCTTGGTTGGGGAGGAAGACATGGGCGGTTATCGGGAGCTCCAACCGGGAGATGTTGAGTTGGTAGGGATGGAGGAAAGCGATGCAGCGGCGGTAAAAAAGCTCGGGTGGCTGGGAAGAAAGGACAGTCGGGTGACGACCACTGGTGGCAAAGGCAAGCAGGGTGCCGTCTCTGGAGAATCGCGTCGCACGATCTCATGGATATGGTCTTTCGGTGGGGGGCCGGATGCATCGTCAGAAGAATACCTCCACGAATGTGAGTTTCATGTGTTTTTGTCGCGGGAAGATCTGTGCTGATGGTTCATGGTGCAGGCGTACGCGTTGAGTGGGCGAAGGCATTGGCGAGGAAATGGCGCTGGTCCGAGGAGGTGGAGATTCTGAGGGCGGAAATGCGCCGGGTCTTGCGGAGTTTGGCGCACGAGGAAGCACAATGGCTATGCCGTGCGGGACTCCCAAATGCGACTTTGGGAGTGGCAGAAGCGTCCGGGCGCGCAGCATATGCCCATCGACAGGCGAAGGAGCGGAGGCGCGTGGCAGAGTCGTTCAAGGAGATCTGGCTGCAGGAGGGGCCCTCGCGCGGGCAGCGATCCGGACCTATGGACAGTGCAGTGTTAGCAGATGTACAATCCATGCTAGGTGAGGGTTCCGTGCAGTAGTACTAGTATGTGGCGCGTGCTATATCATTTCAATGTCGGTTTGCTTTTCGGCAAGATTTGAGAGTTTCGGCTTGAGATCAAAGTACGACGGCACTGGCGGCAACAGCTCTGGTCCCTGATGGAGGCGGACGGACGTCACCGTGTTCAATGGGCAGGGCGCACGCAGCGGCGGGATATGGATTACTAAGGTAGCTACTGTAGGAATAGGGCGCGAGTGCCTGGGACTCGTTGGACAATTGTGCCCCGTTATAACGGGGGACCGTTGTAACGGTGCTTTTGAAATATTTTCAAACCGTTATAACGGTCCGTTAGACAAATATCTACAACCACGGGTGATTGCCAGTACGCTCTGAAGATGGTTCTCGCTATGATGGCAAGACCTTGACTGTTATTGACTCTCGCGATGCCAGTACTGCGGCCGCGATGTTCTTCGGAGAAGCCGTGAAACATTTCCTCATCCCATCTCTTTGCGATCTTGTTTGGACCATAATGCCATCAGCACATTGGCACAATTATCCTGACATCCCAAGGCAGATGCAACTGCATCTAGCCCTCATCAATATACCTGTGGTGAACCGTACATCCTCAGAGGACGATCCCATGTCTGCAGCTGCTATGGCTATTACCGTGATCCAACAAAGTGTCAGCATCAACAGTCCAGGCATGGCGCCGTACATATACCACGAACACATTCCGCGGCGCACGTTCGAGTCCTTGAGGCGGGTTCTCCAAAACGATGAGAACAAAGATGTGTTCTGTCCAGAGGACCAGCGAAATGTCTTTCACGCTATCTTTCGATCCATTGCCCTCGACCCTCGTCTCGTCGACACATATCGAACCTGGATCACTGAAAACATGGCTGCAAGAATCTCCGATGTGATGCTATTTGACATTTCCGGGGCGTGGCTACTTCTGGTGGATCTCCTTGACGTTGCGGTAGCTGCTGAGTGTGCGGTTCTGCTACCAATGATATACCGTCGGATTCGTGATGGGTGCTGCATGCACCACTTACGGGTCGACGACCCCGTCGAACCGCATGATCTGCGCAACATCAATCAGGATCAACGCTCATCGTCGTTTGCGGTGACAGCGTTTCTTAAGGGCCTCAGTACTCTCCAGGCCATCAGTCCATCTGAGTACTATGAGACACTCACACATATTCGGCAGCCAGACACGCTTTTTGCTATTTGCCAGTCCCTGCTTCTAGCTGATGTTGAGCGGCGCAGTCACCTTCTCGGCTTGCTTGACATTCTTCCTAGCGATGTTTGGGACACCTGTCTTCAAGATATGAGCCACTTCCTCGGTCTCAAAACTACTCGAGTCATCTATAAGTGCCGGATGTTGCATCGGGAGCATCTCTATATCAATGGAGATATGCTGGTCTATGATTCTTGGGAGGAATTGATTGAGTACTGGGGCGTGTTCTCTGCGAAGTGTCGCGGACTGACTCGACTGCAAATATTGATGCTGTCTCCGTTCCGCGTAGGGCTTGGAAGTCCAGTCCAGTTCCGGTCTTTGACTCATATTCTGTAGACTTGACCACAAATAAGGAGTAAAAGAGAATATTCGTGAATATATTTGTAATCTTATTCGTGAAAATGAATATGACGAATAAATTATATTTGCAAATAAGATTAAGTTGACGAATATAGAATATGGACCTTCAACTTCAAATAATCTTCAACTTATTCATCACTATCAGTGTCGCTCAAACCTCCCTTATTTCAGGACTTATTGGATAACTTGTTACATGACTTATTTCACATTTTGGCAGAGGACTCATTCACCGGGTTTTGAACAAGTCAGAAAATAAGAGAAAAATAAGTTCAACTTTGAGAGGGGGGTCCATGAATAATGGGAATATCGTGCTGTAAAGTGCCTTAAAGGCGAGCACGGCAAGTACGGCAGGCCACACTATGCTGGACACGGCACGGTCGGCGTTGCAGCACCATCGGGATTTGGGATCAAGTACTTCATCATTTGTGATGCTCTTAAGTATATCAACGAGTTTGGAGTTTGAGCTTGTCAGGTTCTGAATTGTAGACTGATATATGTAATTTATCGAGTCTACTCAGATCATATATTTTGCAGACATAGAGTATACATAAAGCTGGCCGCGGCAATGCTCTCCAGCTACCAGCACAGAACACATCGGGTCACGGGAGATCTGGCAGCAGGACACAATGGGTGGGGAAGTCAAAACGAGTGCCAGCCTGTCAAAGCAGCATCATGGTTGGGGTGACGGAATGGGTCTTTCTGTGGTTGATGGTCATTGCTTGATTGTTGCCTGAAGGCTCGACTGGGGGCGGAGGATCTTTGGCCTTGCCTGCACGGTGCAACGTGATAGCAGAGAGTTGGCACGGGAGTGAGGAAGAATGCAAGCAAAGAGAGCGCCCAACGTTGGAGACACGTTGGGGCTGTGATGACAGTGAAGAGAGAAAACTCGGTGGTCAGAACATGTGCGCTGCCGTTTTGGCTGTCGGAGTCCCAATTGTGGGTGCCAGAATAAGTCGCAATTAATGGTTGCATCTCAAATAAGGGGCAGTCGAGTCCATTATTTGAGATCCTGCAAACTTATCATACACAATTAAGGTTGCTACAAGTCGTGAAATAAGGCAGAAATAAGGCGAGGTTTGAGCGACACTAATTTTCAACATTAAATGTAATTTCATTGTAATTGAAGATACTATTTAGATTATTTATAACTCATTCAACAACTTCAACTATAACTTTGAGTGAGATTGAGTGAATTATACTCAAATATTCATGAATATGCACAAATATTCATGAGTATAATCGCAAATATTCATAGCGAAGAATAAGTTAACGAATAAGATTAAGAGTATATTCATGAATAACAATTATGACCCTCAGAGAGAGGAATATTTGTGTGCACGAATAAGAATATATTCGAATATATATTCGTGAACATCTCTAGCAGGGTCCATATCTGTATCGCCCGCTTTCCTCTTCTTTTTCTTTGTCATCTTCCCACTGGCTTCCATCCCCTCATGTGTTTCATGCGGCACAAATTGAATATCTGAGTGTCATGACCTGGCCGTGGACCGGTCCCAAGGACAAGTAATTCACGCTCTTATCCCTCGCATCTACGAGTACGCCACCAATGCAAACCATATACGAGGTTGTGATCGCGCCATCACGGAAAGTGCCGGCGCCTCGTTCGAGGTTCAGGCTTCGAGGTCCCGCCTGAGGCGCCAATCTCCACCGCAGCCGCCTTCTCAGGGCATTAGGAGCGACCGAGCGGACCAACATCGTTATCATCCACATTGGTACCACGCGGACAGGGGCGCGTCCCGCTCCAGCCCGCCTTATCCCGCCTATCGCCCAATCGATAGCGCTCAATCCGGCGCGCACCTCAGATACAACGGAATGACTCAGAACCAGAGTGATAAACGTGCTCCCGATGTTGCGCCTCGGTGTACCCGATGGAAGGTTCGCGAAGGCGGGAGTACGGGATTGGACCACAGTATAAATACGTCGACTCCTTGTAGTAAATACCCAGACTTCGTCCTTATCTAGTTTCCGTCCACAATCCCTTGCTGGACACTCTGGCCTTGACCGACTAGGACTTCCCCAATGTCTCCCCTCGATACTTCCTCCTTTGTCGAATCCTTCCCTCGTAGAAGGTCCCCCTGCGCCTCGTCACGGACACGGTCCGTCGACAAGTGCCGAACGCTCGGATCTAGTTCCGCAAGCGCCCCCTCCAACGATGACAGGAGTGTGCGATTGTCGAGGGCCCTCACGGTCAACGACTCCGCATCGACCAAGCACGCTCAGTGGATAGGTGTGTTGCGCCCGCAGGAAAGCTGCGAGCTAGTCACGGTAGTGACTTCCCGTGAGCAAGTCCATGTCGCGACGGGACCAGGTCGTAACACTGAGCTGAGATCAACGGCTTTCAAGTATGATAGACGTGTGATACACCACTTGGTCTCTGGTTCTCTTTTCCAGCCTCAGCCTCAGCCGCTTTTGCACGACATTCCAGAGTGATGTCGTCAGACTCAGAATCGTAGAGCATTTCTTCGACATCTGCGATGCCCGGTTCAGCTTGGAATGCCATGGTCGGGGTAAAGACGCAAGACGCGCGCGTGGGACAAATGCGGGCCTCACGTTCCTAATTGAGACAACTCAAAAGTTTTGATCGTCAATTCTCATTATAACTGGTTATAGGGCCGGGTCCGGCAAGGCCTGCTACTTACCTATTGACCCTTCGGAATATTATGATAAGTATCACTCCTGTTAGCGTCCGTTCTAGAACCCGAGGTTCGTTCG
Source organism: Strobilurus stephanocystis (assembly GCA_019915075.1). Classification (NCBI taxonomy): domain Eukaryota; kingdom Fungi; phylum Basidiomycota; class Agaricomycetes; order Agaricales; family Physalacriaceae; genus Strobilurus; species Strobilurus stephanocystis. The sequence continues at coordinate 295,435 of JAHLMI010000015.1, forward strand.
CTAGTTGACGACTGGAGAGAGGTAGCCCGCTGGCAGGAGTCCATGTTCGAGAATGACGGTCCTTATTCACGAGATCACTGACGCCTTGACCACGTCGAGGCTCAGAGCTGAGAGATTGAAGAGAGAGAGGCGTAAAGGGGAGAACAGGATAATTAAACGTGAAGTCCACTCTAAGGTTTTTACAAGTAAGATGCTGCTGTATTTATACGTTGGGCAGCGGGACCGCACCGTCCCGCCGCTCTATCGGGATAGTTCCTTCTATCAGGTTCTACAAGCGTCGAGAGCCTTTGTTGGGGCGTCGGGCAGATTCAATGACTCAATGCGGTTCATCCGCAGGCATCGGGACGTCATCTGACGCGGTGGGTAGAGATGCCGGGCGGCAGCGGGGTGCGCCCGCATAGTTGCGTGGCGGAATCGATGATGATGGATGCAATAAGGACTAGGAGGTTCTAGGAGCGCATGGCGCCTGTCGGGAGGCGCATGAAAGCTCGACTAGAGGGAGAGATCCTACCAGTTTGGAGATGCGGGCGGCGGGCGACAGGGATGAGGATCCGCTTAGTTGGGGATCAGAGGGTGCATGCTTCTGGCGGAGGGAGTTCTAACTCCCGATGATAACTGTCGCGGGAAGTCCGCGAGTCCAGTGTGGCGGACGTGTCGGTTGAGGATCTTGCCAGAGTCGGACTGAGTGGTCCGGATGTAGGCGCATATGATACCTAGTTCGCCGGGGTTCTCCAAGTACACGGGAATGGGAGAGAGCTTGCAGGCTCTGCACCAGAAGTTCCAAGTGCGTACGCATCCAATTGGTGCGCTAGGGAGAGGGGAGGGGAAATGCCCCCGCGGGTCACTGCATGAAACATACAATATTTATGGCGGAAATATCATAAAAAAATGTAAAATTTATTTAGCATTTTTTCACTTCAAAATTGATAAAAATATCATAAAATTGAGTAAAACTATGTTAAACATATGCTATACTTTAGTATAGTCAAGTATATTCAGCATATTTTTATCTCTTTCTAAGATATTTTTATCATTTTTCAGGTGAAAAAATGCTAAATAAATTTTACAATTTTTTATCATATTTTCGCCGTAAATATTGTATGTTTCATGCAGTGGGTAATCATCCACGGATGAGGGCTGAGGTGGAACCAAATGTAAGTCCGACAGTTATGTTTGGGGAGACCTGTTGGGTCGTCTGTGGTGTATTTCAATCGCTTTGGACGCGTGGTGGAGGCCTCGAGGCGACGGCAGAAGGGGCCTTAAGCTTGGATCATAATAACTCCTCATGCCCAGTGAAGGTCCCGTCAACCTGGGCTGATACGGGCTGATACAAACTGACATGTCAGCGGATATCGAGAATTTAGTGTTCCCGCTTGCCACTATGGTTGGGTTCTAATTGTAGTTGATATAGATTGACATTAACTGATTGTTATAAACTGGTCACTCAATATTACTTGGTGTCAGTGAGTGTCAATGAATTAGTGGTCAAAACAATTGCAGGCAGTTACATCGCGTAAGCTATGCGTGTCCATACGGTGGTATCCTTACTAGCGCGCCGCGCATTTGGCAAAAGGACATGACAAGCAAATGCCGCAAAAGTGAGAAGGCAGGCGCTGACCTTTCGGGTGGCGTGTTCGGCCCGACGGAATGCAGACTTAGGGTGTGTCCTTGGCAGATCGCCTTGGTGTGCCGGGGGCAGAAGTTGAGTCAACTCGCCACTGATCAGACCAGGTCAAAGATATCCGCAGCAAGCCTCACCAAATGTATGCACTGGAGAAGTTGCCAGGAATGATGTGCAATGCATGTGTCCATATGGTGCAGACCGGAGACAGACACATGTACACGCATACACGAGCGGCATCCCGTTCACATATGCGCTCCGACTGATAGTCATCCTCGCCGTCTTTTGCTTATGGCGAGCGGCACTGTCGGTGGGCGCAAAGGTAATGAAACGCTGTGTGACTGCCAAAGGACAGTCTGCAGACATGCGCCAGTTGATTATCCCAAACTCATAAGTATTTCTCTGTCCGCTGCATGCAGCGTGTACATAAGGATTGTGTCATTGTTGTGGCAAGTGGCGCTGCTGGCGGGCATAATGGTGCGACAGTCACTGGAAAAGGCGGATGCAAGACAGGGGGTGGCAAGGAGGTGCTCGTGTCATTTAATTGTCAAGATGGGAGACCACATGTGGTAAGAGAGCAAGAGGTGACGCGCCATAATCCGTGTTTAGTCGGTCTGTACCATGATAATACCATCCCAGGTCATTGGGAACTTCACTGGGCGGCATGTTGCATCCCAGTCATATGTGTATTGGTGAAGGACAGGCTTTCTGTGCGGTGCAGTAAAGCTGCACCGCGAGCTCATAGTTTCTCACCCAAGTTCACCCAAAGGTTTTGCAATTATCTCAGCGAGCGTGTGAGTTATCTTTCCAGTAAAGTAAATCAGGCCATGTAAGGCAAAAAACGTCATAGTTTGTTTGGTTGTAAACAAAAGCAAACGTGGGAAAGTAGTTGCCCCCCCCCCGCCATGTCGTAGTAGTGGACCTTGGGGGCACGTGACTCAGGGGTAAATTACTCGATATGGGCGCTTTCCCTGAAAAGCCCTCTGCTATAAGACCTACTACTAAAGTAGCAGGAATTTCTCGTAAACCCAGTAAGGTCAGAATCAACCGTGAAATCCATACTGGGACCGAGGCAGAAAATGTTGACAATGCACCAAAACCGAGCTCGAGTCGTCCGATATCCAGTGAACGGAACCGTTGTAAAGCTGATATTACAACCCAATGCATGCAACCCAAGCAAAGAGGACATGTGGGATGCTCTCCTGTATCGTCGATGGCAAGCCTATCTGCAGGCGTACACAGCCTGCGAGGCCAAGCAGCCACCGGACGTGCACGTCGAAGTCAACGGAGTTGGGTACAACGTGGTCCTGCTCAGAGAGTACCACCGGGTTCTCACTAGGCGCATGTTCGATCGTGAGGTGGCTAAGATTATTGATAGGGAGCCCTGGAGATCTAGCGAGGAATTGTACTCACAAAGGTGGAACGAGTATACAGCAAAAAGGACCAGATTGAGAGAGGAGGCAGAGAGATTTGTGGCGGAAAGAGCAAAGGAAGCTCCTAGGACAGAGCGACATCTCAGGAAAGAGAGTGATTCCAGGTACAGAGCCTCACAGAGATAATTGAAGTCAGCGGTATGGTGTGTTGTTGTCCGCACGAGTCTCTACACACCTGTTTCGCGATCCAAGGCACCCAACAATTCGGCCAGAATTGCGCCCAGTATTTTGAGCAGATGTCCGTATCTGCTCCTTTCACCACAAGCCTCGACAAAGCGCTCCGAAGGCGCGGCGCGGCCCGTCTGCACGTCGACGCCACGGTAGCCAGAATTGGAATGGACCGCCGCTAGCCAAGTAGGTGATTGATGAAGTCTGAAAGCATGAAAGCTACGTTCGGTCAAGAAGCGTCACCAAGAGTAATTCCCAGAGCATGTCACAGGAGTCAGGATAGGATAGGATAGGATAGGATAGATACACGGTCGGTCCCTTCAGGAACACCGGTGAGACTGGGTACAAATGATGTAGTTACGTAGTCCCCGTCTACGCAAGCACCAACACCGCAACCTCCTCTCGCCAAGCCACCCTCAACCGAGCTCACGGACCAATCCGGGTAGAGCTGAGGACTCAACGAAAGACTTGAAAACCAAAGAATCTATGGGGAGTGAGCTGTACCTAAACTGTCGGCCGAGTCAAAGGGATCGTGTAGAACAAAGTAAGAACATCATAAGCATACTTCGCAGTCAACGAGATTGTTGCCTTCTGATATACGATCTGCTGCAGGAATTGTGGGGCCGACAACCGCTGTGCATGGGTGACAAGGCCAGGGATCTCCCGGTAGATTGTAGTAAGAAAGTCATACCGTAAGGTAAGTAACTCGCGTGATGCCTCACACAGAAGGAGAGCGTGTTCCGGCGTCTCAACTTCAGCGCGACATAGTCTGCAAAGACGTTCTTCTCTTGGTAACCCAGGTAGTGCATGATCAGTCCACCGTAGGCGCTCTACTGCAAGAAGGTGCTCCGAGAGGAGGACTCTGGTAAGGGCATCGCGGTGATGAGCAACATCTACCTGAAGGTAATGTCTCAAACACGAGATGCGCTCTTTCCCCAGACCCTTCCCGGTCCTCGGAGGTTCCTGCCGACCTTGAATCAGGTACAGTTTGTCGGTAGCATTGATGCAGGCTTGGAGATCAGCCTCCATTGCGTCGGAAACTAAGAGACGATAATCGGCAATGCTCTTTGCGGACGCGGTTTCGACGTGAATGGGTGGTATGTCGTACCCCACATTCTCGCCGGCCTTTCTTAACTCTTTGATCCAAGTGTGATGTCCTTTGTGATCGAGGGCAATCATCTCAATGAGAGCGCAATGTGCCAGATGGTCATCCGGCAGATCAATCAAGTACTCGAGATACCGCAGACATAGAAGGTAACGGCGCGTCAGTAGAGGTACAATGCCCGTCTCCGTGTAGAGTACAGCCACTGATGACCTTGAGCCTACGCGCAACATTCGCCGCAAGAAGGCTTTCTGAACATCGACCAGTCTACCGACATGGGTCTTCTGGTAATCTGGGGAGACGTCACACCCATAGGTAAGGTAGCAGTCCACTCGAGCCATGTAGAGTTGACGGAGTTCCTTGACCGGAAGCCTTCCCGTCTTGTCCTCGACCGCCCAGATGTTGTGACCCGCAAACCAAGCCGCTTGCTCCTTGGATGCGTAGTGATTGCCGAACGTGTTGGCATGCTTCTTTGATGAGAATGCAATTCCGACATACTTACTTCTCATTGTCAGACAGCTTGAGTGGGGTACCAGCCAGCGAGAAAGTAGGAACAGGGGACGGAGCAGTCCCAAAGATCATGATTTTTGTCTTCAGCTCATTGATCAGAGTCTCAAGATGAAGATCATGAGGAAAGACAAGTGCAAGTCGCTGTGGGGGCAATTGCCGAACCTGGGACCCTAACCCTAAGAGCATTCCATGCCATCGTCATCGTATCTTGACTTGCTGCTACCATGTCCAGTTCGCGCGCCCTTTCCGCCATTCTCCCATCGATCGCAACGGCGCCGTATGAGGCGCATCAGAAAGCGCGCACCTTTGCGTCGCGATACGTCAAGGCCAAGCAGTACGATACAGCGGTGGAGGTCCTGTTCGAGAGCGCTAAGGCATTGCTGAAGCTGGACGATGACGAGACGATTGCCTCGGATGACCAGACGAAGGCCGGTGGGCGAGGGAAGGGCAGCGGGGTTGATCTGGCGCAATTCTTGGTGGAAGTGTACGAGACGAAGGCCGAGCCAGTCACCGATGTGTCTCGAGGTGAGCCTTCATCCCATCATCGTCACGCTGCTAATATGCCCAGCCCGTCTAACGCAGCTAATTGCACTCACCGGTCCGGCTGGAACGTGGCGGAAACCGCTGATTGACAAGTGCATCGCCTGGAGTGCCAAGCACGGCGACTGGCCTCAGGGCGATCCACAACTACTGGCGTACGTCGGGGACATCTACGTCCGGGAAGGCGCGTATGATCTTGCCGAGCCGCATCTCCTTGCTTCGGGCACGCGTGACGCCGCCCGCCTTCTCGCATCCGCCTTCCTATCTTGGTCCGCACCAACTCCAACCGGAGCCTTTGCACTGCGCGGTGTCCTTCCGTACCTCCTTGCCGGTAACATCGCCGCCGCGCGTGCCTTCATAACAGACTACACCGCCAATATCCCCTCATCATCCCAAATTCAAGTAGACGACACAACGACCTTCATACAAACAACCGATTCCTCTCTAAGCCTAGCCCAACTCGCAGTATACACCTGTCAGCGATCTGCCGGTGCCTCAAACAAAGTCGCACGGGAGAGCTGGATACGCCTATGTGGGACGTTTGGTCGTGCCGTTGGCAATGAGACTCGCAAGGCACTAACGGAGATTGGCGCTATATGGTTTGCGATGCCGGCTCCCAGGCAGCAGGGCGGTATGGCGGATATGATGGCGGGGCTATTTGGTGCACCGGCAGGCGGTGCTGCAGAAAAGAAGTGGACCTTGGCGCCGGTTGGGGCTGGTGTGGATTAGGTGAGGTTCCAGCGACTAGTGCGATATTCGGTTACGCTGACGTTCAGGAAGGTTGTTATGTATTTGCTAGGAATATCTACGCTGATTGCATTCTTTGGGTATTGATATACAACGAACATGGAAAGTTGGTTCATTATGACAGGGATGATTCGAACTCTCCAGGGAAAGAGACTGTCTTTGTTGCGACAAGACAATTCGGTTCGCTGCTCTTTCGATCCCCCGTTCTTCGACTGCGCACGGACGGCCTTGTAGTCGGTACTCAACTCTTCGTTGTTCGCGGAACCCCCAGCCTTCTACTTTCTATCTAAGTCGGTAACGATTGTTCGGCCATGCCTATCATGAACACTTCGGGACCATCGTGTCAATGCACACGATCATCGTGGCATCGTGGCCCACTTGCGGGAACGGCAACTTCGTGGATTTTGGCTTCCGACCTTTTAGAAGTTGTATCCAAGCGACAGGATGCGTTTGAGGCTGTTACGGGCCTACGTACCTGGCACTCTGTCTGCATCATTGATGGCGGTGAGGAGGGACAACTTCGGAAGCTCTTACATCCTAAATAACTCGACGCTACGCATGCGTCGCAACGTCATCGCTGCCTGTTTTGCGGCCGTCCCAGCCAACTCTCCGCACAGCCGTCCACTGCAGCCACTTGACATCGCCAGAACGTGCATAATCAGTCGGTTCGTGGTGGTTCGTCGACAAGTATCCCCTGCAGACTAAGGTCCAAGTGACTGGGCTGCCTAAAATGTTTCAAAACTAGAAGAAGAGGTGTGGGGGCATCAAGATAGGTGAGACAGCATGTTCAGCAATGGAGAAATCAAAGCGCGACTACCTCCAGACGGTAGATTACAAAGATACAGAATAAATGAGAAGTTTGAGCGAAACTTGAAAGCTGCAGCCTGTAGTTTTGAACTCTCGGAAAGAGCCGAACACTGACTTGCGTGACGTTGTCAATGTTTATCGCCGTCACATACTTGTCTCCCCACCATCAAGCAGATTGTGGACGAGATCCATTTCCCCTGGACTTCCCATCGAACAGATTGTCTCATCAGACTCAGGCTATGACAAGTGAATATGATGTGTCCGCGCCATTCGGCGCTTGGCCACAGGACACTCTCGTGCCACGGAATGAAGACCTCACCTACCTCGCTTACTCGAGCTCTGGATGCACTTTTGTCCTTCCCAGCGGTCATGTTGGCAAAAACTGCCACGTTCTTCAGGATCTCGTTCGAGAGTTACGCATCGTTGCACGAGCTGGCGATTGCGCTGTAGCCTACATCGGTCGTCTTTTCCTTCGCGGCAATGTCACAGGCATAGTCATGCCTCGTGAAACAGTCATCGATCCCCCCACCATCACCTCGAAATCCGAGCGAGTACGCATCATACATCAACTGTGCGATCTCACGCGTCGATTTCACGCCAAAGGGCTGCTTCACGGCGACATAAAACCGTCCAACGTCCTTCAGCGCTCAGACGGTCAGCTAGTGTTTTGCGACTTTGGGAATTCCTGCCTTGCTGGGGACGGTCATGTCACTGGCGGCCCTACCATGATGTATGCCCCGGCGAACCGTTACCGGGCCCTCGCTCACGCTCCCCCCACTGTGGCAGAGGACTTTTACGCACTCGGAATGTCCATATGGGAGATATATATGGGCAGTGACGACTTTTGGATTGAGGGGATCTCGTCACCCGATAATGATGAGACATACGAGTACTTCGACCTAGCGGAGGAGGCCACGAACCTCGGGCGACGTCCTGATCTCAACCGCATTGATGACCCCGCCATCGCCTCCATGATCCAGCGCTACCTCGATATGGGTCCACCGGTGGAAGATGAAGACATAAAAACCTACAGCATGTGCTACGAGAAGACTTACCGTCTTCGAGATTGCCGCTGCACTCCTACCCATACCTTTGTCTTGAAGATCCCGTGTACCCTTTGCACAGAAGATGCCCGCCCTACCTGTGACCGCTTATACCATGAGCCATTCGTGCGAGAACCGCGCCCAGATACACCTCGATGCCAGGTGTGCTAGTCATAGTAGCGGTCTGCGGCTGCGATGACTAGCACGGAATGAACTTTGACGCCACAGTGGTCAGATCCTTCGTGTTTTTACTTGATATGTTTGAGTCTAGCTATTCCATCATGATGTTCTTGTAGTGAAAATTTCCTGTTTGTTACGATGGCACGTTGGCCTAAGTAAATGAGTTGTCCGAAAGTGCAATCTATAATTGACCCAAACGTTGAACGATTCGAGTCCCGAGACGGTTCTGACGTAGAAATGTAAATACGCCTAGTACTGATCTGTCACGGATAGATCATCAAACTTCAAGTACTCGCAAGACCTCCGAGTCACTACCATCATCGATGGGGGCCGCCTGATGTACCAACGTGGCTCTTTCAGCCTCAGTGATAGTGAGCGAATCTGAGCTCGAAAATTCCTTGTAAACTGGACGTTAGTACATACATAGGCATCAATATGGCCTCACTAACTCGAATTGATTTGTGAACTTCTTGTTGACTATCATAGCTACGTACACATGATATTACAGTATACTAATTCTCAATTGGCGTTGCCGAGAGGAAGGCGATACCGGAGGGGGGTGAGGTCAAATAAAGCAAGGGTCCCAGGAAGCGTTTGCCTCCGGCTGCTACACCAGCTTCTACCGTCGGATTCGTGACTCTCGACGACGATCCTTGAGACATTCCGATTCGTGCCTCCCTCCGAAGACGGGGGCGAATCGAAGAAGGGCCCCAAACTTTATCCAACAACGTGTTGCCAATATCTTCTATCGAGTGGTATGCCGAACGGGGAGGCTTTGACGTTTCCTACTTCGTCTGGCTGTGATTGGAGGAATGGTGAACTCGACGACGACGTATATCGTAGAAATGATGGGAGAAACGACAGTGATAAAGCCAACTTCCACGAAGGAGGACAAGATGATCGATACGAGTCCAAGTTTGCGTATAGCCAAATCGTGGGGGAGGCACGACAATTGGCGCCAAAGTCAACACATGGGTATCGATAGGGGACCATTATACGACATCCCCGTCAACAATCCCTTTGAGAATTGTCAACCAATCGCTTTTGTAGTGATACATGCCCCGGACGTCACGCCGCGAAGAAGTATCCAGACCAACATTGAAGAGATTCTCCGGGAACGGCGCGTTGCGAATCATGATCACTGTGCGGATGAGTTTTGGTTGCTGGAACAGCATCAATTCCAGATGCTGCTGCCCAGGGGGGTATACGTCGATGTGGAAAAGATCCCGGACCTCGCCTAGTGAGCGAACAGTCGCATTGACGATGGAATGCGAGAACGTTGTTCCATGGCGCTCCTCAGATTCGACTTCCAGGACGAAGCAGTGCGAGACTTGACATTTGCGTACAAATGAGTTGCGATATTGATAGACAAGTGTGTACTCACTCATTTTCATAGGATACTTTGGCAGTTCCATCGCACAAAATGCCGCAATTCCAATATCCTCGCCGTGTTTCCCCGCCCATCGCCTCATTGCGTCGAGTTTCGCCTGAGTTCTTTCAACGCTGGACCCCACAGGGTGAAGATACCTATAGAAGGTCTGGGCGCAATTCTGTCCAGTACTAATGCCCTCAGACAGCATCGCCATCCAGTCGCAATCCATATCGGGCCACAGTCGAGCGCGCATCTGGACACCGTTCCATTCGACCTTGTGCGAGAACATATCGAGCACAGCGGGGAGTCCGTCGTCTATGATGCAAATCCGCGCGCATCCATCCTCGGGTTCTGGGAAGCCCGCACCCGTCCAAACGATCTTGGCACCAGTGGGATGGGAGCCTCCAGTCCTGAGATCATCGTCAGGAATACACACAGCGGATCGCAGTCGGCGTTTGAAGCTCTTGGTTCCGTTGGTGGAGACAATCTCTTCAACGTCGAGGTGAACGAGAAATATGTGGGTACCTATTCGAGTGTCCAGAAGGGCCTTGGAGCGATAATCATGGTACTCACTTGATATATCGTTGTCTGTTCCGAGGCCCAATTCCCAGCACGCAGGGACGTGGCACACTCTGGCGCTGTTTCGCTTGCACCATTGGATAAAGTCCGCGTAGCGTTCATTGAAGCCTAGTTGTAGAGCAACGATTTTCTGTGCTTGGTAGAGGCGACACGGTGTCTTGTGTGACGGCCAATGGATCTTCTGACAAGAAATTCCCTGCAACAGGCTATCAGTTTGGTGTACTCGCAGATGTGGGTGTAGACTATTACACAGTATTTCGCCAACTGGCAGCTGGAACATTTCAACAAAGCTTTGATATTTTCGTCGAGACATCTGTCGCAGCGTGGAGGACCGCTTACATGGATACCCTGGATGTGAAGGTCGCAATTGTCGCAGTGGGTGTTCCGGGGGGAGCGTATTTCCGTCAGAGACATGGTAGAAGGAGGTGACAGTGATGTGCTTGGAGAGAAGTTCGCAAAAAGGGCTCGGCCGATTGCTCCGATCTGCCGAAGCGCGTCACGGATTCATCCTGCGCGTCCATTCACGAATCAGAGTGGCCACTTTTTCAGCCCTTACGCGACCACTAGCGAGAAGGTCATATACGCCATTACCAGAGACATCGGTTGCGCACCCACAAATACGGATGTCATTAAAGTCGCCCTTCCGTCCCCGCAGAAGAGTCCGCGGAAGGAGAAGCGTCGTATGGATGGCCCTCCACTTCAGTGCAACTCTACTCAGATTGATTAGATACAACTACAACTACTAATCACAACTGTACAAAGCAAGAATACAATAACAAGGTCAAAATATTCCCACATAGTTACAATCTAAACAGTCAACAAGATACAGCGATTTTCCAAGCGTGCGTGCGTGTAGTCCATCCCCAAGCCTTCCCCATGCCCATTTACCAATCAGATGGCGACACCCATAACCACACCCGGCCCCCACCCCAATGACGGCAAATCGACAAGTAGGGAACAACCCCCGCCGTGTGGCGGAGGCGCTTTCATCTATCTTTAGTCGTAAGCCACGGGAACCTCGCAGCCAGAAGCCACTGCGTAGAGTTCCTGTCATTGGAAGATCGCAGACGACAGCGAATCGACAAGTAGGAAACAACCCTCGCCGGGTGGCAAGGGCGCTTTCGTCTAACTTTAGTCGTAAGCCGTGGGACTGGAAGCAGGGCGACTGGCCGGCACATAACGGTAGTCGTCGTAAGCCGCTCCGTGCCGCGTCGCGTCAACTGCATTCAAAGTCCTGTCGTTGGGTGCTGTGGTTGGAAAGTCGTATTTCGAGAGTTCGATCTGGGGAGATTGGAAAGGCGATGGGTGGAATGTGTGGTAATCAGAGGCTGACGAAGGCAGGTAGTACACTGCACTGAGAAGGGAATGGTTGGAAGTCGCGTTGGGTAGGGTATCGAAACTTGCGAGGAGTGGAATCTGGCGTCGAGAACTGGGGAAAGAACGAGAATGGTGAAGCGAGGCGGGGGGAGGCGCAGGCAGTAACACAAGCCGAGGCTTCACAATGGGTCATCATACTTCGCGTACAAGGGCACCCCTGTAGTATATTGGCGCATCGGGATCTCGTGGTGGCGGCGTGGTGCAGTGCTCGTACCCGCAATGTTGGAGGAAGGACATGTGCAGGCGGGGGGAGTCTGGTGTTCGTACACCGATGCCAAGTATGCCGCCGCGGCTGACTGTGAGAGTGAGGAGGACACTGTGGCTTCGAGTGCCTCAAGTGTCACATGCTGCGAGCTGCGTTGCGCGGTCGCAGCAAGACGTTGGGCAAGGACGCGTGGGATAGGCCGAGCGGTCACCGACAATGAGATGTCGTGTTGTTCAGCTTTCACGGTGCGGGCGTCAGCCTTTTGAGAGGCCTTTCTCGATCTGTAGCCGGCGAGTTCTAGAGATTGGGACGATGGTTCTATCTAGACGCGAGCGTATGAGCATGGCTAGAAAGCTCAGAGACGAACATGACAAACCTTGATTCGTTTGCTGTCTGTCGTTTCTAGCTGCTCATCGACAGCAGCACGTCTCTTACCACGGTTCATGCTTGAACTAGGCTGCGAACGGTTCATGATCGCCGACTGGACCGTTGCAAGAAGTGCCTTGATCTCATCCCGACCTTTGTAGACTTCTTCTTCGGCGCGCGCTCGATACCATTGTTGCTCGTTCAGCCTGCATTTCATGTGTTCCAGGCCACGATGGAGTTCCTTCATGGTGCTCTCCAGCTCTGCGACCTGTTTCTTCAAGTCAGGACAGTCGGAGCAAACATTCGCAGGCTGGGGCCCCACGTCGGGACTCGAGTTGAGCTCCAGGGAGGTGACGGTCGTGGGAGGAGACGAGGGTGGTAAAGTCTCGGCTTGTGGTGTGGGTGCATGATGCTCGTCCTGAGGGACGGAGGAGGGGGATGAAGGGGAAGGCGGATCCGCTGAGACGTGGGTACCATCTACGGAAGAGGCGGCTTGCGCGACTGAGGATAGCAACGGGCCTGAGGACGGTGGAATCTGCTGGGCGAGATTGGACGCCGAGGCTGAAGAACGGTGACGTGAACTGCCAGTGTGGGTAGTCGACGCGGGGAAGCGGCGAGCCGACGAGCGCGTCTGTCGCATATGAGATTTCGGGTATGGCAAAGTCAAACAGGCCTTACCGTTGAAGATCCAAACAGATTGGCTACCGCGCTGAAGAGAGACGGGCAAGTACGCCTGTTCGTGGTGGTTGTGCGTCTGGCAGGCATGACACGGTGATTTGGTGGGCAAGATAGGATGATGGTGGTGGGAGCAGAGAGCAAAAGTGGGCGCGTCAACCGTTGCGAGCCCGTTGTTTTATGACAATGACATGACAAAAGGCCACCGCGCATTGTTCGCCTAACTTGGCCGTGCCAATTGCAAATATGGATAGTGGTCAATGTCGCACTCGTGGCTGGTGCAGCGTGGCCACGGCTGCATCGTGGAGCAAGAGACGTGTCATTTTGTAGGTCTCGTCGTTGTCGACGACGATGAGCAGAAGATGTTGCCAAGTTGGATGGAAGCGAAACCAAAAGCGTACTCGGCAGATGCCGATTCAGACAGCGACCGAACGGCGAACGCCGAACGCGGGTTCTGACCCTTGTTCTCTTCTTCACTATGGGGAGGTCCATTCGTCGGTTTGGGCGAGTTGTTTGGCTGTATTTGCTCTGATGGATCTGTCGCGCGTTTGTGCACAGATACGCAGATCAAGATTATAAGATATAACGACACTGTAGCCACAATCTAAACTGTGGAACTAACAGTCTTTGAAGTGGACTTGGGCATCTTGGGCTCGGAAGCACATTTATGCATTATCTTAGATGGCCAGAATGTTAGATCCGGCTATTACTTTGAGACAAAACAACAGATTCAGAGAAGGAGCCCAAGTTGCCCTGGTAACAGTATTGAGGATTTTGCTCCCAGTTTTTTGGAGCAATCAGATCAGTCGTCGCTCTATGATTCGAATATGCAGATCACTTGCGACAACTAAACACGATCGGTGTGACTACGTGTGACCCGTGGCAAATCTTTGTCACCACACTTCCACATCGCGTCAATTTCAACGCATTAGTGGCTCCGTGCTCTTATACTGGCATATGATAAAGGTATGATACGTCTATTAGAAGCCGAATGAACTGTTTCAAGCCCTCTATCCACTCCAGTGCACCTGCTATAATGTCCAAATCGATCAAAAGACGTCCGCTGAGCAAACGGAGTCCTGCTCAGCGTAAAGCTCTCAAGGTACTTCAGGAAGGTCCAGAAAACAAAGAGAATGTATCGCCCATCAAGCCTCTGCCTCGAAAGCCAAAGGGCATTGATTGGAAAGCTCGGGCAGGTACCTACACTGCAGCAAACCGGGATCTCAGACGGAAACTGCACCGGAAGGAATCTCAGCTGGAAACCACCCGACTTGCTAATCAGAAAATGAAATCGGATACTCTACCTACTCTGAAGCGGGACCTGGCTGATGCTACTAGCCGTGCTGCTCTTTATCAGTCCGAAAATGCGCAGCTGCGCCTCTGCTTAGAAGGACGGAATGCCGAGATTCTCCAGCTACGCACGAACCTGACAGCCTGTCAAAAGGAGAAAACTGCACTTTGGAAACGTGTGAAGCGTGCCAAGGATGCTGTAGCACGAGCTGTTGCGCGTACTCGGGCCACAATGCAAAAGCAGGGCGCTTTTCGCAAACTGCGAGTCAAGGGCATCTACGAGACCCGTGTCAGATCCTTGGTGCGCCGGCTCGCTGTTCTTGGCTGTGCAGAGAAGAAGATTGGGACTGTAATACAGTCAGTGGCCAAAGCACTAGGCGTTGAGGTCAAGGAGAACATATCGAAGACTCAGGTTGCGCGAATGATAGCCGAGGGTGGGATAATAGCTGAGATGCAACTAGGGCATGCAGTTGCTACATGCGAAAGTGAGTTGTTCATATAATCTTCAACTGGGTCCTCAAGTAAACCAAACCAGACATCACCTACAGTAGTGATGCAACATCCGACAAGCACATCAATTACGACTCACGAGGAATGGTCTGCATCGCTAGCGACGGCTCCCGCAATGTCTTGTCTATGGGCGTCGAGGTGTCTGTTGATCATAGCACCGAGACCAATGTGGAGGGCACCGTGAAAGTCATCGAGCGCTTCTCGGAAACCTACAACAACAGTCCGTTATCAAAGCGACTTGGTCTTCAGTCGCTTGTCCGTACCTGGCTCTCAAAGCTTCGAGGAACGTATGGCGATCATGCCAACGACGTCAAGAAGGGCAATCGGATGTTCAAAGAGATGAAAGACGTTGAACGAGACCTAGCTCTCGGCATTGTTCGACTTCAGATCCTGGCGCCCGAGATCCTGTTTCAGTTGCTCTGGAAGAGCAAGGAGATGTTAGTGGAGAGGATTGGTGGTGCTGCGGCATGGGACGCACTCTCGGACGATGAAAGAGCGAGCCGTGAGGCTGGCCTCCTTGATGATGTTGTCCGAGAGCTTGGGGCACAGGAGTATGCGGAAATGTCACCTGGGGAGCAGACCCAGCGATTCGGACACTGGATCATGGGCGGGTGCTGTATGCACAAGAATCTGAATTGGACGAAGGGAGGGATGAAGCGCTTGCAGGAGGTATTTTGGCCAGGTCGGAAGGACGCACCCATCCTGATGCCGAACAAGGACAATGCTGCTATTATCGAGATTGTAGAAGCGGCTGAAGAAACGAGTACAGCCGCTACGGACGCCGCTACACAGGCTCGCGAAAAATCGAACGCCGGGTCGGTGCATGCCGCCATGCTTGGTGGTCTCGTCTGCAATCATAAAGACAACAAAAAAGGGCAACAGGACGACTTCACCTGGTTCTTCGAGACGCAACTTGGGATACATGTCGCCTACCCGGATACTAGCAACACACGGTACCAGTCTCATTGCAACGCGGCCGAAGTCATCTTGCAACATCGGGACACATTCATTTCCTTCATGGAATACGTACGGGACTCTAAGGAGTCCCAGAAGTTCACTAATGTTGAACTGAACTTCTACCGTTCGCTCAAGGATCCTGGGACACTCACCGAGTTCTGCATCCTTGTGTGCGAGTCTCAGGCCTTTGGCCGGCCCTACATGCATCACGTCCGCGCACGTCGAGACATCAATCTCCTGGACCTTGGACCAATCCACGAGAAGCTACTGGCACACTTCCAGAAGCTGAGAGACAATCTTGACCTTCTCCTCGGGCCAGACGCGACAGCGGCCACTGGAACGTTCGATGGATCTGAATTCGACAACCCCGAGGTCATGGCCGTGGTCAAGACGTTGATTTCCACGCTACCGGCATTCCGTGATGCATTCAAGGTTTACCTTGACGGTGCCCTGGAGACAGCGACTCGGTTCTCCTCCGAGTTCAAGAAGGGTGGCGTTGTTGATCAATTGACACCCGAGGAGCGGACACGATACTTTATGCATGCGACGAACGACCTGAATGAGGGGCGTCTGGGTCGGAAGCGGGTCCAGAAGCGTTATCGGCCACGTATCACAGAGGAGCAGGCGAACGCGCGCTACATGTACCAGGATAATCATACCGAGAAGTGGGCTGATCAGAATCTCACTGAGGAAGACCACGTCTATGCTCGCCGGGCAGCCATCGCTCGCAGGAGGACAGCAGGGGAGCGCGAGAAGGAGAAGAAGAGGGTCCACGTAGCAGCAAAGAAAGCGGGTATCGAGAAGACCGGACTGAAGAAGAGAAAGACAGCTGCCGATAAGAAGCGCCGAAATGATGTGGTCCTTGATGCGAAGTACGTCGGGCAGGAGGCTGATGTGGAAGAGCTCACGGTCGCAGAGATGAAGGTTCAGCTCGACATCCACCGTGTCTATGGCAAGGATACGGAGGTTCCCATCAAGAAGTTCACGAAGAACAGGGCTCAGTGTCAAGAGCAGCTGTTGAAAGCATTGCGACGAAGGAATGGTTCTGGAGATCCAAGGCCACCAAAACCGGCCATAGAGGAGGATATTTCCGACAACGAAACAGTCCAAGACGGGGGGGAAGGAAACGACAGAATGTATTCTATGGATACCGATGATGAGATCTAATTCAGACACTAATACCACTTTAGATTCACATATTCTAGTACATATTACACTTACCTATACACAATCTACTACAGTGCTCCCAATTTGAAGCTTGGATCGCGCCATGGCAGCATAACGAGTGAATTGAGGTGACGGTCGAACGCAACAGAAGATGGTTCACGGATCTTGTGGCAGTGCACTTACTAAGCCGCCGCACTCGATCCGACGAATGGACCTCCCCATTCACTATTCCTGAACTTACGGACAGTACAACTTGCAAGACTCAATCTTGACTTTATCTTGATTATCAGGATGAACAGCGCGTACGTCTTTGCAGTCAATCATCTTTTACATCGTCTGACCATCGCGTTGATCCCAGTCCTTGCTTGTTTTGCAGCGGCAAGGCGAACTCTACAGGTTTAAACTTGGACGAGTACCTACCGGGGGCTCGTTTTTGCGCCCTGTTGGGCAGCAACGAAGCTGCGAATCCAGGAGAGGTGATCAGCTTGCAGCGCGCAGCTCGCAATGCCTCTACAGCCCTCCAGAACATCGACGTGCGGCTCGCCGCCATGCAAACACCCATGGACGCGCTCAAAGCGACACGGGAATCAATTGAAAATCAACGACATGCCGTCACCAAAATATTACATCCCCTACGCACTCTCCCCACAGAGATCCTACGCGAAATCTTTCTCTGGGCTGTGATTCTAGAGTCAACGCGTGGGCACGGCAGTGTTGTTCTGACCCCGGGGTCATGACCTAGGGTCGGGGTCGGGGTCAAGATTCGTCGAAGCTGACCTGACCTGACCCTCTCATTCTGCGGGGTCAGGTCCAAAAAAGAGTCGAATCATTACTATTTGAAGTAGTAGACTAATCTACAACCATGGGATCATCTGTGGTGCCTACTTGAGCATTGTCGGCATCTGTTCCATCATAGAAGGTCAGTTCATCCTCAACGGTACGCTCCCCGACAGCCTGATACATCCACATCGTTCCGCCCCATGGACTTTCACGTCGATCCTCGTCAAAATGAAAGATGGCCTTTAGTTCGATCCGTTCGTCAACGCTGAAGTGCAATCTGACACGTGCAACAGCAGGAACAGCCTCGTCTTCGGAGTCCTCGTCATCTGAGCCACCATCACTGTCGTCCTGCGCAAGACGCCGATGTGAGCGAAGGAGCCCTTGAGCACTCGATGCATCATCGGAGTCATCCTCCTCCATGTCGACGTCTGAGTCAGGCTCCGTGTTGTTGGGTGCATTTGCTTCAACCGTCAGTGTGTCCAAGGTCACTGCAGAAACGTCGTGGTCGACACGAATGAAAGTACGCTTGGCGCGCGGCTTCTCGGGGTACTGTAATTTGACGGACCGACTGACAATGGCTGCCTTGTGAGCGCGTTTCGGGTCGAGAAGACTCCGGTGCTTGTCCTGGTAGATGTGTCCCAGTTTGCTGAAATGACGCTCAATACCGGCGGAGTTGCCAACAATGCTCATGACCAAGAGAGCGAGCTTTGCGAGAGGGTTCGTCTTCGGGAGACCCTTCCATATCGTTCGCATGAATTGAACCGTATCCTAATAGACAGGTTCAGTATAAGTCAGTTGACTCGGAATCAAAGGAGACCGTACCTCGCCTTTGTACTCAGCCTTGAACTCGTCCAAGCCAAGCTTCTCCTTTGAGAATCTACCTTCGCCATCGTAATACTGCAGATAACTCGTGAAGAGCTCTTGAGGGACTTCCTCGTTTGCGTCTAAGCGAAAGACACGGCGGTAGATGCGCTTCATGATGCCATAGAAGCCAATGCGTGAGAGGGAGTGTGGTGCACTTTCCGAGTCGTCAAAAAAGAAAGCACGGAAGTAGGGGTTGAGAAAGACACAGACAAGATAGACATCTTGGTCCTTTTTCAGCGCCTTCCACCTCTTCTCGAGACTTCTCAGGATTGCCGAGGAAGCAACGGGGTCGTCGAATACTTCAGACTCCACAGAATAAGTTTGGTAGAGGGTAGCGAGGGTTATAAGAATATGGTCAAGACGTGTGGAGGCACCCTGAGCCACGTTAGTCGCATATGCCAAAGGCTCCAGGTAGATCTTTGTCCTAGAAGCATGTAAGTAAATAGCTGTGATGCCCTGGTCTCGAAGACTAACCTTGCAACGTCAACCCAAAAGTCACGGTCTTCGATGATCTTGACTATTTCGCGTGCCTCTTCGACTTGTTCGTCCGTGTCACCTCCGGCAGTACAAAGGGCCTCCTCGTGTCGGTTGACAAGAGATCGGAGAATCTTCTTGAGTTCAAGAAGACGGCGCATGGACAGATAGTGCGTTGTCCAACGCGTGATACCTGCCCGGATAAAGGTAAGTGTACGGGTCCATCCTTCCCATGTTTCCTCATCAAGAAGCATACTATGAGCCCGTTTATGGCTCGTGAACCAATTGATAATCAGTAGGCATAGATCGAGAACCTCGACGACTCGCGAGTCTGACTTGATCAAGTAGTCACCGGCAACAAGATTCATCTGGAAGGAATGAGAGATCTGTGGTTGTAACCTAAATGAAGTCGTACCTGATGTGCCCAGCATGGTATTGCGATGATCCACGGCATGATCTCAAGCAGTAAACGGCGCAGTCCCTTTGAATCGCCACCCGAGTCGCATGCCCATGCAACCAAGACGATCTCCCATTGGACCGTCATGATCTCAATATCTCTCAATACGTGTTGCAGTAGATTCGCTGATGTCTTGCGCTCTAGCGTCGTGATGTGCATGTTGAGGGGGTATTCCTGTACGGAACGGTAAACAATCATTGAGTTTCGCCCGAGAAAGTGACAAACTCTTCCAAGAACATTGAGCCCCGTGGTTTGAACGGCGTCCTTCTTTGTGCTCCATCCGTCAACGGAACCAGTGGCGTATTGGCCATGAACCTCGGTGTGGATGTCTTTCGTGATGGCGTCGACTTCCTTGTCAAGAATCCGATGTGAGAGCTGCTTGCGGTACGGGAGACGACCACCAGGGACATATTTCTCAAAGAAGTGTCGAACAAAAGGCACGTCGACAGAGCGCCAGGCCGTGTTCATCGAAAGCATGAGTTTGAGGATGTCCTGTTCGTACATGCTCTGCCCCTTCTTGTTGAATGGTTTGCTGTGGACCACGGCAAAGACGGTCTGCGTCTTATCTCTCGTAGACACGACACCATCCTCGTCTACCTCATCTGGCTCCTTTGCTCTCTTTTTCGTTGCCTCTCTGGCCCTCTCCGCATTGTACCAAGTCTTGGCGTCGTCGCCGGCATCATCACACTTGTCGATATGGCGCTTCATGGTATCAACTTTGCCGCAGATAGCGCTTAGGTCGCTGATTGCTACAGTCATGTGTGAGTGAATCAAGCAACGGATCTCAAAATTTAAACGCGACACGTACCTTGTTTACGCAGTTGCGGTGCCGTACGCGCGTCAGATCTCTGCAGCAAGCCACGTCCGACTTGGTCAGCATCATGCTTCCTCAGGGCGCTCTCTATCTTCTTCAGGCATCCAAAGCATCGTGCTTCATGGTGTGTTTTGTCTTGCCTGTACTTGGTACCGGAGTCGTGAAAAAACTTCCAGACCCCATGTTTGAGGCCCGAGCCGTTTGCCATTGGAGAGGAGGATGAATTCTAGGCTAAAGCACAGAGCGCAAGACGCGCGATAGATGTATAGTGTTACCGACGCGTCGTAGTGATGGTGGAAGGCAAAAATGTGTCTACTACGGTCTGTGGTCCCCTCCTGCCATTTTGGGACCTGACCCTTCTCATAATTGCTCAGGGGTCAGTACCCTTTGACCGCCGACCTGACCCGACCTCTGACCCATGGGGTCGGGTCAGCTTTCTGACCTGACTCGACCAACACTGGGGCACGGTACCGAGCTCAGGCCCAGGCCGTATGCCGAATCTTTGGCACCCAACCGCCCATTGTGGGCCGTCTGTCAAGTTTGCCAGCACTGGAGAACAGTGGCACTTTCCTTTCCGAAATTGTGGTCTTTCCTGGGCTTGCTTTGGAATGCCTACATTGGAATCCCACTGCGCAGAGTGCTTTACCGGCTCGGACTGTATTTGAAGCGATCAGAGGACCACGACTTGTGGGTCCTTCTTCCACCTCTTTCGGAGGACGATGCCGCAGTGATGGCAATGCTGGAGGTCAGCATGCCCCGATGGTCCTCGCTTTACCTCCACTCGTCTCTGACGGCGATTGACATCATGGCCAAGAATATGACAGCGTTCAACTGTCTGAGGATTCTCGAAGTCGCCGAGGCTTTTTCCAATCCGGACCACTACTCGTATGGCGGGTTACCCGCTAGTACCTTCCTGACCGCACCGCGTCTGAATCAGGTCAGTGTCGTCGACACGAAATTCCCTTGCCGTTTTCTTCCCCTTCCTTGGCACCAGTTGACCACATTCCATTGCAATCTGCACTCGTATGAAGGGCTAGAGGTTTTGCGTAAAATGCCGCACCTGATTACGCTAGTCTCCAGGGTTTCCTTCGAACCGCCGCCCACGATCTCAAATTCAGACCAGCGCCCACATATTCTTTTACCTTCCCTCACCTCGTTGACCATCATGTTTGTTTGTCCCGACTCTCCTTCTATTCTCGATTATCTGGACATGCCAATCTTGTCGCATCTCAGGTGGAACCTAGTGGTATATGATGGCCCCATGTTCTATCCTACTTCCCCGTCTATGCTTGCGCGCCTGCGCTCGTTGGACCTTCAGACCCCGGGTGGCGATAATGACGACTGGGACAATGATACCGAAGAATTCATCGCGTGCCTCCGACTGGCCGAGAAGCTTGAATCGTTGCATGTCACATCTGGCATGATCTTCCTCGCCGAGGCCCTCGACCAGATGACCGTGACAATCAGGAAGACCGGTGGAGGCCCATTTCTTCCCTCCTTTCGCGAACTTGCCCTCCAGGAAGATGCACTATCATTCAGGGACGACGATGAGGACGATGAGTCCGTCGAACCTGTTCACGTCGTCGGATTGCTTTGTGATTTTGTCACGCTCCGTTGTCCTGGCAGCATCGCGCAGAGCGGTTGTGCTGCAATGGAGAAGCTACGCGTCTCTCATGCTTTGTCGGACTTCATCGAAGGCGAAGCTTGGGATCGTGTCAAGGATGCAATCAGAGTCGAGGTCATTCCTGACCAGATTTAAGCTTGGTATTCAGCGAAGCCGCGTCGTGTTTGTTTCTTGGACCATTTCGAGGTCTTACGTTGTTGTCCCTGCTCGGTAGCTACCGGTGTTGCACTCGAACTGACTCTTTGGTCCGGGCCCCTTTTGATACTCTACCATCTACAAAGTATTATCAACTTGATGCTCATACGACGTGCAATCTATTCTTGACGTGACGATGCAGAAGCTTACGCCGAGACGTTGGCTTTCGAGGCCGGTCCGTTGCTCGACTGCACAATGCTCGAACTTGAAGTGGCAGATATCATTCAATTCTTAATTGGGACCGTACTCTAGTATTGCTATATGGCTGACTGTTTATTTGTCTCGGAAGGATTAGTCCAGGCTGATATGTATGTCCAATTATCGTCATGTAAGTTGACGAGACGAGGAGCTGCAACACACTCGTTGCATGGCTAGGTTGAGCGTTTCGACTCTCGGAGTCAATGCAGCTTCAGAAGAAGATCGCGATTGCTTCATCGGATGCTCAAGCTACTACATCTATTGTATGTTTTAAACTACTTTCTCAATTCCTGTGCAATGAAATCGAACGCTTTCTCCTGCAGCGATAGCAGCCTCGACATGTAGCCCACCGGTCGTCGGGTCAATCATAACGTGAACTGCGCCCTCGACCAATGTCAGGTCTGTCTTCTCACCCGCCTTCTTCGCGCTTCATAAGTGGTTGTGCTCCCCGCTGGAAGGATGAGAGGATCGGCGGCGCCGTGGTATATGAATGATGGCGGGATTGACTGCACGTCAAACGTGCCCTCACTGAGCGCAATCTATGGGAAACATCCGCCCATCCCATCTGTTTGACCTTCAGGATGAATGACCGGTGTATTATTATATATATCTGACCAAACTCGTCTCCTCTACTTCACTCACTAAGCATGATGGGAGGCATCATGACTCGCCACAGACGCGCCGTTGCCATCACAGAGCACCTTGGCAGATGTATAATTGGTAAGGGAGCTAAGAAGATAAATAGGTACGTGTGAAAAGGGAGGAGTCGGAAGAGTCAAACGAGAAAGTCTACATTAGGATATGGATATATACAAGATAACTTAGAGAGGGAGAAAGCGAACAGAGAGCTACAACGAAAGCAGAAGTGGAGAGGGACTTTGAGGTCCAAAAACTTGCACTAATCATCTCAGCGCGCGAGCATGCCAACTCGGTTTAATCCCCAGTACCCCACACTCACTGCCCACAAACCTAACAACTACTTGTCCCGAAAGCCACCGCCCAAAACTTCGACCAACACCCAACAACGGCGAATCGACAAGTAGGAAACAACCCCCGCCGCGTGGCAAGGGCGCTTTCGTCTATCTTTGATCGTAGGCCATAGGAACTGAGCAGCCAAAGCACATATCGGTAGTCGTCGTCAGACGCTCCGTGCCGCTGCATCATGTTCTTGTCGTCGAGGTGAGATGAAGTCGGAAACATGATGGGGCGAACCCGAACGACGGCGAATCGACAAGTAGGAAACAACACTCGCCGTGTGGCGAGAGCGCTTTCGTCTATCTTGATCGTAAGTCACCGGACTTGGAGCAGAGCGACTGGCCAGCACATATCGGTAGTCGTCGTAGGACGCTCTGTGCCGCCTCGTGCAATCTGCTTCCCAGTCCTGTCGTCGGGTACTGAGATTTGGGAGTCGGGAGTCGGGAATTGGAGGTTCGAAAGGTCCAGTCGTGAGTCGAAGAAGAAGACAGGTAGAGGGACATGAGCGATGTAGGTAGGACAGGCCATTATTGACCCCGCTTGGGCAGTGCCTTCACCACTCGTGTAGCGCGCTCAGCGGCAGTGTTGGCATTCACAGACCAGTACCCCTCAAAGCTTGGATCAGATCCAAATGGCGCTGGAGGCTGAGAGAAAGATGTGAAGCCTGGGTTGGCAGAGACTGGGAACTCAATACCCTGAGGAGGGCATGACTGGTACGAGGCGGCTGCAGACGAAGAGGCCTGTTGGAGTTGGCCCTGCACGAAAATCAGGTTCTCCAGGGCCTTGGCCTCGCTGCGTTCGGATTCGTAGGACAAGCGGGCAATAGGGTCGTCGACTGCCGCAGTCCAGTCAGAGCGTGATGTCTCTGCAGCTGGTTGTGCAGCTGGGAGAGGTGCTGAAGCATATGCTGCAGCTGATGGCTCCTTGCCTTTGGACTTGGAAGTAGTACCACTGCGTGATTTGCCCGCCAAGCCGGGAATAGTGCTGTCGACTGCTTCAGCGTAATCCAAGAGGAAAGTTGAGATGGGGGATGACGTCTCTGCAGCTGATTGTGCGGATGATGGTGGTGCTGCTGCTGAGGGATATGGTGCAGCGGACGAGGGAGGCGCTGAAAAGTATGCCGCAGCAAGTGGTTCCGGGGGTACCGTGTCCATCGAGTCGTCTTGTTCGTGGTTTTGGGCGTAATAGTCAGCGGCGAATGGCGCAGAGGACGACGCCAACTGCGAGAACGAGGTGTCGACGGGTTGCTCGTAGATATGTATGAACTGAGAGGGCGAGCCGCTGAGTTGTCGTTGTAAGGAGTCGATGAAATTGCTCTGGCGACGAATCATACTGTTGCTCGTGGCGAGATCGAGTTTCGCGGCATCGAGGTCAGCCTGGAGGCGAGTTGCCTGGTCCTTATGAGAAGCAATGGCTTCCTCGAATGCGCGCGATTGAGAAAACATCTGAATATGATATATAAGCGGCCGGCAGACAAAAGGAAAGCAAAAATATTACTCACCATCAGGCGTTCCTTTGCGATTTGTGCCTCATCATCTTGAACGGCCTTACGTTCATCGGCGAGGATACCGCGCTCGATCTGTGCGCTATTGCGTATGTAGACTGCGTGCTTCGACTGAAGTAGTTGCCGGAGATCCTGCAGGTCTCGGTGGCCTTTCTCAACAGCGGCTTTGCGCGCGACTTCGGCTGTCTCTCGAAGCTGCTCCTCCCTCGCCAAAGCCTCCTTCGTATCGTTCAAAGCCCTCTGTGCGATCGCGAGTTGCGCTTGCATATCCTGCGCGCTCTTCTGGAGGTCTAACACCTGTTGCTCCAATGTGGCACAGCAGCGTCGTGCAGCAGGTAAGGGCACTCTTGATGAAGGCGTAGGCCTGTTCGTTGTGGGCCGTGCTGAGGGCTTTGAGGGGATAGCCCTCTCAGAGCGAACGTGATCACGGGGAGGAGCAGTCCTCTCGTAGAGCGTACGTTGCCGTTTAGCAGGTGGCTCGGTCGCAGGCTGGGGAGAGGGTGCTTGGTGCTTGGGAAGTGGGAGGAGACATGTAGCCCTAAAGCCGGAAGGCGGGTCCTCGGAGACATGGCGCCGACCATTGGGCACAGGGACAATAGCTGGGGAGCGAGAGAGCGAATTAGACGCGCTCGAGGACGATAAGGTTGGACTGTTTGACACGCGAGTTGCAGGGCGCGCCTGGTGCGAGTGAGATTTAGATCACAGAATCGTTGGGAGGCTCACCATTGCAAACCCAAACCATTGTGCAACAGCACTGTACGAGCAAGGCCAAGTGCGCTTGTTCTCCGGGATGGTGCGAGCGGCGGGCATAGCAGATTATACTCGGGGAGATAAGAACGCGATGGTGGTAGGAGCAGAGGTTGGCTATAGCAATGTGGCCCATTCTGGTGGCCTTTTTGGGCCATAATGCCAGAGGGCATTGTTCGAGGCAAAGCGCGCACTGTAGTCATTTGATGGAGGTCAAATTCCTCCTCGTGCCTCGGTCAAAGAGCAATCCTTCGTTGCAGCCATTGCCTGCTGTGTTGTGTGATAGCATCTGCATGTCCTGATTGCGTAGTCGTCGCTGTGGACCACAATGAGCAGACTTGTTGATGTAGGCGGGACGAAAGAGTGGTCGGCAAATGCCGATCTCAACCGAATTGGGAATAGCGCCGAACGTTGATCTTTGTTACTAAAGTTTCCATTGCCTCACCGAGGACGTGAGAAGCGACGTGCAGCTGCAAGACGTAATCGTGAAAAGCTTTTGAGCGCGGAAACTCCGGGAAAGTGGTGGAAGGTACTCCGAGGGCTCGCGGATCCGAAGCCAGTGAAGTCGAGGGTTGACGAGCATCAGCTCAAGAATGCTTTCAAATCAAGATTGAATCCTCCACCTGAGCTGCCCGCCGCATTCGACTCCAGCCAGCATACATTCAATACTGCCTGCGGGGACTGGATGCCGGACGTGACAGAGGACTCAACCGCGGAGGGTTTCTTCTCCAGGCCATTCACTGTTGACGACGAGGTGGCTTGGTTGAAGACAACGCTGTACGACAAGAAGTCTGGCGCTAGCGCGACCGGAGATGATCACATTACTTATGATGAGATCAAAAGCTTCGAGGACGAGGATCTCGCCGAGTTCTTTAACGAATGTATCACTCGACGCGACGCGCCCGCGGAATGGGTTCGAATTGTGCTTGTGGGCATCCTAAAGCGTGGAAAATCGGCCAGAGATCCAGACAGCTATCGTTTAATTGGGCTGGAGAGTTGCTTATTCCGCTGCCTGACTCTCTTGATCCACAAGCGAATTACTGATTGGTGTGATAAGTACAATCTTATCCCTGCATTCCAGAACGGTTTCCGAGCAAAATACCGCACGAATAACAACCCGTTCATTCTGCGCTGCGCTATCGACTGGGCAAAGGCACATCGACGGCCATTGTATACCATTGTCGTTGACGGATCGAATGCATTCCCCTGGACGCACCGGCAGACATGCTGGTTGAAATTGCATCGCAAAGGGATGGGTGGCCCACTCTTTGATTGGCTCAGAATGATGTACAGCAGTGTGGAATACTACGTTCGTCATGACGGCCACACATCCGGGATGTTTGAGGCGACCATCGGTCTCCTCACCGGTGACTCTGCATCCCCCATTCTATGGAACTTGTACATGTCCGACCTCGGGATGACGCCTCGCGTAGACGATGTCATTTTGAATGGAACACATGTCTCGCTTCTGGCACAAGCTGATGACATTCTGCTTTTCAGTACCACCCCAGAAGGGATCAGAATGAAACTGGCTGAGTTGGAGCAGTGGGCTGCCAAGAACTTCTTAGTGATCAATGAGCTGAAGACAAAAATCATGATCTTTGGGACTGCTCCGTCCCCTGTTCCTACTTTCTCGCTGGCTGGTACCCCACTCAAGCTGTCTGACAATGAGAAGTATGTCGGAATTGCATTCTCATCAAAGAAGCATGCCAACACGTTCTGTAATCACTACGCATCCAAGGAGCAAGCGGCTTGGTTTGCGGGTCACAACATATGGGCGGTCGAGGACAAGACGGGAAGGCTTCCGGTCAAGGAACTTCGTCAACTCTACATGGCTCGAGTGGACTGCTACCTTACCTATGGGTGTGACGTCTCCCCAGATTACCAGAAGACCCATGTGGGTAGACTGGTAGATGTTCAGAAAGCTTTCTTGCGGCGAATGTTGCGCGTAGGCTCAAGGTCATCAGTGGCTGTACTCTACACGGAGACGGGCATTGTACCTCTACTGACGCGGCCTTACCTTCTATGTCTGCGGTATCTCGAGTACTTGATCGATCTGCCGGATGACCACCTTGCGCATTGCGCTCTCATTGAGATGATTGCCCTTGATCACAAAGGACATCACACCTGGATCAAAGAGTTGAGAAAGGCCGGCGAGAATGTGGGGTACGACATACCTCCCATTGACGTCGAAACGGCGTCCGCAAAGGGCGTTGCCGATTACCGTCTCTTAGTTTCTGAGGCAATGGAGACCGATCTCCAACGCAGCATCAATGCTACCGAAAAACTGTACCTGATTCAAGATCGGCTGGAACCTCCGAGGACCGGGAAGGGTTTGGGAAAAGAGCGCATCGCGTGTCTGAGACATTACCTGCAGGTAGATGTCGCTCATCACCGTGACGCCCTGACCAGACTCCTCCTCTCGGAGCATCTTCTTGCAGTAGAGCGCCTACGGTGGACTGATCATGCACTACCTGGGCTACCAAGAGAACAACGTCTTTGCAGACTATGCCACAGCGAAGTTGAGACGCCGGAACATGCTCTCCTTCTGTGTGAGGCATCTCGCGAGTTGCTTACCTTACGGTACGACTTTCTTACTACAATCTACCGGGAGATTCCGGCCCTCGTCACCCATGCACAGCGGTCGTTGGCCGCGCAATTCCTGCAGCAGATCGTATACCAGAAGGCAACAATCTCGTTGACTGCGAAGTATGCTTATGATGTTCTCACTTTGTTCTACACGATCCCTTTGACTCGCCCAACAGTTTAGGTACAGCTCACTCCCCATAGATTCTTTGGTTTTCAAGTCTTTCGTCGAGTCCTCAGCTCTACCCGGATTGGTCCGTGAGCTCGGTTGAGGGTGGCTTGGCGAGAGGAGGTTGCGGTGATGATGTGTGCGTGGACGGGGACTACGTAACTACATCATTTGTACCCAGTCTCACCGGTGTTCCTGAAGGAACCGACCGTGTATCTATCCTATCCTATCCTATCCCAAATTGTCCAATCTGGTAAGGCAATTGGCGGACCTCCTACTTATAGATCTGTGTAGATCTCCCTTTGTTATGTATCGCCACAATTCCGCGATGAAACGGCTGCAGAACTGTATTTGTCTGCTACCTATGTGTGCTCAACATGCCAATTGAACTTCCGCTGAACATGTCGCGCAAATCTCACCAGTCCGGCACTGGTATATCTTCTAAACTTCGTTGTGATGAGTAGAAGTCGTTTTTTGTTGAGACATAGTATGGCTACAGCGCAGATGTAAGCGACTGGGATCTGAAAACATCGATTCGCTAGCTAATCGAATGACAGAATGTTTCGTTCATGAAGCTGGGGCATTGTGTGACGGATCCACTTCACAAGTAATGGAAAACGTCTTTGGGTGATGACCGATTCATCGCGGCGCTCAAGCCTGACTTTCTGAATATGCTGGAACGCAGGCCGACATAAGGCCTTGTCCCTTCTTGGCCAGAGTTCTTTGAGGCTACGATGTGCAGAGTAGGTCAACGTCAGTTCGGAGAACTGAACAACAAGACCGGAATCGGCGATGGCTTCCAGAGACTTGAGCCACCAAGTCACAATCTGTAAGCGCCACGCAATGTAGCCGCTTTGCGGGCCGATGGTCAACCGGAGGCGTCGACATTGAATCTTGTTCAATGGGAAGAGTTCATAATAATCATCAGAGTACGTGAGCCTGATTTCTGTATCGAGTCTGAGCGAAAAGGGCAGGTTTGACTTGATGGTTGACATCCTACCATCTGTGATGCTAAAGCTGAAAATGCGCACAACAGGAAGCCACCCATCGACGATTGCTTTGCACCAGCGATTTACACCTCTTCCTGTCAGCGTTATGACGTCGATGCGTTGCAAATTGGGAAGAGCGTGACGTTTCTGCGCCAGCGAAATCCAGTGCCCGAGCTGTCCTTGCTGACCAGACACCCGAACACGCAGGTGTTCGAGCGAGGGAAGCGAGGTCCACTCGACGACCGGCTGGGGGATTGTACCCAATCCATCATGCCAGTCCTTGAAGCTGTCGATAAAGAGGCACCTGAGAGAGGTCCCAACGGCAAGGCTGAAGAGACGATCGTAGCTCCTCAGCCCAAAGAGACCGCTCACGTCGAGAGTGACGAGCGAAAGGCGCTGGACAGCTTGACGGACTAGGCCAATGAACAGCGCATTCCTTGGTTCTTCCCAGGCCAAAGTTGAGTTGAACTTTATGGACAAATAGGTGACGTGGGTTAACAGCGGGATGATGGGCTCAACAGAAGAAACGTAATCTTTTCCTGAGGGATGCATCGAGTCGAAGGACATTTGCAGGCGATGGATAAGGCATGAGAGATGAGGAGATTCCCGGAGAACAGTGAGGAGCCGCTTCGCAGACGCGGTGTCTTTCATACTGATGCTAGCAAAGAGAAGGGGCTGGCATATAGCAGCCCACGTCTGGCACACACTGGCAGCCGTCTGCAGCGTTTTGGTGTCGGTTACATGATGGCGAAGAATGGCGTCGACGAGCTCGACGGGAAGGACGGGAGCCGACATAACGCACTCAAATCAGCTCTCAGCACGTCGATACAGAACAACAACAAAACGCATATAGCTCACCCGGAGTCTGTTTCGTCCGCAAGAACGTGAAAGATCGAAAGAAAGATGGCCTTTCCGGCCCATTGAGCCAGCGTATAACGTCACATGCACGACTCTTCTGCCATGTTAGACTCACTGTCAGGCGCGCTCGGGGCGTGCTCAAAACCTGTGAACGTTACCCACACATGTGTTGTTCTTTGTTGCTCCCAATCTGGTAAGTTAAGGTCCTATAGACTCGTATAGATCTCATCCTATGTTATGTATCGCCACCACTATTTCGAGCGTTGAGCGGTAACGGTCGCAAAGCTGCATTTGTCTACCAAACGTGTCTGTCCTCGAGTTCGTGGCTGTCACTCGTTGCAACATACCTCGACTGCAGCACTGAGATCTCTCCTTTCCACCACAAGTTGATGAGCAGAAAACGAGTTTTGATTAGCACATGCAAGGGCCTCATTGCAGATGTAGTCGACATCGAGTATGTAGGTACGAGTGTGAACCGCCACCTCAAAACCTATAGTATTAGCAACTTAGATTAGCTTAGACACTACATCAGGCAAGAAAAAGATCGTCTAGGGGTACGTTACACTCGACTTCCAGAGCACTAAGAATCTCTCTCCATCGATCGCTCTTCAAAAGATATATCCAGCGGGGTACACGAAGCCTCTCCAGATACATACGATCTGAAACGCCTGCGGGAGAGGGACTGTGGTGACTTGCTACGTCCGAGCCACCGAGACCATCCGCCAGCTGCTCGTGTGCATATCGCGACTCGAGCATGGCCCAGATATCATCGAGGAGTTCTGCGTCAACGAGACACTCGCTGAAGTCAAGGATGCGAAGTGATGGCAAGATGGATGTGTTGGGTGTCGTGTAGCTGAGACCTTTGACAAAGTCAGGGGTCAGTTTGTCGCCAAACAGTTTCAGCTCTTCGAGGCAGGTCATATGGGAGAGGAATGTCAAGAGGTTTTTCGTGTTATCGGCGTGCCCGTTCACATTGCTCCGAATACTGAGTTTCGTTAATCTGCTCGGGGGGATGGCGAAGGTGGGATAGTGTGTCGGCCGTGGACCTGCACGGAAGGTCAAGTTCAGAGTAGATAAGGAAGGCATTTCCAGCGCTTCGAAGTACTTCATCAGATCAAGAGGGCGAGCTGACGGCTGTTCCTCTAAACAGAGCTCTGTCAAAACAGAGAGGATGGCTCGCTTTGTGATGACCGCATATTTAGCACCGATCGTCTGTCTCAACTTCTGGAGGCGAGTCATCTGTCCCAGAGGCTCAAAATCACTGTCCCAATAGGTGTTCGTGAGGCGAAATTCTCTGATCCGGGACCAAGGAAGGTTGTGGCGCGTAATGGTATAAGATCCGCCGATTTTGAGGTTCTGAAGAGACGGCGTGGACATGAAAGCGTCCGACCGTGGTGTGTCATTCGTGCCCAACGTCGCCAGCTGGAGCTCATGAAGGATGGGAAAGGGGAACAACTTGAGACACTCCATGGAGGCAAGGGCGCATCTGGCCCCTAAACGCCGCCATCGCGAAGCGCTTGCCTCTAGAAGGAAAGCGACAGGAGTATTTGGAAGGGTCGCTCTAGTGTCCCGAATGTAAACATCAAGAGGCATATTGTTTGACCTCTCCAAGTGAATGTGGACTTTATATATGATTTGTCCTTGGGATAAATGCCCGTTATACTGGCTCAAATTGAGCGCCAAGTATGTCCAAAGGGAAGGAGACGAGATAACCATATCTCTCCATCGATGACAGACATGCGAGAGAAGCCAAGAGCCCGCTCGATGGTCGAGCGTGTCTTTTACGATAGGAGCATGTTCGTCATCCATAGACCACGATGAGGTGCAATGCCGGAAAATCTCCCCGAGGACTACCGATGGGAGTGAGCGCATGGGATGGATGAGGGATTGAGCGTCGGAGAGGGCCCGCTCAGCGTCTTGACGGGCGCGCCTGAGATGCTCTAGAGCCTCCTGGGCCCGTGCAATCTTGTCGTCAATGCGGGCAAGGATGGCAGGAGACTCTTTAACAACTAGCCTGTATTCGGCCAGTTCCCTTTCAAGCGGCGGCTCATTCCGTCGCAGGAGTTCTTCGGCGCGTGGCGTGCGTTTCAGATCAGGTTCCGTTGGTCGTAGTGTCCCAGAGGTGCATGTCGGGCAAGTCGACGAACTCGAAGAAGAGAGAGATGTATCGCCCATGAGAGATCTAATATGGGGGCGTCATTCAGTTGCCATAGATCTCTTCACCTGATGAAAACCCACAAGTGACACTAGAGAGAGAGAGAGAGACTCGAGATTGTGAGCTAGCAAGATAAGTTTTCTACGCGCAATTTTGTGAGCTAGAAAATTCTTTGGAGAAGTCCCGACTGACCTGACAAAGGCTCTCAAAGACTAGACGCGTCTTTTTGCGAAAGACGACGCTGGAGGCAACGACTTGCTGACGGTCAAAGAGAGAGTACTGTTTGTGGGTGTTTGTGGACGATTTAGCTGCATCGGATATCTCGGCCACAGACGGTATTGATCGTTCATTGATCGTGATGAAATTTCTGCTCCTGCCTCAGAGTCATTGCTGCCTGTGAACGTTCCTCACATAGCAGGCTTCAGGCATCATTTCGACATTCCTCTATCTTTCCCTAATCTGCCGTGGGCAGACTCAACTGATCAAATTGACAACGAAGGCACACTACATCGCATACTACGACGAGCTCTGGTGATACTTTGCTCTCACTTGATACCACACGCGCGTACCCTACATAGTAGTATGAGAGTGTGCACTCGCAAAGTGTTGCTCATGACAAAAAACACAGACTCGTATAACTGCAACGTTCCCACCCACTCCCAGATAGAGAAATGCACTCCCACTGCGTGTCAGATAACCGACCTGCATTTTCGCCCAGTACTGCTCATTTCACACAGGCCAGTGCTGAGCATATCCGCGTCAGACTTCGGAAGGTTTCCAAATCGTATGGGAAGAACGGGTAGTGTGGCGTGCGCAGTGGTCGAATGCGGTGCAGGCACCTTCGGGACCCGTAAGTAGATCGTGTGCCGTTATCCGCCCGAGGGAAACTACTTGGGTCAATTTTCCTTAGTTTGACACCTTTCTCCCTGCGACAAGATTGGCGTGCTGACATCCATCCCGCGATAGACACTGACAGAATGTTGGCCACCTAGAGAAGAGTGCTGCGGATGAACCATGGGCTGTGGCGTGCTGCGATCTGTCTAACGTTTGTGGCAGATTAGGAATTTAGAGCATCAATAGCTGCAGATAGAGGCTTCGAACGGCGGTCTATATCAAGGAGCGGTCAGTAGGCTACGTATATCCTATGACCATGCTACGGTATGAAAAGTTCGGGCAGACCGATAGATATCTCAGAAAACAATAGCGTCCACTGTATATATATCACAGCGCTAGAGCAGACAATACCACGACCAGTCCGCTAATTAGTACACCGAACACCGAGCCTACGAGACAATCAGATGAGAATGCCGGAGCCCACGGTCACGAAATCAGAGCGTACCAGAAACCAAGAACGCTCCATTGCTACTGCCACTCGAACTCGATCCAGTCGATGAAGCGGATCCACTTGCGGCGGGTCCTGGGGTTCCTGTGTTGGCCATACTCCTGGTCAGCGAGGATCCAGGAGATGACGAGGACGGAGACGGAGTCGAACCTGAGCCACCCGCTGCATCCGAGAGCTGCGCAAATCCAATAGCAGGTGGATTAGACCCTCTGAACACAGAGTAGACGTTTTTCTGGCAACGGAAGGTGAGATTAGCGCAAGCCTAGTAAGCGTGTGAGGCACGCACTAAGAACGTCGCGCCGACAACCCAGCCAGGCGTGCTGCTGTCGGCGGGGATGTTGCTACCCGCGGTGAGGTCGAAGATCCCGCCCAGACACATACTGCTCCCCGTCCGCTCGGGGCCCAAGCTCATGTCTTGCGAGTTTATTGGCCATGTCTTACCGCCAAATGACATGGTCACATTGATGTCGGTGGTGCAAGCTAGATATTCTTAGCGCCGTGTGTTATACTTGGAGCAAAAATACTACGCACGGAAAGCGAACAACCCGGACTGCCCGGTAGCTGGTCGCGAGCCGGCAATCTGACCCCAAAAGGCCTCAACGTCAGCTTGTGGGCCACCAATGAGCGTTGTTCCGGTGTCAATGGCGGCCAACGACGTGGTGCCCGACGACAAGGAGACTGAGTTCCCGTTGGCGGTCAGTTCTACAGATATTGTTCATCAATTACGGACGGATCAGCGAGGAATAAATGGCTGACCAGTCAGACGAAGAATCCAGAAAGAAGGTGTCGTTACTGGCATATCAAGAAATTCAATATCCCCGGTGAACAGGGAAGAGTTGGTGCCGCCCAAAGTAAAAGTGCCTCCAGGTTCCTCACTGGAAGCGGTATCATCGCCACGGAAGCGGTCTAACCAGAAGCTCATTTCCGGACTAGAAAGGTCATTGGCGTTCACTAGCGCTTGCCAAAAAGGCGTCGACTGCGTTGAAGCGATGGCTTCGAAAGCAAGGCCCATGATTCCTGAAACGCTACCGCTCAACAAGCCCTGTGTTGTCTGCTCAACGGCAACTGCGTGATCATCAATCAGCACACGCGTCAAAATAATATTGACGAAGGACACACGGAAGACTTGTTGATCAATTGTGAATCCGCCCATGGATACCGTGTCCGAGGATAGTGTTCCAGCCACAGCACCAGATCCATAGCTGATGGTGGTCTGTGAGCCAGCGCCTGTGGCTGTCTTGGAGGTTGAAGAGTCCGTAGGAGTGAAGACGGGTGTGCCAGACGAGCATGTCGTACAGCTCGAGTCGACGACCCAAAGATCCGAGGAGCCCGTGTCCAGGATGACATTCATTGTTTGCCCGCTGTAGATACACGTTTAGCGCCGGCTCAGTAAGCAGGAGTGGGGCGACTGCGCAGAATGACGGCATCGACGTGCAGTGCGTCGGTGACGAACGGCGGCTGGCAGTGGAAGCTCTGCGCCTACAGAGGAAGAGGCACTCACGGGGTGCCAATGTCGACGGAGGCAAAATAGAGGGCGTCATCGTTCTGGGAGGCATTGTGAGCACGTCGAGCGAGTTCACGTCGAGAATGGACGGACCTGGTCTGTGATTTGGAAGGATTGCGAGCTCGCTCGCTTCCTCGAGCGCCGCGACTGGTCAGAGAGCGGTTGGGAGTAATTGGAAATGGGATAGCCGTATTTCAGCCTTAGGAGGTCCGCAGCAGCTGCGTAGTCGACCCGGCGGCCAGAGGATCGTCGGGAGATCCCTACGTGCACAGGGTCGGCGGTCGCGAGTGGAGAGAGGACAAATACAGCCAGCGCAAATGGTTTTTTTTTGGTGGACACGTTTCATTATATCTCTAACGTAGCAGCCAATACATACTATGAACTGTACATATTGTCGACTCTGTCGGCCCGTTGAGATCGTGTAAGGTGACGGGACTCACAACCCGTCTGTGTTTGAGCACCCCGAGGAAATGCGTTACGCACTCCAGTGTGGGACTCGGCATCGTGAAAAACCAGCAACCCAAGAAAAGAAAAGCATAGAACATACAACCATAAGCATAGAAACTAAAGAAATAAGAAAAGAAAAGAAAAAAACCCTCCCTCACGATGCCATACCCACTAAAACCCCGGACTCCCTGATCCACTCATCAGGGAGATTTCTCTCGTTCTCGAGGACGCCGCCCCATGTCTGGTAGACAACGTTTTCGGACACCTTTTTCTTCCCGGTGCACCTCGTGGCTAGCTTCTGGTCCGTTCGGATCCTATCATTGATTGCATTACGCAGGCGGTTCTTGATCTCTCTCTCTGACGCCGCCTCGTTGCTGCCTTCACGTTGGATGACTCTTTCATTTCGGAGTTTCCAGATCAGGTACGCAGCTTCGGATACTAGGATGCGGAAGAGTCTTGACGCTCCTTCATTCTCATTATCATCTAGGTCTTTGAGTCTTGCTAGGGAGCAGGCAAAGATCGTGCCGATGGATATAGAGGGGAATGGGATTCTTCTCTTGCCCTTCCAAATGCCTTGTATGTGTCGCCATACCGATTTCTGTCCCGGTGCCTCACACTTCAGCAGGATATGTTCAAGGGATTCGGTCGTTTTGCAGTGTGCGCACTCAGATCGATGTTCGACCGACGTTTTTCCCTCCCACCAATCCCCAACCTTGTATGCATCGTGTAGCCCCATCCACATAAAGTGCCGGATCTTAGGTGAGAAGTCTCTGTGGCCAGAGCCTTTCCAGAGGTTCCCGTCTGAGGGTAGTCTCTCGCAGATGTTTTTCGCTGCCTGTCGGGTACGATCAAGCATGCGGATTGTACGGCGCCTATTGATCTGGCGTTCGTAGGCTTTGCTTTTCGTTCTCTTTGCTCTTGCCATCTTGATGGCCTTGTACGCCAGTGCTTGGGATATTTTAGAGAGTCTTGCGCCCTTCAAGTCTAGATCGGCTGGGATTGTGATATGTGAGTTTGCTTCCGCTATCTTTGAGATGCCAGTGGTCGCCAGCTTGTCCGCCTCTTCGTTCCCCAGTGTTCCCGAGTGGCCTTTAACCCATTTGAAAGCTGTGGCCGCTTCTCGTGCTCTTAGGCGTGCTGCAAGTGCCTTTGTGACTTCCGCGTCTGGGCGACCAATGAAGCCCGTGTCTTCCCATTTCTGTAAGTGTTTCGTCATTCCGTCTATCATTGTTCTTGAGTCGCTGATTATTCTGAGTGGGGCACTCTTGTTGCTTATCTCTGCAGCTCTCATGCCCCCGTACGTTTCTGCCACTTGATTCGATTGCGTTAACTCGGGAGGCAGTTTGATGGCTTCATTTCGGGCGTCATCCTGTCCAAACCAGACTCCGACGCCCGCTTGCGCATTCTCGTCTCCGTTGTGTATACATCCGCCGTCTGTGTATACGTCCTCTTCTGCTTGGAGTGCTTCGTTACCAACCGTGCCGGGTTTGTATCTAGTTTTGTTACATTTCTTCCCATCTGTGAAGATCCTGACTGCGTCTTTCAGACCGCCCTTCTCTGTGATTCTGGCATCAAAGGGAATCGTTCGTTCAGGATCGTTAGGGTCCTCGCCCCTACGAGCCTCGTTTTCTTGTTCGTAATCTTCCGGTTGTCGTACGAGCGGGTTCCATTTAGGTGGGAGTTTCCCTAGTAGAAGCTTGGCTCTCTTGAAACATTTATTAGGATCTTTGCATCTGTGTAGGTGTCTTGCTTCTCGGCAATCACTGCAGTTGCAATATTTGGAGTTGGAGTGAGGTTTGCGGCCTACTACCCTTGCCAGCTCCTCTGCGTGCCCGATAGTTACGATGCCATGGTTATCCCGGAGGCATTTACTCTCTTTTTGGGTGATTATCGCTCTACCGAGTTCTGGGTCTATCTCCCGATGTAGCCAGAGCGGCATCTCGCGCATTACCGATCTCTTGAATGCACGTCCTTCCAATCGGACACCATATTCTCTACCGGTCTTCAGCATTTCACTGAGGTCCTCGGACATCTTGGAGGTTCTGGTTTTGAATGACTGCAGGAATATATTCAGGTGCGTGTACTCTTCGCTTTTTGCCGGCGTGTCAGGAGCATGGTGAGCAATTATCGCATCCGCAAAGTATGCCCATGTCGCCCTATCTTCTCCAAAGTTCAAGTATGATTGGAGCCACGTCACTGTGATCGCCTCGTTCCTCGCGATAATGTCGAGGATTTTCTTTCCTCCCTCTTTCTTAGGTTTCCTCATGATGTGAATATTCACGGCTGACTGTTTGTCCGCCCATAGGAAGTTGCGAATTCGTCGCTCAAGTTTCCTCACCACTTCTTTTGGCATTCCTTGTACCTTCGTAAGGTACTGGGTCTTCCCTCCTATGATCATCTGAATGATTAGTCGGCGCCCTTCAATTGTAGGATGTGCTCTTTCCCAGAAGTCAAGGCGATCCTCTATGCTATCGAGTACCGGGGACCAGGGTGCTGCTCGCTTGGTCCTGTTGCCCACCCATCCGCCTAAGATACGGATTGCTAGACCGTCTTTGGCAATTCGGATATTTTCGGGGATCGGTTCGGCATTTTTATTTGTCTGTCGCGTTGACTGAACTAGTTGTCTGTAGGTCTCCGAACCTATCGGGATGACCTCTGTCTTTGTTATATTGAACTTGGCACGAGACGCTTTGCACCACTCTGCGAGAATTGCCTGAAGAGCTTCAAATTCATCGGCTTGGTCTAAGTACACGGTTGTATCGTCAGCGAATAGAGTGGCAATCAGCCTTTCCATTTCCGGGTGGTTGGGGATACTGAATCCTTGCAGCGACGAGGCTTTGAGTGCTTCGGACAGCGGTTCAATTGCTAAGTCGAACAGTAGACAGGAGAGCGGGTCTCCTTGACGAACTCCCCTCCGCACTTTGAATGCTGAGCTCAGGTGTCCGTTGAGCATCACTTGGGTCTCCGCGTCTGCATAGAGTGATTTTACGGTGTTGATGAACCGTCCTCCTAGTTCGCCTTCCTCTAGGACTGCCCAAAGGTAGTCGTGGGCAATCCTGTCATATGCTTTCTCTTGATCCAATGCTATGATGAGGCCATTCGTCTCTGTGGCTTCAGCATATTCAGCTACGATTTTTGCTAGACGGACTTGGTCAAAGATATTTCTTCCGGGAACAAATCCTGCTTGAGATTTAGAGATCAAGTTCGGGGCCACTTGCGCCAGTCTTACAGTGAGAATCTTCGTGTATATCTTATAGTCACTGTTCAAAAGAGTGATCGGGCGGTAATTCGCAATTTCTGTTTTATCATTCTTCTTGTATATTGGACACATTACTCCTTGTGTGAAGTCTGTTTCTGGAGATACTCCGACATCCAGAATGTCATTGAAGACAATTTTCATCAATTCAATAATGCTTGGGATCTCATCCGAGTTTGTTCCATTCTTGGCTGCAGCTGCTTTCTTTGCTACTTCGTTCCGATACAGGGCCTTCCAGAACTCATACGGAATACCATCGATGCCCGGGGCTTTCCCATTACTGATTGCTTTCAGAATTGAAATGATTTCAGCTTCGATGATGTCTTCTCCAAGGATTCTTTGTTCATCCTCGTCAGCAACAATATTGATGTTATCTAGCGCTGGTTGTATGTTCTTTGCTCTATCTTCCGCCGACTCATTTGGATCCACATCTAGGTCCTGCAGTGTATTATGATAGTCTCTCGCTAGCTCGGCTTGTGCCTGTGAGTTCTTCTCATACTCAGGTTCACCGCTGTTGACATTTATTCTCCCGGTCTTTAGGGCTCTGATGAGGTCTCTTGGCTTTCGTTGTTTTCCGAGACGGGTCCACGACTTATTCATTGACTCTCCGATTACTCTCGCCTTGAAGGCGATATTGTCTCGCTTACTGGAGTGTAGCTTTTGAGCAGCGGCGGTTATTTCCTTACGGATGATACCGCTTTCTGTTGCTTTGTGGGTGTCCGTGGTGGACTTATCCTCCATAACCGCTCTGTACTGCTTCTCCAGTGCCTCAATTCGCTTCTGGAGCTTTGGTTTTATTTCCTTTTCACGCGCCCAGGCTTTCTGCCTGACGTTGTCTTTCAGGGACTTCCAGACTCTCTGGACGTTGCCGCCTTTCTCGGGGTTTGTCTTAATCTCTCGTGCTTCTCTGATTGCTTCCTTCAATTGGGACTCGGCGTACTCAATGAATTTACTGTCCTTGATGACTATTTCTGGTATGACACGTCTCCCTCTCCCTGTCTTTGGGGCTTCCTCACAGGAGATTTGGGCGCTGACCATTAGATGGTCCGTCTCGATGCCCGAGTCTTCTATGCGCCAATCCCGTGCGTGTTCTAGCATTGTTCTCGTGACATAAATACGGTCTAGCCGCGCTTGTCCGGGGATTCTTTCAGAGTTTTGCATGCGCTTTTCTTTGTGCCCAAAGGTGAATGCCGACTGGTCTGGGAAGGTATTTCGCCACCCATCTACCAGCCTTAGATCCGTTCGGAGCTTATCTAGTGCATGTACCACACCCGGAGGATCACTCTTATGTGGAAGTCTATCTACTTCCTCTTCGACCATATTCATATCGCCTGCCATGATATCTGGCTTGGGAACGTTCTCATTCTGTAGGTAGAACTGGCGGACTTTGTTCCAGAAGCGCTTTTTTTCCTTGCTTCCACTCGCTGGCGCATACACTGCCAGACACGTTAACTTCGTGCTGGGGTGCCAGTCGAATGATAATTGAATCGCCTCTCCTGGGACCACCTCCCATGTCTTAATGTTATCTGTATTGACAATGTCCTTGTTGAGAACTACCGCAACACCTTTAGCTCGTTCACTAAGAGGATTCTCCGAGAAGAACACTTTGAGTCTTCTTCCAAAGGATTCTTCAATTCTGTCATGCCACGCTTGGTTCATGTGGGCTTCGCCTACAATCAGTACCGCGATTCGTTTATCGCGTACTAGTTGATTAACGTGCAGCCATTTATTCGTGTTGCCCGTTACAGCACCATGTCCTTTGATGTTCAAGGCCGCTACTCGAATTGCAGCTTTTGTATGTCGAGAGCTCCTTGGTTTTGCTTTCACTCGCACGCCGCCTACTTTTTGAGCACAATGGATGCGGGGTTGAGTTCCCGTTTCCGCTCTCGTTTCACTCTCATCTGAGTTGTCTGAGTCGGAATCGCTCTCGTTCTCATTTTGAGGTGTTTCAGTTTCATCCTCTTCATCGAGAAAGTTCCAGTCGAGGTCTTCCTCACTATCTGGTGCATCGTGTATTGCCAGATTACGTTGACTTGCATCATGATGCGATTGACCCTCTTGGGTGTCAAGTCTTCCCTGCCTTGCAGTGGGAGGTGAGGAGCTGGCGTTGCTCCTAGGACTGGCGTT
This sequence comes from Strobilurus stephanocystis, assembly GCA_019915075.1. Classification (NCBI taxonomy): domain Eukaryota; kingdom Fungi; phylum Basidiomycota; class Agaricomycetes; order Agaricales; family Physalacriaceae; genus Strobilurus; species Strobilurus stephanocystis. The sequence goes on from JAHLMI010000015.1 coordinate 336,149, forward strand.
GTCCTTGTCTTTAGCGCTTGCGCTGACTTTAGCGGGTAGATTGGCATCTTCTCCCTGGGACTTGTCCCTGACGGTGCTTGCACCGGGCCAACTGGCATCGTTGGTTGCTGGTGTACTTGCCTTTTGGGCTTTCGACTCAGCACTGTCACCATACAACCTCATTCCATCATCGACGGGGCGTTCGACAGAGAGAGCGTTCCCGCCTCCGGAGGAGGTCAAGCCCGAACCTGTACCGAAAAAACCGTCAATGGTGGCCAGCGATCCCTGCCGCTGGTCTGGTAGATAAGTATTTGTAACAGTAAGGATATACAAGATTGTCTTCCCGCGTCACACTTTGCAGTGGTGGCGAAAAGGCTTACCGGGGCTGCCGGCTCGGATTCTTGCGTACCGATTTGGCTGGGCCAGGGCTTTGACACGCCTGTCTCGAGAGGGTTACCTGTCTGTTAGTCGTGCCACCGCCTACCATCAGTAAATTCATCCTCTCGGTTGCTGTGGTTAGAGTCTCCAAGAAGAAGGAAATAAGGAAAGAGGAAAATAAGATGACTTACATTATTTGCATTTGAGAGACTTAGCGTGAGTTCACGGTGCACGAGATGGGTGGGGTTATATTAAGGTCAGGAGGAAAAGCATAGTATACAGCCTCAACGGCTTGTGTCTCTAGTAACGACCACGATATGGGTTGGTGTAGCCTCCGCGTCCGCGCCTCGCACCTCTCGCGTTACTGCGTCCTCGGAAAGATCCCCGGGACTGAACAGCGACATGCGACCACGCTTGGGTATCCGACTGGTATTCCCGTTCTCGGCGGTCCTGGGTGTCTCTGTCTCTGAAATTCGTCTCGAGATCCGGTCCCCATCCTTTATATCCCGGATATTCAAACCAGTCACAGTGTTTTGAGCGATGCGTCCTGGCTTTGCAGATGGAACAGAAGAAGTTCCATTCCATAGCGTAGGTAACGAGGCCTTGTGCATCGACATAGATCACCTCTCTGATGGCTTTCCTGAGGGACATGAGATCCTCAAGAGATATGCCTGGAGGAGGGGGCGACAGCGTAACGCGGTACGACTTGACTTTGCGGTCTGAACTGCCCATAAAGGTGTGGTCGTCCAGTTTGATCGAGTTGATGAAATTGCGGCGCCTAAGAGTCGCTCCTTGACCCTGAAAGGCGGGAATTCTGGCAAGGGTGTGGTTGACCGCTGCACTGTTGGTGACGCAGTTTCGAACCATATTGTTGTGCTGGGCACGGATCAGTGGGTCGAGATGTGAGATGATCCCAGCGGCACTTGTGGTCAAGTATCCAACAAAGCCGTCACGGTACTGTGAGATCGTGTCGGGGGTATAGATCATCAGGGATGTGCGTTCGCCATAGAAGTTTGCGCCACGTTCAAGGAGCGTCTTACGAATTGACGCTGGTGCACCACGGATGTACCAGAGCCAGGGAGCGGACATTGGTTTTAGATGGATCGCCTGGCTGTTTCTTGTGAGGAGAGCAGGGTCCGGGCGCGCAGCGATGACCGACATACGGTCTGTTGCGACGTTGCGGTCTTCGCTTGCCAGAGCCTCCAGGATGAGTGATGGGATAGACTTTGACTGTGACGCTGAGTATCCTCCTCGCATTTGTACTCCAATTAGGATACCAGGGACCGCAAGCATGGCGTCCCTCTGCGTGGCGTCAGCGCCGTCAAAGACATCTTTGGCCTCGCGGAGAATGGAGGGAGCGATGTCCGGGTCGATGTACAGCGATTTGGCCCTGCCATCCAGGTCGTACTCAACCTGGTCGGCCGCCTCAGTGTCCTCCTCTGCTTGTTCTTCAGGGGTGGCAGTGTTGCCAGCATCGCTGGCTGGAGGAGGATGACGGCGGGTTTGGGAGCGACCAGACGGGGTAGGGGACGCCTGCTCCTGGCGTAGATGGGAGTGGGTTCGAAGGTAGTCGTCGGGGCCATCGTAGTGCTCCTCCTCCTCATCCATCTGCTGGTCATGGGCGTCACCATTGTTCGTGCCCTCAAAGGCACCTAGGTGTTCGGCCTGCTTGCGCATGTCCTCCAGCTGGGCCTCGATGGCTTTGGTTGCAGCGTCGTGTTCTTCCGCTACTTTCTGTCTCTCCAGCTCGAAGGCATGCTTGATGTTCTCTATCTCCGAGCGCTGATTTTCCAAAAGGTCCGTGATGCGCCGCTCGTTGAGAAGTCGCTCTTGGGCCAGGCGTTCTTCGCTGCGCCGACTTTGCTCGTTGAATTTCTCCAGTAGCTCGGCGAGACGCGCGTCAGAGAGTAGCTGTGTTGGCTGGTGGCCCGCACTTGTCGTTGAGAGGTGGGGATGTGACGGGTCTGTTCCCGCAGCTGGGAGTGTGTCGGGGTGGGGTATATCGGCCGAGCTTGGGTCGTTGCTCTGAGCGTGAGGGATGCCAGGTGTGGGATGGTGGTGAGCATAGACTGTTGGCTTGGCGGGACCTGATGGTACCGCGTCGAATGGTTCCGCCTCGTCATGGATGTCCGACTGGGTGAAGTGGTCTGTGCCAACTCTGGGCGCTTTCTCGTGCTTTTGCGGCGAGACGTTGGGGGTAGGCACATCCTCGACATTGGGGTGGAGTTCGCGCGGGGGGGTCTCTCTCTCGTTGCCTGCTGCTTTGGCGTTGCGTGCGGACAGGAGTGCTTGTAGTTATGAGTTCAATGTAGCTTACAACAGGGCTTGTGATCGCGTACCGAGAGCTGCGTCTTTGGCTTTGTCCTCCGCGGCACGCGGTCTTTTATTTGCATTTTTCTTGGGGGTGCTTGGGGGCGGGGGCGGTTTCTGGCGCGCCATAGGAGGGGATTGCGGTTCTGACATGACCAAAAGCTTGAGGAGGGCCTCTCCGGAGAGAAGCACTAGCCCGTGTGTCCGGGATCTCCACTTCCAGGTCAAAGTCAAGCAAGTGAAAAAACCCGCTCCTTCCGTGTCACGTACGGCCTCACAGCGGGCGCGGCAACGGTGGGGGTAGAGGTGAGGCCACGAAGCAAGGGTTCAGCTCTTAGCAGCCGAGCACGTGAGCCGGTTTGTTGGGGTAGCCGTTCCGAGGCATTCCGGCACCCTAAAATTGCACTGTGCGCGTTGGCGCTTGAGTGCCTCCCTCAAGCGTGCTTACGCTCGAGTAGGAGACGTGTTATACATGTTATTATTGCAGGAATATATGGGAGATGCATTCCCGACGGTGAGATGTACCGTACTGCGAGTGGGCGTCCACGCAAAGGCTAACGACGTTGCCTGCCACACCAGCTTGTGGCTGCCCGCGTGCGGGCTTTTCCTTCTGCTCTGGCGTTGAGCAGAGGGAGCGTCTGTTGGCTTCCCCGAAGGTACTAGTCCCTTGGGCCACGGAGAGGCCAGACGCCGGACACCCCATTCATCATGGTGGTGGTCCTAATCCAAGGGGCCAGCGCAAATGGTAAGGAAAACATTGGGCACCGTGGAGGTGGGGGAAAGAGAAAGAGAAACGAGTGCAAGCCAGTGCCACGATGAAAGCCGGAGACCTCTGACGCTGACGTTGGAAAGGACCACGTGTGGGGCGTGCCTATTTATATTGATGGCAATCTATGGCAATGCTTTCATTCTTCTCTCCGACTCTGACAATCCACATTACTCCTCCATTCTACTGACAGACTCACCATTCTTCTTTGCTTTGGACTTTATTGACGACTCGAGTCCCTGCCCAACTCTCGCTACTTGTACTTCCGACCCAATAGTCACAGCTCGAATCTGGACCGTGCGACAGTACAGTATTGCCAACATCATCTCTCAATCCCTTTCCCAATCAAAGTCTTACCCCCTTGACCTGAGCGCTACTTGGCAGATTCTAGTTGCTGGTGCTAACGCTCCGATAGCAATAACGAGTAAGAAACGCTCCTGTTTGCTGCCTGTCTGAAATAGTTCACCATACAGTATGCATGCTCCTCCACGGCCGCCAAGCGCCAAGAGCGCTTGGCTGAAACCCAAGCAGAATGTGACGGTACAGCCTCGAGAAAACACACACATGAATCGCGACTCGTGACGATCGATCCCCTATCTTTTCCGGCCCAGTGGATGCTTGTGGATCCTTGGATGTCGAGAAAGTTATACACATCTGCGAGATCGGCTCACCTCTCGACACTGCTGCGTTTTAGCAGTTGAGTCGAACAACGACCTAACATTAGTGCAAGCCGGATGGTCGAGGTTGATTTCCAAAAAAAATGACTGACCACGGGATCGAACCCCAGGTCTCGGGGTCATGTGGGTCGCCGTGATGCAGCCAATCTTCGCAGAGTCGAACGCGGGGGAGTGTGTTCTAAGATAAACTGAGCCATAGAATACATTTCCATACATATAATACATGCCCTGACCAAGTATCTTATATGCAGGCATTGTGGAAGCCACAAAACAGCGTTCTTGCGCAAAAAGTCACGCGAGTCACACGATCGTGACTACGCGTGCACAGGTGTGAACGCGACTCTGACTCGCTCACTTGCATGTTTCATCTGAGTCCTGCCTGCGAACGCTTGTCATCAGGATCTACTTCTATTCTGCCGGAGGCCAACATCATGCTGCCGGAGAGCAATGTTCACTGCCGAAGGCCAACGATCATTTTGTATATTGAAATACAGTGCGAGTTGTAACCGTATATAAGTCTTGGATTACTTTCGAGTTGGCGACAGGACAGTACTCACCACTTTGATACATGTCAGACACTACTCTCACCCTCTGCACATCCAAAGAGAGCCCTGAGAATGCGTGTAACAGCTCTTTCCCAAGGAAGGATTATGAAGGACTCTGTGCTAAATGCACCATGAGACTCTCGGCTGGAGACGATGTGCAGCGCAGTCAGCGAGAGGTATGTTTGCTTTCACCATGTCTCTGATGCATGTGTATTAACTTTCTGTCATAGGCTATTCCGCAATGTGATCATTGTGGCGCCGTTTCCCGGTCTGTAGTCCCTTGGGGGAATGACGGGGACCAGCTATGTTCAGGCTGTATTCAGAAGTGTCGCGCAGAAGGTATGTTTCTTGTTCGACTCTATGATACCTGTCTCAGAGCTATTCCAGCTCGGGTACAGACCGGCTCTCCGGCTACTTCTGCAGATACACTTGCTCTTCAGCGGAAGCAGCAACAGCAAGACTCCGCTCAGTCTGTCAAGTCGGCGCCGGTATCTGGATCCACGACTCGCTCTAACCAGCAAATTGATGTTATCATCACTCCTATCATTCCTCGTTCCGATGTCTTTTCAGCCTTGGGACGCGCTGGTCATCACTATCCTGAGAATATGTCATTTCTGGGTCTGTTCATTCTTATATGCGACTGTGGAGGTGGTACTGATACTTTGGATCTAGATGTGCTCGATGACTGTCTGGAATCTTGGAATTTGGCTTGGGAAGCGCGCACTACAGAGAGCTATCGCTTCCTTGGAAGCGAGAACTACATTGTGGGGAGCGAGACTGGTTCATTGAGGGAGTTCTGCCGCATCAATGACCCTCTTCAAGATGCTGATCTCAAGAAGCGTACCCCGACAACCTTGAATCCAAAGGCGCCTTTTCTCTACTTGGAAGCTACTATTCATGTTGAAGCGGTGAGTTGTATCTACTCCTCCTGATGGTACCACACCATCTTACTCGTTCAAAGTTTGAGGCTTTTCACAAGTGCCATGCCCCCGACTTCGCTCTCACGGACAAGCAGAAGAAGGAGCGCAAGCGCACACATAAAAGGCAAGCCGAAGCCGATGGCTTTGGAGATGAGGAGCCTGCAAGCAAAAGATCGAAGAGTGAGTACTTGGTACTGTTATCAATGATTCATTCTTGAATAATGTTCTTCACAGGAAGTACCCTCGCTTCCTCAGTGGGCGGTCCCGCTCCTCTGGTGTCCAACTTTCGTCCTTCCGGATACACAACGGTCAAGTTCTGTGTTGCAACTGTAACAGTGCTCGAGGATGGTACGGTCAATGTAAATTGGCCCGATCTAGACGCTTCGGACTGTGCTATCTTCGAGTTGGGCACAATTTCTGATAAGGAATATGCTCATGGAAATACACAGAGAGTGTTTCAGGTATGTATCTCATCTCATACCAATACTCGTGCACAGGAAGCTAACAATCGTTCATCCAGTCAAACTTTCGTGGCGTGAAGTATGCTGCGAAACGTTACTATGCCGTTGGGCAAGGTACTGAGGTAACACTCGATGAAAACAAGAACGCTCTCGAGAAAGAAGGCGTTGCACTATCGCTTACCAAGTACTTCCTCGAGAAGTATCAAGAACATGCGGAGAAGAGCAATGTAGATGTCCGAGGTAGCGGTGGAGGTGGTGCATACATCGTCTTCCTGTCATGAATATTTGTCTCATTGCTACTCAGGTCTTGAAGTAGCGAAGTACCTCCTTGTGAAGGAAGTTGTCAACCCAAGCGTTGGACCATCCCCCGCATCTGGATTGACCATGACCAACTTTCCGATCGCAGAGCCTACCACTCAAGGTGGCCAGAATGAGTGGTCATGCTGCTGGTTGCTGGAGGAGCTGCGCACGCGTGACTCCCACAAATGGAGTGGTACCAACACCCATCCTGCATACCACACGAACAAGCTTGGAAACATAATCAACGCTTTTGCACACTTTGTCTATATGCAGTCTATGTCAGAGATTGTACTTGCGGACATTCAAAGTTCGTACTCCCATCTTTTCGATTGACATGTGGTGATACTGAAGACCTTATCACAGCGTCGACCTTCAAGAAAAAGGATATTTTGTTCGACATGATGCTTCACACGGCCAATGGAGATGGTGGTATCGGTGACCATGGACCTACCGGCATCCAACAGTTTGTAGATCAACATGTCTGCGTGAGTCGTTGTATGCAGCTTGGACTTCCTCTCTTGAAAGAGGACCGGGAGCGGGAGCGGGACGAGGAGGAATTGAGCTACCCCAAGTCGGATATGAGTATAAGCTCAACATAGTCTCTTACCACTAGACCGCCTTGCGCGATGAGAAAGGCACTGATGTTCAACTTGTCGATGTTTATCGGTACTTAGTTATCGTTGTATCAGTAGTTTGGTCTGAGTATCACTACCTGAATTGAGCCTATTCATGTTAACAGTGCTAATATCTGACGGTAAACGGTCCATCCAGACTTCATAGTAAGTTGCGGACTCCCGATCTGCATATATGCATCACGCGCTCTGAGATCAAACCCAACATCCACGAAGGCAAAACAGTCCTCTCTACTCTTCTCCAAATTTCCGCGAAGAGTATTAATGACCTCTTTATCAACAGGTACACCTAGATCAATGTCATGACCTGGTCGCGGACCGGTCCCGAGGACAAGTAACTCACGCTCTCGTCCCTCGGATCGGCCAGTACGCCACCAATGCGAACCATAAACGCGGTAGTGATCGCGCCATCACGGAAAGTGCCGACGCCCCGTTTGAGGTTCAGGCTTCGGGGTCCCGCCTCAGGCGCCAACCTCCGCCGCAGCCGCCTTCTCAGGGCGTTAGGAGCGACCGAGCGGACCGACGTCGTCATCACCCACGTCGGTACCACGCGGACAGGGGCGCGTCCCGCTCCAGCCCGCCTTATCCCGCCCATCGCCCAATCGATAGCGCTCGATCCGACGCGCATCTCAGATATGACGGAATGACTCAGAACCAGAGCGATAAACGCGCTCCCGACGGCGCGCTGATATGCATGTTGAGATTACATGGCCAGGAATCCAGAATTTTGCGATTTCTAGACAGCCATATGCAACTATGAGCCAAGCGGAAGCAAGGCTGGATACGCTACAAAGGTCATCACGGAGACGCTCTCTAGGACAAGGAGAGAACTCCAAGCATGGAACTATTAGTCAAAGAACGACCATAGCCAGGGCTGAATATCATAAACCCAGTTGTCCCCTCTGCGGAGGTCCATTTCACCTTGTACGCGTAACTGCGCCACACAAGCAGCACCCGAATCGGGGACGAACCGCTGTCGCTTCCGACGGCGCTCTATCAGCAGCAACATGACCCTCAGTATTGAATGAGTCGAAGCGGGGTTCACAACCACCGGAGTTCATTACCAAAAGCGGATGGTACATTATTCATTGTGACGAAGGCTGGATAACAATAAACAAGTGAGTCCAACCCCCGAACGGGGATGATTCGCGGTTATCTCAAGAGAATCACATTCATCGGTCGACGCGTCTGATTGATATGAAACTGGCAGCGAGGCGCGATCCACATGGATTGTGACTCGGAGACCTGCCTCATGTACTACATGTGTATTCAGCCACCCAGATACGCTGCCCAAAGCTTGAGCGCGTCACCATTCGAGTCCGCAGACCATGTCAGTGCATGCGCACTGGCGGCAGCTCGCGATTGAATGGGCTCACGCCCAAGTTTAGCGCGAAGGCTGGATAAGCCGGTAAACGCCCGGTTAAGTAAAAGTAAACGCGAACGCCTATCTGAGCATGCAGCGCATTGCTTCTCAGAGTCCATGGGTGGTCTACGCAACATCTGAACGTAGAGAAACTGGCATATGCGCCGGCGGGAACTGTCTGGTGACCTTTGCCCGCGCAGGCTGAGTAAGGACTCATGTTTTGTACGGACCGTATCCAGCCGTCGGGTAGTTACGTAGCTTACCTGGGAGAGTCTGTAGAGTGTATAAGTAGCGTCGCGTCTGTAGAGTAGAGTAGTTTAGTGCCCCGCAGTGAAAAGCCCACAAGCATTCCTCTGTAGCAATCTGACTCGGGTTTCGTGCCCAAATAAGAAGTTCAACACGTTTGAAAACCCACCCCAGCCTCTAAGCAACCAAGAACCCAAGCAAAGCAAAGTGTCCTAAGACGCCTAAGTGGCGAGATACTCAAGAACCGCAGACAAGAATCGCGCGCAGCCCCTTATCGTCAAGTACCCAGTTAACTTCTGTGAGCCCGGACTTCTCCTCAGAGATACCGCACGGATCCAAGTAGCAGCAATCGTCTCCCGAGAGACAACCGCCTGTGAAAGCGAAGCTTAGTTAGCCTGAACTGGTGCGACGTTAAGCAGCCGAAGAACGTCTTGTGGCCACGGTATCTGACCGACGCTCAAAAGAACGATCTGTCACACCCAAGTAGAGAAGTGAGTTTGGTACACGAGGATAGTATCAACGCAGATAACAAGTCAGTGTACTGTTGTCAGTTCGATCACCCCCAGTACTGTAGAACATCTACCCTTGAGCGGTCCCGGCCTTTGCGTCCCCGTCTTCCTGGCGAGCTCTGTTCGGCTTTGAGTCTTTATTCGATTAGGTGTTTCGCGTAGATCTTCTTCGCTTACAACCCCCCCAAAACAACCCGCATTCGTGCACCAAAACGGACGTACAAGTCCACCGCTACCTTAACCAGCCATTCCCCGATCACACGATTAGGACCACCGTTTCGTACCACAAGCACCAGTAGATTTGTTGTTGGTTAGATAGTGGTTATTTCACGCCGCTTTATCACACTGCACATCATATTTTGGAGCCCACCGCGAGGGGGGTTTAAGCATTGATAAAACAGTACAGACACTGTTTGTCGATCTCCAAACACAGTACAAGACGCCGCTCAGAACCACAGGCTGGACACTAGAAGACCTAGACCCAAGCCTCGAAATTCAGACCGGTATACACCTTCACAAGAAGAACAGTTCACACCAAGTTCGCCGAGTACATCAACGCGAACTACCAGAACCAGACCTCACGTTCCAGGATCACTGAAAGACGGTTATCCAGCCGACAAAGAGCGAGCTATCAAAACACTCGCCGGAAAGAACGTTGAGATCAAACGCAAACCCAAGAAGAAACGGAAACCGAAGTCGCCTTCACCTCCACCTGAATCAGAGCGACCAGAAAGTCCTTTGACCCCAGTACCGGATTCAGAAGACGCGACCTTAGAATTCGAAATCAAGCAAGAAGAACTCGAATCAGACAGCCAATTCTTCTCCGATCTTAACGAAGACCCGCGAGAAATACCACTGCCAGATTCACCTGAACCAGACAGTATACCACTACCTGATTCACCCCAGTTAACACCAGTCAAAGAACGTTCAGTGACACTATCAGATATAATGGCACCGAGAACGTTAGACCCGAACAAGTTCGTCTCCAGTGAGACGAAGACTTTGATCAAGAAAAAGAGCATCCCTCAGCAAGAGAGCAAGAATGCTCCAGTCTTCAAAAAGAGTCGTATCATCGACTTCTTCCTGAACATGGAGTTGTTGTTTTCGAACCATGAGATAGAGGACGACGGGGCCAAGATCGAGTTAGCTGCGTTGTACGCTGGCGCAGATAACCGCGACGCGTGGTTCGTGATGCCCGAGTACGCAGATGGCGACTGGGAAGCGTTCCGAAAGGCGGTTCTCGCAAGCTACAGCAAGGGTCCCGGCGACATAAAGTACTCTATCCATGATTTGCGAGACGCAATATCCGAGTACAAGGAAGAAAAGGCTGGTACGAAGAAGCGCTGGATGGCATGCCAGCGAGAAGTTGTGCATATCTTGAAGTACCTAGTGAAGAATGAGGACATCACGGAGAAAGCAGCGGTAGAACACATTCGAGGATGCCTGAAGCCAGTCGTCTGGGACGCTGTCTTCACGGGACTCCGCACGAAGGCGTTACAGAAACAACCGCCTCCGGAGAAAATCACCTTCAATATCGATGAGGTGGTAAGTGCGACAAGCACCTACTTCAACTCTGGCATTCAGTACGCTGGAGTGAAGACCGAAATCGAGGAAGGCGAGTTTGGTCGCAGCTTGATGACACCAGGCACCGCGAAAGTCAAACTCGAAGATCTACAGGATATGAACAACTTGCTCGCCAGCTTCAGGGATACAATCAATGCACAAGAAAAGCGGATCAACGAGACACCCAACATGGTCCAGAAGTTGCTTGAGATGGTTCTACAGAACCAACGAGAATCACGCCAACAGGCTTATGCAGCCGAACCATCGGCTGCTTACTACCAGCAACCGATGTACAACATGGCGATTCAAAGTAACCGTATGCCAGACATGGTTCGACAAGGACCAGGCATGCAGATGGGTCATGGCAATCAGGGATCTCGAGGTTTCATGAACGATGGGTGCTTCTACTGCGAAGACCCAGCGCATTTCATCGAGACCTGTGAGCAGCGCAAGAAGGATGAACAAGAAGGCTGGATATTCAAACCAGAGAATGTGCGGTGGTTCTTCCTGAAGAATGGGAAATCGATCCCGCGCAAAGCAATCTCCGGTGTAAAGCCCAGCGAGTTCGTTCGTCGATTCAAGGAAGAACAACTCAAGAATATTCGCGCGCAGAACGCGATGAGCAACGAAGAGGATTACTTCGCGCCAGATGACTTCACCTACGACGGTCAAGCAGTGTTCTTGACAGCGATGGGGAACGGAAGTCAACAGGGTTTCAATTAGGCTCGATGAGAGGAGGACTCGGACCTGCATCCCAGTACCTGGAGAGCCAAAACATTGTACACACACGAAGTAGTCCCCGAGGAGCCCCTAACCAGCCGAAGAGTGCACCAGTTCAGAAAGGACCTGGTACCAGCTGGAAGAAGGACCGAGTTGTCGTCGAGATTCCGCGACGAGTAAAGTTCGCGCCTGTTCAACCAGCGCAACCTCCTGCAAAGGAGCCACCTAAGATAGCGACGGAAGACGTCTCAGAATCAGAGTCGGAAGCGGAAGAGGACGAACTTGACGAACTCAAGGACGCCCTTAACCAGCCAGAACCTGAACCTGAAAAAGTCGACCCGAACGTGGCAGATTCAACTCTGCCCAATAAAATTAAAGAGAAAACCAAGTCCTACAAGCGTGAATCGAAGCTCAAAGAACTGCTTCGTCTCAACCCACAATGGGAGGAGATGTGGAAGGCGTTGTTACCTGAGTCGTTACTGGCTACTAACACCGCCTGGCAGAAGAACTTGCTCGACACGCTGAAGGCCAAAAACGTGAAGGTGAACTTCCAACAAGATGCTTCACCGACGTACGCCGTATTCAAAGTCACAGCAGAGAAGACAGCGCACATGCCTGAAGGCGCTATCGTAGTTGAAGACCCGGTAGAACAGTTCTACAACCAGACTGGCTATACGGGTCCGTATCATGTACCACGATCAAATGTGGCGCCGGAGAACGCTGACTTGCGAACAATGTGGCCCCTAGTCAACAGGAGTGGACGGAAAGAGAGTCTACTCGACGGGGGTTCGCAGATCGCGTCGATGTCGTTGAAGGCAGCGCTGGAGTTGGGGATTTCCTACGATCCGAGTTTCACCATAACTATGGAGAGCGCGGATAAGAGTCGAACGCAGACCCTTGGCCTAGCCAGGAATGTCCGATTCGACTTCGAAGGGATCATCTACTATCTCCAGTTACACATTCTCAAAGATCCAGCGTACGAAGTCCTGCTCGGACGACCATTCGAAGTCGTGTCAGAAATCAGCCTGCATTCGACCGCGAATGGTGATGTGATTGCTACGATAGAAGACCCTGGGACAGGCAAGAAATTGACCTGCCCAACCTACAAACGGGGTCAAATGCCCAAGAATCTGCTACCACAAGGTTCACATGATACCCAGCCGGGTTTTCAGAACCGCTCAAGGAATTGAAACAAGAGCAAGGAGAGGTGGTACTCATTCTCGAAGCTGATAGCCAAGGCAATGTGGTCGTCAAAGAAACATACACTCCGGCAGAAGAGGACAGAGCGTTTGATCGCGGTGTGCTATCCAGCCTTTACCTGAAGAAATCGGCTGCGAAAGTGCAAAGGCTGGTTAAGCCATTACGCAACAAGTACGCGTATACGGTGCCAGTCGACGTGAATTACACTGTCCCGATGCCTGAAAGTAAGCACCCCATCGAAACACACCAGGACCGACGAGTGTTCGGGTTTCGAAAGCTGTTTAACTTGAAGGAAATCGCCGAAGATGTTCAGGAAGACGAACATGTCTCCCGAGTCACGATGAACTTGTTCCACGGTGTGCCGATTGGACTCAGCCAAATGTTCAATGCATATACCGTCACAATGCCCAAGGACTACATGGGAGAAGCGCGAGAAAAGTTCTTCGAGGCCGAACGCTTATCCAGGCGCCGAGGGGTGTTTGCTACCAAGAAGTACAAACCGGTGCACCTCAAAGTAAAGTCGCACCTAGGAACTCTACCAGAAGAGTTTCGAATCCAAAGACACATCTACGGGGACCCACTTAAGGACATGCCCCAACTATCGAAGTTGCCATTCAAGTTTCAGCCCACTGGCCGTTATACAGCCGAACGAAGAACCCAGTTACAAGCAGATCACGCTGGCAAGTTCTTGTGGGAAGCTGAACGCGATTTGGTAGACCAAGTAATGTGTCTACAGAATGAAGGATTCGCCTGGTCGGAGGATGAGAAAGGGAGCTTCAAGGAGGAATACTTCCCACCTGTCGATATGCCGGTTATCCAGCATACACCTTGGGTGCTCAGAAACATCCCCATACCACCAGGCATCTACGAAGAAGTATGCAAGATCATCAAACACAAGATTGACACGGGCGTGTATGAGCCATCGAACTCCTCGTACCGCTCGCGATGGTTTTGTGTGGTCAAGAAGGATGGTAAGAAACTGCGACTAGTGCACAGTTTAGAACCGTTAAACGCGGTCACCATCGCGCACTCCGGACTGCCCCCTGCTACAGAAGAACTGGCAGAAGCATTCGCGGGCCTCTCATGTGGAGGAACGCTGGATCTATATGTGGGGTACGACGAGCGAATGCTAGCCACGGCGTCGAGGGACATGACAACTTTCTCGACACCGTACGGAGCGCTCAGATTACGGACACTGCCCATGGGTTGGACGAATTCCGTCCCCATCTTTCATGACGATGTCACATACATCCTAAGAGATGAAATACCAGCGTTTACAAGGCCCTACATTGACGATGTACCAGTGAAGGGCCCTGTGAGCAGGTACATTCAGCCAGATGGCACTTTTGAGACGCTGCCTGAGAACCCTGGTATCAGACGGTTCGTATGGGAGCATTGTTCGAACATGATGCGCATCATACAACGTATGAAGTACGCTGGAGGAACTTTCTCAGGTACCAAAGCGATCATTTGTGCCGAAGAAATTGTAGTAGTCGGACATGTCTGCACGTATGAGGGCCGAAAGCCCGCAGAAGATCGAGTCAAGGTGATCTCGGACTGGCCACCGTGTCAGACCCTCACTGAGGTTCGTTCATTCCTGGGGACAGCCGGCATCTTCAGGGCATTCGTGAAAGATTACTCGAAGAAGGCATACGCCTTAACTAGGCTGACCAAAGGGCTGGTTAAGTTTCAATGGGAAGAAGCGGAACAGGCAAGCATGGACTCACTTAAGGAGGCCATACGAACTTGTCCAATGTTGAAACCATTGCGGTACGAGTGGTCGACACCAATCATACTATCGGTGGACACCTCTTATCAAGCCGTTGGTTTCTACCTGTCTCAATTCGATCCAGACGACTCCAAGAAGCAATACTTCGCGAAATTCATGTCGATTACACTCAATGACCGTGAAGCCAGATACTCGCAAGCCAAACGAGAGCTGTACGGTTTACATCGAGCGTTATCGTACTGCAAGTATTACCTACTGGGATGCCGGAAGTTGAAGATTGAGGTAGATGCGAAGTACATCAAAGGAATGCTGTCGAACGTCGATTCGCTGGCCAACGCCAACTTGCAGAGATGGGCAGAGGAGATACTGATGTATCACTTTACGCTAGTTCATGTGCCAGGCAAGGTGCATGGCCCAGACGGCTTAAGTAGGCGACCTGCGACCGACCAAGACGAAGTAGTGCCGAGACCAGCAGATGAAGAGGCTGACGAACTCCAGACGTTCGAATACGAGGCGCCAGAGAATCTCCCAGTGGAGGACGAACCTTTGGAATTCAATAGTTTCAAAGACAAGATCGACACTCGGACAGGATTCATTCAAAGTTTAATCTCGAGCGAAGGGCTGGAAATGCCTGACGATTTGAGAACGAAGCTTTCTGGCCTCAGACAATGTGCCATGGCTATGGAAGAAGTTGAGGATTGGGTCGGAACGGACACTTTCCCCGACGGTCGACGATCGGATCGAGAACAGCAATGGGAACGACTGCTACCAGAGTTGCCAAAGCTGCTCGATACCGGCACGATACAGTCAAAACACTTGTCGAACCTCGAAAAGTCACAGTTAGAACGGTGGAAGTCGGAATTCTTCATGCGCAACGGTCGATTGTATCGGCTGGATAAGGACGGCGAACATAAGAGGGTGCTCCAGAAGCACCACAGAATGGGAGTCGTCAAGATGTTGCACGACAAGAGTGGGCACAAAGGACAGTATTCAGTCCAACGGCTGGTTAGCAAGCGATTCTGGTGGCCAGGACTGGAAGCAGACGTGAAATGGTATGTACGCACATGTCTACTCTGTCAAAAGAGGCAGAAGAAGAACATTCACATTGAGCCCGTCATCACAACGACGCCGGGCATCTTTGAGCGAGCATACATAGACACGTTTAAGATGCCTAACTCTGGTGCGAAAGATAAGAATTCGAAGTACAAGAACTACAACGCCGTGACAGTAGCACGATGTGGACTCACCGGCTGGCCTGAAGCGAGAGCACTGGTCAACGAAACAGCAGAGACACTCGGAGAATGGATCTTCGAGGACATCCTGTGCCGGTGGGGATGCTTGAAGGAGATTGTGACCGACAACGGTCCAGCAATCAAGAAAGCAATCAGACACATCGAAGAAAAGTACGGTATCGTAGGCATCTTGATCACCCCATATAACAAGCAAGCAAACGGAAAGGTCGAGAGAGGTCATTGGGACATTCGCCAGTCACTATTCAAAGTGTGCCGAGGCGACCCCGAGACCTGGCCAGCGTACTTGCACGAAGTGTTGTGGGCAGAAAGAATCACCGTCAAAAGGTCGATTGGAACCTCACCATTCTATGCGGTAACTGGGTGCGAACCCATTTTACCGCTGGACATCGAAGAGGTAACCTGGCTGATTGACACCCCAGATAAGATCGTCTCACATAGTGACCTCATCGCGTACCGTGCTAAACAGCTCATCAAGCATAAAGAAGATGTAAAGGAAATGCGAAAGAGAGTCACTGTGGCGAAGAAACGAGCAGCAGAAAAGTACAGGGATGAATATATAAATTCCATGCCAGAACATGTATTCGATACGGGCGACCTGGTCCTCGTTCGAAACACTCGCATAGAGAAAGAACTTAACGCCAAGTTCAAGGAACGTTTCATGGGACCGTACGCTGTAATAGCTAGAACGACCCGTGGCAACTACGTGCTCTGCGAGCTGGATGGAACCGTCCTGCGAGACAAAGTTGCGAAGTTTAGAGTGATCCCATTCTACTCGCGCAAAGACAAGAGCCTGTTCGGTAAGAAGTTCTTCGAACGGCTCGAGAGAATCAAAGAAGGAGCGGTAAAGGTGGTAAATGACTTGGCGAAAAAGTCGTGAACCACCCAGACGAAGTTCGAACCACTAACCAGCCAACCGGGCCGGACAACCGAAATGGTACGAACGCGTCTGCTGGACTCAAAACGCGTCCGTTGCACTTCAAACTGATTCAAAGTAACCACAAGGATGGTGCGGACACCATCTAAGAAAAGAAAGAGTGAATGGGGTACCAATACTATACAATGTAGCAGAGAATTTTTCGAATGAATCTTATTCAGCCATGCGAAAGCTGAACAAAAATGGTATTCGGAAAACGAAAAATGCAGATCTGCAGCATTGTATGAGGCAAACACAGTGATGCTAGGGACCAAGCGTTGTACAGACGTGCCACAATACTGGGTAGAAGAAGCACAGGCCGCTGCACGGAGGCTGTGGACGCAGATCAAGAAGACGGTCTTAAGCGGATTTTACGTTCAGGGCAAGTTAAGTACGGAGATTTCGAGTTGAATAAACTCTTTCTCTCCCGCCACTGCTACACACGCACACTCGCCGCCGAACGCAGAACACCAGACATGTCGAACATCACCGGACCATCCAAGACGACCGGAACTGCCACGAAGCGACGAGCCGACGCATACGACACGCTAGGCAAACGCTTCAAGGGCAACATGCCGCCAATCGTGCTGAACGTGCCCAGCCAGGAAGTCGTCGAATATCTAGACCACTTCCTCGACTACCCGCAGAAGCTATACAACTGGTTTGGACGCCTGGCCATCACGCGCCACGAGTTCTTTGGAACGGTCGTGCCCTGGGCCTACTACCACAGGCATGAAGTCAAGAAAGCGACCCGGGACACGCTCGAGCAGCTGGACCTCGTCTTCGGCGAAGCGATGTTGGAGGCGTACGACAAGAACTGGGTACCACAGCCATGGTACTGGGAGACGTACAAGTTGACGAAGGACTTCATGGTACGTCGACGGTGCAGAACAGTCTACCCCAGCCACTAAGATAAGCCACAGATAAGCAACAATATCTTCCCGGGCAAGCTGAGAGAGGTGCCGTGGGACGAAGACACTGAAGGGCCAGAACCGTCGCGCCACAAGGTCTACGACCCACTATTCCTCCCAGGATCGCCAACGCCTCCGCCCGAGAGCGCAGACATGTGGCCAGAAGCGACTCAACGCGAGAGTCAAGTCCAGCAAGCACAAGATCAGGTCAAGATAAGGCGAACGGTGAAGGGGTCCAAGGTTAGTCGTCGTTAGCAAGCATGCAAAGTACGCTCGCTAACGAAGACACAGGCAAGACCAAGGACGATAATGTTGAAGACGGCACCAACCGCCAAGCCCAAAGCCAAGAAAAAGGTAAGCCGTTAACTGGGTAACAGAAGAACCTAGCTAACGGCTGGTTAAGCAGCCAGCACCAGCTCCACCACCAGTCGATGAGCCCTCCAGATCGCCAACACCAGAAGTGCGAGTCGCGTCACCAGATCCCGGCTACGTATCTGGGAAGGAATACGACGAGCTCGAGTTGCGGAACTGGATCACGAAAGACGATCCCGATCCCAACAACACCTGGACGATCGGCTCGAGGTCGACTCGCTTCTACTTGAGGCGCGACTTGCAGGGATTCCTCTGCAGTCCAGCCATCAAGGTGGAGTATCGCGTCACGCTGACGAGCAGCCTCATCGAACGAGCTTGGGAGAAGCCCCATAGTCTGGTGCTATTGCTCAACAGCTGTGGAGTCGCAGACAGACCGGAGGAGGTATACTCGTGGTGGGCTGAGTTAGGCAACCGCTTGGTACAGCTGCAGCGAGGGCAGCGACCGCACCCAATCGAACGGTTGGAATGGGACCCCTTCCGTTTCGACACGCTGCTGGGACACGCCATCAAGAAGTACCCAGGAATGGATCGAGCCAAAGGGACCATGGTCTACAAGCAGGACCGGACCGAGCTCAGGTTCACAATGCGACGCAGCTTCCCCATCCCGCTCCAGTTCCACTTCAGCGAACAGATGGCAGTGTTCTACCTGCGACGACCAGGGCAGTTGCCCATCGACATCAAGAAAATGAGCATACGGGAAGGCTACGAGCGAGTCCATCCCATCTGGGATCGGATCTTCCTGTTGCTGGGCGCAGTAGTGGACAGGGAGACATTCCGAGTGTCAGCGCAGCAGACATTCGACGACGTCCTTTGGCGGTGCGCACTATCCCTGGAAGAGGCCGACAAGCGAACGCTAGGGATCTTGGGGTTGAGCTTCGACAAAGGTCGAAGCATACAGATGCCTTACGGGCCGACAAACCGTCGGTTCGTTATTCAGAACAACCGCTTCGTCGTCGTCGAGACAACGTCACCAGCACCGACATCGAGTCCGCCTCCACCACCTCCACCAAAGACGCCACCGTTCAAGAAGACGAAGCTACCCCCTCCGATGTCGCCAGCCACAGCGCGCAAGCGCAAACAGCCAAAGCAGCCCAAGCAGCCGAGTCAGCTAACTCAGCCGACTCAGCCAACTCAGATAGCACCAGCGAGGATTGAACCCCCCGTCGCCGCTATCCAGCCAGTTGCACCAATGGTAGAAGTGCCGATAGCACGAGTCGCCACTCCGCGTCCACCTTCGCCACCGATGATGCAAGAAGACGACGCGCCCCCCAGTCCAAGGCCGGCGCCGAGACAAGAAGAGCCGCGACGAGCGTTGACTCCGAGAGAGTTGACACCAGACGACGATATGGTCGGCACCTTCGACATGGAGCCGCACCCTTCGCCCCCTCGCAGCCTCTCCCCGCTCACTGAGCCACCAGCTTCACCCCGGGTAACGAATCCGCCCCCAGCGCCAGTCCCACCGCCGACACCGCGTATCGTGGTGCCAGCAAAAGTGCCGGCGACGCAGGAGAAAGCTCAGGAGGAGAAGGGAACGAAGGAGAAGGCGAAGAAGAAGTCGGCTCCCCCGAAGCAGACGAAGAAGGCAGAGCCCTCGACTGGTCAGAAACGACCCCGCCCAGTGACAGAAGGGGATCGCGAACAGCCAGTCGCTTCGTCGAGCACCCTCTACATCGAGGAGGATCAGGTGCCGCGCGTCAAAACAGGGAGGACCAGTGTTCGCGTCCACGGCAATCCGCCGTATACCAAGGACGAACCCCTCAAATGCGCAGAGTGCTTCTGGTACTTGCACGACTGCACGCGGAAGCGGGACATCACCCGTAATCGCAAGACGCCTGAGGGCATTCTCAAGTGCGACCGGTGTGTCAAGCAGAATCACAAGTGCCGGATGGCGTTCGAGGATGGACAACTAGTCATCCCCTTCGAAGAAGCTCGTGGTCCGTCGCGCAAACGCGCCCCTCGAACGGACGCTGCCGCCGCACCCCCGACTAACGAGCTCGAGGAGTTGAAGGCGCAGTTAGCCAAATTGACGCGCAAGGTGCAGGATTTGGCAGACGCGGACGATGACGACGAGGAGGAAGCTGAAGAGACGGAGGAGGAAGAAGCTCCACCAAAGAAGAAGCCGCGCCGACAATACGAGTCTAAGGCAAAGAAGCGACAGTAGATAGCAATAGCTACTCTACTTGGACTTATTAGTAGGCGTGTATGTACAACTTTCAATCGTATTAAGTTAGTCCAACTTCCTTAAGTGTGAACCAAGCAGCAACGCACGTAAGACAAGATTGATTGACGGCACAGTACAAATGCAAGTTAAGGGGACAGACACACTAAGCGATGTAGTTCAAGCTGGTGTAGAAGTCGAAACGAGGCGGATGCTCCAACGCGTACAAACGAGTGAAGAAGTCGGAGACCAGACCAGGCGCAAGCCCGTCGATGACTTCTTGGAGCTGTTCGAACTCCCACAGACCAGCCTGGTCCCAGTGAATCTCCCAGAAACCCTCAAAGACACCAGGGATCTCAGGGACAGCGCTGACAGAAGATTGCAAGTCAGCCACGAAAGTGGAACCCAGATAAGACTCACCGAGGACCGTTGATGTGCAGTGTGATAAAGCGGCGTGAAATAACCACTATCTAACCAACAACAAATCTACTGGTGCTTGGGATACGAAACGGTGGTCCTAATCGTGTGATCGGGGAATGGCTGGTTAAGGTAGCGGTGGACTTGTACGTCCGTTTTGGTGCACGAATGCGGGTTGTTTTGGGGGGGTTGTAAGCGAAGAAGATCTACGCGAAACACCTAATCGAATAAAGACTCAAAGCCGAACAGAGCTCGCCAGGAAGACGGGGACGCGAAGGCCGGGACCGCTCAAGGGTAGATGTTCTACAGTACTGGGGCGATCGAACTGACAACAGTACACTGACTTGTTATCTGCGTTGATACTATCCTCGTGTACCAAACTCACTTCTCTACTTGGGTGTGACAGATCGTTCTTTTGAGCGTCGGTCAGATACCGTGGCCACAAGACGTTCTTCGGCTGCTTAACGTCGCACCAGTTCAGGCTAACTAAGCTTCGCTTTCACAGGCGGTTGTCTCTCGGGAGACGATTGCTGCTACTTGGATCCGTGCGGTATCTCTGGGGAGAAGTCCGGGCTCACAGAAGTTAACTGGGTACTTGACGATAAGGGGCTGCGCGCGATTCTTGTCTGCGGTTCTTGAGTATCTCGCCACTTAGGCGTCTTAGGACACTTTGCTTTGCTTGGGTTCTTGGTTGCTTAGGGGCTGGGGTGGGTTTTCAAACGTGTTGAACTTCTTATTTGGGCACGAAACCCGAGTCAGATTGCTACAGAGGAATGCTTGTGGGCTTTTCACTGCGGGGCACTAAAACTACTCTACTCTACAGACGCGACGCTACTTATACACTCTACAGACTCTCCCAGGTAAGCTACGTAACTACTCGACGGCTGGATACGGTCCGTACAAAACACGAGTCCTTACTCAGCCTGCGCGGGCAAAGGTCACCAGACAGTTCCCGCCGGCGCATATGCCAGTTTCTCTACGTTCAGATGTTGCGTAGACCACCCATGGACTCTGAGAAGCAATGCGCTGCATGCTCAGATAGGCGTTCGCGTTTACTTTTACTTAACCGGGCGTTCACCGGCTTATCCAGCCTTCGCGCTAAACTTGGGCGTGAGCCCATTCAATCGCGAGCTGCCGCCAGTGCGCATGCACTGGCATGATCTGCGGACTCGAATGGTGACGCGCTCAAGCTTTGGGCAGCGTATCTGGGTGGCTGAATACACATGTAGTACATGAGGCAGGTCTCCGGGTCACAATCCATGTGGATCGCGCCTCGCTGCCAGTTTCATATCAATCAGACGCGTCGACCGATGAATGTGATTCTCTTGAGATAACCGCGAATCATCCCCGTTCGGGGGTTGGACTCACTTGTTTATTGTTATCCAGCCTTCGTCACAATGAATAATGTACCATCCGCTTTTGGTAATGAACTCCGGTGATTGTGAACCCCGCTTCGACTCATTCAATACTGAGGGTCATGTTGCTGCTGAGAGAGCGCCGTCGGAAGCGACAGCGGTTCGTCCCCGATTCGGGTGCTGCTTGTGTGGCGCAGTTACGCGTACAAGGTGAAATGGACCTCCGCAGAGGGGACAACTGGGTTTATGATATTCAGCCCTGGCTATGGTCGTTCTTTGACTAATAGTTCCATGCTTGGAGTTCTCTCCTTGTCCTAGAGAGCGTCTCCGTGATGACCTTTGTAGCGTATCCAGCCTTGCTTCCGCTTGGCTCATAGTTGCATATGGCTGTCTAGAAATCGCAAAATTCTGGATTCCTGGCCATGTAATCTCAACATGCATATCATCTCCCCTTAACTTGAATGATGTCGTCCGCGACATTCCCGGATAACCCTAAGTCCATTCTGATCCATCGTTATCCAGCCATTCGTGCCGTTTTCACGATGCCGATCGGTACATGTCTTCTTCGTCTTGTCTTGTACGTGACATTCGGCGCCTCAAGGCATACTCCATCCATGGTTTATAAGGCCTCGACGAAGGATGAGACCGTATCCCACATTCATCGGATATTCGTCTCATGGCTCCCTCCAAGCACTTCACCGGTCTTCGTCCTCTTATTCCTACCACCTTGCCGCAGGTCAGCGCGCAGCTGTCGCAGAATCGCGCTGCCTTGGTCACGAAGCTCAGACCTCTGATCTTGGAGTCCGAGGTGCCTTCGAACGGCGCGCCCAGCTTGGTAAAGCTTTGGCCCGACCTCCAACAAGCTACTTGGCGTCTGTTGGTGGTCGCGATGCTTCCTCGTTCACTTCCCAACATGCAACTTGTGGCTGAGAAGTTCGATGGTGTCGCTGGCGTTATTGCGGTACGTGGACTTGTTGTTTTCATTTCATTCGGCTGGTTAAGCCCTACTGCAGGTGGCGAACCCGACTCTCCAGAGCAAGGATCCGAACTTGGTCGTCCCCGACTGGATGCCAGCGGTCATCTGCGACCTTCGTTCGCTTCTTGGATACCTCAGCGCTGAGTGTGGTGTCAGCCCTCATACTCCCGAGCTGAACCTTCCCAACCTCTTGAACCCACTTGTGCAGACTTGCACCAAGCGTGGCACGCTCGCTCCCGACCTGTACCTTGTCGAGGAGGGTCATCCCATGCATCCCAAGTTCAAGTACGCTGCTGTGGCTGCCAGCGCTCCTGCTACTGCGCCTGTTACTCGCAGCAAGGGCAAAGGCAAGGCCAAGGTTGTCGTGAGTGTTGTACTACTCAGCCGTTGGCCTTTACTGATTATTCTTATGCGTTCTAGAAGAGCGCCGTGCTCATCGACGAAGTCTTGGAGGCCGTTGGTGATGGTACGCTCCGCGTGGTGTCTTCGAACACCACTTCGTCCAAGACTGCGGCGCCCGCGGAGGACATTGGTAACTTCTTCCAATTGACTCCTGGTTTTGACTGGGCTGAGGACGTTGAAGCTATGGACTCCGATTCTGGTGAGGACGAGTCCTCTGATGACGAAGTCGAAGTAAGCTTATGTCTACGCCCCAGTTAACTTTCTGATTCGAGAACTGCAGGAACTTTCGGTTGCTTCGGGCCCTTCTGCTAGTTCTGCGGCCCCGAAGGTATGTGTTACTCAGCCGTCTTGGTTCTTCAGCCGGCTGACTTGTTTGCTTCAGGTGAAATACCTTCCGTTCGTTGAAGTGCCCGGCATGGACACTAACAACCGTCTTTTTATCAAGGCCATCCGTATCTTGGGGACAGCGAACGGTTCTGGTTCTTCTGCTAGTACTTCCGCCACTAGCACTGCGACCGAGGTCGAGCCAACGCCCGTCAAGCGCAAGGCGGCCGTGAACCTTGAAGGTTCTCGTCGCATGGCCAAGGCGCTTCGTCCCTCGATCTTCAACATCGAGCCAATTCTCTTGGACCAGCTCGGCAACTGTCAGCGTTCTTTTCATTTGCTGATGGCTGTTTCTGACGTGTTTTAACAGCGTTCCAGCACGTCAACGGTTACAGCACCGCCATCTCCGCCATCATGAAGCGCATGCACCTCCTCAACAATGCGCCCGAGGTGATTGCTGCTTCGGCTGGAGTCATCGCCGCCGAGCACTCCTACCGTCATGAGCTGTCTGTGACGCTCAATCGTATCCACGGGGAGATACAGACCTTCTTGCGTACTCGCGATCTGTACTTGGGCGCCACAGATGCCCTGCTCTTCCCTGACCCTCGGTAGTTGCGCTGCTGGCGTTGTATCTTCTGTTTCTGTGTTCGCGCGTAGCTACTAGGTAGAAAAACTTGTCATTCATCGGACTAGTAGCCGGAGGTTTTCGTTTTTGTACATTTTCGGACATTTCTTATTGTACAAAACGTCTGTAGTTTTATGACCGTCCCCAATGTGACATAGACTTATTGCCAAGGGTTTAGTGTGAAACGACAGAAGCCTCACGCCTGAACGGAACCCTTCTAGCCTCGCGGCCAGTCGTCAGTGGTGCCCCGTTTGCTTATCCAGCCATCACGAATTCCTAAGTTACTCCGTTTGCTGCAGGCCTCCGTGATGGTTCTACCCGTCTTAGGTGCTCTTTTATCTTATAAAAGGCGTGCTTTCGCCTCGTCTTTCTTCAGTACACCATGCCCACTCAGTACATCATTCCCTTCGCCGAACTTCGCTTGAAGAGCATCCGCAACCTCACGGTTCGCCAATCCGCCGAGCGGGTCTTCGCTATCGAGGGCGAATTCGCGCTCGCCAGTGCGTTGGACATCTTTCATCGATCCTTGCGGTTCCCCATCGTCGAGCGTCAGAACCATGTTCTGGCGTTCGTTGATTGCTCGGTGACGCTGGATCGCCCTGCCGGCGAGGATGGTCCTGATGCAGTGAATGTTCCTCGTCTTCAGCTCGGCTTCCTGGAGCGTCATGATGCTCCGACGGCTCGTTACATGGTGCACGTCCTGGTACGTGCCAGATTACTTCTTATCCAGCCCTCATACTGATGGCTGGTTTGTTATTCATCTAGCGCCGTTACGCTCGTCTTTGGCAGCATCCAGGCTTGTTTCTCCCAGGTTCCAAGGCGAACTTCTTCGTCATGTTCCTTACCTGCGTGGCGCAGCTGCGCAAGTGGTTCACGGGTCCTCACCCCAAGAGTCTCGACGGTCAAAACGAGACCAACTTCCTAGCTCGTCCCTTCCTCGAGTCCTCGGTGTTCTTCTCCGATGTTCACAGGGAGATCGTGGACCACTTCTTGGTGCGTTCATCTTTGACTATCTTCGCGACTGGTCTAATGCTTGTCCAGCTCGAGTCCGTCTTGGGCTCTCACGAAGGCGTCTACGATTGTGTTCGTTGGCTGATTACGCCTCGTGAGGCTGACTGGCTGTCGACCATCGTTCCTGAATTGAGCGGCTTGCCTGGTCCTATTCGCGAAGTCGTCACTTGGTGGCCTCTCTACCAGGCCTGTCACCCGGTCCTGTTCGTCAAACCGGACCCTGAAGTCTACCATCGTGACTTCAGTGTCCGCGAGAACATTCCCTATCACATTCGTGAGTACGGTCCTCGGTGAGTCTTATCTGGGTTCCACTTTCGTGGCTGACTTGCAATCTTCTGTCAGCGCTGTCCCTGAGATCCCTGGTGTCTTTGAGGGTTTCTGGGAGATTCACTGGGACCAGGCTGGTCTGTGGGAGTTCGAACAGCTCCAAGAAGTCATCGACGGGCTTGCGCCTGGTCTGGTCTCCGACTTCTTCACTCGTTTGTACGCGTTGGAGCATCCGCCTCGTTTCGACTTCTACACCAGCTTGAACTACATCGCTTAGTGTGTCTGTCCCCTTAACTTGCATTTGTACTGTGCCGTCAATCAATCTTGTCTTACGTGCGTTGCTGCTTGGTTCACACTTAAGGAAGTTGGACTAACTTAATACGATTGAAAGTTGTACATACACGCCTACTAATAAGTCCAAGTAGAGTAGCTATTGCTATCTACTGTCGCTTCTTTGCCTTAGACTCGTATTGTCGGCGCGGCTTCTTCTTTGGTGGAGCTTCTTCCTCCTCCGTCTCTTCAGCTTCCTCCTCGTCGTCATCGTCCGCGTCTGCCAAATCCTGCACCTTGCGCGTCAATTTGGCTAACTGCGCCTTCAACTCCTCGAGCTCGTTAGTCGGGGGTGCGGCGGCAGCGTCCGTTCGAGGGGCGCGTTTGCGCGACGGACCACGAGCTTCTTCGAAGGGGATGACTAGTTGTCCATCCTCGAACGCCATCCGGCACTTGTGATTCTGCTTGACACACCGGTCGCACTTGAGAATGCCCTCAGGCGTCTTGCGATTACGGGTGATGTCCCGCTTCCGCGTGCAGTCGTGCAAGTACCAGAAGCACTCTGCGCATTTGAGGGGTTCGTCCTTGGTATACGGCGGATTGCCGTGGACGCGAACACTGGTCCTCCCTGTTTTGACGCGCGGCACCTGATCCTCCTCGATGTAGAGGGTGCTCGACGAAGCGACTGGCTGTTCGCGATCCCCTTCTGTCACTGGGCGGGGTCGTTTCTGACCAGTCGAGGGCTCTGCCTTCTTCGTCTGCTTCGGGGGAGCCGACTTCTTCTTCGCCTTCTCCTTCGTTCCCTTCTCCTCCTGAGCTTTCTCCTGCGTCGCCGGCACTTTTGCTGGCACCACGATACGCGGTGTCGGCGGTGGGACTGGCGCTGGGGGCGGATTCGTTATCCGGGGTGAAGCTGGTGGCTCAGTGAGCGGGGAGAGGCTGCGAGGGGGCGAAGGGTGCGGCTCCATGTCGAAGGTGCCGACCATATCGTCGTCCGGTGTCAACTCTCTCGGAGTCAACGCTCGTCGCGGCTCTTCTTGTCTCGGCGCCGGCCTTGGACTGGGGGGCGCGTCGTCTTCTTGCATCATCGGTGGCGAAGGTGGACGCGGAGTGGCGACTCGTGCTATCGGCACTTCTACCATTGGTGCAACTGGCTGGATAGCGGCGACGGGGGGTTCAATCCTTGCTGGTGCTATCTGAGTTGGCTGAGTCGGCTGAGTTAGCTGACTCGGCTGCTTGGGCTGCTTTGGCTGTTTGCGCTTGCGCGCTGTGGCTGGCGACATCGGAGGGGGTAGCTTCGTCTTCTTGAACGGTGGCGTCTTTGGTGGAGGTGGTGGAGGCGGACTCGATGTCGGTGCTGGTGACGTTGTCTCGACGACGACGAAGCGGTTGTTCTGAATAACGAACCGACGGTTTGTCGGCCCGTAAGGCATCTGTATGCTTCGACCTTTGTCGAAGCTCAACCCCAAGATCCCTAGCGTTCGCTTGTCGGCCTCTTCCAGGGATAGTGCGCACCGCCAAAGGACGTCGTCGAATGTCTGCTGCGCTGACACTCGGAATGTCTCCCTGTCCACTACTGCGCCCAGCAACAGGAAGATCCGATCCCAGATGGGATGGACTCGCTCGTAGCCTTCCCGTATGCTCATTTTCTTGATGTCGATGGGCAACTGCCCTGGTCGTCGCAGGTAGAACACTGCCATCTGTTCGCTGAAGTGGAACTGGAGCGGGATGGGGAAGCTACGTCGCATTGTGAACCTGAGCTCGGTCCGGTCCTGCTTGTAGACCATGGTCCCCTTGGCTCGATCCATTCCTGGGTACTTCTTGATGGCGTGTCCCAGCAGCGTGTCGAAACGGAAGGGGTCCCATTCCAACCGTTCGATTGGGTGCGGTCGCTGCCCTCGCTGCAGCTGTACCAAGCGGTTGCCTAACTCAGCCCACCACGAGTATACCTCCTCCGGTCTGTCTGCGACTCCACAGCTGTTGAGCAATAGCACCAGACTATGGGGCTTCTCCCAAGCTCGTTCGATGAGGCTGCTCGTCAGCGTGACGCGATACTCCACCTTGATGGCTGGACTGCAGAGGAATCCCTGCAAGTCGCGCCTCAAGTAGAAGCGAGTCGACCTCGAGCCGATCGTCCAGGTGTTGTTGGGATCGGGATCGTCTTTCGTGATCCAGTTCCGCAACTCGAGCTCGTCGTATTCCTTCCCAGATACGTAGCCGGGATCTGGTGACGCGACTCGCACTTCTGGTGTTGGCGATCTGGACGGCTCTTCGACTGGTGGTGGAGCTGGTGCTGGCTGCTTAACCAGCCGTTAGCTAGGTTCTTCAGTTACCCAGTTAACGGTTTACCTTTTTCTTGGCTTTGGGCTTGGCGGTTGGTGCCGTCTTCAACATTATCGTCCTTGGTCTTGCCTGTGTCTTCGTTAGCGAGCGTACTTTGCATGCTTGCTAACGACGACTAACCTTGGACCCCTTCACCGTTCGCCTTATCTTGACCTGATCTTGTGCTTGCTGGACTTGACTCTCGCGTTGAGTCGCTTCTGGCCACATGTCTGCGCTCTCGGGCGGAGGCGTTGGCGATCCTGGGAGGAACAGTGGGTCGTAGACCTTGTGGTGCGACGGTTCCGGCCCTTCGGTGTCTTCGTCCCACGGCACCTCTCTCAGCTTGCCCGGGAAGATATTGTTGCTTATCTGTGGCTTATCTTAGTGGCTGGGGTAGACTGGTCTGCACAGTCGCGTACCATGAAGTCCTTCGTCAACTTGTACGTCTCCCAGTACCATGGCTGTGGTACCCAGTTCTTGTCGTACGCCTCCAACATCGCTTCGCCGAAGACGAGGTCCAGCTGCTCGAGCGTGTCCCGCGTCGCCTTCTTGACTTCATGCCGATGGTAGTAAGCCCAGGGCACGACCGTTCCAAAGAACTCGTGGCGCGTGATGGCTAGGCGTCCAAACCAGTTGTACAGCTTCTGTGGGTAGTCGAGGAAATGATCCAGATATTCGACGACTTCCTGGCTGGGCACGTTCAACACGATTGGCGGCATGTTGCCCTTGAAGCGTTTGCCTAGCGTGTCGTACGCGTCGGCTCGTCGCTTCGTGGCAGTCCCGGTCGTCTTGGATGGTCCGGCGATGTTCGACATGTCTGGTGGTTGGCGTTCGGCGGCGAGTGTGCGTTGGGCAGCAGTGACGGGAGAGAAAGAGTTTATTCAACTCGAAATCTCCGTACTTAACTTGCCCTGAACGTAAAATCCGTTTAAGACCGTCTTCTTGATCTTTGCCCACAGCCTCCGTGCAGCGGTCTGTGCTTCTTCTACCCAGTATTGTGGCACGTCTGTACAACGCTTGGTCCCTAGCATCACTGTGTTTGCCTCATACAATGCTGCAGATCTGCACTTTTCGTTTTCCGAATACCATTTTTGTTCAGCTTTCGCTTGGCTGAATAAGATTCATTCGAAAAATTCTCTGCTACATTGTATGGTATTGGTACCCCATTCACTCTTTCTTTTCTTAGATGGTGTCCGCACCATCCTTGTGGTTACTTTGAATCAGTTTGAAGTGCAACGGACGCGTTTTGAGTCCAGCAGACGCGTTCGTACCATTTCGGTTGTCCGGCCCGGTTGGCTGGTTAGTGGTTCGAACTTCGTCTGGGTGGTTCACGACTTTTTCGCCAAGTCATTCACCACCTTTACAGCTCCTTCTTTGATTCTCTCGAGCCGTTCGAAGAACTTCTTACCGAACAGGCTCTTGTCTTTGCGCGAGTAGAACGGGATCACTCTAAACTTCGCAACTTTGTCTCGCAGGACGGTTCCATCCAGCTCGCAGAGCACGTAGTTGCCACGGGTCGTTCTAGCTATTACAGCGTACGGTCCCATGAAACGTTCCTTGAACTTGGCGTTAAGTTCTTTCTCGATGCGAGTGTTTCGAACGAGGACCAGGTCGCCCGTATCGAATACATGTTCTGGCATGGAATTTATATATTCATCCCTGTACTTTTCTGCTGCTCGTTTCTTCGCCACAGTGACTCTCTTTCGCATTTCCTTTACATCTTCTTTATGCTTGATGAGCTGTTTAGCACGGTACGCGATGAGGTCACTATGTGACACGATCTTATCTGGGGTGTCAATCAGCCAGGTTACTTCTTCGATATCCAGCGGTAAAATGGGTTCGCACCCAGTTACCGCATAGAATGGTGAAGTTCCAATCGACCTTTTGACTGTGATTCTTTCTGCCCACAACACTTCGTGCAAGTACGCTGGCCAGGTCTCGGGGTCGCCTCGGCACACTTTGAATAGTGACTGGCGAATGTCCCAATGACCTCTCTCGACCTTTCCGTTTGCTTGCTTGTTATATGGGGTGATCAAGATGCCTACGATACCGTACTTTTCTTCGATGTGTCTGATTGCTTTCTTGATTGCTGGACCGTTGTCGGTCACAATCTCCTTCAAGCATCCCCACCGGCACAGGATGTCCTCGAAGATCCATTCTCCGAGTGTCTCTGCTGTTTCGTTGACCAGTGCTCTCGCTTCAGGCCAGCCGGTGAGTCCACATCGTGCTACTGTCACGGCGTTGTAGTTCTTGTACTTCGAATTCTTATCTTTCGCACCAGAGTTAGGCATCTTAAACGTGTCGATGTATGCTCGCTCAAAGATGCCCGGCGTCGTTGTGATGACGGGCTCAATGTGAATGTTCTTCTTCTGCCTCTTTTGACAGAGTAGACATGTGCGTACATACCATTTCACGTCTGCTTCCAGTCCTGGCCACCAGAATCGCTTGCTAACCAGCCGTTGGACTGAATACTGTCCTTTGTGCCCACTCTTGTCGTGCAACATCTTGACGACTCCCATTCTGTGGTGCTTCTGGAGCACTCTCTTATGTTCGCCGTCCTTATCCAGCCGATACAGTCGACCGTTGCGCATGAAGAATTCTGACTTCCACCGTTCTAACTGTGACTTCTCGAGGTTCGACAAGTGCTTTGACTGTATCGTGCCGGTCTCGAGCAGCTTTGGCAACTCTGGTAGCAGTCGTTCCCATTGCTGTTCTCGATCCGATCGTCGACCGTCGGGGAAAGTGTCCGTTCCGACCCAATCCTCAACTTCTTCCATAGCCATGGCACATTGTCTGAGACCAGAAAGCTTCGTTCTCAAATCGTCAGGCATTTCCAGCCCTTCGCTCGAAATTAAACTTTGAATGAATCCTGTCCGAGTATCGATCTTGTCTTTGAAACTATTGAATTCCAAAGGTTCGTCCTCCACTGGGAGATTCTCTGGCGCCTCGTATTCGAACGTCTGGAGTTCGTCAACTTCTTCATCTGCAGGTCTCGGCACTACTTCGTCTTGGTCGGTCGCGGGTCGCCTACTTAAGCCGTCTGGGCCATGCACCTTGCCTGGCACATGAACTAGCGTAAAGTGATACATCAGTATCTCCTCTGCCCATCTCTGCAAGTTGGCGTTGGCCAGCGAATCGACGTTCGACAGCATTCCTTTGATGTACTTTGCATCTACCTCAATCTTCAACTTCCGACATCCCAGTAGGTAATACTTGCAGTACGATAGCGCTCGATGTAATCCGTACAGCTCTCGTTTGGCTTGCGAGTATCTGGCTTCACGGTCATTGAGTGTAATCGACATGAATTTCGCGAAGTATTGCTTCTTGGAGTCGTCTGGATCGAATTGAGACAGGTAGAAACCAACGGCTTGATAAGAGGTGTCCACCGATAGTATGATTGGTGTCGACCACTCGTACCGCAATGGTTTCAACATTGGACAAGTTCGTATGGCCTCCTTAAGTGAGTCCATGCTCGCCTGTTCCGCTTCTTCCCATTGAAACTTAACCAGCCCTTTGGTCAGCCTAGTTAAGGCGTATGCCTTCTTCGAGTAATCTTTCACGAATGCCCTGAAGATGCCTGCTGTCCCCAGGAATGAACGAACCTCAGTGAGGGTCTGACACGGTGGCCAGTCCGAGATCACTTTGACTCGATCTTCTGCGGGCTTTCGGCCCTCATACGTGCAGACATGTCCGACTACTACAATTTCTTCGGCACAAATGATCGCTTTGGTACCTGAGAAAGTTCCTCCAGCGTACTTCATACGTTGTATGATGCGCATCATGTTCGAACAATGCTCCCATACGAACCGTCTGATGCCAGGGTTCTCAGGCAGCGTCTCAAAAGTGCCATCTGGCTGAATGTACCTGCTCACAGGGCCCTTCACTGGTACATCGTCAATGTAGGGCCTTGTAAACGCTGGTATTTCATCTCTTAGGATGTATGTGACATCGTCATGAAAGATGGGGACGGAATTCGTCCAACCCATGGGCAGTGTCCGTAATCTGAGCGCTCCGTACGGTGTCGAGAAGGTTGTCATGTCCCTCGACGCCGTGGCTAGCATTCGCTCATCGTACCCCACATATAGATCCAGCGTTCCTCCACATGAGAGGCCCGCGAATGCTTCTGCCAGTTCTTCTGTAGCAGGGGGCAGTCCGGAGTGCGCGATGGTGACCGCGTTTAACGGTTCTAAACTGTGCACTAGTCGCAGTTTCTTACCATCCTTCTTGACCACACAAAACCATCGCGAGCGGTACGAGGAGTTCGATGGCTCGTACACACCCGTGTCAATCTTGTGTTTGATGATCTTGCATACTTCTTCGTAGATGCCTGGTGGTATGGGGATGTTTCTGAGCACCCAAGGTGTATGCTGGATAACCGGCATATCGACAGGTGGGAAGTATTCCTCCTTGAAGCTCCCTTTCTCATCCTCCGACCAGGCGAATCCTTCATTCTGTAGACACATTACTTGGTCTACCAAATCGCGTTCAGCTTCCCACAAGAACTTGCCAGCGTGGTCTGCTTGTAACTGGGTTCTTCGTTCGGCTGTATAACGGCCAGTAGGCTGAAACTTGAATGGCAACTTCGATAGTTGGGGCATGTCCTTAAGTGGGTCCCCGTAGATGTGTCTTTGAATTCGAAACTCTTCTGGTAGAGTTCCTAGGTGCGACTTTACTTTGAGGTGCACCGGTTTGTACTTCTTGGTAGCAAACACCCCTCGGCGCCTTGATAAGCGTTCGGCCTCGAAGAACTTTTCTCGCGCTTCTCCCATATAGTCCTTGGGCATTGTGACGGTGTACTCGTTGAACATTTGACTGAGTCCAATCGGCACACCGTGAAACAAGTTCATCGTGACTCGGGAGACATGTTCGTCTTCCTGAACATCTTCGGCGATTTCCTTCAAGTTAAACAGCTTTCGAAACCCGAACACTCGTCGGTCCTGGTGTGTTTCGATGGGGTGCTTACTTTCAGGCATCGGGACAGTGTAATTCACGTCGACTGGCACCGTATACGCGTACTTGTTGCGTAATGGCTTAACCAGCCTTTGCACTTTCGCAGCCGATTTCTTCAGGTAAAGGCTGGATAGCACACCGCGATCAAACGCTCTGTCCTCCTCTGCCGGAGTGTATGTTTCTTTGACGACCACATTGCCTTGGCTATCAGCTTCGAGAATGAGTACCACCTCTCCTTGCTCTTGTTTCAATTCCTTGAGCGGTTCTGAAAACCCGGCTGGGTATCGTGTGAACCTTGTGGTAACAGATTCTTGGGCATTTGACCCCGTTTGTAGGTTGGGCAGGTCAATTTCTTGCCTGTTCCAGGGTCTTCTATCGTAGCAATCACATCACCATTCGCCGTCGAATGCAGACTGATTTCTGACACGACTTCGAATGGTCGTCCAAGAAGGACTTCGTACGCTGGATCCTTGAGAATGTGTAACTGGAGATAGTAGATGATCCCCTCGAAGTCGAATCGGACATTCCTGGCTAGGCCAAGGGTCTGCGTTCGACTCTTATCCGCGCTCTCCATAGTTATGGTGAAACTTGGATCGTAGGAAATCCCCAACTCCAGCGCTGCCTTCAACGACATCGACGCGATCTGCGAGCCCCCGTCGAGTAGACTCTCTTTCCGTCCACTCCTGTTGACTAGGGGCCACATTGTTCGCAAGTCAGCGTTCTCAGGCGCCACATTTGATCGTGGTACATGATACGGACCCGTATAGCCAGTCTGGTTGTAGAACTGTTCTACCGGGTCTTCAACTACGATAGCGCCTTCAGGCATGTGCGCTGTCTTCTCTGCTGTGACTTTGAATACGGCGTACGTCGGTGAAGCGTCTTGTTGGAAGTTCACCTTCACGTTTTTGGCCTTCAGCGTGTCGAGCAAATTCTTCTGCCAGGCGGTGTTAGTAGCCAGTAACGACTCAGGTAACAACGCCTTCCACATCTCCTCCCATTGTGGGTTGAGACGAAGCAGTTCTTTGAGCTTCGATTCACGCTTGTAGGACTTGGTTTTCTCTTTAATTTTATTGGGCAGAGTTGAATCTGCCACGTTCGGGTCGACTTTCTCAGGTTCAGGTTCTGGCTGGTTAAGGGCGTCCTTGAGTTCGTCAAGTTCGTCCTCTTCCGCTTCCGACTCTGATTCTGAGACGTCTTCCGTCGCTATCTTAGGTGGCTCCTTTGCAGGAGGTTGCGCTGGTTGAACAGGCGCGAACTTTACTCGTCGCGGAATCTCGACGACAACTCGGTCCTTCTTCCAGCTGGTACCAGGTCCTTTCTGAACTGGTGCACTCTTCGGCTGGTTAGGGACTTCTCGGGGACTACTTCGTGTGTGTACAATGTTTTGGCTCTCCAGGTACTGGGATGCAGGTCCGAGTCCTCCTCTCATCGAGCCTAATTGAAACCCTGTTGACTTCCGTTCCCCATCGCTGTCAAGAACACTGCTTGACCGTCGTAGGTGAAGTCATCTGGCGCGAAGTAATCCTCTTCGTTGCTCATCGCGTTCTGCGCGCGAATATTCTTGAGTTGTTCTTCCTTGAATCGACGAACGAACTCGCTGGGCTTCACACCGGAGATTGCTTTACGCGGAATCGATTTCCCATTCTTCAGGAAGAACCACCGCACATTCTCTGGTTTGAATATCCAGCCTTCTTGTTCATCCTTCTTGCGCTGCTCACAGGTCTCGATGAAATGCGCTGGGTCTTCGCAGTAGAAACACCCATCGTTCATGAACCCTCGAGACCCATGATTGCCATGACCCATCTGCATGCCTGGTCCTTGTCGAACCATGTCTGGCATACGGTTGCTTTGAATCGCCATGTTGTACATCGGTTGTTGGTAGTAAGCAGCCGATGGTTCGGCTGCATAAGCCTGTTGGCGCGGTTCTCGTTGGTTCTGTAGAACCATCTCAAGCAACTTCTGGACCATGTTGGGTGTCTCGTTGATTCGCTTCTCTTGTGCATTGATTGTATCCCTGAAGCTGGCGAGCAAGTTGTTCATATCCTGTAGATCTTCGAGTTTGACTTTCGCGGTGCCTGGTGTCATCAAGCTGCGACCAAACTCGCCTTCCTCGATTTCGGTCTTCACTCCAGCGTACTGAATGCCAGAGTTGAAGTAGGTGCTTGTCGCACTTACCACCTCATCGATATTGAAGGTGATTTTCTCCGGAGGCGGTTGTTTCTGTAACGCCTTCGTGCGGAGTCCCGTGAAGACAGCGTCCCAGACGACTGGCTTCAGGCATCCTCGAATGTGTTCTACCGCTGCTTTCTCCGTGATGTCCTCATTCTTCACTAGGTACTTCAAGATATGCACAACTTCTCGCTGGCATGCCATCCAGCGCTTCTTCGTACCAGCCTTTTCTTCCTTGTACTCGGATATTGCGTCTCGCAAATCATGGATAGTGTACTTTATGTCGCCGGGGCCCTTGCTGTAGCTTGCGAGAACCGCCTTTCGGAACGCCTCCCAGTCGCCATCTGCGTACTCGGGCATCACGAACCACGCGTCGCGGTTATCTGCGCCAGCGTACAACGCAGCTAACTCGATCTTGGCCCCGTCGTCCTCTATCTCATGGTTCGAAAACAACAACTCCATGTTCAAGAAGAAGTCGATGATACGACTCTTTTTGAAGACTGGAGCATTCTTGCTCTCTTGCTGAGGGATGCTCTTTTTCTTGATCAACGTCTTCGTCTCGCTGGAGACGAACTTGTTCGGGTCTAACGTTCTCGGTGCCATTATATCTGATAGTGTCACTGAACGTTCTTTGACTGGTGTTAACTGGGGTGAATCAGGTAGTGGTATACTGTCTGGTTCAGGTGAATCTGGCAGTGGAATTTCTCGCGGGTCTTCGTTAAGATCGGAGAAGAATTGGCTGTCTGATTCAAGTTCTTCTTGCTTGGTTTCGAATTCTAAGGTCGCGTCTTCTGAATCCGGTACTGGGGTCAAAGGACTTTCTGGTCGCTCTGATTCAGGTGGAGGTGAAGGCGACTTCGGTTTCCGTTTCTTCTTGGGTTTGCGTTTGATCTCAACGTTCTTTCCGGCGAGTGTTTTGATAGCTCGCTCTTTGTCGGCTGGATAACCGTCTTTCAGTGATCCTGGAACGTGAGGTCTGGTTCTGGTAGTTCGCGTTGATGTACTCGGCGAACTTGGTGTGAACTGTTCTTCTTGTGAAGGTGTATACCGATCTGAATTTCGAGGCTTGGGTCTAGGTCTTCTAGTGTCCAGCCTGTGGTTCTGAGCGGCGTCTTGTACTGTGTTTGGAGATCGACAAACAGTGTCTGTACTGTTTTATCAATGCTTAAACCCCCCTCGCGGTGGGCTCCAAAATATGATGTGCAGTGTGATAAAGCGGCGTGAAATAACCACTATCTAACCAACAACAAATCTACTGGTGCTTGGGATACGAAACGGTGGTCCTAATCGTGTGATCGGGGAATGGCTGGTTAAGGTAGCGGTGGACTTGTACGTCCGTTTTGGTGCACGAATGCGGGTTGTTTTGGGGGGGTTGTAAGCGAAGAAGATCTACGCGAAACACCTAATCGAATAAAGACTCAAAGCCGAACAGAGCTCGCCAGGAAGACGGGGACGCGAAGGCCGGGACCGCTCAAGGGTAGATGTTCTACAGTACTGGGGCGATCGAACTGACAACAGTACACTGACTTGTTATCTGCGTTGATACTATCCTCGTGTACCAAACTCACTTCTCTACTTGGGTGTGACAGATCGTTCTTTTGAGCGTCGGTCAGATACCGTGGCCACAAGACGTTCTTCGGCTGCTTAACGTCGCACCAGTTCAGGCTAACTAAGCTTCGCTTTCACAGGCGGTTGTCTCTCGGGAGACGATTGCTGCTACTTGGATCCGTGCGGTATCTCTGGGGAGAAGTCCGGGCTCACAGAAGTTAACTGGGTACTTGACGATAAGGGGCTGCGCGCGATTCTTGTCTGCGGTTCTTGAGTATCTCGCCACTTAGGCGTCTTAGGACACTTTGCTTTGCTTGGGTTCTTGGTTGCTTAGGGGCTGGGGTGGGTTTTCAAACGTGTTGAACTTCTTATTTGGGCACGAAACCCGAGTCAGATTGCTACAGAGGAATGCTTGTGGGCTTTTCACTGCGGGGCACTAAAACTACTCTACTCTACAGACGCGACGCTACTTATACACTCTACAGACTCTCCCAGGTAAGCTACGTAACTACTCGACGGCTGGATACGGTCCGTACAAAACACGAGTCCTTACTCAGCCTGCGCGGGCAAAGGTCACCAGACAGTTCCCGCCGGCGCATATGCCAGTTTCTCTACGTTCAGATGTTGCGTAGACCACCCATGGACTCTGAGAAGCAATGCGCTGCATGCTCAGATAGGCGTTCGCGTTTACTTTTACTTAACCGGGCGTTCACCGGCTTATCCAGCCTTCGCGCTAAACTTGGGCGTGAGCCCATTCAATCGCGAGCTGCCGCCAGTGCGCATGCACTGGCATGATCTGCGGACTCGAATGGTGACGCGCTCAAGCTTTGGGCAGCGTATCTGGGTGGCTGAATACACATGTAGTACATGAGGCAGGTCTCCGGGTCACAATCCATGTGGATCGCGCCTCGCTGCCAGTTTCATATCAATCAGACGCGTCGACCGATGAATGTGATTCTCTTGAGATAACCGCGAATCATCCCCGTTCGGGGGTTGGACTCACTTGTTTATTGTTATCCAGCCTTCGTCACAATGAATAATGTACCATCCGCTTTTGGTAATGAACTCCGGTGATTGTGAACCCCGCTTCGACTCATTCAATACTGAGGGTCATGTTGCTGCTGAGAGAGCGCCGTCGGAAGCGACAGCGGTTCGTCCCCGATTCGGGTGCTGCTTGTGTGGCGCAGTTACGCGTACAAGGTGAAATGGACCTCCGCAGAGGGGACAACTGGGTTTATGATATTCAGCCCTGGCTATGGTCGTTCTTTGACTAATAGTTCCATGCTTGGAGTTCTCTCCTTGTCCTAGAGAGCGTCTCCGTGATGACCTTTGTAGCGTATCCAGCCTTGCTTCCGCTTGGCTCATAGTTGCATATGGCTGTCTAGAAATCGCAAAATTCTGGATTCCTGGCCATGTAATCTCAACATGCATATCACCGTACTCACGAATGTGATAGGGAATGTTCTCGCGGACACTGAAGTCACGATGGTAGACTTCAGGGTCCGGTTTGACGAACAGGACCGGGTGACAGGCCTGGTAGAGAGGCCACCAAGTGACGACTTCGCGAATAGGACCAGGCAAGCCGCTCAATTCAGGAACGATGGTCGACAGCCAGTCAGCCTCACGAGGCGTAATCAGCCAACGAACACAATCGTAGACGCCTTCGTGAGAGCCCAAGACGGACTCGAGCTGGACAAGCATTAGACCAGTCGCGAAGATAGTCAAAGATGAACGCACCAAGAAGTGGTCCACGATCTCCCTGTGAACATCGGAGAAGAACACCGAGGACTCGAGGAAGGGACGAGCTAGGAAGTTGGTCTCGTTTTGACCGTCGAGACTCTTGGGGTGAGGACCCGTGAACCACTTGCGCAGTTGCGCCACGCATGTAAGGAACATGACAAAGAAGTTCGCCTTGGAACCTGGGAGAAACAAGCCTGGATGCTGCCAAAGGCGAGCGTAACGGCGCTAGATGAATAACAAACCAGCCATCAGTGTGAAGGCTGAATAAGAATTGATCTGGCACGTACCAGGACGTGCACCATGTAACGAGCCGTCGGAGCATCATGACGCTCCAGGAAGCCGAGTT
Source organism: Strobilurus stephanocystis (assembly GCA_019915075.1). Taxonomy (NCBI): domain Eukaryota; kingdom Fungi; phylum Basidiomycota; class Agaricomycetes; order Agaricales; family Physalacriaceae; genus Strobilurus; species Strobilurus stephanocystis. The sequence goes on from JAHLMI010000015.1 coordinate 374,776, forward strand.
GAAGACGAGGAACATTCACCGCATCAGGACCATCCTCGCCGGCAGGGCGATCCAGCGTCACCGAGCAATCAACGAACGCCAGAACATGGTTCTGACGCTCGACGATGGGGAACCGCAAGGATCGATGAAAGATGTCCAACGCACTGGCGAGCGCGAATTCGCCCTCGATAGCGAAGACCCGCTCGGCGGACTGGCGAACCGTGAGGTTGCGGATGCTCTTCAAGCGAAGTTCGGCGAAGGGAATGATGTACTGAGTGGGCATGGTGTACTGAAGAAAGACGAGGCGAAAGCACGCCTTTTATAAGATGAAAGAGCACCTAAGACGGGTAGAACCATCACGGAGGCCTGCAGCAAACGGAGTAACTTAGGAATTCGTGATGGCTGGATAAGCAAACGGAGCACCACTGACGACTGGCCGCGAGGCTAGAAGGGTTCCGTTCAGGCGTGAGGCTTCTGTCGTTTCACACTAAACCCTTGGCAATAAGTCTATGTCACATTGGGGACGGTCATAAAACTACAGACGTTTTGTACAATAAGAAATGTCCGAAAATGTACAAAAACGAAAACCTCCGGCTACTAGTCCGATGAATGACAAGTTTTCTACCTAGTAGCTACACTCGAACACAGAAACAAGAAGATACAACGCCAGCAGCGCAACTACCGAGGGTCAGGGAAGAGCAGAGCATCTGTGGCGCCCAAGTACAGATCGCGAGTACGCAAGAAGGTCTGTATCTCCCCGTGGATACGATTGAGCGTCACCGACAACTCGTGACGGTAGGAGTGCTCGGCGGCGATGACTCCAGCCGAAGCAGCAATCACCTCGGGCGCATTGTTGAGGAGGTGCATGCGCTTCATGATGGCGGAGATGGCGGTGCTGTAACCGTTGACGTGTTGGAACGCTGTTAAGCACGTCAGAAACAGCCATCAGCAAATGAAAAGAACGCTGACAGTTGCCGAGCTGGTCCAAGAGAATTGGCTCGATGTTGAAGATCGAGGGACGAAGCGCCTTGGCCATGCGACGAGAACCTTCAAGGTTCACGGCCGCCTTGCGCTTGACAGGCGTCGGCTCGACCTCGGTCGCAGTACTAGCGGCGGAAGTACTAGCAGAAGAACCAGAACCGTTCGCTGTCCCCAAGATACGGATGGCCTTGATAAAAAGACGGTTGTTAGTGTCCATGCCGGGCACTTCAACAAACGGAAGGTATTTCACCTGAAGCAAACCAGTCAGCCGGCTGAAGAACCAAGACGGCTGAGTAACACATACCTTCGGGGCCGCAGAACTAGCAGAAGGGCCCGAAGCAACCGACAGTTCCTGCAGTTCTCGAATCAGAAAGTTAACTGGGGCGTAGACATAAGCTTACTTCGACTTCGTCATCAGAGGACTCGTCCTCACCAGAATCGGAGTCCATAGCTTCAACGTCCTCAGCCCAGTCAAAACCAGGAGTCAATTGGAAGAAGTTACCAATGTCCTCCGCGGGCGCCGCAGCCTTGGACGAAGTGGTGTTCGAAGACACCACGCGGAGCGTACCATCACCAACGGCCTCCAAGACTTCGTCGATGAGCACGGCGCTCTTCTAGAACGCATAAGAATAATCAGTAAAGGTCAACGGCTGAGTAGTACAACACTCACGACAACCTTGGCCTTGCCTTTGCCCTTGCTGCGAGTAACAGGCGCAGTAGCGGGAGCGCTGGCAGCCACAGCAGCGTACTTGAACTTGGGATGCATGGGATGACCCTCCTCGACAAGATACAGGTCGGGAGCGAGCGTGCCACGCTTGGTGCAAGTCTGCACAAGCGGGTTCAAGAGGTTGGGAAGGTTCAGCTCGGGAGTATGAGGGCTGACACCACACTCAGCGCTGAGGTATCCAAGAAGCGAACGAAGGTCGCAGATGACCGCTGGCATCCAGTCGGGGACGACCAAGTTCGGATCCTTGCTCTGGAGAGTCGGGTTCGCCACCTGCAGTAGGGCTTAACCAGCCGAATGAAATGAAAACAACAAGTCCACGTACCGCAATAACGCCAGCGACACCATCGAACTTCTCAGCCACAAGCTGCATGTTGGGAAGTGAACGAGGAAGCATCGCGACCACCAACAGACGCCAAGTAGCTTGTTGGAGGTCGGGCCAAAGCTTTACCAAGCTGGGCGCGCCGTTCGAAGGCACCTCGGACTCCAAGATCAGAGGTCTGAGCTTCGTGACCAAGGCAGCGCGATTCTGCGACAGCTGCGCGCTGACCTGCGGCAAGGTGGTAGGAATAAGAGGACGAAGACCGGTGAAGTGCTTGGAGGGAGCCATGAGACGAATATCCGATGAATGTGGGATACGGTCTCATCCTTCGTCGAGGCCTTATAAACCATGGATGGAGTATGCCTTGAGGCGCCGAATGTCACGCACAAGACAAGACGAAGAAGACATGTACCGATCGGCATCGTGAAAACGGCACGAATGGCTGGATAACGATGGATCAGAATGGACTTAGGGTTATCCGGGAATGTCGCGGACGACATCATTCAAGTTAAGGGGAGATGATATGCATGTTGAGATTACATGGCCAGGAATCCAGAATTTTGCGATTTCTAGACAGCCATATGCAACTATGAGCCAAGCGGAAGCAAGGCTGGATACGCTACAAAGGTCATCACGGAGACGCTCTCTAGGACAAGGAGAGAACTCCAAGCATGGAACTATTAGTCAAAGAACGACCATAGCCAGGGCTGAATATCATAAACCCAGTTGTCCCCTCTGCGGAGGTCCATTTCACCTTGTACGCGTAACTGCGCCACACAAGCAGCACCCGAATCGGGGACGAACCGCTGTCGCTTCCGACGGCGCTCTATCAGCAGCAACATGACCCTCAGTATTGAATGAGTCGAAGCGGGGTTCACAACCACCGGAGTTCATTACCAAAAGCGGATGGTACATTATTCATTGTGACGAAGGCTGGATAACAATAAACAAGTGAGTCCAACCCCCGAACGGGGATGATTCGCGGTTATCTCAAGAGAATCACATTCATCGGTCGACGCGTCTGATTGATATGAAACTGGCAGCGAGGCGCGATCCACATGGATTGTGACTCGGAGACCTGCCTCATGTACTACATGTGTATTCAGCCACCCAGATACGCTGCCCAAAGCTTGAGCGCGTCACCATTCGAGTCCGCAGACCATGTCAGTGCATGCGCACTGGCGGCAGCTCGCGATTGAATGGGCTCACGCCCAAGTTTAGCGCGAAGGCTGGATAAGCCGGTAAACGCCCGGTTAAGTAAAAGTAAACGCGAACGCCTATCTGAGCATGCAGCGCATTGCTTCTCAGAGTCCATGGGTGGTCTACGCAACATCTGAACGTAGAGAAACTGGCATATGCGCCGGCGGGAACTGTCTGGTGACCTTTGCCCGCGCAGGCTGAGTAAGGACTCATGTTTTGTACGGACCGTATCCAGCCGTCGGGTAGTTACGTAGCTTACCTGGGAGAGTCTGTAGAGTGTATAAGTAGCGTCGCGTCTGTAGAGTAGAGTAGTTTAGTGCCCCGCAGTGAAAAGCCCACAAGCATTCCTCTGTAGCAATCTGACTCGGGTTTCGTGCCCAAATAAGAAGTTCAACACGTTTGAAAACCCACCCCAGCCTCTAAGCAACCAAGAACCCAAGCAAAGCAAAGTGTCCTAAGACGCCTAAGTGGCGAGATACTCAAGAACCGCAGACAAGAATCGCGCGCAGCCCCTTATCGTCAAGTACCCAGTTAACTTCTGTGAGCCCGGACTTCTCCTCAGAGATACCGCACGGATCCAAGTAGCAGCAATCGTCTCCCGAGAGACAACCGCCTGTGAAAGCGAAGCTTAGTTAGCCTGAACTGGTGCGACGTTAAGCAGCCGAAGAACGTCTTGTGGCCACGGTATCTGACCGACGCTCAAAAGAACGATCTGTCACACCCAAGTAGAGAAGTGAGTTTGGTACACGAGGATAGTATCAACGCAGATAACAAGTCAGTGTACTGTTGTCAGTTCGATCACCCCCAGTACTGTAGAACATCTACCCTTGAGCGGTCCCGGCCTTTGCGTCCCCGTCTTCCTGGCGAGCTCTGTTCGGCTTTGAGTCTTTATTCGATTAGGTGTTTCGCGTAGATCTTCTTCGCTTACAACCCCCCCAAAACAACCCGCATTCGTGCACCAAAACGGACGTACAAGTCCACCGCTACCTTAACCAGCCATTCCCCGATCACACGATTAGGACCACCGTTTCGTACCACAAGCACCAGTAGATTTGTTGTTGGTTAGATAGTGGTTATTTCACGCCGCTTTATCACACTGCACATCAGCGCGCAGAACGCGATGAGCAACGAAGAGGATTACTTCGCGCCAGATGACTTCACCTACGATGGTCAAGCAGTGTTCTTGACAGCGATGGGGAACGGAAGTCAACAGGGTTTCAATTAGGCTCGATGAGAGGAGGACTCGGACCTGCATCCCAGTACCTGGAGAGCCAAAACATTGTACACACACGAAGTAGTCCCCGAGAAGTCCCTAACCAGCCGAAGAGTGCACCAGTTCAGAAAGGATCTGGTACCAGCTGGAAGAAGGACCGAGTTGTCGTCGAGATTCCGCGACGAGTAAAGTTCGCGCCTGTTCAACCAGCGCAACCTCCTGCAAAGGAGCCACCTAAGATAGCGGCGGAAGACGTCTCAGAATCAGAGTCGGAAGCGGAAGAGGACGAACTTGACGAACTCAAGGACGCCCTTAACCAGCCAGAACCTGAACCTGAGAAAGTCGACCCGAACGTGGCAGATTCAACTCTGCCCAATAAAATTAAAGAGAAAACCAAGTCCTACAAGCGTGAATCAAAGCTCAAAGAACTGCTTCGTCTCAACCCACAATGGGAGGAGATGTGGAAGGCGTTGTTACCTGAGTCGTTACTGGCTACTAACACCGCCTGGCAGAAGAATTTGCTCGACACGCTGAAGGCCAAAAACGTGAAGGTGAACCTCCAACAAGATGCTTCACCGACGTACGCCGTATTCAAAGTCACAGCAGAGAAGACAGCGCACATGCCTGAAGGCGCTATCGTAGTTGAAGACCCGGTAGAACAGTTCTACAACCAGACTGGCTATACGGGTCCGTATCATGTACCACGATCAAATGTGGCGCCTGAGAACGCTGACTTGCGAACAATGTGGCCCCTAGTCAACAGGAGTGGACGGAAAGAGAGTCTACTCGACGGGGGCTCGCAGATCGCGTCGATGTCGTTGAAGGCAGCGCTGGAGTTGGGGATTTCCTACGATCCAAGTTTCACCATAACAATGGAGAGCGCGGATAAGAGTCGAACGCAGACCCTTGGCCTAGCCAGGAATGTCCGATTCAATTTCGAAGGGATCATCTACTATCTCCAGCTACACATTCTCAAGGATCCAGCGTACGAGGTCCTGCTTGGACGACCATTCGAAGTCGTGTCAGAAATCAGTCTGCATTCGACTGCGAATGGTGATGTGATTGCTACGATAGAAGACCCTGGGACAGGCAAGAAATTGACCTGCCCAACCTACAAACGGGGTCAAATGCCCAAGAATCTGTTACCACAAGGTTCACACGATACCCAGCCGGGTTTTCAGAACCGCTCAAGGAATTGAAACAAGAGCAAGGAGAGGTGGTACTCATTCTCGAAGCTGATAGCCAAGGCAATGTGGTCGTCAAAGAAACATACACTCCGGCAGAGGAGGACAGAGCGTTTGATCGCGGTGTGCTATCCAGCCTTTACCTGAAGAAATCGGCTGCGAAAGTGCAAAGGCTGGTTAAGCCATTACGCAACAAGTACGCGTATACGGTGCCAGTCGACGTGAATTACACTGTCCCGATGCCTGAAAGTAAGCACCCCATCGAGACACACCAGGACCAACGAGTGTTCGGGTTTCGAAAGCTGTTTAACTTGAAGGAAATCGCCGAAGATGTTCAGGAAGACGAACATGTCTCCCGAGTCACGATGAACTTGTTCCACGGTGTGCCAATTGGACTCAGTCAAATGTTCAATGCATATACCGTCACAATGCCCAAGGACTACATGGGAGAAGCGCGAGAAAAGTTCTTCGAGGCCGAACGCTTATCAAGGCGCCGAGGGGTGTTTGCTACCAAGAAGTACAAACCGGTGCACCTCAAAGTAAAGTCGCACCTAGGAACTCTACCAGAAGAGTTTCGAATTCAAAGGCACATCTACGGGGACCCACTTAAGGACATGCCCCAACTATCAAAGTCGCCATTCAAGTTTCAGCCCACCGGCCGTTATACAGCCGAACGAAGAACCCAGTTACAAGCAGATCACGCTGGCAAGTTCTTGTGGGAAGCTGAACGCGACTTGGTAGACGAAGTAATGTGTCTACAGAATGAAGGATTTGCCTGGTCGGAGGATGAGAAAGGGAGCTTCAAGGAGGAATACTTCCCACCTGTCGATATGCCGGTTATCCAGCATACACCTTGGGTGCTCAGAAACATCCCCATACCACCAGGCATCTACGAAGAAGTATGCAAGATCATCAAACACAAGATTGACACGGGTGTGTACGAGCCATCAAACTCCTCGTACCGCTCGCGATGGTTTTGTGTGGTCAAGAAGGATGGTAAGAAACTGCGACTAGTGCACAGTTTAGAACCGTTAAACGCGGTCACCATCGCGCACTCCGGACTGCCCCCTGCTACAGAAGAACTGGCAGAAGCATTCGCGGGCCTCTCATGTGGAGGAACGCTGGATCTATATGTGGGGTACGATGAGCGAATGCTAGCCACGGCGTCGAGGGACATGACAACCTTCTCGACACCGTACGGAGCGCTCAGATTACGGACACTGCCCATGGGTTGGACAAATTCCGTCCCCATCTTTCATGACGATGTTACATACATACTAAGAGATGAAATACCAGCGTTTACAAGGCCCTACATTGACGATATACCAGTGAAGGGCCCTGTGAGCAGGTACATTCAGCCAGATGGCACCTTTGAGACGCTGCCTGAGAACCCTGGCATCAGACGGTTCGTATGGGAGCATTGTTCAAACATGATGCGCATCATACAACGTATGAAGTACGCTGGAGGAACTTTCTCAGGTACCAAAGCGATCATTTGTGCCGAAGAAATTGTAGTAGTCGGACATGTCTGCACGTATGAGGGCCGAAAGCCCGCAGAAGATCGAGTCAAAGTGATCTCGGACTGGCCACCGTGTCAGACCCTCACTGAGGTTCGTTCATTCCTGGGGACAGCAGGCATCTTCAGGGCATTCGTGAAAGATTACTCGAAGAAGGCATACGCCTTAACTAGGCTGACCAAAGGGCTGGTTAAGTTTCAATGGGAAGAAGCGGAACAGGCGAGCATGGACTCACTTAAGCAGGCCATACGAACTTGTCCAATGTTGAAACCATTGCGGTACGAGTGGTCAACACCAATCATACTATTGGTGGACACCTCCTATCAAGCCGTTGGTTTCTACCTGTCTCAATTCGATCCAGACGATCCCAAGAAGCAGTACTTCGCGAAATTCATGTTGATTACACTCAATGACCGTGAAGCCAGATACTCGCAAGCCAAACGAGAGCTGTACGGGTTACATCGAGCGCTATCGTACTGCAAGTATTACCTACTGGGATGCCGGAAGTTGAAGATTGAGGTAGATGCGAAGTACATCAAAGGAATGCTGTCGAACGTCGATTCGCTGGCCAACGCCAACTTGCAGAGATGGGCAGAGGAGATACTGATGTATCACTTTACGCTAGTTCATGTGCCAGGCAAGGTGCATGGCCCAGACGGCTTAAGTAGGCGACCCGCGACTGACCAAGACGAAGTAGTGCCGAGACCTGCAGATGAAGAAGCTGACGAACTCCAGACGTTCGAATACGAGGCGCCAGAGAATCTCCCAGTGGAGGACGAACCTTTGGAATTCAATAGTTTCAAAGACAAGATCGACACTCGGACAGGATTCATTCAAAGTTTAATCTCGAGCGAAGGGCTGGAAATGCCTGACGATTTGAGAACAAAGCTTTCTGGCCTCAGACAATGTGCCATGGCTATGGAAGAAGTTGAGGATTGGGTCGGAACGGACACCTTCCCCGACGGTCGACGATCGGATCGAGAACAGCAATGGGAACAACTGCTACCAGAGTTGCCAAAGCTGCTCGAGACCGGCACGATACAGTCAAAACACTTGTCGAACCTCGAAAAGTCACAGTTAGAACGATGGAAGTCGGAATTCTTCATGCGCAACGGTCGACTGTATCGGCTGGATAAGGACGGCGAACATAAAAGAGTGCTCCAGAAGCACCACAGAATGGGAGTCGTCAAGATGTTGCACGACAAGAGTGGGCACAAAGGACAGTATTCAGTCCAACGGCTGGTTAGCAAGCGATTCTGGTGGCCAGGACTGGAAGCAGACGTGAAATGGTATGTACGCACATGTCTACTCTGCCAAAAGAGGCAGAAGAAGAACATTCACATTGAGCCCGTCATCACAACGACGCCGGGCATCTTTGAGCGAGCATACATCGACACGTTTAAGATGCCTAACTCTGGTGCGAAAGATAAGAATTCGAAGTACAAGAACTACAACGCCGTGACAGTAGCACGATGTGGACTCACCGGCTGGCCTGAAGCGAGAGCACTGGTCAACGAAACAGCAGAGACACTCGGAGAATGGATCTTCGAAGACATCCTGTGCCGGTGGGGATGCTTGAAGGAGATTGTGACCGACAACGGTCCAGCAATCAAGAAAGCAATCAGACACATCGAAGAAAAGTACGGTATCGTAGGCATCTTGATCACCCCATATAACAAGCAAGCAAACGGAAAGGTCGAGAGAGGTCATTGGGACATTCGCCAGTCACTATTCAAAGTGTGCCGAGGCAACCCCGAGACCTGGCCAGCGTACTTGCACGAAGTGTTGTGGGTAGAAAGAATCACTGTCAAAAGGTCGATTGGAACCTCACCATTCTATGCGGTAACTGGGTGCGAACCCATTTTACCGCTGGACATCGAAGAGGTAACCTGGCTGATTGACACCCCAGATAAGATCGTGTCACATAGTGACCTCATCGCGTACCGTGCTAAACAGCTCATCAAGCATAAAGAAGATGTAAAGGAAATGCGAAAGAGAGTCACTGTGGCGAAGAAACGAGCAGCAGAGAAGTACAGGGATGAGTATATAAATTCCATGCCAGAACATGTATTCGATACGGGCGACCTGGTCCTCGTTCGAAACACTCGCATCGAGAAAGAACTTAACGCCAAGTTCAAGGAACGTTTCATGGGACCGTACGCTGTAATAGCTAGAACGACCCGTGGCAACTACGTGCTCTGCGAGCTGGATGGAACCGTCCTGCGAGACAAAGTCGCGAAGTTTAGAGTGATCCCGTTCTATTCGCGCAAAGACAAGAGCCTGTTCGGTAAGAAGTTCTTCGAAAGGCTCGAGAGAATCAAAGAAGGAGCTGTAAAAGTGGTAAATGACTTGGCGAAAAAGTCGTGAACCACCCAGACGAAGTTCGAACCACTAACCAGCCAATCGGGCCGGACAACCGAAATGGTACGAACGCGCCTGCTGGACTCAAAACGCGTCCGTTGCACTTCAAACTGATTCAAAGTAACCACAAGGATGGTGCGGACACCATCTAAGAAAAGAAAGAGTGAATGGGGTACCAATACCATACAATGTAGCAGAGAATTTTTCGAATGAATCTTATTCAGCCATGCGAAAGCTGAACAAAAATGGTATTCGGAAAACGAAAAATGCAGATCTGCAGCATTGTATGAGGCAAACACAGTGATGCTAGGGACCAAGCGTTGTACAGACATGCCACAATACTGGGTAGAAGAAGCACAGGCCGCTGCACGGAGGCTGTGGACGCAGATCAAGAAGACGGTCTTAAGCGGATTTTACGTTCAGGGCAAGTTAAGTACGGAGATTTCGAGTGGAATAAACTCTTTCTCCAGGCCCTGTCCCTATATCCTGGTATAAAAAGGTGTCGGATGACACTCTGGTCAATGGCATTTATGCGTCACTGGACACAGCCACACCCAAGCACCTTCCCAATCCGGATCCGCTGAAATTCGGTCCATATGGACCGGGCATCCGAATCGTTTGATTGAAAAATACCCCCCGAATCGGGACACCAGGTTTTGCAAAAACGTTGGCATTGGATATCCGACCGTATTTGGGGCATTCACCGTGTAGTCAGCATGCCGGACCACAGCCGACTACATGTCGACCGCCTTCACCAAAACGGGTCCCCCTACACTGTGGAAATCTGACCTACTTAAGTGACTTTCATACATTAATTGGGCTTTGCTTCTGGTACTGGCTTTCCTTTCTCAAGATCCAACACAAGTTTAAGTCAAACAGAATAAGTTGTATTGCAACAAGTATATACTAAGTGTAGCTAAGCGGGCCTACGAATGAACGCGCCACATGAACCCGCCGTTGCTGCCTTGTGCGGGCCGTACACCTACCCGTGCGCGCGCCTACTGCGCACGCCTACCCGTGCGCGCGCGAACTCGTGCGCCGCCTATCCGTGCGCCGCCCACCCGTACGCCGCCTATCCGTGCGCCGCCTATCCGTGCGCCACCTATCCGTGCACGCGGCAGTCTACTGTGCGCCCGGTCGCTCGTTATATTCGTCGACATCGTGACTCTCATCCTCGGCTCTCGGCTCAGGGAAGCGTGACCTCAAGCCTTTGTGTGGCCGAGGCAGCGGTGAGGTGGGCGGGATGAGCTTGAGGGGAACCATGGTGGTGTTTGAGAAGGCGGTGACGCACGCCATGCTTGCATCAAATGTTTCTCAGACTCCGATCACAGCTACTTACGGTCGGACTTGTCAAATCTCACACAAGGTACATAACTACTCAAAAGGTACATAACTAAAGTACAACAAACATCACATCTATCTACAATAGTTATCACAGAGAGTCAAGAAGGGAGAAATTAAGTAGAGCTAGATATAATACAGCCAAGATTGGACAAACAAGCAGTCGAGACAAGACGGAGGTTTGACATATTAATACTTCGTATTCCCAACTATGCGCAAGGTCCAAATAATGTCCTCCACGGCGGTCAGCCACTCCGCCTCACACTTCTTTCGCCGGCCTTGCGCAGACATGTCATCGATAGACCGAGCCCACCACGCCATGCAGGCCATGAGCGAGTACAAGCCGTTGATCCCGGGCTTGCGCAGTTTCTCCCATCCGCCTCTCCCCATTGCCCTCGTCTCACGTCCCAGCGGAGTCTTGATTCCATCGACACCTCTCCAAGATGGCTGGAGACCGCTCCACCAAAGGCAGATCGCCTCAACGAAAGGCGTGTATTCCTTCGGCTCGGTGAAGAAGTACTCCGGTACTCGACGTGACTGTTTCCAGTTACGAAGGCACGCTGGAGGCTTGCCTGACCCTTTGAGAACATCTGACCCATCATCCACAAAGCCCTGGCGTGCCTCGACGACCATCCACACAAAAAGCAAAGACATCCAGGTATCGGAGTGCGTCTTGAGTGTTGTCCCGAGTTCGCCGCGGAACTCCAAGTACTGCCTCGCTTTTCGGAACCATACTGGCCAGTTTTTCTCCTCGAGAAGACGACCTTCGATTGCTGGGAGAGTATCACCGTCGTCTTCCGGATTGTTGCTATCGTCGCGTTGGTCGTTGTCCTCGGTGGTGTCCTTCCTCTGCTCTGTCGACCGAGACGGCACTGCTCTTCGCGCCGTCTGACTGACAGCCGTCTTCTGCGTCGCACCCTTCCCTCGCCTACCCCTGCTCTTCTTTTTCTCGCCAACTCTCGCCTCGCTGCTATCGCCACCGCTAACGCCGAAGATAGTCCCTGTATCAAATGTACCAAAAGAGTTGGTCAAAGTAGCGATTTCGGCCGAGGGAGAGGGAGAATGGAGAGCACCGGCAGGCGGAGGTGGGGAGCTGACACCGTAATCCGGAATTACAACGGGTCCAACATTGGTGGTGGGAGTAGAACTCGATCCGCCCGAGTTGTCACCAGCGGGTGGCGGTTCGCTAGGCCCTCCTGGAATCACAATCAATGACAACCTCGGGCTCGGCGGGGAATCGCAGTCGCCAATGGAGAAGGCGGCGTTGTAGGCGGCAGAGGCGGCATCGAGGGAGGCAGAGGCAGCGTCAAACTCGGAAGAGGCAGCTTCGAAGGCGGCAGTTGGAGTAACAAATTGAGCTACCTCACTCGGCGCTTGTAAGGAGGGATCGATGTGAGCATCGAGTTGCATCAAGCCGGAACCGGCGCCATCAAGAGGAGGGGGAGGAACGAGCGCGGAGGAGAGAGTGTTCGCAATCATCTCCAGCGCACGCTCCGGAGCTGGGTTTGATGGGGGAAGTTGTTGCCGAACTCGCTGACGAGGAGCGCGAACATCCGTTGCGAACCCAAGATTCGCGTTCCCCTTCTTCTGCTTTTTCTTTGCTGGCTTCCTCTTCGACCCTGGTGCGTCGTTCTCATCGCCTCCCCCGTCCTCAACTCCCCCGTCTTCCTGGGCTCTTGGACGCTTTCGCACGGAGGATCCAACCAGTTGCGCGACCAACGCGTCGTCGACTATATCCGTGACAACGGCTGGCCCCATCGGACTATCCGCAAAACCGACAGGCGTATCCGCGCATCCCGAGTTGTTCTCGATAACCCAAGCGGCACCGTCCTTGGTAACGACAAGGCGACGGATACGCGCGATAGGCCGGGCAGGATCTGGAGGCGATGGCGGGGCGGATTCCTTTTCACTGTCGGCTTTGGGTAACGCGCGAGCTTTGACTTTTTCCGGTGCTGCAGGTTCCAATTAGATCATGGTATTGACTTATCGTATGGAGGGAGACTCACTAGAATTAGCCGAGCACCAAGCCGTGAAGGCATCCACCCACGGTACGAAGTTGGTCCGATCGCCGCTGAATTGAATGGGAATGGGCGTGTTCCCTCCAGATCCGAAATGCATGCTTGCCGTCGAAAGTTAGCCTCCAATTTAACGCGAAGAAGCCGCCAAAGAGTACTCACCTCATAACGTTGGGTCGCCCCTCGTCTCGCGGTTCATTTCCTCCGACTGCGATGCTCACGTACATTCCCGACATTTTTGCGAACGAGTCTAGCAGTGGGTGCAGGACCCCCATCATGCGGTCGATAAGCCTGGCAGAAAGTCAAGCCATGTTAGAAGACAAGGTACAAAGTAGCTTACTGTTGAGCATCGGCTGGCGGTAGAGGCTCTTGCGTTGAGCGATAGATCCTGTTGCGCTCTTCCTGCGCACTCTTGACGGCCGCAACAGCCCGGCGGTTCCAGTCCTCTCTCACCTCCTCGGAAAGCTTGGCGAACTTGGTCGCAGTAAAACGGGACCGATGACCGTTACGCTTAGATTCGTCGAGGTCGGCCGCCGCAAAGTCCGCGCGACACCTCTCCATCACCGGTCCCAAGTCCGCTGTACCGACATCCTCTCGCGCCCAAAGTTGGAAACCATGCGCTCCGTGGAGTGCGCCTCCGTCGTCGCCTAATGCGCGTCCCATAATCAGCGCGATGGGGTCCTTGACGCTCCGTGTGCTCTTTTTAATGAGAGTGGGCGGTTTCGGGACTTTTTCAGTGTGATGGTTGAGGAGATTTGATATGCCCTGGTAAGTGAAGCGTTAGTCTCGACCCGGCAAAGGAAGTCGCACGCGGCACCACGTACTGTGCGCAAGCGCTTGACAATCAAGCCATACGCTTCTGCCTCCGCCTCTCGCACTTCATCCTTCTCGTAGCAGTACTGAACCGCCGGTGTACCCTTCAGTGGGAGGCGCCAGTCGTATCGCATCAGAAGGCCATTCGAGGCGTTCTTTTCGCAGTCGGATTGGGCAGGGCCGTCACGGGCGCGTCGTGCAGCAGCGTACACGCTCCCATGGTTTGTGAGTAGCCACTCAAGTGGTTCGCCGGTGATCCAGCCCTTGACGTTGGGCTTTTGCGCAAAGTGGAGAAGGTCGTTGAGGTAACCGGGTGTGATGTCGGGCAAGTTCCATGGATGACTAACAGCCGAAACGTTAATGTTTCCCATCAAAAGTCAAATAAACTTACGCGGCAATCTGTTCCGGAGTCAGCCTATCTTTCTCTCCTCCGACCGTCACCGCCGACTCTGCCTGGGATGCCATAGACGGCCCACAGTTGGTTCGCTGTCAGGCGAGGGGGCCTCAGCGACTAGCCACTTCTCTCGTACGTCTTCCTGACCTGTCCTTACCTCATTACTGAACTGTGCAGTTCCCAGGCAGAACCCAAGCCACCCGTCATTGAAAAGCCCGAGTCGCTCTCCAAAGTCAACACGCACAACTCTCTTTCCAACCTTCGCCAACCGCACGCTCCGCCATGACTTCTATCCCAGCTGCCTCTGCTCCCACCACGGGCGCAGGCGCGTCTGACCCCATTCCTGGTGAGTAGCTCTTCACGCTATGCGCCCCTTTTTCGCCGCTAATTTCCCAACCAGATCTCGCAAACCAACTCCGCGCCCTGCAACTGGACGACGGTCAGTGTCGCATGCTCTATCACACTGCCCGCTTCCTCTACCTCGCCGGCATGCACGCCACCTTCCCTGGTCCTGGCGCCGCTGCCTCGGCTCCCATCGCTCCCGCCCCGGCTACCGCGCCCGTGGCTGTCGCTCCTCCCACTGCTGTTGCGCCAGCTGCTGTCGCGCCCGCTGCTGTCGCACCCGCTGCTGCCGCACCCGCTGCTGCCGCACCCGCTGTCGCCGCGCCCGCTGCTGCCGCGGCCGTGCCAGTCCCGCCCACCTACGCCCTGACTGTTGTCCCGCAGGGATATAACTACGAAGTCCCCCACAGCACGGCGCCTGGACCTTTCTACGCTGTCACCCGTGGCAAGAGGGTTGGAGTCTTCTCCGGATGGTTAGTGTCTCACCAGCATGTGTGGTCTTGCAATGTCTCATAGCGCCTAGGTTGACCACGAGCCCCCTCGTTACCGGAGTCGGTGGTGCCGCCTTCGTCAAGGTGAGCTCCCCTCACGCGGGGATCTCTATCCTCGACAGTGCCATCCTCGCCGGCACCGCGGGGACTCTTGCTCAGAACTAGAGCATCCAGTGTAAGTCGGTCTTTCACTTCAGCTGTCTTTTCATTCGCTGACGCTTCTCCCCAGCCCTCTCCCTGACCATGGTTGAAAGGCGGCGTGCTAAGTTCTTGGGTCACTTATTTATGCGGGTTGATCTAGTGTATTACATATATGTTTCGTGACTGTCGAGAATCAATCCGCTTGCGTATTCCAATGTTTGACTGAGATTGAGACTTCAGGCCCAGTGAAGTTCCCGTTGACCGGGGCTGATATGGACTGATATGGACCGACATGTCAGTGAATATCGGCTGAAATCAATGCATATCAAGAATCTGGTGTTCCCGCTCGACGCAATTGTCAGGTTCTGATTGTGACCGACACGGAATGATATAATCGATCGCCTCGAACCCGCTCACTCGATGCCAATGGATGTCAATGAATGTCAATAAACTAGCTCATAGCATAATACAATTGTGTTGCAGTGCGACTCCGAAGTACAAGTCCGCTCCGATTCCCAGCCCAACTGAACAGTCCCGTCCGGCAGTGCAGGTGATTGTTGCGCTGCTCGTCTCTGCGCGGCTACCCCAACGTGCTCCAGAACCGTTGCGATCGCAAATTCCGTACATGTAGCAGATTATTTGGCAGCCGGTTTGCGTCCTCTCGGTAACTTGAACAGCTGTGGATGCCATAGTCAGACACAAGCTCCAGCTGTTGCGACGTAAGGTGCGGAAACCAATTACTCACAGTGTCAAACTCTTCCGCGGGAAGGGCGGCATAATATACACTGAATCCCTCCTTGTTACCATCCGGGTTTGCCTCCTTCCAGGCGCGTTGACATCGACCACTGCCCAAAAGATCAGATAGGGTTAGAAGGGTTCAAATCACATACATGGGTGTGTTGGCTTTTATCGGGACCCAGTTGACGTCCTTGTCTGTGCGTGTCTTCGGTGTTTTTGTCGGCTTTGCCACAGCTTGGGATACGTTGGGGCTGGAAGGCTGCAAAGATGGCATTGCAGCCGAGTTGCCTGAAGGCGTAGCGTCTTCTGAGTCCGCAAGGGAAGCGTGTTCGCTGCCAAGGGAGGGCTCAGTCGAGACAGTTGCAGGAGAGCTAGGGATGATAAGTCTTGTTTCGGCCTCGGCTGTGATGACAGGAGCATCAGGGCAAGGTCCTGGACCTGAGTTCGGTGGGTCTTGCACGGCTGCGCTGTGGTTTGCTGTTTCAACCGGCGCATTGTCAGGCAGACTGACCGGTTTCTTGAGTACAGGCGAAGTCGTCTTGTGCAGAGGTGCAACCGATACTTTGACGGTGCCGAGTAGATCCTGGCAATTCAATAAGCCATGTGAAGTACAAAAGGAGAAAGTACTTGCGATCTCATGCTGATGGACACGCTTTGCCTTCTTCGCAGGATCCCAACGTGTGGACTCTGCACCCGATGATTGAGCAGATGACCGCTTTGCTGATACTGTAGTAGCTGGTAACGTCGGTGTTGCGAGGGGCTCAGGCTTAATCCCGTCAGTGGTACCGTCGTCGTTTCCTTGTATCTTGTTATTATAGTAGGACGAGTATTGGCTGGACCAGACATGATCGAACTTCCAGTAGCTTTCCGCAAAGAGGAGGAATGGAAACTCAAGCGCTAGGGAGTGACGGTAGTAGTTGACTTGGATGGTCGTTGCCTGAGTGAAGTTCTTCGGAGCACCACCAGCATTCCAGAAGACATTCCAGATACTTCGCGCCGCTTTGAAGAGAGATTTTCGCTCCGCATCCAATAGTGGCTCTCCGTCCTCGTTCTCCAGGCAGTCGTGAGCGGCGGCCTTTCTACTAGTCTTCGAAGAGATGCCCAGTGTAGTCCGATGATCCTTGTTTTGATTCCGAGCCTTGACAAAGTCGCTCTGTCTATAGTATTTGAGGTTGCTGTTCGTAGCTTGCGGATGCAGAGGTGGCGGGTAGACAAGCGGAATACCAGCTGAGGAAAGAGAGAGATGAGACGTGCTGGTGGTGGTTGCAGGAACGGAGCTCGTGGGCATAGAGGTCGACGGTAAGGATAGAGAGGGCGGAGAAAGTGTCATTCCGTTGGCATCCGGAATACGGTTCAGAAGTTCGGTATATGCTGACCTAGGAGACGCATGCTATGAGAGGAGAGATAGCGGGGCCCAATGCACGTACCTCCACCCCAGCTCCTTGCCTCGAAATAAGTCCAGCTCGCGCTTGGCAAGATGCAGCTGTTTGTCTTGCTCCTGATTTCGGATCAAAAGGTGCTTGTATGCGGTGTTTTGGGCGAGATCCTCGTGAGTTAGCGTGACGATATCAATCCTAGTCCCTTGGAACTGACGTAGTACGAGGTTTTAGCTTGATTTGACCCGCCGCATACAACCTGACATACCTGAAAGTCATAAGGCGATATATCGCTTTCAGATGAGGCCAAGTCCGAGGTGAGCTCGTCGTAAGAGAACGGCGTCTTTGAAGACTTGTTGTGGCTGGAGAACGGGGCCATGGAGGGCGAGTCGTTGGTTGAGAGTGGAAGAGAATGATCTGTCACACTGCGTAACGTGTCTGTGATATGATCGGCAGCTGCAGACAGACGCGATCGTGGCGAGCGTGCCCTCAGTCACCGCAATCAGCGCAAGCTTATCCTCAGCGTGTCATTGTCAGCAAAGTTGAGACTGGTCAAGAGTTGAAGAGATGGGTAAGAGATGGGTAAAGCTAACTATTCGAATACATTTCCTTGAGCTTATCACTAATAAAGTATTCTCCCGGAACACTCAAGTCCTTAGCTCTCCGAAACTTTGACAGCCCTACAACCCGTTGAATCGTGTTGGCGGGAACAACTAGAGCCTCAATAATTGAGGCATCGTTGACATCATCGATAGAGATGACACGCAGCATGTAGCTGCTTTCTTCGTACAAGTCTGCTTCACATCGCGAGAAGAGACTTATCATTGCTACAGCCTCCTCAATGTCTGATTCCCAGTGAGAATCTGTGTCTGAGTCAGTGCCAGATTCAGCCTCTAGTTGGAAAGCGGCCTGGAAGAAGTACTGAACCTCGCCATAGCGGAGTTCTCTGTCGTATGTGAGCTAAACAAATATTAGTTAGTGCTGGCAAAATAGACCGTGTCACGTAGTGCGTACGGCAACATATCTTCGGATGTAGTTGTCGTCCTTCTCCAATCTTTCACCCTCCTTCCATTTAGACCGTACACGGTGGCCATTAGGCAGTAACAGGCCAGCCCAGCGTCGCACTTGGATGTCTTCGAGATCATACTCGGTGATATCGAGTCCTTTATCGGCGGCATACTGTAGCACAGCCAAAGCATGTGAGTTGCAAACGGGACCTTTTGTGTCTTCTCGTGCACATAAGAGATGAAAGCCAGAGCCAAGATCAACGGAGCCTCGAGGTGGTCCTGGATCGGGTTGACCGAGATGTAGATCAGGAATAATAGAGCCAAGGGTATTGATTTGAGTACGGAGGACAGCGCGTTTGGAGAGTGTCGCAAATGGATTAGAATGAAGCCGGATTTCTTCTTCAAGGTTACCAATGAGACGCTCGAGGGTCCACTGTGCAACAGCGGCAGGGCATCCAACTTGGAAGACCTCTCGAATGACGTGTGTGAGAGCGTGAAGACATTGTCGAACAAAATGAAGGCGGTCAAGACGCCAATCGTAGTAAAGATACTCGAATTCAAGAACTGCCTCCAGAAGCTTCCTGTGTGCAATGGGAAGCCATTCACGACCAATGGTGTATGAGTTGGAGACACTAAGGCCAAATACGATCTTGCACCAGTGCTTCCAGTATGGACGCGGAAGCAAAGGATACAGAAGACCGGGACCTAGAGTGAAGAGCCAGTTGTGGTACTCGGTAGCTTTGTATCCGCTGTTCATCTTCTCAACTGGATTGCGAGGAGGGCGTGTACCTGCCACATAGCTTGGCAGTTTCTTTCCCCACTTCTCAACATCCTTCCCATGCTCCTGCCAAGCCTCATCCACTAGGACCGCCCATGGCCATGTCGAAGGATCATCAACAGCCGAATGATCAATCGTACCTGTCCATAGGGAGACCATTAACTCCGGGATATTGATTTCGTTCCGATGCATGGGATCTGCGGGATTGAGCTGGGGCATCTCAGTCGCTCGAGCAAGACCAGAGAAAAGACTGGGTTTACAGATCCCGGTTGCTAACCGATTTCGCTTGTAAGCAGCGATAGTACGTGATGAAAGCACAGTGTTCAGATTGGCCTGGTATGATTCTGGAGACGGTTGGGGAAGGTTGTTGATGTCAAAATCATCGTGATTTGTTCCCTCGATATGGTCGCTGAAGTTGGGCTTGAGAAGAGCAGGATAGTATGTGGGTCCTTGGAACTTGTGACGCCCCGGCAAGCCGCACATGTATCGACATCCAAATCGACCATTGTGACCAACCCATCCATTCAAGTCAACAAGTCCTTTCGTGTCTGCTGTTCCATATAACAGGTACGGATCAGACCTATAGATTGTGGCGTCGCGGACATCCCAGACTCGGAGGCCAATGTCATCGTTTGCGAGGGCAGATAGATGGTGGAGAAGAGGGAACATGAACGAGTCAACATCTTTGGGGTTATTCGGTCCAGGGATAGTAATAACAGGTTGAACGTGTGCTTTGAGGTAGCGAAAGCAGGGATCGAGATTTGCCCAAGTGAATAGACCAATCCAGGTGTCGGACTGCTTGCTGGCGTAGAGCTGACAGCCATCTAGAGAGAAAATATAAACCCCATCCCTTTGCTTGATCAAGCCTTCGCGCAACGGCGTCTGATAATCCTTCCCACATTGTACATCATCATAGTTCTCAATCTTTCCGTTGTCCTCCAATTCTTTCTTCACAGCATTCGCGCGATCCCAGCCATAGTCAAGGCGATCTGCGGTACGACGGTCTCTGTAGCCCGCCTGCCACTGCATCGTTGGCGGAATAGTTGCAAAGCGACGCCTTGGGCGGCCATACGCCGGTGCCGCATCGTCTTCATCTGATGCACTTTCATCTTCAAACCCAGGTCGTCGTTGTCGTCCACGGGGTGCATAGCGAGGCTCGGAGCATTTCTTGCATCGGACAAGCTTGGCATGGATACCCGTATAGGCCATACACGAGTTGATACACATGTCATGTATTAGAGGTACAACGCCCGATAAACGTTTCACCCGTCGAAGGATCTGGTCGTAGGACAACATCTGACTATCAGGGTACCGACGGATGACTGCGTTTCGTATCGCGGTATAAACAGCCTCCGAGGATTTTTGACATGCAATGAAAGTATCGAGAGAGAGACGAAAGTCGGGATCGTCAATCACAAGAGGCTCGGTGATGGGGTTACGGATGTTGTCGATGTCCTCTGAAGACAGAGAAGAGTATTCGTCAGCCAAAGAAGCGTTCTTGACAAGCTCGATGAACTGTTGAGCGGCAATAAGTGAGTCGAGAGTGGGAATGGGTTGTGTCGAGAGGGGATCTTGCTCGGGCTCGTCGTCCGAGGATATGTCTGCATCATCTTGAGGTAACAGATTCGCCTGAGGAGCGTCTTCCGTATCAGTCTGACGGTTTTCAGGCAGTGGAGAAGCACGGTTCTAAGTGAGATAGTGTAAGATTCAACGAGGTGATCACAGAAGTGTCTGCTAAAGTACATTGTTGGGCAGATTGTGTAAATTACGGGCTTCCTGATACACGATGTCCTAGCATTTCTATCAGCTTCGCAATAAAACAACAAAGATGTACGCACCATGTACATATCGCCTTCGTTCTCTTGGTAAGTATTATTCTCGTCAGCTTGGCCCCTGCCAGCGTTGTCCCCACGCCCGTCAGCGTCACCAGAGAGCTGCGGTTCAGATGGTTCAGGTGCATTCTCCTTGGGAAGGTGGTTTCCGCGTGTCGAGGGAGACACCCATTTACCGCCCTTGCAGTGTCGGTCACAGTTGCACCAGACGTGGTTGGGGTTGTCAGAAGGTGGAGTATTTTCAGGTGGCACAGGCCAGTTCCGGCGTGTGCGTGATGTCGTGGGGATCTTGGGCATGTTCGCGGAATCAGGGCATGGAGGGAGGACGCGAACATGAGCTAACCCAGGTTACTGACAGGCCCGCTGCATGCCTACTCCGAGCTCGGCCAAAAACTTCAAGTCCGCGTAATACGGCACGCACTCATTCATTCAAGGTATAGATTATAACTATCATCGATTTGAAGGCTAGTTCGACAATAATCTCTATCAGCCAAAGTCAGTCGTTGTCAGCCAGTCAACCCAAGTCGGTCCGTATCAGCCGCGGTCAACGGGAACTTCACTGGGCTTCAGGTTCAAGTATCCGTTGGGTTGTGGGATAGGTACTAGGTAATATAATTTTTCGGTTAGACTCTAGTTAGTTATTTCAGCTGCCTTGCTTGTTACGAAAAAAGCTATGTTTACGGCGGGAGTCGAACCCTCCAGTCAGAGGCAGGATGAGCGAGACCGCCGTCACATCCCACTAGACTACAGGTGTACAATAGTCTGTGTGCTTAGGTGTAGAGGTCGCGCCATTGAGTCAACCGTCCCAAAGGGGGTTGTGAACATGACACTGACATACCGCGTGTCTCCGTACATCGTCCTGTTCGCGGACACAACCTTTCCGGACCCCCAAATTCGGGTGAAGAGCGTACAATCTATTCGACGGACCCGCGAGAGGTATAACCAAGCTCATACCTCCGCTTCGCAGTTTCACCAGATATGGCATGGAAAGGATCCAAGTTCCTTACTGCGCGCTTGTATGGAATCTAGTCATTTTGAGTGTCCTCACCCAAAAAATGGCCAAAAATATTTTTTGTAGCCCTCTTTCGTAGCTCAAAAAGGCTTTTTATCCGAGTGGGAGGCAGGCTCTCGTTCGCTCTCGGGAACGTTTGCATCACTCCATTTCTGCTGCGCGTGGGAAAGCCAACTTGGGTAGGACAGGACCCGCCTTCAGCTGCGCATACCCACCAACCAACACATCATCGATGGCACCAGCAAGCACCGAGGTTAGCGCCGTTTTGTGCTTGCCGATTCGCGAATCATTCTCTCTCTAGAAACAGAATCCTCGTACTCTCATTCCCGCCAGCGCCAGTCCCAACACCTCGAGCAATGCCAACCATGGACCATCGCATGTCGCCAGTACCGCACCCAGCCTCATTCATGGTGAAAGGTCGCTCTCCCCGCCCCACATTCTTTTCGTCGGGTGTTCATCGATAGTCAGGGCCGCTTCCAACTTCCCGTTGACATTGGAGCCAATTCTCGTACAGTACGATATTGTTTGTCAGTGTGGCTGCCCCGGTCGCATTGTAATAGAATAGTTAGAAGCAGCCCGTAATGCAGACAGATAATGTATTCATATCTGAACAATTTCTCAAGCTCCACGTATAAGTCGCCCTCCTCTACACGCACCACCAGAGTCCATGCAACCGTAATCATGCACGTGCATGTTCGAATGCAGACCCCGGGACCAGCCCGGGACCCTTCTCTCCTCTTGCCTTCACGCTCAATGACCAGATCCTCCCGTCGTTGTCGCACTCCTGAGGAGGCGCGTCTCGCGCAAGCGGAAGCATCCAAGTCTTGGCGGCAGAGGTAAGACTTTGATTGACGAACGTTCTTCTTGGGATTGCCTGACCTATGGACATAGACACCGTCAGACCATCAATACACGCAGACGGGATAGCCGAAGCTACGCAAAGCGCAAGGAACGGGAAAGGCACGAAGCAGAGGAGGCGCGGTGTGTATTCCTCACTTTTCCTCTGGCGTCCTTTACTAACCTGTTTGCCAGAACCCGCATCGAACATGCTACGGACGAGGATACCTGCGACGGTCTACTCAGCAAAATCCTCGCCGCAGTCCCCGTCTGCAATGGTGTCGTTGGTCCATTCCCAGTTCTGTACGCCGACCGCCTTTGTCGAGGTGTTCTGTGCGACGATCACGTAACCATGGAGGCCTCCTTGCGCGAGTTATCCGACCGTATCGCCTCCCTCCGACTCATCATGAGCATCCCCAACATGTGCCTCATCAAACTCTACGAGTCACATAGTGGAACGGCCCAACTGGACCGCGCCGTCGAGACCTTTGGAGAGTTGGAGATTATCTTCAACATGTTTCAGAACATTCTTGATTGGCTGGAGGAAGGCGACGGCGTCCTTCGAGAATCTTACGATGGCGGTCTTCTGTACCACCAAGTGCACGCGTGCGTCCTTTCTTCTTCGTGCACGTCGGGGTCCCATCTCATCCCAATTGATTCGCAGACGATGATCCCCTCGTGGCCTCTGGTTTTCTCCTGGATAAGAACGAGGACCTGCTGTTCTCACCCTCTTTCATCCTTCCTTCCCCCCTCTCGGCTTCGCTAGACTCTTCCCTCTGCCTGCGCCGATTTTTTTTTGCTGTCGTCCGGAATGCCCAACCCCAACACACAATTGACTGTAAGTGTTACGCGTTGCTTCATCGTCTCCTTCTGCTTGCTCACTTGTTCTCCAGGAAACTAAAATGGATGAGCCTGCCGCTGGCGTGAGTGGCGCCCTCATCCCTTGCGTCTCGAATCTGATACCGTTTTGTTGTGCTAGCCTCCACCCGCTGGCGATGAGCCTCTCGAGCTGACGAACGAGCAAGAGCGGCGCACCACATTGCATGGCATGCTGCTACGTGTGATACAAAAGCGCATCAGCGAGGGTCTCTTGCCAACGGCCGCCAATCGCCAGTTATCTCTTCACATCCAGAGGTTCTGGTGTCATGATCTTTTTGGCGACGCCGACCGTGCGCTAGCGGCCACCAAGGCGGCATGGCCGCCTGCGCGAAAGGTGCTTCCCCTTTTGACTAAACGCTCTTGCTGGACTAACTCCCTGTTCTCTATAGAAACTCATGCGCAAAATATCTTGGAACGGCATCATGCCGTTCGATGGACAAGACGTAGTCCTGCGCCTCACTGAGGGTTGGGTGGACTTGCATGTGTGCTGGAAGACCGGACGCATCCTGGAACCCAAGGACGTCGAGCATCCCTTCGCCCCCGGCGCACAGCTCCGCGTCGAGAACGGTAACAGCGTCACGGAAGGTAGCAGCGTTGCGGACGGTAAGGACGTCGCGGACGACTTGGCGTCCGACCACGCTGTTGCAGGCACAACCGACGGCCGCAACGATGCATCTGCCGACGGGCCTACGGTCGTCAACCTCATGACTCCCGAAAAGACTCCGCTTGGGTATGTTTTTGTGAATCTGCTGTCCCAGTACTAATCTTGACCTAGATCTGTCGACAAGAAGTGGGAAGAGGACCTCAGTGATCCTCTGACTCCGACGCCGAGTCCTCGTCGTGAGCGCCTTGCCATCGCTGACCTCCTCACCTCGGAGGACGAGGAGCGCGTCGTGATCGCTGACCTCCTCACCTCGGAAGAAGAGGGGCGCGTTGTGATTGACCTTCGTACGCCCGAGAAGGCGCAGGCCGGCGACGACGTACTGGAAACGCCACGGTAAGGCGTCTACTATCATCTCCCTCTTCGCATGAGAACTGATCCATCCCTCAGCCCGTCACGTCGCCTTTGGAACAGGACAGACGCTGAAACGTATGCTTGTTCCACTTCAGCCGCGTCCATGTTCTGAACCGTCCCACAGCTTGCGGATCATTGCCAGGAACGAGTATGGTGAAGGGGCACAAGTTGATATCCGGTCAGTCGTTTCATCTTGTCTATTCCATCGCCGAGCCGCGCTGACGATGATATGTAGTCGAGGAGCAGGGTCAGTCACCGGAATCGCGGGTCCTTCCGTCCCTCGTCCCCACTCTGACTGGCGCTGTGTCTCACATGCGCCTGAGTGCGGGTGCGACGCGCCTTACATCTTGGTCGGTCCAAAGCCGCCCAGCAAGAAGCGCAAGTCTATCTTCGTCAAGGCGGAAACACAGTCTCCCATCTCTTGCCTGCTTTCCGCTGCCCCAGCCTCACCTAGCAAGCGTGCACGCCGTGACACTCCTGAGGAAGTGTTGCGTCGTACCAACACCGAACTTCTGCAGTTCGAGGCTTGTCGCCCTCGGTATCCCTCGCCCGAGGTTTAGGTGTTCTCCGGCCTGTATATGTTCTCTGCCATCAGTCGTGCTCAGCTCAAATTCACCTGTCTTTACGTGTCGTCTTGCCTTTGTTGTACATCCTGTCTTTACATAGCTTTCTGTCTTGCACGTTTCACACTGTCTTTACTTGCCGACCGTTACTTACTGTCTTTACTTGTGTTCTGTATGTTGCTCCATGTGGTGTCCAATCAAAAGATTTCTTGACTGCGCTCAGCTTGATCCCGATTTGATCCACCCAGGATCCACCCCAGGAAGAACCAAAGACCAGTCTAGGCCCTTGTTCCCCTTCTCTTCCCCCAACACATTGCGGATCCTCTCCAGACCGGTGTCATCGTTCACCTCATTGAAGGCCGACGCAGTTTTCAAAGTGCAGGATATGTTGGTCGGACACACGAAGACAGTGCTACAATAGTCTACACAAGTGCGCCCTTCCGACCATCCGTGAAATCGACTCTGACCCAGAACTCAAATTCGCAGACGTGTTCTTCCATGGTCCCATACCACAGCATCTCCGTATGCAGCTGCTTCTTCATCTTCTTGGCCATCTTCTTCGGGTCACCGGCGCACCATTTGAGGCGCACGAGCTCAGCGATCGACAACATAATGGCCTGCAGCGTGAGTCAGCGGTTGTATTGAGCGGCGTTTGGCGGGCTTACCTTGCCTCTGTCAGTGCGTCCGGCGTCCTCATCGGGAAACTTTTTGAACCAGTCGGCCAGAAACAGACGGATATAGTCTGCGCGCTCCGTGTAGTCACCGACTACGAGCACCCTGGCGAGCCGGTTGACCTCAGCCTGAAGGAGAGGAAATTGCTCAAATGTGAAGCGGACGACATCCCTGCGACGAGCCATCAATTCGCGACACGTAGAAATACCCTAGCGATGACATACATCTTTGGCGGTCCTCCTTGACGGACTGGGCTGTTGATCGGCGTGGTGCGATAGTCTCGAGTCGCGTCGAGAACGTACTGCGAGATGATGGGCGGCTGCTCGGCGTTGTTGGAGGCCATGATGGGTGAAAAGGATTGGAAGGATTATGAGGGCAACAGGCGGCTTTTAAGTGCGAGCGGAGAAGGTGTGAGCGGTCTTCTGGGGTCCTTGCACCTTTGGCATTTCGACACTCTTCCGCGGCATATCCTCGCAATCGTTTCCAGCTCGATTTCTCAGATTCTGTAAGGCCCCCCCCTTTGGCTTTTTTTCGTTTCTGCTCACTACCACCAGTCAGCCAATTTCGATGGGCAAGGCCGACAAACTCAACTCTCTTTGCCGCCATGTTCCTCTCCGCCACGTCCGTGTTCGCACTTACGCTATCAAGAAGGGCAGAGTTGTTGAGCGCCCTTCTCAAAGTGTCGCAGCGACAGAACCCGCCGCGTCCTCAAGCGGTTTTGGCACCCGGGACGACAACGCGTTTGATGATTATGACGACTTCCATTCTGACGCGCCCACCAACATCATCACCTCTGCTTTCCCTGGAGTTGCGCGCGTCGTTACGCAGGTATCCGCTCGCCGTGCTCGAAGACGGGGCCGCCTTCCGAAGAAATTCAAGGTGGGCTCTTGACGTTTTCTCTCAGCAAGAATCCTATTCATCCTCTCTCATAGGTTCGCGAGCTCTTGAAGTGGGTTGGCAAGACGGGCGGACACGATTATCGCCCCCAATATCTGGACGAGTTGGTTCGACGGAAAGGTCGTGGTGGTTCGCCTCCGACAATGTGTGCGTGCTCTGCACGCCGCTCGCCACCGCCAAGTAGTGCCATTGTCCTGGACGAGACCATGGGGGACGACAACGCCGGTTTGCAACAGGTAGAGCCCGCTGCTATCTATCGCTGTATTGCTTGCCATCCCACTCGGCTGGAGTGCTCTTCGTGTTGCCTAGAACGTCACGCAACAACGCCGTTCCACATCGTTGAGGTACGTTGACTTTACCTGTCATATGTGCGATTCACAAGGCTCATGTCGCGCGCGCAGGAGTGGGACGGTTTGCATTTCCAGAAACGTCCGCTTTGCGACCTCGGTCTACGCTACCAGGTGGGACACGATGACGGTCGCCAATGTTTTGTCCCAGTATCAGGTCATCGCTCTTTCTCCGTCGTACATTCCAACGCTATCCATGAGGTCGCTGTAGACTTCTGTGGCTGTACGGGGAGTGTACCACATCGTGTTCAGCTTCTGCGAGCCTCTCTTTTCCCTTGCACGCTTGAGAGACCGCGGACGGCTGTTAGCTTCGAGGCACTCGATGACTTTCATGCCCTCACCCTGACTGGGAAGCTCTCTGGCTACGACTACTACAAGCATCTCTGTTATCGGACTGACGCTTTGGGTTTGCGTGTCCCGAAGGTATGGATATTCCGTTTTATTCCACAGGCGCTATCTTTCTGATGCGGAATACTCGTCAGGATCGATACAAGCCTTTCTTGCGATGCGTCCGGCAGTATCGCCACCTGCTCATCTTGTTACGCACTGGGCGTGGTTGCGTCGTAGATGGTTTGAAGAACCTTGAAGCCGGCTCGCTAGCGATGTTCTGTCCTGCTTGCCCAAACCCTGAGATCAATCTACCGGCTGGCTGGCGCGATGTACCGGAGGACAAAAGGTATCACATTTCTTTGCTACTTTCGGAGCCCTTAATTGACCACCCTGGGCATAGGTTCCTGTACAGATTGACACGGACCGCCGACGCAAATTTTCGGTTAAAAAACCAGCTTCGAGGCAACGATGTTACGGACCCCGGTCTGCATACCGGTTTGATGTATTTCGTTGAAGACAAGGCTTACAAGGAGCACGTATCGAAGTATGCCAGCCAGAAGGACGTGAGTACATCAGTCTACATATACCGTCGCCGGATCCTGACCCTGTTCATAAGATCAGTACGTGCAGCGGCTTCAAGACGCTTGCACACACGGAGACAAAGGATTCTACGGGTCTTCGCGCGACAGGTGTGGTCATGACTTCCTGCGCACGGCACGAGATGGTTCCAGGCTTGGGCGTCGGTGATTTGCAAAAGGGAGAGAGGTTCGTTCAATTTGTCTATAGTTGATTTTGTTCAACTGACGGACGGAGCTGTTCAGGTATTGCAATACCGACTATGTCGTCCTGAAGGCTTTGCGTCCGTTCCACGCCTTGTTGGAAATCTTCTTCTCGTATGACGTCGCGTGTCAGTGGCTGGTGAATCTCGGGGAACGTATGAAGGCAATGCCTGCGGACATGCAACTGCCCGACCATGTCAAAATCGACGGCGGCATTCCCAAGCTACATTGTAGGGTGCACAAGCTGATTTGCCAGCTGATGTATTCCCTCGGTATCATTCTTGGCATGGGCCGCACGGACGGAGAAGGGTGCGAACGTCTGTGGGCGTTTCTCAACGGATGTGCGGCGAGCACAAAGGAGATGGCGCCGGGGCACCGGCACGACACCCTCGACGACCACTGTCACTACGTGAACTGGTGCAAGTTTGTCAGCTTCGGTGAGTCTTTGTTTCGGGACGACGTTATTTGCGAGTGCTAACACAAGATTTAGGCCTTACTCTATTGAAGAAGCGCAAGCAGGCCCGGTTCGAGGCTGCTCGTCAGGCGGAGATACACGACCAGTTTACGCGCATCATACCTGGCGACACTACGATCAAGGAATGGACAGCTACAATCGAGGAGTGGGAAAAGGACCGGAGCAAGCCAAGCCCGTACGCCGTGGTTTCAGAACGTGAGTTTGTACCTCAAACCTTGCCAAACGATTGGCTTATAAAACGCGTTTAGACGAGACAGAAGCGGCACTGCGCCTACGGATAGCAGAAAAATTGCGGCTGCAGGCGGAGGCGGGGGAGCCCGTACTTTCGGACACAAGTGCGATTGCATGCCTGACGTACGCTTTTGATATCGAGAACATTCAGTGAGTATCTAGATTTGGCGTTGTCTGTCGGGACCGTATTGACAATCGGCTGAATAGAATCGAAATACGGCGCGAGCGAGTGGGAAACGGCACCGACCCTCTCACGACGCATCAGCAGAGCGAACTGCACCGCCGACGAGTTACCCTGCGACGTCGCATCAAACATTTAATCGGGATGCAGACGGCTTACATTCCCGGTGCGGGTCCAAAACGAATGATGTCTAGGATCGCTACCTCGCCAAACGAGGTGAAGGATGTCGAGGACGAAACACTCTGGTTTCCGTCCGATTTTCCTGATGCAGAGCGGGGTGCGGCGTGCGCTGAGGGATTGGAGGAGATGGAGGTGGAGCACAGGAAGTGCCAGATGCGCGACGCACTCCAGAAGATACGGAACTGTCTGAACGTCATCGTCAGCTACTATGCCTTCGGCCATCGACACGTTACGGGCCAGCATGCTCTCACGCGAGCCGCCGCTTTTGTTCAAGGACAAGAACGATTGTCATTGGCTGGGATGGAGAAGTATAACCATTGCCGCCAAGCTCTCGCCAAGCTCTGCGACTCCGAGGATCTGATTTGGCAGAAGCTGCTGGAATTGCGTCGAGAGCACGTCGTGTCCATGCAGGGGGCCGGTTTCAATCCGGATGTCCTGTTTCCTTTGGGTCAGGGTGGGTTCACTATGTCGTGGATCTGGCGAACGGAAGGAGCTATCAGCCAGGACGAACCTCGTCTGTTGGAGGCTGCACGGGGCGAATGGCTTAAGAGTAGGGCAAGGGTCATGCGCTGGCGTGAGGAGAAGGAATTGGTAGAGGAGGAGATGCGGCGCGTAAGGGTCAGCCTGCTCTCATTGGAGCTGCAGTGGCTGGCGAAGACGGATCTTCGTCGGGAGGATCCTGACAGGGCTGTAGCGGAGGGTGCGAACGCGTACGCTGTGCAGCAGGCAACGGTTCATCGGGACCTGTCTCAATCCTTCCAAGCGTTGTGGGACGTGCACGACGAGGGCGACGATTTCGAAGACATCGGGTGGCACGATGCGGCCGCTGAGGGCGATGGACGCGCCCAGGCGGCGCGGCAGGATAGTGATAGTGAGGAGGATGAGGAGGATGCAGAGGCTGTGGTTGTTCAAGCCGGGGCACCGTTACCAGCAATGCCTCAGGTTGGTTTGTTTGATACGGATGCAGTCGACGAGGTAGGGGTGAACCGGTTTGTGGCGCAATTGGCGGGGCGGGATGCGTCGTCTTCAGCGCCTGGCGCGGGTCATGAGGCGTTCGATGTACCAAACTAGACAGGGCACAATATATATATATTCTTGACGTTCCCAATCGGGACAATTTCACAGTTGTGCTGGGCTGCAGCCGCATCGGGACGATGCTATTGCACAGTGAGCAGTATATACTGCTGAGAGCATGCCCAATCGGGTTTCTGGTAGCGAGAAGTGTCGTTCAACGGGAAAATGGTATTATCCACTGCACAGTGCAGGAGTGTGGCTGTGCCTCACGACGCACTCATGGCATTTGGGAAAGTGTCATTCGACGCATAAATGGGAATAACTGGCGACCAGGGTTGCTTTCTCTCCCGCCACTGCTGCCCACGCATACTCGCCGCCGAACGCCAACCACCAGACATGTCGAACATCGCCGGACCATCCAAGACGACCGGAACTGCCACGGAGCAACGAGCTGACGCGTACGACGCGCTAGGCAAACGCTGGAAGGGCAACATGCCGCCTATCGTGTTGAACGTGCCCAGCCAGGAGGTCGTCGAATACCTAGATCACTTCCTCGACTACCCGCAGAAGCTCTACAACTGGTTCGGTCGCCTGGCCATTACGCGCCACGAGTTCTTTGGAACGGTCGTGCCCTGGGCCTACTATCACAGGCATGAAGTCAAGAAAGCGACCAAGGACACGCTCAAACAGCTGGACCTCGTCTTCGGCGAAGCAATGTTAGAGGCGTACGACAGGAACTGGGTACCACAGCCATGGTACTGGGAGACGTACAAGTTAACGAAGGACTTCATGGTACGTCGACCGTGCAGAACAGTCTCCCCAGCCACTAAGATAAGACACAGAAAAGAAATAATATCTTCCCGGGCAAGCTGAGAGAGGTGCCGTGGGACGAAGACACCGAAGGGCCGGAACCGTCGCGCCACAAGGTCTACGACCCACTGTTCCTCCCAGGATCGCCAACGCCTCCGCCCGAGAGCGCAGACATGTGGCCTGAAGCGACTCAACGCAAGAGTCGCATCCAGCAAGCACAAGATCAGGTCAAGATAAGGCGAACGGTGAAGGGGTCCAAGGTTAGTCGTCGTTAGCAAGCATGCAAAGTACGCTCGCTAACGAAGACACAGGCAAGACCCAGGACGATAATGCTGAAAATGGCACCACCAGCAATGACCAAAGCCAAGAAGAAGGTGAGTCGTTAACTGGGTGACAGAAGAACCTAGCTAACGGCTGGTTAAGCAGCCAGCAGCAGTCCCACCACCAGTCGAAGAACCAGACAGATCACCAACGCCAGAAGCGCGAGTCGCGTCGCCAGACCCCGGTTATGTGTCGGGGAAGGAATACGACAGACTCGAGTTGAGGAACTGGATCACGAAGGACGATCCAGATCCCAACAACGTATGGACGGTCGGATCACGGTCGACTCGCTTTTACTTGCGGCGCGACTTGCAGGGATTTCTCTGCAGCCCAGCCATCAAGCTGGAGTACCGCGTCACGCTGACGAGTAGCCTCATCGAACGAGCTTGGGAGAAGCCCCATAGCCTGGTGCTGCTACTTAACAGCTGTGGAGTCGCCGACAGGCCAGAGACGGTGTATTCATGGTGGGCTGAGCTGGGCAACCGCCTTATACAGCTGCAGCGAGGACAGCGTCCGCACCCAATCAAACGGCTGGAATGGGACCCCTTCCGTTTCGACACGCTGCTGGGACACGCCATCAAGAAATACCCAGGAATGGACCGTGCCAAAGGGACCATGGTCTACAAGCAGGACCGGACTGAGCTCAGGTTCTCGATGCGACGTAGCTTCCCCATCCCACTGCAGTTCCATTTCAGCGAACAAATGGCAGTTTTCTACTTGAGACGACCGGGGCAGCTTCCCATCGATATCAAGAAGATGAGCATACGGGAGGGATACGACCGTGTCCACCCCATTTGGAACAGAATCTTTCTGTTGTTGGGCGCAGTCGTGGACAGGGAGGTATTCCGGGTGTCTGCACAGCAAACGTTCGACGATGTTCTCTGGCGCTGTGCGCTATCCCTAGAAGAACCCGACAAGAGAACGCTGGGGATCTGGGGGTTGAGCTTCGACAAAGGTCGAAGCGTGCAGCTGCCTTACGGGCCAACGAACCGTCGGTTCGTTATACAGGACAACCGATTCGTCGTCATCGGGGCAACGTCGCCAGCGCCGACGTCCAACCCGCCTCCACCACCTCCACCAAAGACGCCGCCCTTCAAAAAGACGAAGCTGCCACCTCCAATGTCACCAGCCACAGCGCGCAAGCGCAAGCAGCCCAAGCAGTCGAATCAGCCGATTCAGCTAACTCAGCCAAGTCAGCCGACTCAGATAGCACCGGCGAGGATCGAACCCCCCGTCGCCGCTATCCAGCCAGCTCCATCAGTGGTAGAAGCACCGGTAGCACGGATACCAACTCCACGTCTACCTTCGCCACCGATGGTTCAAGAAGATGACGTGCCCCCCGCCAGTCCAATACCAGCGCCGAGACCAGAAGAGCCTCGACGAGTGTTGACTCCTAGAGAGTTGACACCGGACGACGATATGGTCGGCACTTTCGATATGGAGCCGCACCCTTCGCCGCCTCGAAGCCTCTCCCCCCTCACGGAGCCACCTGTATCCCCCCGGATAGCGAATCCGCCTCCAGCACCAGCCCCACCGCCGACACCGCGTATCGTGGTGCCAGCAA
Organism: Strobilurus stephanocystis; assembly: GCA_019915075.1. NCBI lineage: Eukaryota > Fungi > Basidiomycota > Agaricomycetes > Agaricales > Physalacriaceae > Strobilurus > Strobilurus stephanocystis. The sequence continues at coordinate 407,632 of JAHLMI010000015.1, forward strand.
AAGTACCGGCGACGCAGGAGAAGCCTCAGAAGGAGAAGGGAGCACAGAAGAGAGTGGTGAAGAAGCGAGTACCCCCACCGCAGAAGAAGCAACAAAAGCCCACGACTGGACAGAAACGACCCCGCCCAGTGACAGAAGGGGATCGCGAGCAGCCAGTCGCCTCGTCGAGCACCCTCTACATCGAGGAGGATCAGGTGCCGCGCGTCAAAACAGGGAGGACCAGCGTGCGCGTCCACGGCAATCCGCCGTATACCAAGGACGAACCCCTCAAATGCGCCGAGTGCTTCTGGTACTTGCACGACTGCACGCGGAAGCGAGACATCACTCGCAATCGCAAGACGCCTGAGGGCATTCTCAAGTGCGACCGATGTGTCAAGCAGAATCACAAGTGCAGGATGGCGTTCGAGGATGGACAACTAGTCATCCCCTTCGAAGAAGCTCGCGGTCCGTCGCGCAAACGCGCCCCTCGAATGGACGCTGCCGCCGCACCCCCGACTAACGAGCTCGAGGAGTTGAAGGCACAAGTGGCTAACTTGACACGCAAGGTGCAGGATTTGGCAGACGCGGACGATGACGACGAGGAGGAAGCTGAAGAGACGGAGGAGGAAGAAGCTCCACCAAAGAAGAAGCCGCGCCGACAATACGAGTCTAAGGCAAAGAAGCGACAGTAGATAGCAATAGTTACTCTACTTGGACTTATTAGTAGGCGTGTATGAACAACTGTCAATTGTATTAAGTTAGTCTAACTTTCTTAAGTGTGAACCAAGCAGCAACGCACGTAAGACAAGATTGATTGACGGTACAGTACAAATGCAAGTTAAGGGGACAGGCACACTAAGCGACGTAGTTCAAGCTGGTGTAAAAGTCGAAACGAGGCGGATGCTCCAACGCGTACAAACGAGTGAAGAAGTCGGAGACCAGACCAGGCGCAAGCCCGTCGATAACTTCTTGGAGCTGTTCGAACTCCCACAGACCAGCCTGATCCCAATGAATCTCCCAGAAACCCTCGAAGACACCAGGGATCTCAGGGACAGCGCTGATAAAAGATTGCAAGTCAGCCACGAAAGTGGAACCCAGATAAGACTCACCGAGGACCGTACTCACGGATGTGGTACGGAATGTTCTCGCGGACACTGAAGTCACGATGGTAGACTTTGGGGTCCGGTTTGACGAACAGGACCGGGTGACAGGCCTGGTAGAGAGGCCACCAAGTGACGACTTCGCGAATAGGACCAGGCAAGCCGCTCAATTCAGGAACGATGGTCGACAGCCAGTCAGCCTCACGAGGCGTAATCAGCCAACGAACACAATCGTAGACGCCTTCGTGAGAGCCCAAGACGGACTCGAGCTGAACGAGCATTAGACCAGTCGCGAAGATAGTCAAAGATGAATGCACCAAGAAGTGGTCCACGATCTCCCTGTGAACATCGGAGAAGAACACCGAGGACTCGAGGAAGGGACGAGCTAGGAAGTTGGTCTCGTTTTGACCGTCGAGACTCTTGGGGTGAGGACCCGTGAACCACTTGCGCAGCTGCGCCACGCATGTAAGGAACATGACGAAGAAGTTCGCCTTGGAACCTGGGAGAAACAAGCCTGGATGCTGCCAAAGGCAAGCATAACGGCGCTAGATGAATAACAAACCAGCCATCAGTATGAGGGCTGGATAAGAAGTAATCTGGCACGTACCAGGACGTGCACCATGTAACGAGCCGTCGGAGCATCATGACGCTCCAGGAAGCTGAGCTGAAGACGAGGAACATTCACTGCATCAGGACCATCCTCGCCGGCAGGGCGATCCAGCGTCACCGAGCAATCAACGAACGCCAGAACATGGTTCTGACGCTCGACGATGGGGAACCGCAAGGATCGATGAAAGATGTCCAACGCACTGGCGAGCGCGAATTCGCCCTCGATAGCGAAGACCCGCTCGGCGGACTGGCGAACCGTGAGGTTGCGAATGCTCTTCAAGCGAAGTTCGGCGAAGGGAATGATGTACTGAGTGGGCATGGTGTACTGAAGAAAGACGAGGCAAAAGCACGCCTTTTATAAGATGAAAGGGTACCTAAGACGGGTAGAACCATCACGGAGGCCTGCAGCAAACGGAGTAACTTAGGAATTCGTGATGGCTGGATAAGCAAACGGAGCACCACTGACGACTGGCCGCGAGGCTAGAAGGGTTCCGTTCCGGCGCGAGGCTTCTGTCGTTTCACACTAAACCCTTGGCAATAAGTCTATGTCACATTGGGGACGGTCATAAAACTACAGACGTTTTGTACAATAAGAAATGTCCGAAAATGTACAAAAACGAAAACCTCCGGCTACTAGTCCAATGAATGACAAGTTTTCTACCTAGTAGCTACACTCGAACACAGAAACAAGAAGATACAACGCCAGCAGCGCAACTACCGAGGGTCAGGGAAGAGCAGGGCATCTGTGGCGCCCAAGTACAGATCGCGAGTACGCAAGAAGGTCTGTATCTCCCCGTGGATACGATTGAGCGTCACAGACAACTCGTGACGGTAGGAGTGCTCGGCGGCGATGACTCCAGCCGAAGCAGCAATCACCTCGGGCGCATTGTTGAGGAGGTGCATGCGCTTCATGATGGCGGAGATGGCGGTGCTGTAACCGTTGACGTGTTGGAACGCTGTTAAACACGTCAGAAACAGCCATCAGCAAATGAAAAGAACGCTGACAGTTGCCGAGCTGGTCCAAGAGGATTGGCTCGATGTTGAAGATCGAGGGACGAAGCGCCTTGGCCATGCGACGAGAACCTTCGAGGTTCACGGCCGCCTTGCGCTTGACAGGCGTCGGCTCGACCTCGGTCGCAGTGCTAGCGGCGGAAGTACTAGCAGAAGAACCAGAACCGTTCGCTGTCCCCAAGATACGGATGGCCTTGATAAAAAGACGGTTGTTAGTGTCCATACCGGGCACTTCAACGAACGGAAGGTATTTCACCTGAAGCAAACAAGTCAGCCGACTGAAGAACCAAGACGGCTGAGTAACACATACCTTCGGGGCCGCAGAACTAGCAGAAGGGCCCGAAGCAACCAAAAGTTCCTGCAGTTCTCGAATCAGAAAGTTAACTGGGGCGTAGACATAAGCTTACTTCGACCTCGTCATCAGAGGACTCGTCCTCACCAGAATCGGAGTCCATAGCTTCAACGTCCTCAGCCCAGTCAAAACCAGGAGTCAATTGGAAGAAGTTACCAATGTCCTCCGCGGGCGCCGCAGCCTTGGACGAAGTGGTGTTCGAAGACACCACACGAAGCGTACCATCACCAACGGCCTCCAAGACTTCGTCGATAAGCACGGCGCTCTTCTAGAAAGCATAAGAACAATCAGTAAAGACCAACGGCTGAGTAGTACAACACTCACGACAACCTTGGCCTTGCCTTTGCCCTTGCTGCGAGTAACAGGCGCAGTAGCGGGAGCACTGGCAGCCACAGCAGCGTACTTGAACTTGGGATGCATGGGATGACCCTCCTCGACAAGATACAGGTCGGGAGCGAGCGTGCCACGCTTGGTGCAAGTCTGCACGAGCGGGTTCAAGAGGTTGGGAAGGTTCAGCTCGGGAGTATGAGGGCTGACACCACACTCAGCGCTGAGGTATCCAAGAAGCGAACGAAGGTCACCACTAGCTGTAGGCTATGAGCCTCAGGTCTGGCTGTAGCCAGATTAATTCTACCCTCAAAACAGGGAGCTAGCCAGCCAGAGCCTTCCAGCTGGCTACAGCCAGTCCTGAGGCTCATGTCCGCGCATCTTAGTAAGCAGGCCCTTGCCATATTGAGACAGGCAGCGCCATGCCCGCCCTCCGAGGCGCGCAATCTCTGGTGCGGAGTTCCAAACCCGTTCCCGATCCGGACATGGCTTGTATTTATTCACAGCACCGTTCCCGATCCGGGAATGGCCTGTATTTATTCACGGCACACGTTCTCGGCACACTAAAGACACAACGATGCATTGTTCGATACAATGTTCTATATTGGGATAACCATGCGCCACAGATGAAATATACATAGTCTAATCACTTCGAGTCCGCTTGCCCTTGCCACCGCCGCCCCACCGTCGTGCAAAGCTATCGTGGATTGTGTCATAGATCTCGGCTTGTCGAAGAGAGTACGCTCGCCGCCCAAGGAGGACCGATGGTGTTCCAAAGGCGTCGTCTGCCCGTTGGCGCCAGGTCGCCGCGTACCACCGAAGCGACCGAAGTGTGGCGTCCATTTCCCTCTCGATCAAAAGAACCTCTTCCCGCCAGCGCTCCTTCCGTGCATAAGCTTTACACCATTCAATGCGGACCGCTGCGCCACAAATTAGCGGAATGAGCATATTATAGGAGAGAGATTGTACTGACACTCATGCAGGTACTCGTCCGAGTCATCCGGCGCGCCTTGAGCTGTCCAAATCCACGAGAGAGTACGTCGACTTGCACCCCGCTCCTCGGCCCCACACTCGGCAGTCGGCGACACGTCCTCATCATCTACCTGCGAGAGGAGGTTGCCCGCCATGTTGGTACTTGGCCTTCCAGAAATCTTCGCTAGTCGACGTGCTGCCCGGGCATCGTGATCCTGGACATACTTGAGCTGCACGTCCGCCTCCGCTAACACTCGAAATTCTCCGCAAGCCTCCGCACCTACTAGCACTCCCAATGCCCGCCGTGCATCCCGATACTTCCGCGCCTGTGCGTCTACACGGTTGCTGACCACATCGATGAGAGTCCTTGCTCGCGTCGTTTTCTTCTGGCCGCGCAAATAGGCATTCCGGAACATGATCAGATGCCGTTTTGCATGCAATCGCAACCGCAGCATGCCAAGCGACGAAGAGCACTGAGCGCGTCGTAGACGAGCCTCCATGTCGAATAGCGCGGGCCGTTGCATGCCTATACGCACATTGGCCGGAAGATCCGAGGGTAGCCATAGCTTGACGGACTCGGCCGGTACGAGACGTCCACGATCTGTTGCCTCGTCCTCTACCTGCTGGATAAGGCTTGAGACACCCGGCATGTATGTCTCCTGGAGAGCTCGGAATCGCGGCAGGCCCTTGAAAAATGCTTTCCTACGCTCGTCGACTTTCCCATCACGCTCCTTGGTCGAACCACTGATACGCATCTTGAGGAGATCTTTTATACGACGCCTGTGTATTGGGTGAGTCTCAATGTTGGATGTGCTACAGAAAAGGTGACTGACTGGACCTCTTCGAGCCTCAAACCGAGCGTGATGAAAACGGTTTGACTCGATTTACGAGTACCTCCTCCGTCCTGTAGAGCGACGCGCTCGTCCGCCTCTTCTTTCTGTAGCGATTCCCGGACTTCGGCTTCTGAAAGCATCTCTACCAAAGATTTCAATGACCTGGCGTGCAAAAGCGACATCATTCTTACCTTTCTTCCAACCCGCCACGTAAGGATTCTTGACGGTACGAGCTGCTTTTGGCAGATCCTCCTGCTCGTGCCACGCGTTCACCTCCTGCTGCCATTTGTCTCGCAACTCCGGATCCAGTGCGCTCGATGTCTCTCGAAAGTTGTTCAGCTGTTTAGCGCGCTCCTCTACTGCGACGGTTTGACGCCGTTCCAATAGGGCACCTGCACTGGATGAGTTTTGTCCAGATCAATTTTGAGGTGGTTGACTTACCAAGGGCTAGGTTCTTGCTGAAATTATGATTGTCGACTGCATCTTCAATGTTCTCGTGACGACCGTCTGCATGCATTTCCCTAGTCGCCGTAGCCAGAGCGTTGAGACGGGCCCAAACCCTCTCCACAGCCTCGCCATCCGTCATACCCGCACCGGTTTTGTAGCGCAACGACTCGCTCATGGTACACTCCTCCTCGTGAACGGCGCCGTGCCAGACAGGTGTCCCGACCCGTATCTTCGGTGTGACGCCATTCGGTGGTTGTTTGAGTAGGTCCGGCATCCCTTCGCGGCGCGGGAGTAGGTTTACTTTCCACTGACAACCAATGTCATACAATACGAGGATATCCGCCAACTCTTCACCGAGTATAGACGCCCAAAAGACGTAATCCATGTTCGCATACCTACGACCAAATCAGTACCGGAGCCGAACACGTTAGAGACAGTGGGCCTACCGTTCTCCTTTCAAGAGATCCCCCAGACCAAGCGGACGGATGACTTCATGACGGGTGCAGATACAACCTCCAACCCCGGTACAGCGAAGACCCGTTGATTATCGACTTTCGCGCTGCATGAGGGCTGCAAACGCAATACATGACGAGACCTGCAGATCACAAAGCCCTAGTCAATAACAAATCAGCCAAAGAGAAGTGGAATCGACGTACGTCTTCCTCTTTGACGTATCCCTTGAGGTGCTCCGTATAGCTCGCCGACGGTACAATGCATCCCAAACCATCAGCGAGGATCTCGTAAGACTTGTATTTACTGCGCTGCCGCAATTTCGATGCCATTCGGAAGTTCGCGTCCATTCCAAGGATCAAGGCGTACTTGAATCTATGGATCATTTTGTCAACCGAGCCGCCAACATATCACACGAATGAACTCACTTGAGATTCGCCTCCACTCTCTCCCAACCCTCGGGAAGATTAACTTTGCGTCGAGGGCAAGCCCAGCAACGGACAGCCGCCGAGCCCAAAGGTGCTGAACGAATGCCGCCAGGGAGTGATCCAATCCCGGAACGTTTCATCCGTTTCAGATAAGACCACTGGCGAGACATGACGGTGAAAGACTTGTAACGATCTGGGACCCAAGTTGTTCCCAAAGGATCTGTAAGGCGCTCGAGTGTGGTTACAAAGTCGCGAACGTTAACGTTCGCCGTAACGTTCAGTCGTCGGTAGAAGTCCAGGCACTCGATAGTAGCAAAAGTCTGGGGCGAGGACGTGGTAGCCGGATACCAGCCGTTGTGCAGGGGAGCCCTCCAAGCGTGTGCGTCGTCGCCATATGCGTCACAGCCACAGTTGGCCAATGGGAACTGGTGCAAACCGTTATTGTGCATCACCGTGACGGGTCGAGGAGTCTTTGGCACAGCACATGGGTCGCCGAAGTGGCCAAGCTGGTAGACATAGCCCAAGTCCGCCAGACATGTACGCTGCAAAAAGGCGCCGTTCTTCCAGACCTGTTAACGCTGTCAGCACCTGGCTACGAGTTCTAACAGATTAAAAGCTTACCCTGAGAGTATGTAGTGGTGTGCGCTGATGCCGTGCCAAACAGCAGTCGCCGCACTCCCAGAATTCTCCACATGTCTTACACTTATAAAGTTTATCGACGGCGAGACCAGTTCCGGGCGCGGGGACGTCGCCAGAGATAGCGGGTGGAGGTGTCTCGAGGGAAGGTGTCTCGAGGGAAGGAGAAAGGAAACGAACAGGGTCATCGTGAGCTTGGGTATCAGCGACGTCGACGTCAAGGGAGTTGGGAAGTGTAGATCTGAGTTCGGTAACAGAGACGTCGATCGGGGTCGGAAGAGGTGTAGAGGTGGCAGGCGATGGACCAGTGGGGGTTTTAGAGCCGGGAACATCGATGTACAGCTGCCAGGGTCTTCTACAGGTTGAACAGCGCGCTCCGTGGGGGAGGTAATCCTTAACAAAGAGCTCCGCAAGAAATTGGTCGTCGTATGGGATCCAGACGGCCATAGAATCATCCTGAGGACTGTTAGTCAACCGCAACATTTAAGAGAATGGCAAGCTCACCGAGCTTCGATAGCGTTTCTTGGGCTTGGCTTCTCCATTGAGCCCGCCGATGTCGCCCTCTTCCTGCTCATCGTCATCGTCAGAGACTTGCCCATCATTTTCGGGGGGCGTATAGTCATCGGGTGGAACGAATGGGAACGCGTCTGGCACCATGTCAACCCAGCCGCTCTCTCCCTCATCATTGAGCGAGCCGCTGCCGCCCGCCATTGTCTCTCCCGCATCCTCTCTGGCGGAAGCACCTCTCCCAGACTTCTTTCCCTTCTTTTTCTTCTTCCGCTGTGCGACCATGTCGGCCTCGGACAAGATGCGTGTACCGTCGCGTGAAAATGTGTAGGTCATGTCCAAGTTGTCGAGCATTCCGTGAGGTTCGCGCCACGCACTCGGCGGTGCTGTATCGATATTCCCTTCGGATGTGGACGCTTTCGAGGGGCGGCCGCGCTTGGGACGCTGGGCTGCCTGCGAACCGAAGTTCTTCTCGATGAAGCGAGCAATCTGCTGTCTGTCGTACGCAGAGCGATGTCGTCGGCCCGAGAAAGTCGTACTCATCTTGGCCAAGGGAAGGGTGGATACTGCGATGGATAAGACGTCGTAGGCCCGGTAGGAATGAGAACTGAACACGAAGGGGACGTTGCAGGCGACCCTTGCGACCCATGCTGCATGGCGGTCCAGTGGCGGGCAGAGCCAACAAAAGTTATCTCCGGACCGGACCGGTGACAAACCGACTTGGCTCAATTCAGACACGATCATGTTCGCGTGTTGACTTGCCTCCTCTTCATTGAACACATGCATCCTTTCAGTCTGCGTTCGTCTCTACTTCGAATGGAGAGTATACGGCGCGAGTGGAATCTTTCTCATCAGCAGCTGGCTGAATTACGTCTCTTCCTGCCCTTCTGGCGTGAGTGCAATCGCGAACACCGTGCCTCCGGCTTTTGGAAGGTTCTCTTCGACTGGTGGTTTCGACGTTATCCAGAAACCGAGAATTCAATGGTGCAGCGATGGAAAGATGTGAGTCGATCCCTCTTGCCAGTGAATCATCACTGACCCCCCTAGGTACTCAATCGGCGGCTCCTTGAGGAGGACTTTGACGTCCATCCAAGACTCTCCGACAGTAGCCTGTGCTCAGCCGGCTCTCTCCTCACGCCTCAGGCTGAGGTACGCCTTCTGCTCCATAACACGCACAAGTACGTCTTTCAGTCCTTCTCCTTCATAATAATACACAATAAATAACTTCCAGTGACGACGGTCTTATGATCGGCAGTGATGAGTATTATTCTCACATGCTCGCTCTCGTCGAGATGTATGCCACCTATCAGTCCCAACTCCAGGATAGCGTCGCGTCTGGACCTGTACTCAACTATTCCGCGCATCCTGGTCCGTCAGATCAAACTATGACGGTGAGGACACCTTATTCACCCTGACCAGATGCTCATGCCCACTTCGCAGACTAATACTCTCATCCGAGAGCGCGGTTACGAGCTTGCGCATAATCTTGTTTCCAACACATTCGTTTGACGCCGAAGGTCGCCCCACTACCGGCAATAGTTCATAGATTCGCCTTCATCACTAATTCCAGCGCCCCGCTAAGGCGTGGCGCTGGAACATTTCCAATAACGGTCCAATTAACGACACATGTGAAAATGGTATCTATCCAATAACGGTCCAGTTCCCAGAAGCTGTCACATATCGGTTGCATATCGGTCCAACGTGCTATCTCCAGGAATGATCCAGTCGCTAGGGCATGGCTACTGCTATTTATACGGCCAAATGAACTGTCTGGACTGGAATAATGATGATTCGATTTCAAGAGCCTCACCGACGCCGTCGCTGCTCTGTCAGCGCTCAAAGGTACTTCCTCTCCATATTACTTGCCGTGTAAACGCGACCTGAATACATTCGTAGGGAGATAGAATGCACACTTCGCTTGATGCGTCCTGTGTATCGTGCGGTGCTCGAAGATGAAGTCTATTGGGCCAGTATGTTGTGGACCGTCATCTTTTGCCATCATTCTGATCAGAAATGGTACAGGGGGACCGATGCCTCCACGCAATCGGGATCTAGAGCGTGCTGAAGGTCTTGTGCCCTACGAGTATCGGATCGACGATGAGCTCTGCCACGACCTCATTTCCATGAATGCGGCTTGGCTCGTCGGAGCCTTTGAGGCATGCGGAATCCTCTGCCGCGACGACTTGGCAAACCTTTGCGATCAGCTAATCCACCCTCCAGTCTGCAAGACTCTTCGCGCGGCCCTTGGCATCGCTAACGCCAATTGGTATCGCTTAGTACAATGGCTGGGATGGCCGAAGAATCCCGCCCCTGGTCACGAGTCCCTAGGTGAGTAATGTCTAGAGTTTCGCTTGCGTCTTTGCAACAACCCAACATTCTTAAACGGCATCTCAATCCTTACACAGAAAGCGACACTGTCCGAGGGGAGCGCCTCCAGGGCTTTGACGCAATCCTTGTAGCTTCCATTCTGGCAGCAGAGCGCTAGTATGAATGGTGGATATTTTGTGGAATATTTAGTGATGGCAGGGCGCCGTTGTTCGCCCTGTGTAGTTCCTACCATGTGTTGCGAATATCATGTGTTTGAGTCCTGCCTCATAACTGAACGGCTGAATTGTTGCCCATAGCTCAATCATCGCAGATGAGCAGCAAGCTTCCGCAACAACCTCCATTCGGCCGGACTTGGGCCAGCCTCTGGATGGAGCCGTTGTGTACCTCTTATGTACGCCCTCCAAGCTACGGCCATACCGATGGAGAAGGCATCGAACGCTTCTGGGGGCGGCTAGTTCGTCGTGCGTATTTCTTTGATATCATTGTAAGGAATGTTGGGCACTGAGATTACACGCAGGGCCCGTCAACTCGATAGCTCGTACGGCTGTTCATACAAATGCACGTCAGCAGCGTACTCGCGTCAGGGCGAAACTCTAGAGTATCTGTTGAGATTGAGATGTCACGGCGGGCGACGGGTATAGCAGGGCAGGGCTGTATCAACATCAGATTTCCGTATCCTCGCGATTTTGTCAACCTAATAGACACTAATTGGACATATTCCCAACCTCATGGTATTGAGACTCGTGATAGAATTGCAAGATATCAAACGACTAAGATAATGCGACGGAAGCGGATGTGTACGTGTGGAGCTGGAGGAACAACAAGAAGTAGAAAGAAAACGAAACTGTGAGGATGCAGGAGGTACGGCGCGCGAGAGAGTCAATTACACATGCTCAGGCAAAGGTCATTGGGCGAGCGTAACGATGAAATGCCTGGCGCAGATATACCCAATCGGCCATTGGCAGCTCTGTACCACGGTGAAGATCGTCATCGAGGCTACCCCGACGAATGTCCAACGCAAGAATGACCAAGTCCTCATGTGTGAAAATGCCCATCTGGTGGAAGAGGGTTTCGAGAGCCGCAAACCCGTTACGGACCAAGAACGCGCGAACTTCGGCATGCACGAAACTGGGGTCGATGGCGAGCGTGCACCCGCGAGGAAATACGGCTGTTTGAAAGCTGGGAGGTGGTGGGTGGGGGTTGTGCTCCTGTGCTGTCTCGAAAGCTCAGTTCCAGAGAGAAGAGAGAAATCTGTAAGCACGTACCTTGATCGTCAGCTGTACCTTCCTGTACCAGAAAGAACCGTCGCAGAGGCCGGCACGTTCTAAGGTGTCTTTCGACACGACTTGAAAGAATGACAGGTGAGATGAGCAAGGTAAAATACAGTGAGAAAATAGTAATCTACGCACAGACGATACACAATGGGATCGTGCTCATCCTGCGGCAAGGCGACGCCGTGGTTATTGAGATTAGAGGCTTTGGACCGAATTCGGGTATCGTTCGAGGTAAGCGCTTCCATCATAGACAGTCCCTCAACATATGGACCCAGTACCCCACGCGGAGCAGTCATAGCAGCGATTAGACGTTGGCGAGGCGTGGGAGGACGTGAGAGGAAGGAGCAGCAAGCATTTCGATCGCGGTTGTAGCCCAAGTTGCAAGCCCTAACCCTACAGAATTACCCATTTTGGATCGTCGTGGGCAACTCGGCGGGCTCAGTGTGCAAGAAGGCGGGCATTAATCGAAATTTGAAAGAGGCCATTCGGGTTGAAATGGTGATGGCGACGATATATCAGCTTTTCAATATTTCGGTCCAATAAATGTTACACAATTTCTAGAGGGCAAACAGGTCGCATTAGTACTTTAGCAACCACATCGACCGATCCTCGACGAGTTCCCTCTCCGGTCCGAGCCCTCCTCCCACCTCTTTCACGATCATTATACCGGGTAGCCGATATCGTTTGTGTCCCTAATCACCATGGGAAGGCACAAGAAGTACGCTTCAGCCGCGGAGAAAGCTGAGGCAAGGCGGGAACAGAGGATGGCTCATTATCACCGGTGCGTGCCAAAGGTTGCACATACAACATTCTTATTTACTTGGGGATAGAAACAAGAAGAAGATCTGCGCCCAGCAAAACGCCAAGAATGCTCGTCGTCGAGAAGAGAGGCCGAATGACCCCGACAAACCACGCAAACGAAAGGATGCCATCGTCCCGTACGTCTGACTGCGTTGTATCTCGGATTGCGTATCTAAATCCGCTCAAATATAGTGTGCGAAGGTCGATCCCCACACGACAGGAGCTCCTCGCCGATGCCAAGAAACATAAGAAGATCTTGGATGACTACACTCATCACAGCATCGACGCTTTCGCTCTCGAGTGCGCTCGACGTGCCCTACTCCCAGAGGCCCCTGACATGGAGGAGATCCGCTCTCATATTGTCCAGCTGCACGAGGACTTACAACCCATTGTCGGCGCTATATACACGGAATACGGACGGTATTACGAGGAATGTGTCGAGGTGAACGAGATCGAAGGGGAATACGTTCGGTTGGAGGGATACCTTCACGGAATCATCACTTGTCTGGCCGATGGAGAATTGCAGGATTATCTGGACGAGAAAATATTTCCATTTTGTAGATAACGTATATACATGTCAATGACTGCGGCGCGCTTTTCCCCTAATGATCGAGTCCCAATTCGCACACTTCTCCCCTTTCCTGCGCCTCTCGAAATGCCTGGCGAGCTTCTCGCAATGTCTCAAAGCGTTCATGACCCCCACCGGATACGCCGATGACATTTAGCGTGCACTCTAGACTGTAGACCAATCAATAGAAGCACGGATCAATGCGTCATAGGACCTACTAGGACCTATAGATGCCCGTGCGTAAACCCCGAAAGACACAGTAGTACGGGGCATCTTGACCGCCGGTTAGTGGGTTGCACTCGTCGTCCACGTCAAAAGTAGTCTGAGAGATACTCTGTACGACTGTCCAGATCCCCGCCTGACATTTGCGCACCCATCCCATATGCAGCGCGTAATTGTAGGCGTTCTCGGCAGCGGCGGGAGATGGATAGCGAACATAGATTGACTTGGAAACACCTTCAACATATGGACGGGCGGCGTTCCAAGAACGATAGATGCCGGTGTCCAAGCCAGCGAAGACAACAAGGGGAGCGCGTGGCGACACACCCGAGTGACGTTTCTTGACCGGCTTCTTGATGGCTTTGACGTGGCACTTGTTCTCTACTTGATGCCGTAGGGCAGTCGACCTAAACGGGTATCAATACGGCGTACGCCGTATCATCAAATGATGAGTGCCTTACCAGTTTGGAACTGCAACAGCGACGGTGCCGCGAACTTGGTATAGCTTTTGGCGGCCGGCAGGAACGTCGATGGAAATTGAAGGTGCCCGCGACTGGATGGGCCGCGGAGTATTCAAGCAAGGCGTGGGCTCCGCTACAAATATAGTATGTCAATGTGCTCCAATCTAGAATAGAAAGAAATCCTACGACGAAGCTCGAGATCGTCCAAACTGGCGATGAGGGCGTCCAATTCTGGGTCATCGTAATCGGTATCATCATCCGTCAGTGTGAAGGCATCCGGCGCAGTGTCGTATCCATCATCTGATCCTTCCGACTCAGAGTCCGTGAGGACAATGTAGATGTCTTGAGGCATACTGAAGGGGGATGATGAAAACAATGTGATTCAAGATCGTTTGATACTGGTATTTATAAGGGAGCAATTCTAAATGAGGTAACTATTAGGAAGAGATGACCGCTACAGAACCCGAAGCCAAGGCCCTGTTGAACAACTCCAAAGCCTCCGCCTGGGTGGGCTTGCGCTGCTGGTAAGCATACGGGACGCCTCGAGTCGCCGCGTCGGCCACGAATCTATTAGAAGAATTCCTTAGTATAAGCTGGCAAATAGTCAACCAAAGACAAACGTACGCTTCACGGAAGACGCCAACAAAGCGACCACGAGTCACGGCATACCAACGAGACCAGGGAGCCTCGGTGCTACCCATCAGTGGCTGGGTGGGAGCGACGAGGTAGCGTTCCCCGACAACAAAGGCAGGGGGAGCGGGAACATATACGCCGCCACTGACGAAAGTGGGAGCGGGGGGAAGAATGAAAGGGACGGGCTGGGGACCACCACCACCTGTAGCGCCAGCAGGAGACCCTGCAACCTGAGCCGGTACAGATGATGACGCAGCAACGCCTGCGCCGAGGGCACCGTGAGTGACAGCGGCGGCACCCGTGGCGGGGACGCTGATGATGTGGGCGTTGGCGCTGGAGGACAGGGGAGCAGCAACTGCAATTGGTGAGAAAAGAGGTCCTGGAAGTGTATGCAACACTTACGATTGCTAGTCGTAACAATTATCAGATCGTCGGAGACCTCACTGACTTGGTCGTCGGAGACCTCACTGACATGGTCGTCGGAGATTTCACCTTGGTCGTCGGCCTCGCCATTGTCGGCGTCACTGTCGGGCGAATCCCTGGCAGCTGGCTGAGAGGAGGATTCAACGGCGTCGGTGTGCTCAACGTCGGCAGGGAGGGACGAAACGGGGGGAGATGAGGGCTGGGACGACATTTTGGTGAGATGAGGAGAAGTCGACAGCTTGCTCTTAAGGTCGGTGATCCTGGTAATTACTCCGAATTAGCGAAGAGATTGAGTAAGTACAACGCGCTGCTTACCGTTATACCGGCTGCCGTCTCCCGGTTGAACATCAGAAAGGAACGGCCAAATGGGTCCAATAAAAGTCCGAAACATCGCGATTTCCAAATAAAGGTGACCAATAACGATCCGAAACAATTTGGATCTGGAGCTTGGCGAATTTGAAAGTACTGCTCCAATGTGGTTGGCTGATAACATACCGAACGAGCAAGGTCCGCCCTATGTCATTGTGAGGTCGCCGTGCATGCACTGGGCCTTCGTTCTTCCCATCAAATTCGTTTGTGACGATGTCCCAAGTCGCGCCAGCGCCACGCAAGGCGCGCCGCGAACATGTCCCCATTCCCAAGGAGGACCGTGCGACTCGCCGAGGCTGGGCGGAAGGTCTTCGCGAAGAAATTCTTTCACCTCACGTCGAGCCGTTCCGGATTGCCTGTAGTCAAGGAAAGCAGACCGAAAGGGAGTATCTCGAGGTTGTCTTCAAAGAGTACTTCACCGCCATACACTGGACTGTTCCCGATGCCGATGAACCACCCCGTCCAATCAACAAGTGGCGTGACGGTAAAGATGGACCGATGCCAGTCGACGAGCTCAGCGACGAGGAGATGCGCAGAAAGCGCGAAGTTGTCGAGAAGTCAAAGATTGTGAGTGTTAAATCCTGACTCTGGCTGCGAAATCATGTTGCTAACTCACCATATAGTCTGTTCATCGTTGGCTGAAGTATCGCGCCGAGACCGCTCTGAAGCATAGCGGCAGACGACGCAGACTCGTTGAGGATCCCTACGCTGTCCTACTGGCCAAGTTGACTGG
Source organism: Strobilurus stephanocystis (assembly GCA_019915075.1). Classification (NCBI taxonomy): domain Eukaryota; kingdom Fungi; phylum Basidiomycota; class Agaricomycetes; order Agaricales; family Physalacriaceae; genus Strobilurus; species Strobilurus stephanocystis. The sequence goes on from JAHLMI010000015.1 coordinate 423,092, forward strand.
GCACTCGAAGCCGCCCAAGGCGCGCCAGGCCTATCAGCAATGGCAAGTAGCCAGCAAGGACGCCGTGAGTGTGGAGGTCGACAGTCGTTGGAAGGCAGCTGTTAGTAGTGGGGCGGAGAGCGGTCGTCTCAATGCAACATTCCGTCAGAAGGTGGCGAAGGATATGTTCGACGCTTTATTGCCTGCGGAGCGAAAGTCTTGGGGCGATAAAGCGAAGGCGGAGGCGGCCGCCGCCAAGGCCGCGTACAAGGACGGTCTTGTCACGCCGCCTTCCACGGATCCTACGGTTCGAGCAAAGTGAGTTAGCCGCGTTTCCATTCGACTAAACGAAGGGCACTAACGTGAAGACAGATGCATCAGGTCCTTGCCGAGTTTTCTGCAGCCGATCGTTGAACACGTCGCGGCAGCGACTGGGCTTCAGATCGTCATTCATGCGACTGGTCCTATGCCGCACTATCGAGGCGAAATCTCTGTTGTAACGTGAGTTGACAAACAAAAGGTTGAAAGCCTGAACTTACCTTGACCCAAAACAGCGTGTGCAGCGGAAAAAATCTGGATACCATTCCTACGACGGTCACGAAGTACCACCCGAAGAAATACCATCGTTACAAGCGCTACCTTGAGGAATACGCCCGCACATGCTATACCGAGGAGCAACTAGCGGCCGCAAAACTCCCGAACGGCGCAGGGGCCGATCTTCCAGGCGAGGACATCGAGTATGATCTGACGGCCATGGCCGATGATGGGGTGGACAGCGATGAGGACGGCGAGAGCAAGAGCGAGAGCGAGAGCGATGAGGACGGCAATGATGAGGCTGGCGGCGACGGAGAGAAAGGGGATTCCGGACGGGCGCGGCAGAAGCGCCGTCGTAGTGGTGAAGATGGTGAACGCCCGTCGAAGAAGCGGACTCTGGTCGCGGGCAAGGAGAATGCGACAAAGAGCACCAGCGCTATCAATCCGACCAAGCAGACAGGCGCCAACCCACTCACTATGGCTATCAACGCGAGTACCGCTGCAAATTCTGCCTCAGATGCACCTTCTTCTCCACCGGTGGTTCCCAACGATAATCCCGATCCCGATTCGCCGGAGTCTCCTCGCGAGCGTTCTTTGTCTTACGAAGAACAGCGCGCGGCCAATATAGCGCGTATCAAGGCCATGCCGGAGTATCAGTCGCTTTTTGGCGAGGCTCAGGAGTTGAAAGAAATGATGGCGAAGAAGAAGAAGGCAAGGAGGAATAGGGAGAAGAAGACGATACCGGCGGGTCCACCGCGGCGCTCAGGGAGGCTGAAAGGCCAGAGTGGGGTGGGGGAGGATGTCTCGATGACAGATACTGGGGCCGGAAGTGGCGACGAAGGGGACAGTGACGATGAATCGGAGTCGGAAGGCGACGAGGACGATGGTGACGACGAGGGAGAGAACGTGACGCCTGCGAAGGATATTGAACCTGTTCCCAATGCCGACGCCACACAAGATAACGACGCGAACCTCCGCCAAGCTCCTCCCAATGATAACTTGGACACCGCGGCGCCTCGCATTGCCACCAGCGAGTCATCTGCACCCTCTTCTTCCATCTCCAGCACAGACTTCGCGGATGGTGTTCGTATCCCATCGACAATGCATGCACCTGAGGAAGACGTGACGATGGAGGAGCCACGAGTTCCGAGATTATCTGGCCCCAGCGATATTGACGACGAGAGTGCTGAAGAGCGGGCCGATGAGGTAGAGATTGCCTTGACCGATGCGCCGCCGTGGGTGAAGCAGTCACTCGCGCACTTCCGCGAGGCGGATTTGGGTCGAAGGTGGGTAAAGGTTGTGGACTGCTGGATTCTGTTAGAAGCGGCAGACGAGTATCAAGCAAGTGGTCTTTTACCTGCCAACGGGCGTCCAGAAATGGCGGAGATCTGGATCAAGGGCGGACGTTTGACAACGACAAAGAAGATGAAGCAAATGCCGGCCGAAAAGCTGCAAGCCCACAAACGCGCATTTGCTGTATGGTACGATGGGATGCAGCCGGACTGGAGGGATCGTAGCGAAGACGGCAAGACGTGGGCGAGGAGCAAGCTTGGGCGAAAGAGACGTGATTGGGGGCTTTTGGATGTTCGGGGCGTCAACGGTTTCCTAACCGTAATCGCCTGCCTGTACTGGTGGGGGAAAGCTGTGGATGAGATCGATATCCAAGAGGAATGGACGATGTGGGAGAGCGCTGTTGACGATGTTACGTGGGTTTTGCAGGGTCTTGCCGTGTAGAGTACTTACGAAAGCGATGTCAGTATGTACATGTGCGTTCGTGGACGCAATTAGACGTACATGTGCATGCTATCAGAGACGGAACAGTGCGTCGTTGCGCCACAAGGGAAGAGATGACAAAAGGAAGATGACAAGCGCGTTTGACTTGCATATTTTGCGAAGTCCAACTGATGACACGTGATGACTACGTCATCACAGCGTGGACTTGGTCTTTTTGCTCGCACTTGCATGAACTGCGAACGCCCTGTACACGATTAGTTAGCCTGGGCCTTGCTACTTACCTCGCTACTTACGAGCGCTATTATGAATCATTCATCATTTCACTGAGACGCTTTTGACGGTTGAGTTCCACTGGAGTCAGGTAAGGCTAATAAAGCGAGCATTAAGCCCGAACTGCTTATTGGCGATTGCGTAAGAGACGTGCACTGCATCCAATGTATAACAGTACGGCTGCAGTACAGCCCGGGTGCACGGCTGGGTAGCCCCACGTATATAATGCGCCACAGAATGGACGGCAGTAATAAGCCGAGCCGGATCACGAGGCCGCATTGCAGCCTCATGCCGAAACCAAAATGAATAGAGAGATTCAACGGCCCACGAGCCGGATGGATACCCAATGTATTTCATGCGCCACAATATGAACGGCTGCATCAAGCCGGGCTGATTCGGTGGCCGAATTGGGGTAGCAAGCAATGCCGGCCGCATCCTGTGGACGAATTTGGCACGCCCAATTTGGGTGGCTGAAATATGCCGGATATATCCTGTAATGATTCCGATCAGTAGACCCGCCCAATCGAGACGCAAGGCGCGCGCCAGGCACCATCCTAAAGGCGGGCAAGGTCCAGGCAGCTTACCAAGCAGGCCATATCAGGTAGGTAGGGTGTGCAGTCCTTAGCCGCTCCCTGGCTACATCCATGTTATGTCTGTTGATTTTCTCTGGCTGTAGCCAGGAAAATAAGGCTCAAACTTACAGCTAGGACTCCGAAGGTCGCAGATGACCGCTGGCATCCAGTCGGGGACGACCAAGTTCGGATCCTTGCTCTGGAGAGTCGGGTTCGCCACCTGTAGTAGGGCTTAACCAGCCGAATGAAATGAAAACAACAAGTCCACATACCGCAATAACGCCAGCGACACCATCGAACTTCTCAGCCACAAGCTGCATGTTGGGAAGCGAACGAGGAAGCATCGCGACCACCAACAGACGCCAAGTAGCTTGTTGGAGGTCGGGCCAAAGCTTTACCAAGCTGGGCGCGCCGTTCGAAGGAACCTCGGACTCCAAGATCAGAGGTCTGAGCTTCGTGACCAAGGCAGCGCGATTCTGCGACAGCTGCGCGCTGACCTGCGGCAAGGTGGTAGGAATAAGAGGACGAAGACCGGTGAAGTGCTTGGAGGGAGCCATGAGACGAATATCCGATGAATGTGGGATACGGTCTCATCCTTCGTCGAGGCCTTATAAACCATGGATGGAGTATGCCTTGAGGCGCCGAATGTCACGTACAAGACAAGACGAAGAAGACATGTACCGATCGGCATCGTGAAAACGGCACGAATGGCTGGATAACGATGGATCAGAATGGACTTAGGGTTATCCGGGAATGTCGCGGACGACATCATTCAAGTTAAGGGGAGATGATATGCATGTTGAGATTACATGGCCAGGAATCCAGAATTTTGCGATTTCTAGACAGCCATATGCAACTATGAGCCAAGCGGAAGCAAGGCTGGATACGCTACAAAGGTCATCACGGAGACGCTCTCTAGGACAAGGAGAGAACTCCAAGCATGGAACTACTAGTCAAAGAACGACCATAGCCAGGGCTGAATATCATAAACCCAGTTGTCCCCTCTGCGGAGGTCCATTTCACCTTGTACGCGTAACTGCGCCACTCAAGCAGCACCCGAATCGGGGACGAACCGCTGTCGCTTCCGACGGCGCTCTACCAGCAGCAACATGACCCTCAGTATTGAATGAGTCGAAGCGGGGTTCACAACCACCGGAGTTCATTACCAAAAGCGGATGGTACATTATTCATTGTGACGAAGGCTGGATAACAATAAACAAGTGAGTCCAACCCCCGAACGGGGATGATTCGCGGTTATCTCAAGAGAATCACATTCATCGGTCGACGCGTCTGATTGATATGAAACTGGCAGCGAGGCGCGATCCACATGGATTGTGACTCGGAGACCTGCCTCATGTACTACATGTGTATTCAGCCACCCAGATACGCTGCCCAAAGCTTGAGCGCGTCACCATTCGAGTCCGCAGACCATGTCAGTGCATGCGCACTGGCGGCAGCTCGCGATTGAATGGGCTCACGCCCAAGTTTAGCGCGAAGGCTGGATAAGCCGGTGAACGCCCGGTTAAGTAAAAGTAAACGCGAACGCCTATCTGAGCATGCAGCGCATTGCTTCTCAGAGTCCATGGGTGGTCTACGCAACATCTGAACGTAGAGAAACTGGCATATGCGCCGGCGGGAACTGTCTGGTGACCTTTGCCCGCGCAGGCTGAGTAAGGACTCATGTTTTGTACGGACCGTATCCAGCCGTCGAGTAGTTACGTAGCTTACCTGGGAGAGTCTGTAGAGTGTATAAGTAGCGTCGCGTCCGTAGAGTAGAGTAGTTTAGTGCCCCGCAGTGAAAAGCCCACAAGCATTCCTCTGTAGTAATCTGACTCGGGTTTCGTGCCCAATAAGAAGTTCAACACGTTTGAAAACCCACCCCAGCCCCTAAGCAACCAAGAACCCAAGCAAAGCAAAGTGTCCTAAGACGCCTAAGTGGCGAGATACTCAAGAACCGCAGACAAGAATCGCGCGCAGCCCCTTATCGTCAAGTACCCAGTTAACTTCTGTGAGCCCGGACTTCTCCCCAGAGATACCGCACGGATCCAAGTAGCAGCAATCGTCTCCCGAGAGACAACCGTCTGTGAAAGCGAAGCTTAGTTAGCCTGAACTGGTGCGACGTTAAGCAGCCGAAGAACGTCTTGTGGCCACGGTATCTGACCGACGCTCAAAAGAACGATCTGTCACACCCAAGTAGAGAAGTGAGTTTGGTACACGAGGATCGTATCAACGCAGATAACAAGTCAGTGTACTGTTGTCAGTTCGATCGCCCCAGTACTGTAGAACATCTACCCTTGAGCGGTCCCGGCCTTCACGTCCCCGTCTTCCTGGCGAGCTCTGTTCGGCTTTGAGTCTTTATTCGATTAGGTGTTTCGCGTAGATCTTCTTCGCTTACAACCCCCCCAAAACAACCCGCATTCGTGCACCAAAACGGACGTACAAGTCCACTGCTACCTTAACCAGCCATTCCCCGATCACACGATTAGGACCACCGTTTCATACCACAAGCATCAGTAGATTTGTTGTTGGTTAGATAGTGGTTATTTCACGCCGCTTTATCACACTGCACATCAGCGCCTCGGCGTACCCGATGGAAGGTTCGCGAAGGCGGGAGTGCGGGATTGGGTCACAGTATAAATACGTCGATTCCCTGTAGTAAATACCCAGACTTCGTCCTTATCTAGTTTCCGTCCACAATCCTTTGCTGGACACTCTGGCCTTGACCGACTAGGACTTCCCCGATGTCTCCCCTCGATACTTCCTCCTTCGTCAAACCCTTCCCTCGTAGAAGGTCCCCTTGCGCCTCGTCACGAACACGGTCCGTCGACGAGCGCCGAGCGCTCGGATCCAGTTCCGCCCGCGCCCCCTCCGACGACAACAGGAGTGTGCGAATGTCGAGGGCCCTCACGGTCGACGACTCCGCGTCGACCAAGCACGTTCATTGGATAGGCGTGTTGCGCCCGCAGGAAAGCTACGAGCTAGTCACAGTGGTGACTTCTCGTGAGCAAGTCCATGTCGCGACGGGACCAGGTCGTAACAATAGGACGAAGTCTCCATACTGCCCGCACAACACCATATCCACCCTCCAGGACTCCCCCCGTATCTATCGAACCCGGACGACGAAACTCACCAAGGATTCGGACGCGTTTCCGGACCCCGCCCATCACACCGATACCACAATTCTCACTCAGCTTCGAGACGTGGCCTGGCAAGCAACGAATCTAGGATCCACCTCACAGGACGAGCTTCAAGAACGAAGAGTGCAGGTACGGAGGATAATGGACGTGGTCCACCAAGTACTTCGAATGGTAGAAGAGTGGAATCCCCTCTACTCGTTGGTGAATGGATACACCCTCACGATGGCACGATTTATTCGAGGTCTACTTAAGGGACCTCTACAACTGGCGCGAACGAGACGCCAGGCTCACTTTCTCCATCGACGATATCTATCTGAACCTCTACGACGTCTATGCCTCTCCCGATTCCACGGCGAACTCTGGTACCTTTACCCGTCGTCGCCACCCAACGAAATCCCTCACACGCCACACATAACTCCGTACCAAGGGTATTGCGAACTCCGATACGTCGACGACATAGTGTTCATCCTCGAACAACGAGAAATCTAGAACCCCCGCAGGAACCCCGTTCCTCCATCAATTTAGGTCCATAAGCATACGGCATACGACAGCACGAACAAACTATCGAAAACCCTTCGGGAACTCCGAGCAACAGGGCGAAACCCCCGTCACCTCGCAGAGGTCGGACCCGAAAACACGAAAAAGAAATAAACAGAAAAAGGGCGTTGCCCCGCGGGACTCCCAGCCGAAGGGACTATCCTCAGAACCTCGAGGAGGTCGACCTGAAAGAGAGCAGGAAGTGAAGAGAGTGTCACCAGCGGGTTTCACCCGCCAAGCGACGATCGACTACCAGGCGAAGGGAAGCCGCCCCACTACTCAGCCAAACTCAAGGCGAACGAAATCGACTACCTCCCCGAATCACTCCCGAGTCGATCAAACACACCATCACGCCGCGAAGCCAAAGGGCACACCCGCCGGCGCCTGCTATTCCAGCCTACATCACACAAACGATCGCGTTGAGATAAAAGGCGGGATTCTAAATGTACAGTCCGTCCGCGACAAGAAACACTACAGGAGGAGTGGTCGAGCCCCTCCCCCAACTATACGACAAGGTTCAAAAATCCAGGAAGTCAAAAAAAATGCCGCCGACGACAACCTTCACCACTCGTCCGATTTTATCGAACCCAACCACTCCTCGAGGGTCATTTCCCAACGCTTCCCCCGTCCCTGTTCCGCCCACATGAACTCCAGGAGGGTCGCAGCACGCACTCCGTCGGGCTCAGACGCCCACAGAATCGTCAACAGGCGCTTCCGAGGGAGGGTGGCCCAAAAATAACGGAGAATGAGATCGAGGCCGTCCGCGCACGACATAACCATGTCGGGGGCACCCCAGGGGAACTGGTGTACTAGAACAAAGATCAGCAAAACGGCGCACCCTCGGAGAGTTGGTCGCGAGGCGTCACTCACCTTGGGGGGCAAACAGAAGCCACGCACAGGTAGCGAGAGCCCGATAAGTCTCGGAAGGGGAAGGGCAGGTGAGAGCCCACCACGCCTGAGGAGGACGAAAGAAGATCTCCCCGGCGTATACCCTCGCAGCACGAAACAGAGTGAACTAGAACAGCGATTGTCAAACAAGATGTCTAGGGCTTGTCTTCCGCCACAAGTCGCGCACTCACCACGGACGCCCAGTCCAGAGGATTCGCAATCTCCCCTCGAGAGAACGGAGCGGCGCAAAGAGCCTTGGTAACGCGACGAACACAGTACCCCCACAACTCCAACACCTGGATGGAAGGGCGAGTACCGCCGGGACGAATGAAGACGCGGAATCCATCAACAACCAATAACAGCAAGCATCGGTCCATCGAAGGGGTCGTCGCAGGCGTGGCATACAGGCGACGAGACATGCTAAAAATGCGCAAGGGGAGTAGTGGAAAAGGCTGACGCGGAAGGAAGAGCGTTCCCACTTCCCATTCCCCGCGCAGGCCTTACTTAAAAGATTCCCTTTCCCACCCCGTCCGCCGACCCTCACCCCAGATCGGAATCTATTGGCGACAAAGTTAGGGCTCGTCCTTGGCGTCCGCAAATAGTCCAGACGCGTGGGATCAATACGCGCTTAGTCTGGAGATGCGATTTCTGTAAACAAGCAGGAGGGAATTGCCAACGGCACGGCATTAGGGCAGGAGGACTGGCAAACCTAAAAGCGCGTGGCGCTTCATGAAGAGCCCAGTAGACCAACTTTCGAGTCCTGACCCGACCGATATTCAAGCCAGCCGCAAGGACGTCCGGTTGGGCGCCGCACATTCCAGAGACGTTCTGAAAAATTACAGTGATCGGACTTCAACGCCTGTCAAAATCACTGAAACTCGAGGACCTCAGAACCCGCATACACGCTTCATTACCTTCGAAACCGACTCTCCCAGTCGTCATTCAATGGCGTCTCGACATCCATCATACCGAGCTTAAACCTGGGTAACCTCTCCGGCCATCAGCAATTCGCGCTGACAGCTAGGCTACGTCGTCATCATGGACGACATCGAAGTCGAGAGTGTAATCCTCCCATATCTGGACTTGGATCTCGCGGTGATAGAAGGAATCATTATATTCGGACTTATCTTCTGCGTTTCTCGGGACGAGAAACTTAAAGAGGGGATATTGTCATGACCTGGTCGCGGACCGGTCCCGAGGACAAGTAACTCACGCTCTCGTCCCTCGGATCGGCCAGTACGCCACCAATGCGAACCATAAACGCGGTAGTGATCGCGCCATCACGGAAAGTGCCGACGCCCCGTTTGAGGTTCAGGCTTCGGGGTCCCGCCTCAGGCGCCAACCTCCGCCGCAGCCGCCTTCTCAGGGCGTTAGGAGCGACCGAGCGGACCGACGTCGTCATCACCCACGTCGGTACCACGCGGACAGGGGCGCGTCCCGCTCCAGCCCGCCTTATCCCGCCCATCGCCCAATCGATAGCGCTCGATCCGACGCGCATCTCAGATATGACGGAATGACTCAGAACCAGAGCGATAAACGCGCTCCCGACGGCGCGCCTCGGCGTACCCGATGGAAGGTTCGCGAAGGCGGGAGTGCGGGATTGGGTCACAGTATAAATACGTCGATTCCCTGTAGTAAATACCCAGACTTCGTCCTTATCTAGTTTCCGTCCACAATCCTTTGCTGGACACTCTGGCCTTGACCGACTAGGACTTCCCCGATGTCTCCCCTCGATACTTCCTCCTTCGTCAAACCCTTCCCTCGTAGAAGGTCCCCTTGCGCCTCGTCACGAACACGGTCCGTCGACGAGCGCCGAGCGCTCGGATCCAGTTCCGCCCGCGCCCCCTCCGACGACGACAGGAGTGTGCGAATGTCGAGGGCCCTCACGGTCGACGACTCCGCGTCGACCAAGCACGTTCATTGGATAGGCGTGTTGCGCCCGCAGGAAAGCTACGAGCTAGTCACAGTGGTGACTTCTCGTGAGCAAGTCCATGTCGCAACGGGACCAGGTCGTAACAATCAAGGAGACTGTAATTCTGGGGGAAGTCAAAAATCTGTGCCGGTGTTGTACCGAAGGGAAGCTCCTTTGCTGGTTGAAGCCGTACTCAGTGATGGTTCCAATATCGCTGGAATCTGTCAATCTCATACTGAGTGACCTGTCCCCATATCCATTGGAATAGGGAACTGTACGGACAATGAGATAACAGATATGAAATCAAAACAGAACACCTTGTCACATACGTTTGAGTAGGATCCTGATAGTTGAAGCGTTGCTCTGTTTTCCCTTGTAACATGAAGCGGCGTAGGTCATGACCACTGAAGTTATGCATGTACAACCAGGATGATTCAATAGGGACATTGTCCTTGCTTTGAAGAGCTATGAAAGGGGGCATCTCTTCAAAAGTAACGTCCGGTGTCAGAATACGCCTAGATAAGAACAACATTAGTGAAATAAGAGGGAAGACCGAGATATTGATACCTAAGAGCACACTGACACGCTTGCATCTCAACAGTCTCCTGCCCACCATCGACGGTAATCTGAAGCGGTACCTCTAGATAGGAAATGAGGTAAAACTGCCTGTAACGAACAATGAACCACGTACTGCCATAGCGCTCAAGGACATCAAGGTAGCAGTGTGCTACAGTCCACTTACAACGACTGTTGGGAACAGCGTGTTCGGAGATGATCATGCCGCTTGCATGACACCAAAAGCCATATATATCGATTCCAACTGGTCCCATTTGCAAGGCTTTCGCACTCAGCTTTTCATGACCATCGCAATGTAGTTCTTGAAAGATGCCTTATCCTGTCAAGTGGCCTTTGCGCCGTTCGGTGTTTTTGCGACCAGGAACACGCATATCGAAACCGTCCGAGAACTCTGTTTGCATGATGTCACGGACCATAGAGCTGAGGACATGAAGGTATATATACTTTAGAATGTGAAGATAGTAGATAGTTTGAGGGACGCACCGAGGAATGATGATACCTTCATCAAGACGGATCTTATCTTTGATAGTCGAAGGTCCATTCCGAGACGATAGATTCTCTGACACGTATTCAGAGATAAGACTTGTAGCAAGCGCTCGAGGCAGGGGTTTCTTGGCCGTGGAGACGTTGAACTCCTTATTGAGCTTTTTAAGTGTCGTCAGTCTGAAGACAATCAGACTCGCATCGTAGATAAAGAAAAAACAAGTTTGAGACCCTATGCGATAGCCAAAGTCCTTAGCAAGATAGTCCAAGCGTGCGGCCAGTGGTAGAGCCTCTGTCGCATACTGTTTGAGAGCCGTGCTCAGTATCTCGTCCGGTGGCTCTGGATACGAGTTCAATTGCATTGTAGTATAGACAGATAGACAGAACAGATACTTTGACCATTTTTATGACCATTTTGTCCAGTGTCATTGACCATCCTCAAGAAGATTCTGTGCTAAGAGGAGAGAGGATGAGCGTCGCAGCTTGCGATGCAAACCACGTGTCCGGGACCTCCCATGTATGCATCAGACTGACGTACTTGTGTGTGTATGTGTATACCTCTGGCACTTTGTCTACAACCACGGAGACAATGTACGGTGGTCCCATTCATGAGAGCGGTCTCTGGCCTTTTGGAGGAGACCAAATAGAAGTTGCTTGGCCCCACATGGGCTGCGAACTTGAAGGTGGGTGCCCCCGCTTCTCCAGAGACTTACTCATGTCAATATACATCCCTAGTAGTAATGCCAAACGTTGACATGGACCCACACATTCCGGTTACAACAAACACTGTCATCTCTGGTCTCTGGCTTGAGCCCTTCAGCCCCTTCCTACCAACTGGCAGTATCTCATCCATTCTTCATACATCATCCACATTCAACTGTGCCGCTGGAAGAGCTCTCTCAGTGGTGTACACCGGTGAATACCCTGCTTGGGATTCCCAGAACATGCCGTTGGAACCTTCACCATATGGTCATCGTATAGTGCAGGATCCTTTCGCACTCGCAGTTCCTTCATTGAGCCGTCGCCAATGGCCGAGTCAATTCCCCACCACATATATTGTATCTGGCTTCCAGTACATGGATCGTCTTCAAGGCGGGTTACGCAAGCGGCCAATTGAGCGATCAAAGGCGTTCGTACTCGCATTCCCTGATTCACAGTGGAAAAAGACGTCTTTCAACCATGCACACCTACAATACGCCAAACAGGAGAATGCAGAGGATTTGACGCATTACGAGGCTCTGGGATATACAGAGGAAGGCCTCTGGAAACATTTCGTTACCGCTATACATCGGCGCCAGAAGCGTATTCAAGCTCTAGCTTCAAATGCACCTAGTTCATCTTCGTCTTGATACCCTACTACAGCATAATTATCGTCTTTATAATTCTATAATGATAGTCTATAATAATAGGTAGAATGTATCTACAGTCCAATCTATACAATAAGTCCAAGGGCAAGCTTTTGATCATAAGAAAGCCGTCTTCGCTTTGGTTTTGAGGGTAGTCCTACATTACTGTTAAGAGTATGCAGAGGCGAAGATGGAACATCGTCGCTAGTGAGAGGATCCGATGAAGGTACCAGAGTATCATCGCTGGAGGGAGCGAGATTCTCGTTGATGTTTGCTCGCTTACGCTTTACCGCATAGGCTACCTTCGACTTTCCTGGCTTGTTGTGTGTTCGAGAATCATAACCCTGTTTGAGGCGCTCTCGAACGTAGCTCGAGACAGCTGGGTCGTCCTTGCAGAGGGATATCCTGCGAGGTTTGTGTTATGATCTAGGCTTAAGGCCCCTCCTGGTAACGCCTCAAGGCCTCCACCACGCCCTCCAAACGATTGAAATACATCACTGGCGACCTAACAGGTCTCCTCAAACATGACTATCGGACTTACATCTGGTTCCGCCTTAGCCCTCATCCGTGGATGATCACCCGCGGGGGCATTTCCCCTCGTCTCCCCCGACGCACCAATTGGATGCGTACGCACTGAGGACCTCTGGTGCAGAGCCTGCGAGCTCTCCCCCGTTCCCGTGTACTTGGAGAACCCTGGCGAACTAGGTATCATACGCGCCTACATCCGGATCACCCGGCCCGACTCTGGCAAAACCCTCGAACAACATGTCCGCCACACTGAACGCGCGGACTTCCCGTGATAGTTATCATCGGGAGTTGAGAACTCCCTCCGCCCGAGGCACGCGCTCTCCGGTCCATGACTAGGCGGATTCTCATCCCCGTCGCCCGCCGCCCGCATCTCCGAGCTGGCGGACCCTCCCCTCTAGTCGAGCTTTCATGCGTCTCCCGACAGGCGCCATGCGCTCCTAGAACCTCCTAAGTCCTTATCGCATCCATCACCATCGATTCCGCCGCGCGACCATGCGGGCACGCCCCGCCGCCGTTCGGCATCTCTACCCGCCGCGTCGGATGACGTCCCGACGCCTGCGGATGAACCGCATTGAGTCATCGAACTCGACCGACGCCCCGACGACAAAGGCTCTCAACGCTCGTAGAACCTGATAGAAGGAACTACCCCGATAGAGCGGCGGGACGGCGCGGTCCCGCCGCCCCGACGTCTAAATACAGCAGTATCTTACTTGTAAAACCTTAGAGTGGACTTCACGTTTAATTATCCCGTTCTCCCCTTCATGCCCCTCTCTCCTCAATCCCCCAAGCTCTGAGCCTCGACGCGGTCAAGGCGTCAGTGATCTCGTGAATAAGGATCGTCATCCTCGAACGTGGACTCCTGCCAGCGGGCTACCTCTCTCAAGTCGTCAACTAGCGAACGAACCCCGGGTTCTAGAACGGACGCTAACAGTTTGGAAGCAAATTAGTTCAAACTTTCTTAGAAGTGATACAAGCGAGAGAGACAAACCGCTTGTGTGTAATGCGAGCAATACCACAGAAGTCAAGTGGCCCAACTGCCCAAAGCTTGGTATAGCGAACAATATAAGTGAACAAGGAATGCTCGCGCTTTACGAAGGACGCGGGGACCACAGCAGTGTTCGCCTTGTATCTGTGTGATATAAGGTTAGGGAGCATGTATACTTAGAGATGAATGAGCATTGTACGCGTGGTCTTCAGGTGCGAACGGAACCGATTGAGGCGGAAAAGTTGGCTGAATGGTCCAGACAACGCCATCATTCGTCTCGAACATCAGCGTCGTCACCCAGGCCTTACGCATTTCCTTCAATGGCAGAAAGAGTGGCTGGTATGAATTCTGGCCACAGATATACATGTTCGCAGATGAGGTATCAATACCTGACACAGAAGTCAGATGCCCACGCGTAGCGTGTAGAGATTGAGAGAAGGCTTACCTCGTTGCATGAAGTATTGATCTAGAGGACTATCATGCCATGCAGAAAAGCCAGCGGAGGACCACTCCGCAGCGGAGCATCCAAAGATAAGATGTCCCAGATTGTCGGCACGCCTGAGACCGAGCTGAAGATATGTCGGTTCAAAGACGTCCATTATCCAGTCAGGATTTCGGACTGCGAAGTCTTCATCAACGAACAAAAAGGTGTTCTAGACGGGATGCGTTAGTTTTGGCACCATTGAACAACCAAGAAATAGACCATGGCAATCGTATAGAGCGCTCGCAGACGTGTTGGCATCTGTGTCCGATCTTTAGCATACACGTAGAGCCAATCGGCGTAACGAAGGCGCTGTTCGTTCGTGACCGAGATGAAGTAATTGCCATGCAAGAGTGGTTGAATAAGCGCCCTGAGGTTCCAGTCAACAACATGTCAATCATATATGTGCTGTGCACGTAAGCGCAGATACGTACCAGACATTCAAGTGAAAATTTGCGGTGTAGCTGTAGTATGCTTCGAGAAGCCGAGCAAAGCGTGAGGGAACATCAAACACCTCTGCTTCGGTCAAGAAAGGCGAGAGTCCTGACGGAACACTCAGAATGAATCGGGTTAAAGTCTACAGAAAACTGACCGGCCAAATAGAAAACCTCGACCACGGTATAGACGCCTATACCACCCCATACATGAGAGCTGTCACGAATGGCGTGAATTGCGAGACGGGTGCGCTTGGCTACCGTTGTTGGGACTAGCGGATTCTCAATGGCGTCGGAGTTCTTGGCAGCTTTCTGAGATGTCAGAGAGCAGAGCGCCCAGCGAACCGCACTGGTCATAAAACCCTTGAAGTTGGTATAGACATCGATATGTTGTGCCGGTAACTTCAACCTCGATGTCGCGTACGAAGGCTATAAGAAAAGATCTATCATTAGCGAAGGCGCAATGATATGTACAAGACTTACCCGAAACATATTATCATGAGTAAGAAATGCAACAACCCAGTCACCAAATTGAAGAGCCATGCCCACTCGAAATCCGCGCGCCTGAGATATGTGTTGAGCCAAGAAAACAGGAAGCGCAAGGAAAACTTTATGGTCGACTTGACTTTGGCTATGGAGTCATGGAATTGAGCGGCAGTGTCGATCTGGAGGCTAGTGTAAAGTAGCAGCTGAACCTAGTATAGATGTGTTCAGAAACAAACAGAGCTATCTAGCGAGAACTTACCTGCATCCAGAGCGGGCCAGAAAGGGGTGAATCCATCTCCAAGATCACATTCCGAGGGTTGGAGTGGAATTCTTTGAGCGTAAGCTATGCGTCGGAAATGTCTGTGTTGCCCAGTTGTGGCGGATAGACGCTGCCTTGATCCTTCCTGGATCCTCTCTTGACAGCACAGCCCGGAGATATGGGATACGGGAGGCCTTGAGCGGCGAGTGAGAACGCGGTTGCCTCATGAGACGCAGCAGCTTCGCGCTCCTCGGTAGTGGCATCGACATAGATGTTCTTGAGGATCAGAGAGTCGTCCTGGTACAGCTCCTCAGTGTCCTCCTCAGGAAACAGCTCCTCCAAGCCAAAATCGCCTTCATCCATCGCAGCCTCGCGAGCAGCGCGTTCACGAGCGCGCTCCTCTTCCCGCGCGGCCCGAGCCCGAGCCCACTTCTCCTTCCTCTCAGCAGCCTCCTGATCCCGGTCGTCCTTCCATTTCTTGGCAAGGATGTAGTCGGCGACGAGCTCTCCAGTCTCTGGCATAGTCAAGAAGGATGTGAGGCGGTCAGAGAGGAAGGCTGAGTGCAAGCAGCTGTTGCGGATGGTGGTGGTCGAAGATCAACAAGTCAACGGCGCGTTCACGCAACATTCACGCGTCAGTCATGATCGTGTGACTTGCGTGACTTTTCGCGCAAGAACGCTGTTTCGTGGCTTCCACTGCACCAGGATATAAGATTTTTTGATAGGAAGTGTATTTCATGGATATAAACATAATCTAGTACTAGGTTCAGCTTAGAGAACACTCCTCCATGTTCGGTGGTGCGAAGATGTGGTGAATCGAGGGGGAGACCCACATGATTCCGAGATCTCGAGACCTCGGGTTCGAGTCTGTGATCGGTCATTTTTCGAAATTCAACCTCGACCATCCGGCTTGCCCTACCTAACATACCAGGCGCTTTAGGAGAGGACGGCAGCTCGGTTGACGTGCCTTGCCAAGCCCCAAGTCGAAATACCAAGCCGCTCGGCTTCATGTCGGTACGCCACACATTGCTTGACAGCCGGCCCAGACGGAACGTCGAGATTTGCTTCAAAATTTCCCCTATGCCATGTCACTGATCGATTCCACCTTGCAAAAGTCGGCAAGAGCCGACAAATTGTTGTCGGTACAGCCTATAAATGGCAAGCGTCCGCCACACCGCCGATCACACCCCGGGTAGCTCAAGTAACCTTGGATTGGCCGAACCTCAACGTTTTGACTTGGACTGGCCGAACCTTTGACTGCTTAGCACTGTTCTATGGTGTATGCCGCCACTCTATATGGCGCTGTGTACTGCTGGAGCTTGCCTCTCAGCCTCCAGATGACCTCTGGCTCGGCAGTAGCCTCTATGTCAGGCGAATTGGAAGCCTGTTTCCTTGAAAGGAGCGGGAGGAATCTCGACGTTTGACACTTGCTAGAATGTATACTATCTGGTACTAGACACTCTCGTTTGAATTATACTGAGGATCCAACTCGTTTGCTCGTCTTCTCTACTAGTTTGCCCCGACTTGAGGATCGGATTTTATGAACTGTCCGGGGACCGGCTCAAAAACAGTGTTACAACCTTCGTTTTCCTGTACGTGTCTAGCTCAGACCTGTAGTAGCGTCTGAAAAGCAAGTACGTATTCTGCGTCCCCTTACATTTTGGGTGAACAGTCTCTAGTGCTGTGCTCCTGAATGACAGCTGAACCTACTGTCTTGTGCTAAGTTTTCAGCTGCCTTTTTGATTGACAGAGTACTAGCCCATGATAGAATGAGGCGTCCTCCGCCGTGTCCGATGAAGCTTGCATCGAATAATTAGATGCGGCCCAGCCTAGGGTCAACAACCGAAGAACCTTTGGCGGCTGCCACTAACACTTGCCAAGACTGAAGTGCTGTCTGGACCAAATGCACACCCCTGGTTCCCATTCTAAGTACCAACGACAAACACCGGCTTCGAAACAAACGGCTGCCAGAAACCTTAATGAGCGTTTGTCTCGAAGAAGTCTCCCTACTGGACACCCAATATTGCGCTCGGCCAGGCCGGGGTGTATGAGCACGAATGCTTCTCTCTGTCGTCAAGATTCTTATATACTGCGCACTAGATGGTCTATCAACTGTGAATATCAGCCAGCCCGATCTTGTGAACTTGATGAAGTGGGCCTCTTGAGTCGTTCCAAAACGTACTGTACATTTGATCGACTGTTATCAAGCGTCTTGGTAGGCATGGTTTCGCGTGTATAGAATTGGACGGTCTCTCAAAGATCGTCCGTTCTTTTCGTATGTCTCTCGCGGACTCCCACGAAGGAACCGCTTGAGTTGACAGTTCTAATGAATGTAGCCCGGGGCCCTTGATGTCGAGTCTCGAACAAGCATTGCAACCGACTCCGTCGACCCGGGATGGAGGAGATTATTGGCCGCCAAACCCATTGGCCAGGCAAAGCGCTAGCGTGCCCATCAATCTGTTTTCTTGCTTGTGATATCAATTAGGTGTCGATTGCATTGAAGTATCCCTGAATACCGTGACTGGTCGATGTTTGCCGTTATACCTCACGCGAAGTCATACATGAAGCGTTGACGAATGACTGCCATTTCGTCATTGACGAAAGGCTTTCTTTCCTGTTCCAAGCTATTGGATGCTAACCTCGAAGTTCAGAATCGCCATAACACTTTCTTGTCGATTTTGCCGAAGGAGATGATCGAAGAGCACAAAGTAAATTGATTGCTTCCGGTTGCCTGCACACCACCACCACGATCGCTCTATCACGTCTGCCGACGGGTTCCCACACGGTCACGGCGCTGTAGGCGACGACGACGCACGGCCACCCCGACGACGACGCACACGATGGGCAGCCAGGGGAATCACTGCTCATTCGTCCTGCTCGCTGAATTCCACATCCACGATGGGGCGTCGCTCAAATACCAGTTCCCCCAGCCGCTCGGCGTCGATGAACAGTGCGCAACCATTCGCTCCGTTGGCGTTCTGCTGCTCACCTACCGCTGCCCAGGGTGCTCGCCATGTCGATGCTGCCCGACGGCGCGGAAATGCAGATTGACGACTGGACAATATTCTTCCTCAACCAAACGCCATTCAACACTATTTCGCCTGTGGTAGGCCTGGATTCGCCGGAAATAAGGGGCACGGGGCTGCCTGGCGAAGAGGATGGCTCAAAGGACCCCGATTTGCTTTGCGTGTTGAATCTGGTTAGGACGAAGCACGACAACACGTTCGACAGGTGCGGGTCATGATAGTACTCTATTGCGCTTCTCTAATGATACGGAAACACAGAGGTGCAAAAGTCATGGCTCTGGCGATATGTACGCGACATCCATTCATTCAGATCTTCAAGGTGCGCAGTCACGTCCAGGCTTCGCGCCCAAACGCAGTCCATTCATATGTCCTATAGCCCGTCTTACTCATGGCTCTTGACGACTACCTCCTCGATCCCTCGCAGGATTGCCTTGCCCGTCTTTTTGACGCGGTCAACTCTATGGATCTCTCAGGCGCACCTCTACTCACGCGGTACGAGAAGATGGTCATGCGCTGTTCAGAACGAAAGGACATATTCGCAGAGAAATTCAAGCAACAAGACGGGCAGGCCACTCTTTCTGTCGCGACCAAGGCCCATCGCTCGACGCACTCTGGCGAATCTTTCACTAGTTTCGATGATGGCTTGCTGATGCGGACCAAGGAGAAGGAGAAACGCTTAGATGAGAATAGAGCGCGCGAACGAGACTGGGGCAATACTATACGGCCACGAGATCGCGCAGACACAGTCGATAGCCATGGGACCAGTACAACGACTAGCTCCCAGCAGGCCACACCACCGTCGGATACTTCGTTCACACTCGGTGGAAGCGCGGTCTGGGTTGGAGAAGAGAGCGGTCTCGAAGACGTCCTTCCACATGATGGCCAGCAATACGCAGAGAGCGTTATTTCGATGGGACAAGCCAGCACGCTTGTTGGCATTGCTCGGAAGCGACAGTCAACCGACGGATCCTCCAATTCCTCACATTTTGGAAACCCAAACTTGCTACGCCCCCCGATGACCACTAATCAGTCGTACTACGACGGTTCATCTAGGTCCAGCTGGGCCAAAGATACCCATTTCTTTCATACCACGGTCGCTTATCGTGACCACCAGCTACCAATCAAAATGCCCCTTTCGACGTTTCCTGAGGAAGTTGGAGATGTATGCAGCCCTCCTTTACCCAGTGTCGCCTCACTAACATTGTCTAACAGTACTCGTTGATTACACTCATTAAAGTGTTCAACGGCACCGTCTCGGGTCCTCTACATCCTCATCTTCATTCCAGTGGTCCGCAGACACACCCGATAATAGTCCTCTTCAATGCGTTAGTTACTGGTAAACGTATAATCTTCCTCGGGCACAAGCGACCGGCCGGCGAGGTGTCGAGCTTCGTTCTTGCCGCATGTGCTCTAGGGTCTGGATGTGGAGCTGTCTTGCGTGGGTTTATTGAGCGTGCGTTCCCGTACGCGAACCTCAAGAACAAGGATGAATGGGAGGCAGTGTGCGTCTTGATCTGCCAGATTCGCGGCATTGGAAATTCAATGACATCTGTCTTTCCAGGCCTGCTTACATTGCCGGCGTAACGAACCCGATTTTCGAGTCATCTGGTGCATGGGATCTTCTACTCGATATCAGCACGGGGCACGTTGTTGTTGCGAAGGACATCTATGCAACATATCCCGCCACATTGGCGCCAGTACCAAATCCGCCTCTGATCACGCGAACTGGGACGATCAAGGCGGAGGCTGCCTTGGGGCCGGAGGATGAGCTGGTCAAGGCTGGCGGGAAGGACAGAGCAGACTTCCTACCCAAGGCGGACAATAACGCGGACAGCCTCTTCATGGAAGACGTTCGTAATCTTCGCTGCGGAACTACTCGTACCCCGAGGAATACTCACCTCGTCTTTCATAGATCAAGGCAGCTATTGAATACCATTATGGCGAGGGCCTGGTTCGGGTTCGTTTCGTCGAATTCGTCACTCGGTTTGTCCGACTGGCTTCGAGGTACGAGGAGGATTCTGTTGGCGTGACGAGCATTGGGTATCCGAGTAATGAATTCGCGGTATCGGCGAGTGGCAGGCCGGCACGTCTGGGGAGCGGGGTTATCTTCAACGATGAGGCCCTCGGCCAGAAGGAGCTCGCTGCCAACTCCACCCGCGTGGAAGCCTGGCGGAAAACAAACAGCTACCAGTACTGCGTCCAGGTAAGCCCTGGCTTTGCATCACTGCTCGTCTGTGTACTTAGCGTAAATTTAGGACTTCAGGAAGTCTCTAACGACCAATCCAATCAAAGGATTTGATGTCGTTCACCAAATTTTTCGCCTGCGCCACGCGAAGAAGATGGCGGATATGGAGGTATCACTGCTCGTTGAAACGCTCGTGGACAACGTCAAGACGTACGATCAAGTAGTTGAGGTATAGCCCTCCCCAAGTGTCTACCTATGGGCTTATTGCTGATGTCCTATCTACTAGTTGCTGTCCTACCTGATGCCACATAGTGGTGGACTCCTCCCATTGGGCTTTGGGCTGTTCCATCAGGACGCGGCCGTTCGTAATCATACAGTTGACTTGTTCAATCAGATTCGAGCATATCCTGTGCGTGTAGAACATCATGCTCGATAGGAACCAACTGACGGGCCGTCCAGGTCGGCGTGCTCTTCCTGCAGACGCTCAACCACTTCCAGCGGTACGCGTATGTGCGGCAGGCGCATGCTCGTCTTCGTAAGACGACGCCGGAGCAGCCACCCATTCACTATGCGCCTGCGATAGTCTCGAGGACGCATTCAAACTCCAGTGCCACAATCCCGCCTGGCGATAAACTGAATGGGGCTTTTTGACATCTTCTTTTGATTATTTTCCACCATATATCAAGTACTCTATCTGTGAGTGTATGAGCACCGCCTTCTGGATCACCTCGTGCTCATTTATTGTTCGTAGCCCATACCATACATACCCTAGTTTGTTCTGGAAGTTGGCATCACATCCATCTATGTACACTACGCCATTTCTCTGCTTGTAGGGCTCTTCTATGCGTCCTTCGAGGTCTCTTTCGTGTAAGAAGGGCAATGTAATATATAATGCATCAACTGACCATACGCGAGACTGGATGCGCATATGCTTGCTAGTGTTCTTTGTCCTCCGAGATCCCCCACACGAATGTCCGCTCCACTTCTTGTTTCAGAGGGGAAATCTATTGACGCAGACGTTTTCAGAGTTCATACCCTAGGAAGAGTGTTATATGACAAGGTTCATGGTATGAATCGCCCCGATGGAGGTTTGAAGCGACGTAGACGTCTCGGTTCAATGTCTTGTTGCACAAGCTTCTCCCATGGACGTATGGGAGGTTTGTATCTAAGGCCTGGAGGCTGTACGTGCACGAGCAAGGGACATACAGTACCGGTACCGCGATCTGCAGAAGTTCGGCAGGAGAAGTCAACCGTGATTCAATTTCTTACGCCTTACGCCCGCCAGGGACGGCCGTCACATCAGACCGTTCAGATCGTCAGAACTCACTGAGGTTATCTGTCTCCCCACACAGTCGACGTTCGGGGCAACGATGACGGACGACTGCGCAGCGCGCCGTTCCCCAGGTTTGTCAACGGCCTCGGTGCCTTGACGTGGAGGCTCCGAGTCCGAACCCTCAAAGCGCAGCAAGTTCAAGAAAGGAATCAACGCCAATCAATGACAATCATCAGCCCATCATGGCATCATCACTCGGAGGCAGAAAGCAACAAATTCATCAATTGACAACAGATTCGGAACATGCTGGACACGTAGTAACATGAGTCACCGGCATTCCTTACGGGTTGAGGGGTCTGATGCATTCAATTTCCACGCGACGCAGCTATGCACATTGAGAAACGTAGCAAGAGAAGGCGCGCTGCTTGGTATGTGTGAGAGTGGTCCGGCGTGGGGGAATAGGCGTTGTCGATCTTGCCCCGAGAGCGGAGCGGAAGCGGGATGGTTGGTCAGAGTTTAGCCGTTCGGGTTTGAGCTTCGACGGCCGGAGGAGACGGTCCAAGGGAGGAGTGTGGCGGAACATGGACGGCTTGGCGACAATGTTTCATGTCGCGACGCATGTCAGGAAGTTCACAATTACAAATCCAGTCTTCGGCAGTCGGCATGATTCAAAAGTCTGGACGTCGCGTCTTGGCGCGTCTGCGCGTCGAGCGGAGGATATCTGCGCACAGCCTTGGAGTGCAGAGAGGTGGGATCCATGGGTCTGGAAGTCAATCTGAATGTCCGGGAATCAAGCCAAAAAGATTCAGAAAAGACAACCAGGGCTAGCGGTCGCGATCCGCGTGGAGGCAAGAGGCTTGGAATTAGGAAGATCGAGCCTAGGCCTAATAGATTACTACCCCCTTCTCTCCAGGAAAAGTTGGACGAACGCCGAACGCTGGCCGAACGGCAAAGCAGAAAAGTAAGGATGGGTGGACTTTGAAACAGCACCGGTCCGTTGAGCCAAAAGCGCCCGGAGACAGACGATAACGTCGGCTTGAACAGACCGCTCTGAGAACAACTGTTTTACCCAACGCAGGGCAAGGTAAACCTGACAGTAAGCGAAAGACATAGACCAGTTTGGTGTCCTCAGCCGTGGATAACGGTGCGGAGAAGGAGAGGACTGGTCTGGCGCGCGAACGAGGCTGAGCCAGCTCTGTCAGTTACACAGTGGGCTGAGTCAGCTCCGGTACATGTGCCGAGCGTTGTAAAAGATCCGATCGAGATCTGCCGGGGGCCCTGACTGGAGCACCCCGTGCTTGCGCTCGGCTGTGCCAAAACATTTTGATGTTCCTTTTATTAACGCGGCTCGTGTACCATATGAGGGGTCTTCGCCTTGTTGTTCTGCCACGCCACCACCTTCGCAATTCATGCCCAACGGCTGGATTTTTCGCGCAGACCTGTCTCTTCTCTAGGTCTCTTTCTTTGCTCTTTCCTTTCGTTGTGTGCACTTTCGGCCACCCATTCACGGTTTCTTCTCGGAATCGGCCATTCCTCTCCTTGCGGATCGATCCCGCGTTATTCTTTTTTCTATGGCGAACAAAATAGCATCGGCCAGCAGTCCTCACAACACCCTCCAGCGGGGCAAGGCGTGTCTACGATGCAGGTCCGTGTCCTGTTCTGTTCTTATCCTCTCACAATCGGTGCTAATCCTAACATAGGAAGCGAAAAATGGTGATTTATGGCCGCACTATACCACGAATCGATGAGCTAACCCCGTTCGCCGTCAGAGGTGCGATGGTTCCAAACCGGCTTGCCAGCAATGCGTACGGGCTAAGAAGGGCGACGGCTGTGAGTACGATGATGGCAAAGGCAAGACGCGCACACAGATACTCAAGGAGACCATTGCCCGTCTTGAGAACCGCATACGCGAGCTCGAGGATCCCGAATACATCTCGCCAGCTATCACCCTCCATGATCCTCACATCTTCCACCATTCCGAGTCCTCCTCCTCTTCATTGGGGTCACCTGGAAGCGCCACGTACTCGGCGTCGCACTCGCCGTTTCGTCCTGGTAGAATTATCCTTATTGTTTGTGGGATCCAGCTGACGACCAGGCCCAGACACAACCAGTCCGTCGAGTTCATGGATCAACCTGCCACAAGCCGTGGGTCACCTTCGTACTTCTATCCGCATGATCCTGATGCTCATATCTTTGACAGACATCCAATTCGCCGTTTTCTTCCGAGATATTCTTCGAGGAACCACAGATTCCAACTCCGTTTGATCTCGCACCCGCGCTGTAAGCTTATTTCCTCCCTTCTAAGCTCTTTCTTATGCCTCGTTTCTAGTTTAAACATCTTTGCGCCACACAGACACCAGTGCGGCCTTGAGGTTCATATGGGCCACCTGAGGGATAGCTTAAGCCTCCCCCTGGACAAGCAGCGTCATCCGGCACTCATGAACGCGATCTACTTATGGGCATGTTTTGTCTCGCGACCGGATGCGCTATGCGAGCACGAAGAGTATTATCTTGCGCAGGCTCTAGAAGCACAACAGCAAGGTCTTCGTATGGCTGACAAGGTGTTGGATGTGATACAGGCCTCGTGTCTGTTGTCTGTGTACTTCCTGGCGAGTGGACGTCTGCTGGAGGGGAGCTACCATTCGAGTGCGGCTGCCGCTCTCGCTGTGCAGGCCGGACTGCATCTGGACGTGCCCCAAGAGTCCTCGGGCTGGATGCCGGAGTCTGCCGAGGCCTTTGACCTGAAACCTCAGAAAAGTGATTACAGGCGAGGCGAGCGGGTCTTAGCATTCTGGCAGGTATACAATCTTGACCGGTGCTGGTCGGTCGTTCTACGCAAGCCCTCCGTGATTCCGGACGGTTCTAGTGCGTATAGTCCAGTCAACTGTCCTTGGCCCCAGGACATCGAGGAGTACGAGTCTGTAAGCACCCCTTACTGCTCCGCACGAATCGCTGGCTAATCCACTTGAAGGGCTACGTCGATCCCAGTCCCACATTTCGGACCTTGCATGCGTTCATCAACGGCGATGTATCCTCTGGTGGCTACTCCATCCAGACCCTGCGTGCGAAAGCTTCAACACTGTTTGCGCATGCCGACATGCTCGCGAGGTCATGGGAGTCAGGTATGATTCAGATGATACGCATCGGCCACGTCCGTGAAAGACTAATTGTTCTTGGAAGACATCAAGACGCCTTCTGGGACACACGATCGGATGCAGGTTCTAGGAATGACCATTTCATCGTTTCTATCTACGCTGACGCCAGTGCACCAACTGGACAGCGCGTTGCACGAAGAACGGCAGATGCTCATAGCGGTGCACACCCTGGCACACACGGCGACGATTATCCTCTTTCAAAGATTCGCAGACGTCACGTCACACCTTTATGATAAATGCGTGCAGGCCGCTAATCAATGTCTCGCCATCGTCAAGACCCTCTCGCCCGCGGACTTTGGCATGTTGGATCCAATACTTGGTGTAGGTTTCCTTTGGTGGTTGGGTGATGCACGTTTGATCAGACCCTCCTTTTTCCATAGACTTGTTGGACCACCGTCGCCGAGGTTCTTGTCCGACAACTCGACGCCATTGAGTCGGCCTGGGCTGCCGTCGACGCTACCGAGCTCCGTACGAATCTGACGACGCTACTCATCGGCATGACGAACTTTCATTCTCACTTCCCCATTCTGGGTAAGTTTTGTAGCCCGGATCTCCATCGTGGTGGAGCAGTGCTGATAACAGACGCAGGGCTACCTATATCGAAACTGAAAACAAGACTCGAGGTCTAGATTTCTTTGCCTAGACGGACATTCCCTTCACACTTGCGGACACTACCTTTCCTTTTTTCTTGCGGACTATCTTTCTCATCTTCCCGGACACTTTTGACCATTGGATGGACAACATTTCTCGGACATTTATGCTTGCATGGACAATCTTTCGGACATCTACTTTCTCATTCCTTATTCTCGGACCATTTGACATTCCTTCTTCGCTTACTTTCGAACCCTCGAACTTTTTTTTCTCTCTTTTTACTTTCTTTACAAGAGTTGGCAGGTCCCGGATTCTCTACGCACTGCACTATGATCGTTCACGCACGTCATGACGATTTAAATCTCGGACCTTGCTTCGCATGTTATCTGGCATACATCTCATGGGACACTACTACTACCTTCACACGGACACTTGTACATTAGACATTAACGTTCCCTACTACTCCTTATAATGTGTTATACCCTGCACTGTACTTATTGCTTGTTGACTCTTCGCTTTGTCGTTAGCTTTTTCTCATCAGTAATACTTAGTATTCGCGGACTACAGAAAGTAAAATTTGTACTACTACTACTTCTAGCACACAAGACATCTGACCTGGTCTTTTACGCGATGGGGTGGTGTCTTCGCTCTTCTTTCGTGATTGTGCTCTCGGCAAGTCCGACGGAGAAACGGCTGACCTCCTGTGGAGTTTCATAATGCTGGATGGTGTTGATGGCACTTTAATTGAGACTGAGATAAATGATCAAGATAGATTTGGATACGAAGCCTTCGCGTCGAGCATCTCTATCTGCGACCCGCCCTCGCTAGCAAAGCTCCTCCCAATCTTCTCGAGTCTAAAGCCACGAACGATGACGCATAGATACCAAGCCCAAGTGGGAGTAGGCCCAGTAGGGCCCTTGATGGATTGATCGTAGACACCGCCGCCAAGCATGTTCCGAACAGATTACTTCTTTCTTTCCTGCCACATCGTCTACCTTCACTAACCGACGACGGCCACGACATGAGCCTCTTCAAGAAGGTCTATGGCCACGCCCGCGACGAGTTCATCGGTGAGCGGTCCCCGCCCTCGCGCTGCGGATGCGATGTTCATGACGACGGATCAAAGGCATCGTCAAACACGATAGGCGCCACGACGATCCAGAGGAGAAGGAGGCCGACGAGATCCGCCAGGCCATTCGGGACGGCCATCGCTTCACATCCTTTGCGGAGGAGCGAGACAACAACTTCGTGAAATGGTATGTACTCGCCACTGCGCCTGCATTCCATCTATCGATCTCATTCTGCCGCAGGCACGTCGACGGCCACGACTACATGTGGGCGCTCTCGGAGCTGCTGGAAGGCGCCAAAGAGAGCATCTTCATTCTAGACTGGTGGCTCACCCCCGAACTCTTCCTGCGCCGGCCGCCCGCAGACCATCTCGATTTCCGCCTGGATCGCGTGCTCAAGCGCAAGGCGGAGCAGGGTGTCAAGGTCTATGTTGTCGTCTACAAGGAGGTCACCCAGACCATGAGCATGAGCTCTGCACACACGAAGCACACTCTCGAGGCCCTTCATCCGAATATCACTTGTCTCCGCCACCCCGATCATATTGGGTCCAAGGATTCCATCCAGTTCTGGTCCCACCACGAGAAGGTTGTTGTCGTCGACAACCACTACGCCTGCATCG
Source organism: Strobilurus stephanocystis (assembly GCA_019915075.1). Taxonomy (NCBI): domain Eukaryota; kingdom Fungi; phylum Basidiomycota; class Agaricomycetes; order Agaricales; family Physalacriaceae; genus Strobilurus; species Strobilurus stephanocystis. Next base: position 450,150 of record JAHLMI010000015.1, read on the forward strand.
GCGGCCTGGATCTGTGCTTCGGTCGTTGGGATACCCACAACCATCCTCTGGCCGATGTCCACCCGATGCACTTTTCGAGGACGCTCTTCGCGGGTCAGGATTACAACAATGCTCGTATCATGGATTTCAAGGATGTCAAGGACTTTGCGAGCAACACGCTGAACAGGCTTGATAGCGCGCGTATGCCTTGGCACGATGTTCATATGACACTGTCGGGTCCTGTCGTGCTTGATATCGTCCAGCACTTCGTGGAACGGTGGAACGAGATCAAGAAGCGCAAGTACCGTGCTGATGAGTGAGTGCTTATGTTGCAGCCATTCTTTCCGATTCTCTTACACTTCCAGACGCGTCGAATGGCTGTCTTTCCCACATGACGTCGAGGCCGCGCCGAATGAGGCGGTTGCTCGCCACCCGCATCGTGAACGTTGGGCTCAAGTAGGTCACAAATACAAGGACCGTTGGCATAAACTGTACCGCGGTGACGAAGAGGAGGACCCGGAGGATGTAGATGGCTACAAGCGGCCTACACCTGCCTCCTGCAGAGTTCAAGTTTGTCGCAGTGTTAGCGACTGGAGTCACGGTGTCCTCACTGAACACTCGATTCAAGATGCTTGTATGTTCATAGCCACCATACTATTCGACTCGTTACAGCGCGCTGATTCGATCACCAGACATCCAGCTTATCAATGAAGCTAACCACTTCATCTACATCGAGAACCAGTTCTTTATCAGCGCTACGAAAGAGGGTGGAGCGGTCACCAACCTCCTCGCAAAGGCCCTCGTCAACCGGATTGTTCAAGCACACAGGTCTTCGACAAAGTTCAAGGTCGTGATTGTCATCCCGGAGGTGCCAGGCTTTTCCGGTAACGTCAGAGACGAATCTGCCCTCAAGACCATCATGGCTGCACAATACCGAACCATAAATCGCGGGGGCGATAGCATCTACGAATGCCTCAGGCGTGAAGGGATCGAGCCGTGAGCTTGTTCTACGACTCTCTCTTTGACTAGTGGCTGACGATACCTAGTCTTGATTACATCCGATTCTATCATCTACGAGCATACGATCGCATCAATGCAGCCGACTCTTACATCAAGCAGATGGAGGCACACTCTGGTGTCAAGTTCAACCAAGCCCAGGTCGCTCTTGCTCGCGAATGGGTCGGTGTCGGAGCTCAAGGCCAGACAGAAGTCACCATTGCGCTGTCTTCAGATGAGGGTACTGGCCTCGTTCAGAATGAGAAGGACCAGAAGAAGAAGACTACGGAGACCGTCAAGATTCCGGAGACGAGCGAGGAAGCACAGGACCTCATCCACCGTTGGGAGCGGGCCAGCGACGTCATTCCCGAGGACGACAATGTTGCCGACAACGTTGTCCAGCACATGTTGCAAGACAAAACCAGTCTCGCAGAGGAGGAATGGTGCGGAACAGAGCAGGAAGAAGCTGACGCCTACGTTAGTGAGCTGCTGTACATCCACACCAAGCTCATGATCGTCGACGACCGTCGTGTCATTGTAAGTCCTATCAACTTCATGGCCACTAGCATCTCCAACTTTTCGTCGTCAGATGGGTTCAGCCAACATCAACGACCGCTCTCAGAAAGGTGACGGAGACTCTGAGATCGCGTTGGTCGTCGAAGACACAGAGATGATCGAGTCGCGCATGGACGGAGAGCCCTACATGGCGTCCCGCTTCGCTGCCACCCTCCGCAGGCAGCTCTACCGCGAGCACATTGGCCTCATACCCCCTCAGGACCCCTTCTACCTCCACAAGCACCCCACCGATTACATGCGCCCTGCCCCCACACCCAACCCCATCTCTCAGGAAGGCGAGGATGAGGCAATCTTGGACCCCCTGTCGGACGCGACGAACGACCTGTGGAACAAAACCGCGAAGAAGAATCGGGAGGTCTTCACGGAGCTGTTCAGGCCGCTCCCTACGAACCTCGTGCGTAATTGGGGCGAGTATGATAACTACGCGGCCAAGGTGAAGACGGGACATCTCGTTCCTGGGTACACTGCGGCGAAGGCGAAGGAACGTCTGTCCCAGGTGCATGGCGCCTTGGTTGAGTGCCCTCTTGTAGGTTTCTTTGTTCTTTTGTGTGTGGTGGTTGTTGATCGTTGTCTGCGCAGGACTTCCTCATTGACGAGAAGGGCTTCGTGGAGGGACCTGAGTGGAGTGGTTATAACCCTACTCTGCCGATATACATTTAGATGGGATGATTTATGACGAAGAACGCGGACAGGTAGACAGCAGTGTACAATATCTAACGATAAGTATCTAACCAAATGTATTGAGTTCCTGAAGTTGTTTGATGGGACACCCTCGAAGTGTATGCAAACTGACGATGGTCTTTCCCGCCAGCAACAGTGGAATCTCTGGCTTCAGTAAGTTAGCGACAGTCCAAGGCCGTGCACCGTAATCATCTGCTTGCGTAGCAGGGAATATCCTACTCTTTACGCCATGTCAGTGCGGTCACGAACGGATATCAATTGTGTCAGCATATACAGAACCGTCGAGGAACGAACCAGTTGGTCTACCAGACCACGGCAGTAAAAGAGCAAGGTACACATGACGGGCGCCAAGCAAATGTGGCTGTGTTCGACGTTGGTAACAACCTGCGCGTCAAACAAATGCGGGCTCTTTCTTAAATTGAAATTCTCATTTCGGACCACCGTCTTTGCTTAAAATTTCCATGTCGCTACCCTCGAACATATCAGGAACGAGGTCGAGGTCGAGGTTAGACGACCGCTCTTTCGTGAAAAAGGCTGACTCCAGGCCTTGTATGTAGGTCTCATGGACTTACGTGTGTCCATTGTCACTCCCAATCTCTGCTTGGTCGTTCGAACGAGCATCGCACAACTATCGAAAATCAAAACATACTACATACTCTGTATACAAGCAATGATCCTCCGTCGTCCGCCCAGCTTCTTCACGTCAAACAATCTGTCCTACCGGACATTCATCGCGATGTGCAGAGCATAGACAACAATATCGAGCTGCTGCATAATACCATCAAAGCACTGGAGGCAGAGAAACTCGCGCTTCACGATACTGCAACTCATTTTGAAACACTCATATCCCCCATTCGCCGCCTCCCCATTGAACTTCTCTCTGCCATCATGCTGCACGCATCTGCGTCGTCTTATGACGCTTTGGACATCGACGCCCGTCAGTGGCAACTGGGGCAGGTCTCTCGGGCATGGAACCGTGCGTCGCTATCGTGTCATGCGATGTGGAGGGACGTGGCGTTTCCGTACTCCTCCAGGGGAGATATCTCTCTTTTCCGCCGCCTTTCCGCAGTCCTTGCTCGCTCGGGGCAGCTGTTGCTCAAAGTGCGCCTGTACCGTGTCTCAGAGGAGACACTAAAGACCAGAAATGTCTGGACCTCTATGGATCTGCTCACTGCAGAGGTGCGCCGCTGGCAAAGTCTCGAGCTTGACAGCGCAGGCAAAGATGTTCTCCCCATGAGAGCCGACTTTTCGAATCTACGGTCCCTGGCTCTCCAAGGGAACAGACATTCTTTGCTCTCATTTCCGGAGCACTTCGAACGTTTCTCTTCGTGTCCCCTTCTCAGAACCTTTTCTTGGCTTGGCGGGAGGCTAACGGCGGACGTACCCTGGCACCAGATCACGACGTTCAATATCCCCCGCCGTATGTGGAACGACTGGAACGACGAAACGCTCTCGATTATAATCCCGCTTTGCACGTCACTGCACACGTTGGAGGCATTTGGTGGTCATGGAGCATTATTCCACTTCGGACTCTTGTCAACCCCGTCCTCGCCCATCGAATGCTGTGCGAAGCGGCTTGTCGCAGACTTCTACATCGTTGCCGACTTCATGATCCTCCCAGACCTACAGGAGGTGGAGCTGTCATCCGCACTCTATGACGACGACGATAACTCTCTTCTTCGTTCAGTCGACGGCCTTCTTCGTCGCTCGGGCTGTGCACAGAACATCACTTCCCTCCGCCTCGTCCAAGTTCGGCTACCCTTGCAGGTCTATGACGCCAGCGAGAACTACCTCATGGAAATCATCAAGCAGTTGCCAAATCTCCATATCTTAGACCTCAGTGTCACCTTTCGTTATACCACGTCGGAGGCGCCGGCGGCAGAATGCATATCCGAAATCATCTCGCTGCTCGACTCCCCTACTTTCCTACCCAACCTGGCTTCCTTCGCATACACCGCCAAGCTCAGAAACGACGACAGCCTTTCATACTCGCCGTACTTTGGCCAGGCCAACGAGTTTTCCACGGAACAAGCACGACAGGCGCAACGACGGCTCATTGACGTCCTGCAGAAGCGGTACCCGAAGCTGGGTGCATTCCGCATGGACATCACGAAGGCGCGCCAACTGACGGCTGGCCAGTTGGCTGACTTTGAGCGCGACGAGAGCGTCGTCTGCAATATGCTGCCCTCTGACCTGGAGGATCTCGAGGCCCTCAGAAAGGATGGGATGGACCTGGCCATTCGCATTCGCAGTCTGGGGTGTGGGTGGTTGGAATACAAGCGGTTTGGATCTGAAGCCGATGGCGATTACGATGGGTTCATGCCAGAACCTGTCGAAGTTGTCCAATTAAGTGTCGGACGTGTGTGATACTTTATTATGTACCTGACTGGTTACATATCAAGTTAAGTATATGTCGTATTATCGGAGCTTTAGCGCTAGAGTTGTATCACACCGGTAGATCGTATCCACTGAATATCATTCACCTAGCTGGGTTCAAGACATGATACTATATCGACGCCTGCTCGATACAGTACGGCTAGGTTACCTGGCTGGCTTCCGCAAGATGAAACCCGAATGTTTTCATGACATCCGGTGGCAATGCTCACCGTGCCAGCGCTGACCGCGCCAGTGTGATTCATTCCCGATGTCCCATTTTGCTCCCTACACTCGTCGCCAAAGAGTCAGTGTACTCGAGTACACCCAGGGCCATGTTTCCGGCTTATCGGGTGATCGATAACCCCATGCCGGGTATCCTTCCTTCTCCCAACTACCGCTCAGGTGGTGACCTATGGCTCATAATTTAGGTGTATGTTCTCAGGCGTGGTCGCTACCTATCCTTGACGTGAGGCTCGCTCCATCGCTTGTCTGGTTTCACAGCAAAAGTCAGCTCATGAGGAGTGCCAATAGGACGCGCCTACCTTCCTAGACCCTAGCGAGCTTGCCACACTGAACCACCCAGCCCCAGATTTCCGAGATATCGTACAGAACTTTGAGAACCTTATCAGCAAACATGGGCCGCATCCATATCTGCTTGTTCGATGCGGACAAGCTTTCCACGAGTCGAAAGTGGGGAATACCGCCACAGCCATTGATTTCTACCGTAAGGTACACGTCGTCAATGGTTCGTGATTAGTTCCGCACCTAATAGAAGAGCCACAGGCGTCACTGGAATTGTCGAGGCGCGGAACGCCGGATCAGCAGTTCGATGAATGGATCGAGCGGCAGGACGCTCAGTTCGACGAGAAAGCGCGCCAGATACTCCTTGAATCTCAAAAATGTTGGTTACACGCCGGTGCTCTTGTCTCATTGTGACAACTTTACAACTCAAGTGATTTTCAGACAAATATGGAAGCCGACTAGGGAACACAAGTTTCCACTCTCACTACCCTTCCCGCCTTCCCAGCACGACGAGATCCGTCAGACCTGGACCTTACTTTTCTCTATGGGCTCTGAGAGACGCCAACAATATATCAACGGTCTCGTCATCGAGACAAACCACGTCGAGAACGCATTCCAGATTACTCCTGCGGTGCGTCATTTGACGAAACACGTATCGTGGTCATAACTGACTCAACTGCATGTAGTCCATGCTCAATCTCATACGATATGGGCTAGGCTCAGGCGCAGGCACTGTCAAGCCTGAACCTGCCATCCCCAGTCTGGAACAAGATCCCGACAAGATTCACAGCATCATTCGCGACACGCTGGATGTAAGTCAATCCGTGGCGCCGTTTGATGTGGAGGCTCACCTGTGGGCCAGGCATACGAGCTCCTCCATCCAGCGGTTGAGGATCCAGACAGACTAACACCCGCTCTCGTCAAACAGGTTCACGCAACGCTCATGCGGACGTCGCGGTTCTCCGGCGATGCCTACGTTCCTTCTGGCGAGACACGCTCATGGACCAAAGACACGATCCATATCACAGGCAGCTATAGCATACAATGCTGTCCGTATGACCAAGTTGACCAAGAGTTGGAATACATCTGTCGCATGGCCAAGGTGCGCACGTGTAAGTTCTGTCTGTATTGTGTCCCTGATGTCGAGGAACTCTCAGCAATACATCAGGACCTGGCGTAACCCGTTTGCGACCGCATCTTGGCTGCACCTGGTCCATGCTCGCTGCCATCCCTTCAATGTGAGCCTTCCATCGTCTCGCGCAGAGTCATTCAATGAAACACATCTAGGATGGGAACGGGCGTCTGACGCGCCTCATCGCATTGATACCTCTTTTGAAGCATGACTATCCGCCCATCTCAGTAATGGCACTGCGGCGCGGATGGTACTATATAGCTATCAATCAGGTAAGATTCATGTATTCCATGGCAAGTCCAACTCTACTGAATCACGATTCAGGCCTATGAAGGTAATCACGGCCCTTTCATCGAGTGCATTGTAGATGGAATGCAGAGGACCATCCGGCTTGTGCGCGATCTAGAATGAGAGTTCTGAACAACACTGTTTGTTCCCTGTCACAACTGTAACATGGCAATGTTCGATGAAGTTTCCGACAGATGTCATGGTGAGCCTGGATGATCACTTGTGTCGTTTCGTCCCTTCGACGTGCAGTTATCACCTCAATTACTATAACGGCGGCGACGCGCTCATTCTGAGGAAGCAGAATGATATGTGTACAGCGAGGAAAGATGTGGAGAGAGAGAACGGGAAACTTAGCCAGAGGCCAAAGCATGAGGAATAAATACATACACTAGAGCTATCCGAGAGATCAACGAAAATCAATCATCTTGAGAAGTCCTGCCTGCGCAAATCGGCACAATATCCAGTGCCCAATGCCAGGTCCGACAATGACCATCCGCCCAGCCAACAAGACCCACCGGCACCCCACGACGGCACATCGACAGGAAGGAAACAAACCCCGCCGTGTGACGGAGGCGCTTTCATCTATCTCTAGTCGTAAGCCACGGGAACATCGCAGCCAAAGCACATATCGGTAGTCGTCGTGAGACGCCCCGTGCCACTGCGTAGAGTTGGGAGATCGGGGTAAACCACAGACGACGGCGAATCGACGAGTAGGAAACAACTGCCGTCGCGTGGCGAGAGCGCTTTCGTCTGAATTGAGTCTTAAGCCATGAGACTGAAGGCAGAGCGACTGGCACACACACAATCTGATGGTCGTTGTAAGACGATCCGTGCCGCGTCGTGTCAACTGCATTCGAGGTCTGTTGTCGGGTACTGGAGTATGAGAGTCGGGTGTTGCAGGTTTGTCAAGAACAAGGTCTCGATATTGAGGTGGTGCGTTCCAATCAGAGGCTGACAGAAGGCGAGGCAGGGAGGGAAGGCGAGTGGCGAGTCAAAATTCCTGATTCAATGACTTCAGTGCTGGAGATGCTATGAGCGTGAGCAGGTGGGGAAGAGTTTGCTTTTGTGGCGGTGGGGCGGCGAGCTGACTCGCGCTTTTGTTGTGAATTAGGTTAAGCTTGAAACATTATCATATAAGCCTTACCGTTGCAGACCCAAACAAATTTGCTACGGCGCTGAAGAGGAACGGGCAAGTACGCCTGTTCGTGGTGGTCGTGCGTTTGGCAGGCATCTTTGAGTCGATTCCGTGGGGAGAACAGGATGATTATGGTGGTGGTGGGATCAAGGGAGCGTCACCAAGCAAAATCCCAGGTAGGTAGGTAGGTAGGTAGATGACGGCAACATGGTCCCATTGAGGAACGGCCGCTTGTGGAAGCCCTTCGATCGGGCGAGCTCGAGGCTCCCACCTCGGCAGCTGAGTTAGTCGGAGGATATCTCCACATTTAAGAAGGTCCGTCGACCTCTCTCGTTGCGAGTCAAGGGCACAGGGCCCCGAAAACCGACCTATAGTTGGTCGCCCATGTACGTAGTCTACGTGAGGAATTTATTGCAGGCAACAGTTGTTGGGATGTTTAAGCAGGGATAGATTCAAGGTATATAGTCCGAGTCCGAGTCGGAATCACTATCATACGTATCCAGGATGTTGCGAGACTTTGTCGATCCGGGTATCTTCCGTCTCCATACTCGTTGCACGGGTAGTGGCGTCGCCCGGGTCGGGCGGGCAAGCTCAAACGATTTGTACAGTTCAAAGACATCGTATACTAGCTTAGCAACAACCGGCAAGCAGACATTCTGGAAGATTAGAGCCTTGAGGAGATCGAGAGCAATGGTTTCAGACATCTGGGTGACGTTCAGGTTCAGGTGGGGCAGGCGTGGGGCAATTGAAGCGAGGGCGGTCGTTCGCAGTGTCACAAGGTCGGCGTCCGCGGTGCATAACAGAATAGCATGTTCTGGAGACTCGACATGTTGTCCACACAACCGGCAAAGTCTTTCCGAGCGTGGTACAAAGGGATGATACCGATCCGCACGACGTAGCTGTTCCAACGCGAGGGGGTGATCGGAGAGCAGCAGGCGGATGATTGCTTTGCGGTGTTTAGTTATGCGGAGGTACATATAGTGACGAACAAAGATTGCTCGATATTCAGGAGCGTCTGGTTCTGGCAGCGGTTCAAGTCGGTTCTGCAGGAGGTAGGTCTTGTATGATGTGTCGATTTTGAACTGCAGTCCCGACTTAGCAATGTGTGTGACGAGTTTGGCGATCCCGTCGACCATCACTGGCGTGATCGTCCGAATGTCAGTAGGAAGCTTGAGAGTATCCGGGAGAGTCATGCCAGGGGGTGTGGGGATGTTACTCAGTACATGCTTAAGGTCGCCGAGCCAAGAAGCATTGTTGCCCGTATCCAGAGTGACACATACGTCCAGAGACAGGGATGCGTACACGGACTTTGGATCATCGAGAAGCTCTTTGAGCATGCGAAGAGCCATGAGGAGGCGCCTAAACCCTAGAGGGAGGAGAGCAAGCTCGGTGAACAATGGAGCAATCATGCATTGTGAGTTGACAGCCAGGAGACGTCGCAGAAAGGTAAGTTGTACTGAGTACAGTTCTTCTGCTCGATCCGGGTCTATGTCAAGTATAATGTCAGCCCCACTGATAAGGTAAGGATCGACACACGCCATATACAGGTGCCTGCCCTCCACGGGCGGGAGAGTGCCGATCGTTCGTTCAACCGAGAACAGCGCATTTCCGACCTGTCTGGCTTTTCTAGCCATTTCGCGTAAGTGTGCAGCAAACATGTTCCGTTCAATCGAGTTGATTGTGATGCCGACATAGGTGTGTTCAATTGTGTAACGGACTGGTTTGCCGTTGATAAGGAGAACAGGTAGCGAGGATGGGAGTTTACGTGCAAAGACCATGATCCACGATTTGTCGGCATTGACAGAAAGAAAGTTGCGGATACACCAGGCAGTGAGGTCGTCGAGGTGTTGCTGGAGGCCGCGCCAAGATCCGCAGAGCAAGACTAAGTCATCCGCGTGCTCAAGATGTGACACGGTGGTCAGTATGAGTGTGAAGTCATCGTCGTGCGGCAAGATGTCCAAGTCATGCATGAAAAGGATCCAGAGTGTTGGCGATGCGGGGTCACCCATCAACACGCCCATGCGTGCTTTGAATTCCTCAGATATTGATGAACCTTGAGTCACCATGTATGTCATCTCGCGGTAGAGGATGCGTAACCAGTCAAAGATCTTTCCTGTGGCACCGTGATCGTGTAGCTTCTTCCACAGAGCATCATGGTTGGTTGAAGGGAAGGCATTGCTTATGTCTACAAATGCAGCCCAGACCGTGAGTCCATGAGCATATGCGTAGTCAACTACTGTGCGTAGGATGAAGATGTTGTTATTGGTGCGGTGATTTGGTCGGAACCCGTTCTGTGAGGGTGGAATGAGGTTGAGTTCCTCAGCCCAGTCATATAGTCTCTTGTGTATGATGAGGGTGAGGAGCTTGAGGACGCAGCTCTCGAGGCTGATAGCACGATAGCTGTCAGGACGTGTGGGGTCCTTGCCCTTCTTGATGATGGCAACGATGCGAGCAATCAGCCAAGATAATGGCAGTTCTCCACGTCGGATGCTTTCATTTAGGACGGAACACAGCTCATCATTGTCGGTACCTAAGACGTCGGCCACTGTGCGCTTATCAAAGCCGCAGGACTTAGAAGAAGCGTGATCCCGGAGATGGCCTTTAGCTTCGCCAATCTCCTCGACTGATATCTCTCGCGCGACCTTGTTGAATGGATTGGTCACGTCCGGCTCTGCCGATGGCATTGGGATTGCGGCACCTTTGCGAGAGGCGTGTTCGTGCCGCTGACGCTCATCTACGCTCATGTTTTCGGGAGGATTCATCCGTGTTTTGAACAGGTCGGCAAAAGCGCCTGTAGCTACAAGGGGGGGTTGAGGCTTTGCACCGTGCAGCTCCTTGATCTTCTTCCAGAGGTGATTGGGATCGTCAGCAGAGTCAATCAAATCCTCAAGATGTCCAAGCCGGGTAGAGCGAGCGCTTCCGCGGCCACGATGCACGCCGGCATGCTCTTGGTGCGACTGTGGAGGAGGTGGTTGAGTCGCTGCGTCCTCTGGCAGGTCCGTGACAATCTTAGGGAGGTTGGCACCAGTGCTGCTAGCTTCACTTGACACTGACATCGTTATGTCCGGGGAGTGGCGGAGAATGGAGTTGTCGGCCGGAAGAGGGAGCTGTGCACCAGCTTTTGCCAGAAGGTCCGCTTGGTTGTTGTTGTAATTGTTGCTGTGGCCTTTGACGTAGTTCAGTGCAACCTGCCCGGTACGTGCCGCGAGCCAGCTGGCGATTGCCCGTAGTATATCAGCGTTCTCGCAGAGCCAGCCTGATACAGCGTGCCTCGGCGCCCAGTAGACTATCGATCGGATTGCGTACTGCGAGTCAGTGTAGATCGCCAGGGTGTAGTGCAGCGGGGTGGTTTGCAGAACATGTAGAATGGCCAGTAGCTCTCCGCGATTATTAGTCTGCTTCCCGGGGACGCGTAAAGACACGTTTCGTTTACTGTCGCGCCCAAAGAAGATACCCGCCCCGGCGGCGGCCTTCGGGGTGCCATTGAAGAGACAGGACCCATCACAGTATACAGTATAAGATTGCTTGTGCTTGTGCGACGCAGAACCGTAGAGCTTCTTCAACAAGTCGGAAGGCTGATGAGCAGGATCAAAGAGAGTTTGTACACGCATATCCATGTACGTTAATGGTCTTGCATCTGCAAATGTGGCTCGGCGAGGCTCGTTAGGAGGTTGGGCAACAGTGGTCTGAGGAAAGCGTAGGAGGAGCTCTATAGGTGCATGATCAGACCATTCGGGTTGCCAATCACCAACTGACATGTCGAGTATGGTATGTAGGGCGCCGTCAGAGCAGAGTGCGTAGTCTATCACGGTGGAACGACGGTCAGCTGTTCGTCCTTGAAAGGAGGTGAGCTTTCCAGAGTCGGCATGTCCATCGATTCCATTCAGAATGATGAGCCCGGCGTCGCCAGCAATTCTGAGGAGCTGTTTGCCCTGAGGGGAGGTTTTCTCATCGGTTGACACCCGTGCAGGGTGAGTTGGCAGAGCAGTTAAGTTTGCCGTTCGGGCGTTTGCGTCTGTCAGCAGGAAGATGGGCTTTTCAATGAGGCAAGCAGCTGCCAGGGATTCCTCAAGACGTTGCATGGGGTGCACGTCTGCCCAGTACTCCCAAGGGCTCTTGTCAGGCAGTATGTAGGCATTGTACAGTAGAAAGGGACCGGCATCGAAGACCTGCAGGTCAGGACCACCGAGATCATTCAATTCCGTCAAATCAAGATCGGCACGATAGATCATTGCAACACCACCCCAGTTGCGGCGGAAGTTTGGAGGCGGTTTACGAGATGTGGCAAGAACACGGTACCCACGAGGTAGATTGAGAGTGTTCTCTTGTCCGGGTATTAGATGAGTCTCTTGGAAGATGTTGATGTCGAAGTCACGAAGCTTCCTTTTGAAGGTGGGGTGGGTCAGGCCAACAGCGAGGTTACCTTTGATGTTCCAGTGTCTTATGCTATATGACTGCTTCGGTGCAACAGGTGTAACATTTTGTACAGATGTACTTGGTATAGAGGCAGTAGGCCCATTGTTACACATTGGCACAATAGCAGAAGTGGGTATAGGTATAATTGAGGAGCTCAAAGAAACGTCCGTAGCGTTCGCCACCCCAAAGCCCTAGGCGCGATCGGCGCGGACACCAGAGAAAGCGCCGTACCCGTTACCCCAGGCGGAGCGGAAGGCGGTGCAGTCCGCCTGGGAGGCAAACGAGATGGTAACAAACTCGGAACCACGGACCCAGGCGCACTCTCTGATCAGCGGCGTCAGGGTGGAGGACTGGGGGTGGCCAGCAAGTACCGACTTGACTTGGTTCGCGATGGTGTCGCGGGAGTCGTTGCGCGCACGCTGATGGAAGCGGATTCGCCCAAAGAGGACAGCGGGAGGGGCTGGGGGTGCAGGGGGAGGGGGAGGTGACGGAGGGCGCTGTGAGTGGGAGGTGCCCGCGTGGTATGGTGCACCGCCGCCCCGTGCGTCGCGGGGGCGGGAGTGAGTGACTTGGACACCCGATGGAGCTGGGGCAGGGGCTGCGGGGAGACGCGGGGAGCGGGAGCGCACGGGGGCGCGACGAGGTGACCGGGATGGGGAGCGAGACTCGTCCCTGGTGCGCTTGCGTCCACGATCTCTGTCGTTGATGGCGACAGAGAGCGCGGCTGTCTGCGAGATGCGGACATCGTGAGCCTTGAGGGCTGCGTCCATCTTCTCTTTGAAGGCGTCGAGGGCGGCGGAGAGGACGCTGTGCTCATACGCGCTGGCAGATGCCTGTGCTACCTCCAGCGCGTTTGCGACATCGCGCCTGAGCGCGGCAATCGCCTCGGAATGGTCGACGGGGGCAGGTTCCGTCTCAAGAGCCTCGATACGGGTGATGGCACCGGTGGTAAGTAGGGAGAGGCGAGCGACCTCGTTGCGGAGAGAGGTGATAACGCTGTTGTTGGTGGAGGCGGATTTCTCGGCAGCGGCCGCGGCTTCGAGCCTGTCGACTCGCAGAGCAACGTCCATGACCTCCTTCATGGCAGCGGAGTCTCCTGACATGGAGGAACCGCTGGAGTTAGCGGACTTGACCGCGCCGACAAAGTTCGCGGTGGACAGACTGGTGCGAGTGCGCAGGGACCGTGTGGAAGGAGAGCCGGCGGCGGGCTTCTTGTTCGGGGAGACTGGCGCGACCTTCTTCTTGCCCTTCTTGGCAGGCGGAGCCTCCCCCTCGTCGTCGTCGATGTCGGTGAGTTCATCGTGGGCGGCGTCAGTAGGCGGCGCCGGCGCAGGAGGAAGGGGAGCAGAAGATGGAGGTGCAGGTGTGGGTGTGGTAGTTGGGGAGGGGCCGTTATTAGCGCCTGGCTGAGTTTGAACGTTGGCCTCGGTGGCTGCCATTGCAGACTAAGACAGATGGGGAATTAACTGAATGGGCAGGGCGTTAGACGGGGCACGACGCGGCAGGCGTAACGTACAAAGTGAACGTGTAAAGTGTAAAGTGATGCAGGGCAGGGAGGGAAGAGTTGAATGTATGGCGTCCCCGAGCGCGCGACTTATAACGGACGGAATAAGTGAAGGGCGGGTAGGTATAGTACCGTGAGTGCAACAAGCGGTTCTACCGATATTGTGTATCCATGCAATTGTGGGGCGGTAGAAAGGTCTGTGGAGATAGACGTCACTGGTAGAGAGAGACGTCACTAGTAGACCGAGGTATTTTCAGAGAGGGAAATGGGGGGCAAAGGCACAATGGTATTGGGAGTAGTGAGCAGCTGTTGTAGACTAATTGGCGTGCAATAGATAAAGTGCAATGCCTGTAGCAGCGGGGAGCGGGACAGAGAAGGTTGGACCTGCTTAGGCCGAGCGGGGGTAAGGAGCGAGCAAGCGCGGATGGAAGACGTGTTGCGGTGGTTTAGGCGAGTAAAAGCCTATTTTTTGTTCGCAGAGGCGGGGCAGTGTTCGCAGAAGGCATGTAGAACAAAAGGCCACCGAGCATTGTTCGCCTAACTTGGCGGTGCCAGATAGGGATGGTCAAAGTCGCCCTCACAGCTGGCACAGCGTGGCCAGTAGCTGCATCGTGGTGGGATGCGTATCATTTTAGGTCTCGTCGTTGTCGACGACGATGAGCAGAAGTTGTTGGAAGCGGAACCAGAAGAGTACTCGGCAAATGCCGACAGCAAACTGTGCCTCTGTATCCCGGAATCCTGCCGACCCTCCTTTCTTCTTTACTTCCACCCTAAGATATAGTTCACTGTTTATCTTGACTCTCAAGATGAACGGCGCGTATGTCTCTACAATTAGTCATTCCTTACAATTGTCTGACCTTCGCTCTCATCCCCAGTTCTTGCCTCTTCTGCGGCGGCAAAGCAAAATTTACAGATTCAAACTCGGACGAGTACCTATCGGGCGCTCGCGCGGGTGCCCTACTGGACAGCAATGAAGCCGCGAACCCGGAGGAGGAGATCTGTCTGCAGCGCACCGCTCGGTATGCCTCCGCCGCTCTGCAAGAAATCGAGGCGCAGCTCGGCGCGATGCAAGTAGCCATTGACGCGCTCAAAGCGACGCGGAAAAACGTCGAAACTCAGCTACAAGCTGCTAGAAAAATCCTCCATCCAGTACGCTACCTTCCCAAAGAGGTTCTACGCGAAATCTTCCTCTGGACTGTGATACCGGTGCCGGGGCCAGAGGATGATACCAACAATGCACGCATATATGACTTTGATTCTTTGGGTTCAGACTACCCATCGTGGGTCATATCACAGGTCTGCAAGCGGTGGAGGACGGTCGCGCTCTCTTTCCCAGAATTATGGTCATTCCTCTATCTGTCTTTTGTTGCCTACCATAGCATCCCGCCACGCAGATTGCTATATCGGCTTGGACTATATCTCAAGAGATCCGATAATCACGACCTTTCAGTCTCCGTAACTTCCCTCACTGAAGAGGATATCGCAGCGATGGCATTGCTCGAGATCAGCATACCCCGCTGGAGATCCCTCTTCCTCGTCATGCCTTTGTCGGTAGTCCTCTTCATGGGCGGCAATAGGTTCGAAAGCCTGAGGGTCCTCGAGATTGACGGTGACGAGTTCATCGATCCCGACGACTATGCCGGGCCACTGGTCGATACCTTTATGGCCGCGCCGCGTCTCAGCGAGCTCAATGTCCGATTCAGGGACTTTCCTTGCCGTCTACTATCCCTGCCTTGGCACCAGTTGACCACTTACGCTTGCCACCTGTGCTCCTACGTCGAATTGGAGGTCTTGCGTAGACTGACGCACCTGACTACGCTGACCGTCAAGCTTTGCTTCGAAACAGAAATTGCGCAAGCAAACGAGAACGGGACAGTACTACTACCGGCCCTAACCTCGTTGACAATCCGTCAGACAGAGATCTTCGGTGATGGCAATTCTGTTCTCGAGTGTCTGGAAATGCCAATCCTGTCGTACCTCAAGTGGGACATGGAGGACTATGTTTACCAACCGATAGATTTCCCAGCTCCGCAGCGTGTACTTGGGCTACTTCGATCTCTGGATCTCCGTACTCCAGACATGACTGTAGGTCAAGGCGAGGAGAGAGCCGTCGAATCCCTACACGCATGTCTTCGACTCAGCGAGAGGGTCGAAACATTGCATGCGGCACTGGATATAAATTGCCTTGATGGTGTCTTCCAGCAGATGACTATTGCAGACGGCAAAGGCGACCTCCTCCTTCCCTCCCTCCGTGATCTTGCCCTGCAAGATGATGGTACGCAACCTCAGGAGCGGGTCGTCGAATCCCTTGCGAACATGTTGACGTCGCGCTGTCCTGGTAGCGTCGCACCAAGCGGATGTGCCCAAATAGAGAAGCTACACGTTTCTCATGCGCTGTCGGAATTGCTCACAGGCGAAGACTGGGATCGGCTGAAGAATGCCATCAGAGTCGAGGTGCTCCCTGAGTAGACGTAGGCTAGTGGTTCAGGAGGGTTGTCGTGTTCGTTTCTTGTGCCTCCCTGACATCCGATTTTGTAAAATAGCTACATATATACATACATCTATTTTATTGAATGGTCAAGTCTACTTCTTTAACTCAATGGGACCTCGTGCCGTCACCTACCTACCTACCTACCTACCTACCTACCTGTGCAATGAACTCAAATGCTCGTTTCTGCAGCGGACCAGCCTCAACATGTGGCACACCGGTCTTCGGGTCAATCATACCGTGAGCTGCGCCCTCGACCAATGTTAGCTCTGTCTTCACACCCGCCTTCTTCAGTGCTTTGTAAGTAGTCGAGCTCTCCGCAGGGAGGATGAAAGGATCGGCGGCGCCGTGATATATGAACGTCGGCGGGAAGGATTGTACGTCGAAGGTGCCATCACTGAGCGCAATCTCCGGGAAGACATCCGCCCATCCCATCTGTTTGATCTTGGCGTACCGCTCCGCCGCAGGGACCGTACGAATCTGGGAGGTAAAACCCGGGACTCCGGTCAGGTAATCGAGGAAGACGCCCTCGGCGATGGTCCAGAGAGCGGCAGCCCATCGTCCAGTGGTGTCAGTGAGTGCCTCTATTTCGGGGTCGAAGATAATGGGAGAGTCGACGGATGGTTGTGAGTTGGGATCATCCAAGAATGCGTCCGGACGAGAGACTTCGAACGGCAATCCCTTGTTGCCGTGGACGAACGCGTCGCTCAGGAAATCCCTGCCCATCCCGTAAGCAGAGATGAGCGCAGCGGGCTTGGGATCTGCGTAGAGAGCGGCAAGACGGCAGAGGTAGGCGCCTGCTGAGAAGCCGGCAAGTGCGACACGCTGAGCATTGATTGAGACCCCTTGTGGGAGAGAGGCAGCTATGGCGTCGGACGCAAGGAATTGGAACAGGGCCTTCACTTGAGTGATCTGGTCTCTGGCGGTAAAGGGGTGGAGAAGTGGGTAATCTACTCCAGCAAAGGCAAAGCCGGAGTTGAGTGACGCATCTAAAAAGGATCGTCAGGCACTCATGCGGATGATACCGTAGTGTGAGTGAGTGTAGTACCTTTGAGCCATGCGGCAAAGAGGACGTCGTTCTTGCCTCCCGCGATCAATGCGCCTCCGTGGAGGAACAGGACAATGGGAAGGGATTTATTGGACGCAGTTGACGGGAGTGAGATCTCCAACTGGAGTGGGATGTCGCGGATTTGGGAGTATGTAACGAGAATCGAAGTCGAAGGCATTTTGAGCGTTCAAGTTGTGTGTGCAAGTCGAGTTCTGTTGAGTCCCTACTCCTAGGAAACCCTTATGTACGCGGCAGCTACGCAACTTTGTCATTGCTCACTAAAGCTGCCTCTTGCTGCTTGTAAAGCGCTCGCAAGGTCGGGAGAGCAATGAGGTCAAAGTATTACGATGTGGCGCGTTCAATCAAAGCGTCGGGTAACCCCTCCCAAGCGGATGGCAAGCATCACCAAATATGCGCCACTATCTCTTTCCGATGTCAATAGTATGTATTCAACACTCAAATACTGACTACCACGTCCTCATCCATGCACTGGGGCTCACAGTATTTGGAGGTCTGCGCTATGCATTAGTGTGACCCTATGGCTATTCTTCACATTGCCCCACTGCTTGATAATGATCATCACATTCATAAGACCCTTGGTACCAATATATTCGTCCGACGCTTATAGACTGCAAGAGCGCTTCGCTCTCTAGCGAGGTAAATTTCATCGTGTTGAACCATCACCTCAAGCCTTCACGTTGATTCGTTTAGGATCGGAGACCGTCATTGCTCGCTCGATGCTCCCAGTCATTCTGCTTTGGGGTGAGGCGATCTTCTCATGCTTGATGCCGTGTAAGCTAAGATGCACGTTCTCAGTCCACCTGCAGTTAACTTACTTCTGGACCTCCTCGGATTGCTGCTCAATTGACTGGTAATTGAACTCCTTAATGACATAGAAGACTGGCCTGTGTCTTGGTGCATTCAAACCGTGCCTCTGACCTGACTACGACTAGCGCCCAGCCCTTTGCTGCACGTGATAACCTGTGCTTATACTTACTTGGTGTCTGTTGCTCCCCCAATGCAGAACTAGGATCATCCCGAAGTGGTACAAGCGTCCATTACAACCTAGAGGAGGCGTTACTTGCATGATACTTTTTCAATGTCAGACCCTCACCGCCTCTTGCGGAACGGCGAATTACAGAGAGTTTCGTGCTCCCGCTCATTGGCCCGCTATGTGCCTGCGCTACGTTACCGACGTACGAAACCACGGAACCCACATGTGGCCGAGCGATCAGCACGGGCGTACGCGCGTGTTTGGACGTGAGAGGCCCCGCGACGGGAAAGCTATGGCCACTGCAATTGCGATCTGTACTGCCATACTATCATTCAGCCCCGGCACTTTGGAGTTGCGCGACTGGCGTTCTCAATGATGATGAGGTGATAACTGTAACAGTTCAATAGTGCATATTGCTCATCCCGACTCTGTCCCGACTTCACACATGACTATCCCCGTCTGGTCAACAACAACCATGTGCACGCGAAGTGATCCAGTCCCTGCAGTCATTATCAATCGATAGATACGGCCAGGATACGGCACGGTCCCTTCACTGGACAGCCTGTAACCCGTCGTTTCATGGGAAGATATCGATGTACTGTATAGCCTTCACTGCACACATCTTCTGTCTACAGTCTAACAGTCGGGAAAATCAGCTCGGAGCATGTATATCTGTCAGGAAAGACGAGTCGCGCAGTCCTGATCGTCATCATACGGATGCGCAGGAGAGCGGTGGAAGGCGTTCGAACACTGATAAACTCGGTCACCTTCCATTTGTTCATCGCTTTACTGATGCCTCCGGTCAGCGAATCAGCTTTTGCCATCATCCCGAAGGGAGTGTTTCAAGAAATCTAGCGGATGGCCGGGCTCACAACTTGAATCTGGGCGTGATGTCAGTGTCGACGTGTCAGAAAAACCCGGAGACGAAAGAAGGGGAGACGTCCTTGCAGCAGAACTATGTGCGAACTGCAAACTTGCAGCAACGAGGAGATGTCGAGTGCAGCTACCCGAAGGTGATTGACTATCAATTGATGATGACCATCCAAAAGCGGAAAGGCACAGGCCTCATCATGCGAATTGGGCACCTCATCAACTCATTTCCCCCACTATCAATGTATCATTCCCGGATGTTCTCAGCATCATCGCCCATCTTCCTTCTGTACCACCATCTTCCATAATGGCCTCCACCAGCGCTGCCCGCCGCCACAGCGTTCCCATGGTCAGCGCGCCTGTCCGTTACGAGGACATACCCATCCTGAAGCCTGAGAGCGACTTCTTTGACGCCGAGGCGCACAGTATCAGCAGTGGTATCGACGAGGAGCTTAGGGTATGTGAGATTCTCAATGGGCGGGCCTGCAGTCGACTAGATGATCATCACAGAAAGAGTCACTCAGGCGCAAGGACGCGACGAGGAAGGAGGTGAAAGGTGCGAGCTGCAGTCAAGCTTTCAACAATCGGGGCTGTCTGACGAGTCCGACACGCAGTGATGCTGCTGGGCCAGGCGGAGTCAGGTATGGCGCATCGCATCCTATCCCAATATAGCAGCCCCCGGGGCCCGTTCACCATTTACTTACTGTATCTGACAGGAAAGTCGACACTGCAAAAGCAGTTCCAGCTGTACTATGCCTCGCGGTCGCTCGAGCACGAACGGCCCTCCTGGAAGCCCATCGTGCACTTCAACATCAT
Organism: Strobilurus stephanocystis; assembly: GCA_019915075.1. NCBI lineage: Eukaryota > Fungi > Basidiomycota > Agaricomycetes > Agaricales > Physalacriaceae > Strobilurus > Strobilurus stephanocystis. The sequence continues at coordinate 469,971 of JAHLMI010000015.1, forward strand.
CAAGGCCATCCGGATGATCCTCGACGAGCTGGACTACGATCTCTCGCGCCCTATCGTCAAAACGCCCAACACCCCGGTGCATCTGGACCTGAACGCCTCGCAGAACGGCATTTCGCAGCTGCGGGGGCGGTTATTACCTGTTGTTGCCATGGAGGACGCCCTCGCGTCCGAGTTGAGCGGCGGGCTTGCTATTGGCGGCGGTCGTGCGGGCGTGTTTGTGCGCGCGGGGTGGCAGTCACTCGTTACCAGCACGCGCAGCTGGCCGCTGGGTGTAGGAGGGGATGTGCGCACGACGGCCAAGGCCCAGATCGTCACCACGATGGCCGCCAAAGCGCTGTACAACTCCCGTCTTGATATCAAGGCTCTATGGGAACACCCTGCTGTCAAACGTTTGATTACGCTTCGGCACCTCAAGCTAGAAGAAGCCGGTTCTTAGTGGGGTCTTTTTTTCTTTTCGCTTCGAGTTTGTTGACTGAGCTCGTTCTTCTAGTTTCTTGGACAATATAATACGCATCTCAGAACCTGATTATATCCCCATAACAGGTGACTCCTCGTACCCTCTTCGATGTAAACGTTCTGCTCACCCACCGGCCGGTTCCCAGACGACATCCTCAACGTGCGTGTCCAAACGCTAGGTGTCATAGAACATCACTTTCCCATCAACATGGGAGGGGCCGTGTACGACTGGAAGCTGTACGATGTCGGTGGTGCTGTAAGTGTTTCTCCCGTCCTCATTACCGTCATCCCGATATTCAGCCCGTTTACAGCGAGGTCAGGTACGTCGGGTCCCTGGCAGGTCACCAATTGCGCTCATTGTGGCGGTCAGCGGCACGCCTGGATGCCTTATTTCGAGGATGGTGAGTCTTATCTCTCTCAACATCACCAGCTCAAGACTAAACTGCCGTGCCCCAGCAACGGCTATCATCTTCCTTGCTCCCATATCAGCATTTGACCAGGTAATCCCAATCCCCTTCAGGTTTAAGAAGCCAACGCTAACGAAAAAAATGTCACAGTACCTGGAAGAAGACGGACGAACGAATCGGATTGACGACTCCTTGAAACTCTTCACAGCCATCGTCTCGAACAAGCTCTTGAAGAACGCGCATCTCGTGCTCTTGCTCAACAAGGTGAGCGTTTCAGCCACTTACCTTGCAAACGAGCTCCAACTCATCACTACTGGCAGATGGATCTGTTGAGAAAGAAGCTCGAAGGAGGTACTCGGGTGCAGAAATAGTACGTTTTGACTCCAACAACTCAATTCCTGATGTCTGACTCTGAGGTCCCGTAGCATTGTAAGTTACGGGGACAGACCCAACCGATTCGAAGACGTTTCGGAATATTTCCGTGCGCACTTTTTGCAGGTGCACAAGCGGAAGGATGTTGGACAGCGACATTTATATGTGGTACGTTCATATTATTCTTGACAGTGTTTGACACTTTTAACTTTCGTAGCACTTCACGTCGATGCTGGTAGGTAGATTACTGCACATGTCAGACGCCGCTCACTCTCCTGTCAGGACATTGTTGCGACCCAGAAAATCATTGTAGCCGGTATGCATATCAACTCATTCCGAGCACCACATAACTAAGCCTACACATAGTGGGTGAAGCTATCATCAGACAGCATATATCGCGAATTGGGTTGTTGTAATGTGTAATTGGAATATATGCTCATGCCCCCCAAGAAAGTCGAAACCGCTGCCCTAGCACTCCTCGAAACTGCTTATCATCGGCGTCAATCGCGAGCAGAGCTTATGGCTCTGCGTCCTCCGCGCCAACTCATACACCCGCAGCACCCCCCGCTCCCTCAAGCCCCGCATGTCGTCCTGCACCCTCAGGAACTCTGCGTGCGTGTGCTGCGCGAACACGCCGATGGCGACTTCCTTGAGCGAGTCAAAGCGCGAGAGGACGTCGTCTATGGCCACCCAATTGCCGAGCTTCTTCGGGTCGATGAAGAATTCGAGCGCGACGTGTTCGAGTGTTCCGCAGACGGGTATGCTGGAGATGACGTCGAACACCCAGCCGAGGATGTCTGGGTACTCTTCCAGTGTCAGCCGCAAGGACCGTAAGTTGGAACAGTACCCTAGATCGAGTGGCGGTCCCACTGCAATAGAATTTTAGTCGTAGGTATGCAAGATAGGGCGAAACATACATATTGTGGTCCCACTGCTCCCCGGCTTGAAGTGGAAGCGCTCCAAAGAGCTCCCACAGGCATGCAAGAGCTTATCGCCGTCCATGGCGTCCGAGTGGGCGAGCCGGAACTCGCGTATCCTGGTCATGTCCATCGGGCCCTCGAGCCATTCGTTCAGATTCGTGAAATCCACAAAGTCGAGCGTGAGGAACGTGAGATGGGGCGTGCTCGCCACGTTGTCGTCATGCGGCGTGTCCTCGAATGGGGGATCCTGCTCGACGAGAAAGACGATCTCCTTGAGCGAGACGCCGAGCAGGCCGGTGCTGTGTCTGAAGAGCGAGGACACCTTGTCCCAGCTGGGGAACGTCCATCGCGATAGGCGGACGTAGGTGAGCGACGGCAGCCGGAACACGGCCTCGATCGCGCGTCGCAGCGGCGGCGTGAGCTGGTCCCACCGCGCGGTGGGCAGTTTCGCGACGAGCTCCACGCGTCGCAGGTGCCCGAGCCTGGACAGCAGCGAGGGCAGCGCGACAGCCGTAACGGGCCCGTTCGGCGCACAGAGCTCGGTGATGTGGACCTCGTGCACGAGCGGGACGAGCTCGGCGTGCTCGTCGAGGACGGCGCAGAGGCGGGTGCAGCGGGCGTTGACGGTGTGGGCGATCTCGAGGTGGATGCGGGCGAAGAGGTGCACGCGGCTGGCCGGGAGCCAGCCGCGGCAGACGGTCGCGCAGCACAGCAGCGAGGCGGGATCGTCGTGCAGATGGTCGACGATGTGGTCGACGAGCTCCTGCGGCAGGCGAGAGATCCCCGACGACATGGCGGCAAGCTCGCGGATGACGCTGGATCTATGCGCGGGGGATTGAAAGCAGCATGAGCGCGGGATCCACTTATCGGATAGGGGTAAAGACGCCTCAGATGGGTCCGGATCAACGCACCTCAATCACTCAGGCCAAGCCGTCTTGATGAGAAACGTTCAGTGCTTGATGAGGGCAGGGAACAGGACGGGAAGGAGGCGGAGAGTATATATCATTCCCTATGTTACTACACGTATATAGACTCCGATTGGACTAAGCGCCTTTGTGTGCGATAACTGAGCCGAGAAGACAAAGAACAGACAGCGGGCACGCTCATGGTGCCCACACCGTGTGCGGACTTGAATACTGTGGCGTGGCAGACATCAAGCATCATGGGCATTCCGAAGCGCAATACAACACACACACAGACAGGTGACTGTATTCTATCAACGCCTTTGCGTCTTCCCACCTTTGCGTTTGCCAGCGAACAAATGCCTCGGCTGCGGGAACAGTCAGTCAAAGTTGAGGGTGGGCAGACGAAAGACATGCGACCCACCATCTTCGTAAGAATATCACGATCACCCTCACCAGCCTTGGCGAGCATATTCCGCGGACGCTGTCCAAGGTTGCGTAGCTTGTTGGCCTTGCTCGCTTGCTAAAATTCACACATCGTCATGAGCCGGCGATATTTCCAGAGCAAGGTGTCACATACCGCATCATCCCGCAGACCAGCGAAACGCCGATCCGTCTTCGGTGCCCTACGCGAAACGACAGCCACCTTGCCAGTGTTTGCTTTTGTCCGCTTGAGCTTGGGCGCCACGTCCCCGTCGACCTCCATCTCGTCATCATCCTCATCCTCGTCATCCTCATCCACATCCATCTGCGCATCCTCATAACGTTTCCGCTTGGCACCAGCCACCTTTGCCAACATCTCCGCACGGTCCTGTATCCGACTGGGATCCATCCCAGCCTTCGTGAGCCCATCCGTCAAGTCACTGAGCGTGCGCGTCGTGACCGACCGCGGCATGCGCGATTGGTTCTTCTTGCTCTTCTTGATGCTCTGTGAGTGGATCTTGTGAGCAAGGTTCACTTGCGCCTCCTCAGCTTCCCGTTCATCGTCGGAGTTGAACTAGGTGCAAGCTCATCAGTGAAGGCTCTCAACTGAAACGAAGTGGAAGCTTACGATGTCCGAGTCGCTGTCGTAGAACCCTTCGGCTTGCAGCTGCTCTTCTTCCCGCTCCAGCGCCTCCAGCTTCTCAGCAATATCCGGATCGATGAAATCGGCAATGTTCTTGCCGTCCATGATCTCGGGGATGATGTCCTCCTTCCATGAGGGGTCCTTGAGGAGGTAGTCCTCTGCAAAGTAGTCAGTGCACCGTCAAAATGAACAAAGAAGCGACGTACGCCTCATGTTGATGTTGAAAACACCAGCACCACCCTCTTCCAGCTCGATGTCCCTCTGTAAGCGCCGCCTCTCCGGGTCGTTCTTGTCGTACTTCTTCTTCTCCATCACACCCTCTGGTATGAACGGAGTCCGCACGACGTCGTCTCGGGGCTTGGGCTGTGCGACGTGTATCCGGTTGATGACAGAGTTGATCTTACTGCCCTTGATTTTGGCATCGACACGGTGGGCCAGGAGCGCCTCGCAGGCCTTGTTTTTGAGTTCCATGACGCCTTCCTCGGAGTAGCACGAAACTTGTACGCAGGTAACGTCCTCGGCGTCGATGATCTCCTGGACAAGCGTGCGGGAGTCTGGGTGAACGTCTTCCAGACGCATGACATCTATTTTGTTAAGGACGAGGAGAGTGGGTTTGCCGTTGAAGAGGGGTTTTATCGAGTGGAAGAGTTTACACTGCGGAAGACGTTAGTCTGACAAAGGCCCGAGGCGAGTGCAACTCACTTGTGCTTCCACCGTGTACCCACACTGCTCACTGAGATCCATAAAGTACAAGACAGCGCTTTTGAGATGGGCCAGAGCAGTGATACTCTGCATCTCGATCGTGTTCATCTCCTCGAGCGGGTGGTCGAGGATACCGGGAGTGTCGATGACCTGCCAGCGGAGGTACTTGTAGTCCAAGTGACCGACGAAGAGGGATTTTGTGGTGAAGGCGTAGGGTTGGACGTCGACATCGGCACGAGTGACCTTGTTGATGAAGGACGACTTGCCGACGTTGGGGTAACCACAGATGAGGAGGGTTCGGGTATTCGGATCGATGGCGGGGAGACGGGATATGTGTTGGCGGACTTGTTCGAGGTAGGCGAGGGGGTCTTTTTGGCGGCGCATTATTGTTGCCATACTGTCGATAAGCGTTACCAAGCATGCTCAACACTCGATGTAAGAAAGATGCTTACCGACCAAGAGCAGCCTTTTTGAGCTGCTTGCATCGGTACAAGCTGTCACCGAATTTTAGCAGACGAACATAATCCTTCGCTACATGGTCGATCAGATGTCTCGCCGTCCGGAGCTGACCCAGCGCAAGCTTGTAGTGGTTCTTGTCGTAAAGCACGTTCATGAGAGACGACAGGAAAGGATGCAGATCCTGACACAAGATAAGCATTTTCTAGCCAAAGTCAAGCAATTGCTCAACGCACATCCAACATGGGGAACTCTGTCAAAATGGCGCCCAGCTTTTCATCGAACGAATCCTGCGTGAACTTGACTTTGCGCATGTAGAAGTTCCGTATCCGGCTGATCTTGAAGTTCTTGTGGATGACCTGGCCGACACAGATTCGATAAGCAGTCCGTCTGCTTCATAATTGATAATGCGCACTGTAGGAGTCTTCCTCTGCGTCTTCGACAGCACGATGTCCAGGAAGTCGGCCGCCGTGGGCACCGGCGCAATGGCCTTCATTCCGCTCGTCGACATGGCGGAAATGTGGCGGGGTGGAGAGGGAGGGGGAGGGTATGGATGGTGTGTCACACAGGTCCGCCAGAACGATCGCAGGAATTTTTGACGAGCTGTTCCCACGCCTTCACCACGTGTTGAGACCCGCCATTTCCTCAAATAGCCATTCAGGCGGGATCGGCTTGCCTGTTGCTCCCGCCCCGCCTTGACCGTCGAGGTGTCATGGAGATCACTTGAGCAATACAATGATAAGCTCTTAACATTACATCGGAGGGAGACAACGTTCATACTGAAGTATGGTATCCCATATACTGGTACAACTGCACGGGGGACTCAACATCAGTGTGGCAACCTCTTGTACCTCGTATCGTTGTCTATATGGTATGATCCTACATAGTACATACAGCTACCCGGGGCCGACGACTCCGGGATAGGGCCGCCATGTTGAGCCACAATCTTCCCAATTCGGCCAACAATTGGACAGTGAACAATGGCACTGCAGGTGGCTCATCTTTATGTTTCCTCAGTAGTCACGAGACCTTTATGAGGTTGAAGCAAGTGGTATATAGCACTCTGTCTACTCCCATCAACACAGAGTGCCACTCAAACAGTTGTCTACAATTTAGTTCGTAGATTGCGCCACCATGCCGTGGGTTGACCATTCTGTAAGTCACAATCATCTGTCTTCGTTTCAAAAGAGCAACAGTTGCTTACCTCACATACCAATTAGATCCCGAACAACACGCCCCCAGCCCTCGACTTTACCAACCTCGCCGAGAGATCACGAAATCAAGGCGTCAACCTGAGCTTCTGGCCTCACGACTCTCCAAAGATACGCACCATCAGCTTCCCCACCGTCCGCCTCATCTCAAGCAACCGGTTCTATGGGCGCGAACGCTCATTCGATCCTTTCCACGACGCCAATCTGTTCGACGTCGCCAGCATCGCTTGGTTCCTGAAGATCGGCTTCATCCAGGAGGAAGACCTCTCCAAGCGCGACCTTGAAGACATTGACGAATACAGGAAAAGTCCCCAGGGTTGGCGCGATGTCTGGAAAGCCGATCGCGAAGTCAACTGGACCCTCGACCAGAAAGCGGTCTGGCTAGAGAAATATGAGCGACGCCAAGCTTTCTTCAAGCGAAAACTCGGCCACGACCTCGTTCGACAAAAGGAAGAGTTGGATAAGAAGACTAACGTTCGTAAGACTCCTCTTCCAATTCAGTTCGTCTGCTGATATTCATTTCAAGCCCTACATCTACCCCCACGACGTCTTCGGTGGGCGCCTGTATGCTGCTGCAGGCTGTTTCGCCAACTTCTGGCATTGGCATGGTCGAGAGGAAGGAGCCAGGAAAAGAATACGCCTTGTCAGTGACACCCTGAGGAGCATGTCCAAAAAAGCCGCTACTTCACCTCCTCTGTCGACTTTAGCCATCGACATTTTCGACGAGGAGGCATGGCAGGCCTTCCTCGCTACCCGCAGGTCCAGGACATCGACACAGTCAACCACATGGACCAACGAAGCCGTGATCAAGACACGCCGACCAGATGGTCGACGCGTAGAACCGAAAGTTCGGGGCGAAGACGCAGAACAGCCGTGTGCTGGCCCTCTGATACGGAAGCGAAAGTTGCCTATCGATGATGTGGATCCGGACGAAATCGACACCGAGGGCGAGGAACTTTCGGCCCCTGCCCCGCTTCCCGCCAAGCGTAGCCGGCCTGTGAAACCACTCGCAACGCCTCACCGCGAACCTCCCACTGGACCGCTCTGCGACCATTTCCGCCTGGATCCCAACCCGTGCATCTACCGCGTGAAGTGCCCCAAACTACCCATCGATGCCAAAACTGGCCGCCTCAGGCAGAAGGTATCGAAGCCAAGCCCGCGGCCTAGGAGGTTCTCTGAAGGCCACGAACCCTCCCTAGTCAGTTTCTGGCAACCTCCAGAAAATAGTGGATCTTCGGCCGTCGATGGCAGAGGTCCCGTCACCACAGCAAAGGCCTCGATAAACGCGAAGATTGGTGGCTTGACGACAACGAAAAAGAACATGCTGCCGACGAAGTTCTCCCAGACACACGCCCCCCTCCTCGACGTCATGAACCAGCCTCAAAGTGGCAGCGGACCTTCAACTGTCAAGGGTGATGATTCCGCCAGCAAGGCAAAGGCAGCACCGATTGAAAACGACAACGATGCCCAGCTGCTGTTCGGAGAACCCTGTTATGCGGAATCATCGTCGACAGCCATGATTCCCGCACCACCTGTGCCGGCAAGGGCTCAGAAGCGGAGGGCCGTATACACCGAGAGAGCGGTGGAATGGAAGCGCAAGCGGCTCATGACGGACATTTTGAACGCAAAATCACAAACACCTGGGCGCAGCCGCACGAACGCGGGGCAATACCGGCCGTGGAAGCAGAACTGGATGCCAGCCCCGTCGCCCTTGAGAGACGTCACGAGCGTCGTCTTCGCGCCTGATGAAACCGAGTTCACATTCAAGTTCGAGCGCGTGGTCGTGGATGTGGAAGATGGGAATGCCATGCATGATCTACCGGAAGGGATGATCCTCAAAGGTGAAGATCATGGAGTCGGATTAGCCGAAGGGTTGAGCTACTCGGCGCAGATATGTCTCGGTGGCGTGGCAAAGGCGGAGGCATAATGTTGGCGACGTGGAATCGCACAACTGCGATTGTTATATCGTTTGCAGCAGCGCGGTCTGCAATTCTTGCCCCGAAGAATCTTTTCGGAGATGTTTATATTAGTGTTGACTACAGGTCGACTTTCGAATACGCACTCTCGCAAGACACTAGAAGGCGATCACGGATGTCCACGCGTCAGAGAACAAGCGCAATGAGTCAATGAAAGGAGTGGCGGGGGAAAACCGAAATTAGCCGTTAGTAGATGGGCGTCGGTGATCAAGACGGTCAATGCTACATTTGGAAGTTCACAACAAGTTATTTCTACTGTGCTACAGATTACTATGTATACACTGAATGAAAGAATCTCTGTGGTATACTCACCGAGTCACATAGGCATGCATTGATCATCCTCTTTCTTATACCGATTCGCGACAGCTTCGACTTCACACACAAGGAATATCATTGCTTCGTGCTGGCTTCGTGCTCCCTGGTTTTGGAGGTATATATATCGTAACGGCTTACCTCATCAAAAATTCTCCTGAAGTTCCCCTCGAACTAATTGTGTCATCGCAGTCGTACTAAGAGGTGGAGTCGCCTTGACGAGGTGACGAATATCTGCCGAATCGCTGCAAGTAGAAGGGCATGTACAACGAAATGATTGAAGCTCGTCAGAAGTCGTCAACTCGATCATCCTTTTTCATGCAAGGCGCGTTGCAGATGAATGGACAATACATCTTCTTGTTATGTTTCAATCTGCCTTGAAGATGAAGAGTGGATTGCATGAGTATATCCTCAATAGCTGAGAGAAATCAACTAGTTACAGATCTAATAAGTCTCCGAGCCGTATACAAATTCCACCACCTCATCGTCGTCCTCCGTATCAGCTCCCTCACTCCACCGAGCGAGCGGTGATCCGCCAGGAGTCCATACATGCCGCTTCCACTGAAAGAAGTCCCAGGCGGATCGCGATCTCCCTTTCCCTGGCCTCTCGCGTAGTCGAAGTATCTTGGCAGCGCACCTGTGCCAATGCGCTTGAACACTGTTTGGCAGGAACGGAAGAGGTCTTGCTTTGCGTTTTGGACCTTCGGCGTTGCGCGAGTTGAGCTCAACGAGGCGATAGCGGCTGATAGCCTCGGCTGCGCCCAGGTAGACGTTCATACGGACGTAGAAGGTGGCTTGTTTTCCCGTGGTGATATCCTGAAATCCGTTCAGAAAAGTGCGCATGATAAGACACCGAGATTGAACGCACGATCATCAATAGGCTGGGCAGCGGATCCAATTTGGTGAGGCAGCGCCGTAGCTGAGCTTGCCAGTGAATGTGGTAAGCATGGCGCCAGTGAATCCTTTGCAGCAGAGCGAGAGACGCGTCGAACAATGGGTCATTGATACTCCAAACGACCTTGCTTGCCTGTGATCTGTGGTACTGCTCCAGAGCGATGCGATCTTCTAGGACGAGATGCTCGACTTCAATGAAGTCTACGCTTGAAAGACAGCTGAGAGTACGAATACTGAACGCGTGAGTGGGATTGAATGGGTCAAAAGACTCCGATGGCGCCGGGGAGAAATGAGTCGACACGAATCGAATAGAGAGCTCGCGGCTCAACATGGAGACACGATAGAGACCGTAGGACAACGGTGGTTGAGATGAGGAGACGGGAGATCCGACTTGTAGTGATGTAGGCATCGATAGACCTGGGGGAGTTGTAAGAACCATTTCGGTGTGACAATGGTAGCGGCGAAGAAGAAGAAGACGGGTTGTGCCACTGACTGTGGACCATGGCCACAGATCAAACGCGTCAAGTCACGAGGTTGGCGTTCGTTTCTCTTTCAAGTCTTTGTCAATGTCCCAAAAGTATGTGGACGCGTAATCACACTGGCAGCCGAATACACAAAGCCTTTTAGACTCGTGAACATCTCGACACAAAGACATTGCGACGTCTCCCGAGTCTTGCAGAGCTCGAGAAATATTGGTCAATGATGCAGCTTGTTTTCTGAGACCAGAGTGACAAACTGAGAGACGATATATGGCCATTGAGCGTGTCTCAAAGGCCGTGGAGATGTGCGCCATAGATATCCGTCTCGCCTTCGTGATAGCCATCGATGCGGTCATTGCGGTGTCGAATGTCAGAAATCAAGCTCGAACGTCAAGCTTTCTTGATCAAGTATACCTGGCAATCGCGATACTACAGAGATACAACAAGTGAAATTGTGAGAATTGGGCGGAAAGAATCATAGAGAAGCCTGATTACTATTCAGGTAGCGACGAAGGAAGCGCTATGCTTCAATGGCGCTGTAAACGATGTAACAGTCTCGATGCCCTCCTCCGGAGTCTGAGTCGCCAGATCGATGCCAACTTGTGGGCTTCCCGGGCTTCAGCATTCGGAGCAGGCTTCGCATCTTTCTGTCTGGTCTCCAATTCGACGAGAGTGGAAGTGGGTGAAGGAGATCGTGAGTGGAATGCCAGGATAGCGTTGACAGCAAGCGCGGTGCAGAGTCCGCGATTGCCGATCTTGATCCCGGACGAGCCATACTTGTAGATCCATCCCATCTCCCATCCACCGTCATCGCACTGTAGCTCAAGAAGAGCACAGAGATCAACCTCATCCCTCAAGCCCACGTATTCGCAGACTAGGACGCGCATGGCCAGAGCGAGGGAGTCTCCGAGTGCGCCTATTCGCTCCGCCACACGTTCTTTCAGCAGTGGCTTCAAGCGGTGGTGCAAGTCTACATCTCCCGTCTGCTGCAGGAGACGCATGAGGAAGTACAGGAAGCACTCCGCGGTCGCGTAATAACGCGACCCTTCTAGGTAGGCGCGATTCGCAAGGACGCTCTGAACCCACTGCAAGGTATCCTGGAGGTCACCACCTCGTCCGACGGAGTAGAATAGACCCAGGACGTTTACGCAGACGACAGGGTCAAGCCTGGGGCGATTGTGATCAAAGAATGTCTGCTTGCAAGGTTGATTTCGTGGACTTCTGGAGATCGAGATGTAGGAATATACATACCTGTATCACACCGTCGTCGTCGAGATATTCGAGCATGTCATCCAGCACGCCTGAGACAACGTGATTGTCCTTCTGCATAATCGTTAATCCAAGAGATGTCGTATCGAGATCGTCTGGAAAGTCCTCTGTCGTCAACTCTCCCTTCCCTTGTGGTTGAATGAGCTATCGTGCAGGCAGACAATTTCGCAAAGGCATGCGCATCCTTACCTTGGAAGAAATTCCATTTTCCCATGGGCTCTGTCAGATTCACCAGTGACCTAAGAAGATGTCAGTACACGCTGATAGAGTTTCAGTCCGCATACCTATCCGCTGTCGCCTCAAGGATCAGAAGTTGAGCAAAATTCTCCCGTAACTCCACGCCGCTATCCGTGACCGAATACATCCTCCCAGCGTTGGTCAACATGAAGCCTTGCCCACGGGCGACGGGGTCTCCCAGCAGGTTACGAAGACATCGTTTGACCATGGCTTTGTCGTCAAACACGATCCCACGCATACCCAAAGAGCGCGCAGACAGTACATTGTCCAACTTGTCATCAATAAAGATGGCGGAGTGCGGATTCGTGCCCGTCTGCTCGAGGACGTGTCTGTAGAACCCGAGGTGAGGCTTGCGCTCGCCTACGCCGCCCGACGTGAACACGCGGTCGAACAGCCCCCAGTCAGCGGGCTTTGCTCGGAGGACGTCGTAGTCTGGGAGTGAGATGTTGGACATCGCATAGACCTTCAGTTGGGGGTCGCGCGCCTTCAGTTCGCGTATGAAACCCATCATTTCTGGATCGGACTGGAGGGAGTCCCGAGCGTGTGTAAAGCTCTTGCGGACGTCCGCTGGGTCAAGAGAGAACTCAAGCGCCACCCGCTCATAGCAGGTCTGCTCCGAAACCCTACCTCGCTCGTAGTCATCCCATGCCGGTGACGAGAGGATGCGCCGAAAGGTGTGGGATGAGATATTGACGGTCGCATGTGAGGACCACGAGAAGAGAACATCTCCGATGTCGAAGATAACGGTGTCAAACTGCGGTGGAAGCATGGAGGATGAAGGGCGTAGGAGAGCAAGTCGGATGGGACGACTCGAGGTTATATCTTGGCGATTCTAGTAAGGACCCAGAATACGCGTTGGCCTGAGACACAATTGTCCCCTTCGCCTCCGATACATCGTCCTTCGTCCTCTGCCACCGCCACTCCCGGCCCGGGTATCGGGCGGCATTGATGCGCATCCGATGGTGGCCTAACGCAAAGTGGCACATCATTGCAGGGCAATCTATATGAGTGGAGAGTGACGGCTACACCTAGTAGCTTGAGGTGTTTACTAGCCTATGATATTGCGAGGATCACAGGAAACCATGAGACGAGGGCTGATAATGCAACATAGTGCGATGCTGATCGGAGCTCGGAGTGTTTGACGATGCGTAGAGATGCGCCTGCAGCCTGGTTGATGGTTCGTAATGCGAGTGCTTGCAAAAGGCGATTGCGACGGGGTGTTAAGCATGCTGCATCTACGAGTAGACGAGCAGATCTAGGCTACTCTGCTCTGCTGGGTTTCAATGTGGCTGCATCATGGTCGATGTCGAACCGGGACATCTCTGCACATGTTCAGTTCAGTGTGCTCCAATGTGACTGAGACGAAAGAAAATGCACAATGCAGCCTGATTGAGACGGGAGCGTCAATTTGGTCGCAAGGCACGGAGAGCATGGGGATGAAGAGTGACGGGTCCAGTTCAAGTCCAATTTGTTGATACCGCAAGCCTGAGTGCTCTGAGCGGTAAGAGCTGGTAAGCAGAAGAGAGACAGACACTGCAACTCTGGACACGGGCCGGACCGACACCCCCGAACCTCTCTGCCTGTTGTTATCACTCATTGCCATGAGGCTAAACTCAGGAGAACATATGCCACACACACATAGCAGCATGGCGCAGTGGTAGCGCGCGGGGCCCATAACCCCGAGGTCACTTGATCGAAACAAGTTGCTGCTATTTTTCTCCGGACAATCCTCCTGCATTGCTTGTGTGGCTGCCTTGCCTGACCGACTGGGTATATGATGAGTGTAAGCACGTTACCGCTTACTTGCACGTGATTACTTCATATATATACGCCACGCCACGATCGTAGATTCCTTCTTCTCTTTTCCTCTTACTTTCGTTCCGAATCTAAACGCGCACTAAACTTTCTCTCTTGCGTGATCTCCGACTCTCTCGCCCTTGCAATCTCGTTCATCTCCGACACTCGAACTGGTGTGCCCCGTAACAGGGTTCCACTTACCCGCCCCATCATATACCCAGTCGGTCAGGTTTAATCTCCGCCCCATCATATACCCAGTCGGTCAGGCAAGGCAGCCACACAAGCAATGCAGGAGGATTAGCTGGGGCACACAGGTCAACATGTTCAGGAGAGCCCACTGATGAAAAGCCGGGAACTGCGCGGTTCGCGACTTGTTTACTCCTCACCACCACCACCCACAACCATCCACGCCAGCGGCCTGCCAGCGACCGTTGCCTGCCTGTCTTACCGCCATTTTTTGCTGTAGCACCCTAGGTTGTTTTTTGTGTTTCATTTTTTTTTATCTTTTTTGTGTTTCATTTTTTTTTATCTTTTTTGTGGGACACAACCCGAGCCCGATAGGCGTGTCTTACCGCCGTGTTATTTTGCTGTAGTACCCTAGCTTACTTTTCCCCTTCATCTTGTTTCTTTGCAAGACACGACCCGAGCCCGATAGGCGTGTTTTTGCTGTTGCCTTTACAGCCGCCTGCCAGCAGCCACATCATATCAGCGTAGGATCCTGTTTGTCTCCCGCGACGACGCCCTCCTGCCCAGTTGACGCCCACTCCCACATTTTGCCAAAGCCATTACCCACAGTTGCACAATTGCTGAGCTGCATTGAGCATAACGATCGACGCCCCGCCCATACCGTATATTTACTACTACTCGAAAAGATCACAAATCCATGCCATTCTGACTGTTATCACCTTCTTCTCTTGGTTTGGCTGCTCCTGCCTCCCCTCCAAGTTCTACCCCGCGGTTCTGCCATCGTGCTTCCCGGTGAGCTTGGCTTGTTGGGGAGGTAGAGAGCGTGGCAAGACGTACAGATGATGCCGTCGCATGCCGCGGCGGAGTTATCGTGTGCGCACCTTCCACGACCGGCAGGTCCTGTGGACCAACGCCGTGTACACAACAACAACAACAACCAGTCTTTTTGCGTCAATCTGGTGAGCGAGACTTGTGTTCAAACTTCAGTGTTCTCTGTTCACTGTTGTACTTTTGAGGTACTTTTGAATCATTGGAATCTGGAATCTGAAGTTTGGACTCTGGGTTCCGACTCCCGACTCCCGAGCGACGAGTCGACTCAAAGTGATCGCAAATTCAACGGACCTCACTGCTCAGTCGACTAGTCGATGGTCTGATATTCTGTCCGTCGCTTGACGTCAAGGTCTTGAGGAGAGTGGACACGCCACAGCTGATTTTCTGGTAATTACTTCAACCTGATACGAGCGTCCATCACGTGGGCGTACCAACCTTGTTCAGCTACCGCCACTCGCACTCACATCATGGCAAAGGCGACGACTGTTCTTCCCGTGGACTGCTTTTCTGCATCTCCTGTGTTTGAATCGCTGGTCTCATGCTCCATATACACTGGCCTGAATGTTGATGTGCTTGTTTCCACTGATCACAAAATGACTCTAGACTAAACTCCCACAGACTACCGCTTTTGAATACTACAACGGTCTTGGCCCAAGACAATTCAAGCCAATGCTGAAATCCACAATCAATGTAATACAAGGTGAGCCAGTGATGCATAGCCGTCTTCAGATTTGTTAATCAATCTCCTAGTGCAACCGAGCTTGCGACGCTTGATGCAAGGGTTCGGCGTATACTTCAGAGCCCACTCGAGTATTCTGAATATGCTCTTGAGCATATATACACATAATCAGACGTGTATCATGAAGGAGAGGAAGAACTTCAGTGACGAGGCAGGTTTCAAATTGTTCATGATCCATTCATTCCACGTTCTGATTCATCGCCAGATTCCCGTCGTCCCAGAGTACACATACTCAATCGTACTGCCCATATCCCTGGCTCTATACACTCGCGACCCCCTCACTAAACAGCTCACAAAACACGAACACCCATATCCGAATCTGCCCCAGGCTTCCATGGCCCTACACCCTGCATGCGCTACCTACCACGCCTACTGTACCTCGCTCATGCACACCGACGACACAAGCGACATAGTAGACCGTATCGGCCTCATTCTTAGGAAGCCAGTACCTTCCGCCTTCCTCGAACTCTATCGCCCAAAGTCGAATCCCTCTTGTCCATCGTTGACCCAAGGAACTTCCGCCACCGCTTCATCCAACTCCTCTTCAGCGTCGCGTAAACGAAAGCGCGAGGAGGTCTTCCCCGCTGATGATGTCAAAATCTGGCTGAAGAAGACAAAAAGCGTTGCCTGTTTCGATGAGGTGCCAAGTGAGGACGTCGGGGTCTATGCCGCGGAGGCCGTGAAGGAGGTTGACGCGGCACTACATGACGAGCCACCATGGCGAGCTGTCTCAGCGAGGCATCAAGAACGCCAAGGACCGGTAAGGGTTAGCGATTGTAGGGAGTAGAGATGTCATGCACTCGATTGTATTGTTCATAGACCTCCTCCATGGTCCCGGACACTGCTGTACAGCTCTCGTGCAGTACGAGGCCGTTTTTTGCAACAGCCTTCGATCTACGTATACCTACGCTAAATTGTGGGTTTCGAGCGGCCGCAAGTGCTGTCCTAGAAGTCATTTTGACCGGTCGGCAGGATCTTCTTGTGTGTATAGCGTATAACTTATCGCAGCCTACGTATTGTATCATCTTGCGCGGAAATGTATCGTCTAGCCCCAATCTCCGGGAGCCACTGAACGCTATCGGGGCAGGCATACTGGTAGCCATAAATTCTCCGGAATCACATTAGCAGCAAATTTGACCAGTTTTGTTGCCTCTTCAGAATGTACAAGGATTCCCGAAGGTCGACTGGCTACTCAAAGTCAAGTCATGTATCAAGGCTAGGCATCATGATATCAACTTTACATATCTGCAACAGACAGTGCGCTTGATCGAGAGAAGTGAATCGCGAATCTGAAGTTACCTCTTTTCATACGTCCGTTCCTTCTGCTTCATGTTCACTGTTCAGACGTTCAGGACGTTCATCGCCCTGACGTCGATCGAAATAGGGTTAGGGGCTCTTGATCCGCCTCATTGCATTAACTACCTCCTCCCAGCCATCATGCTCCCGGTGAGTCGCACTCGTTGCTGGCCCATGCCTGTGCTGAGTCGCCGCCAGTAAACACAATTCACGCTCCTGAGATTCCACGTTACCACCGGGAACTATCACGCAGCCCTCAGCTTTCAGGAGCACCGTACAATCATTTCGACCAGTATGGATCCAACACGCTCAAAGCCGAGGAGAACACCCACCACGCTGACCCTCAAGCAGCGCCTTGCGGCTCTCTCTTCTGCCCCCTCTTCTCCGGCTAGTTACAGCCCGCAGCCAACGCCGGAAGCGGAATCACCAAAGAGGAGGAGTTTTTTCAATACACCGTGGAACAACAAGTCTCGGACCTCGGTCGCGGATGGAAACACCTTTGAGCTGGGAAAGGTGCAGGAGGTTATGGGCAAGCTCATATTCCAGGCCGGCGTCGACTTTGAGTGCGTTGTCTATAAGCTTTGTCTTGACTCAGGCTGACCTGCAATTGATTAGGACGCGCCCAATGTGAGTTCGTTCACCGCCTTGCTTCTTGACTCATATTGAGAAAGGGTTGTCCTCAATGCGTCTGCACTGCCAGATCCCAGGGATGTCAACTACGACCTGCTCCTGTCTCGAGTGCTGTCCTACCTCAACCTCTACGGTACGAGTTTTTACATACTTTCCCCATTCGATCCTCACAGAGCTGCAGTCGAGGCGGATTACACGGTCGTCTTCTTTGCCGCCGGGAGTAGACACACACCGGGATGGAACTGGGTATGGAAAGCGTATCGGGGGCTGAACAGGAATTACAGGAAGAACTTGAAACGATTAGTATGTACTCTCTGCATACCTCTGAGACGATTCTGACTGTCCGGCAGTTCATAGTGCATTCCAACTTCTTCTCCAAGAGTTCGTTCACCCATCCCTGTCGCACTACTCCAATTCACGTCACCTGCAGTGCTCTTCTCCCTTGCCGGCGCAATAATAAGTCCCAAATTCTTCCGCAAGATCACATACATCGACACCCTCTCCAATCTTGCCGCGCAAGTGCCAATAACACAGATAGACATTCCCCCAGCTGTCTACCAGTGCGTCGTCCCTCTTCCTTGGAATCCATGATCCAATCGTTATTGACTATTTGGTAGGGAAAACGCTAAACATGAGAGGAGGATCATCCTCCCTATACCCGTATCCTCTTCGACATTCGGCGTTCCACTTGCAGACCTCATGGGCTCCTCTGGCGAGAACTCTGCCCTCCCTCGGCCTGTCAAGGATTCTATACAATTCATACGAGAGGCTGGAATGTATGAGGAAGGTCTTTTCCGGCGCTCACCATCGTCGGCACTGCTTCGCGCGGCACAGGAGGCGTACGATCGAGGAAACGTGGTCAACCTCGAGACCTTTGGCGACCCGCACCTAGCGGCGGTGTTGATCAAGAAGTTCCTGAGGGATTTGCCAGAGCCGGTCTTTGGGGACGAGACGTATGCGGTGATACGCAGGTGTCCGGAGGTGAAGAGCGATATGAGCGACATGGCCGCAGTGCGGTATGTGCGCGAGGTCATATTGCCAGAGCTTGAACCGTGCATGTACATTCTATTGAGTGCGGTGCTTCGTCAGTCATTTATCAACGTTCTGCGTTCTGTACTCCGCTTAACCATCCTCACACAGATCTCATGCATGAAGTCTCATTAAGAGCGGACCACAACAGAATGGACGCACACAACCTCGCTGTCGTGCTCACGCCCAATCTCGTCAAATCGAACAACCCCATCAAGGATGTCATGATGTGCGGCGTTTCCGGCGCACCACCACTCTATCCCTCTTCTTCTTCCTCCTCCACTCCCTCCACTTCCATCGCCAACCGAGCCGCTCTGTCGGAGAACAAGACCACCCTAGGCAGCGTGATCAAACTCTCCATACAGCGGTACTACGAGATCTTCGATGAGGTGCGAGACCGCAGTGAGGCGCTTCCGCCGAAACCGAGCAACCGCATGAGCACGGGGAGCGTTGGTGGGGACCCGCGGTACGTCCTGGGTGAGGACGAGGAGGACTCCATCGACGACGGGATGCTCGTCATGCCCATCGGGCCCGCCCACCACGCACACGGGCATGTCCACAGCAGCCCGTCCATATCCGTATCCGTATCCGCATCTGGCTCTCCGAGCGCGTGGGGCAACAACAACGGCTTCAAGCCGCGCCACCGGAGCACACTGTCGAACGGGTCGTCCATTCCCGTTCCTTCTCCGCAGGATACCGCGAAGCCGCGCTCGACGATCTCCATCGAGAGCTCGGGCGGGCCGGGGCGGAAGGGCTCGATTTCGGTGGGGAGGGGGACGGTGAGGAATGGGAAGAGCGCGGGGGCGGGGGTGGAGGCGATTGGGATCACGGCAGAGGGGTTCTTTAGTGCCCCGGCGGATGCGCCGCCTGTCCCCACGAGGCCTTCATGAGAATTTTGGAGGGGGTTGGGTATCTATGGGTTTGGTGGTTATTGACGGCGATATACTTTCATTCGTTTGTGATGATGACGATGCTTTGGATTTTCTTTTTGTTTCGTAGCTGGAAGGTACTACTCCAGAGATACTTTGAGAGGCAGTCAGTCGTATGGAACATACAGGCGGCTCTCGGTACTGATCGTTGCGACCTTTTGGTTTCGAGGATCAGTAAGGCCAGTATTATTGAACCACAGCCTCGAAGGTTGAAAGAAGTAGACGGGTATGGCTGAGACGTTCATGGCGCTGGTGAGGACTGGCCGGTAAATCAAGAATTACATTCTACCATTATCTACGTTATACCTTAAGGTGGCGCACTTTCTGTTGGAGCTATGTAGAGTGGCTCCCAAAATTTGGGGCTAGACAATACATTTCCGCGCGAGATGATATGATTTTTTTACAATACATAGGCTGCGATAGATTATACGCTATACACGCAGGAGATCCTGCCGACCGGTCACAATGACATCCAAGCCAGCACTTGCGGCCACTCGAAACCCACAGTTCAGCGCAGGTAGACGGGAGGCTATTGCACAGCGGCCCCGTACTGCACCAGGGCTGTACAGCAGTGACCCGGACCGTGGAGAAGGTCTATGAACGATACACTCGAGTGCATGACACCCTACCCTTCCTACTCCGTACAATCGCTAATCCTCACCGGTCCTTGGCGTTCTTGATGCCTCGCTGAGACAGCTCTCCATGCTGGCTCGTCATGTAGTGCCGCGTCAACCTCTTTCACGGCCTCCGTGGCGTACACCCTGACGTCCTCACTTGGCAGCTCATCGAAACAGGCAACGCTTTTTGTCTTTTTCAGCCAGATTTTGACATCATCGGCGGGGAAGACCTCCTCGCGCTTTCGTTTACGCGATGCCGAGGAGGATTTGGATATAGAGGTGGCGGAAGTTCCTTGGGTCAACGATGGGCAAGAGGGTTTCGACTTTGGGCGACGCAGTTGGATGAAAGCGCAAGGTATTGGGTCACTCAGGATGAGGCCGATACGGTCCACTATGTCGCTGGCGTCGTCGGTGTACATGAGCGAGGTATAGTAGGCGTGGTAGGTAGCGCATGCAGGGTGAAGGGTCGTTGAAGCCTGGGGAAGATTCGCATATGGATGTTCGTGCTTTGTGACCTCTTGAGTGAGAGGGTCGCGAGTGTATAGAGTACTGCAGTTGGGCAGTACGAGTGAATATGTGTATTCGGGGATGACGGGAATCTGGCATTGGATCAGAACGTGGAATGAGTGGATCATGAACGATATAAAACCTACCTCGTCACTGAATTTCTTCCTCTCCGTTATGAGACACGTCTGATTATGTGAATACATGCTCAAGAGCATATCCAGGATACTCGAATGGGCTCTGAAGTATACGCCGAACCCTTTCATCAAGCGTCGCAAGCTCGGTTGCACTAAGGGGAATTGAATGTTAGATCTAGAGATAGCCATGTGTTGAGGCTCACCTTGAATTGAGTTGATTGCAGATTTCAGCATTGGCTTGAATTGCTTCGGGTCAAGACCGTTGTAGTATTCGAAAGCTGTAGCCTGTGGAATTTTAGTCTAGACACTTGTCGCGACAGTGCGATACGCACATCAGCATCCATGCTAGCGTACATGGAGCATGTTACCAGCGATTCAAACACGGGGGATGCAGAGAAGCAGTCTATGGGAAGAACAGACGACGCCTTTGCCATGATGTGAGTGCGAGTGGCGGTAGCTGAACAAGGTTGGTACGCCCACGTGATGACTACGTGATGGGCGCTCGCCCAAATAGTACCCAACACATTCTCTGTTCCCGAAACGTCCAACAATGGAATAGACCTGACGAGTCCATTGTCTCCGTACTTTGTATAATTATGGCTAAGCCACCCGCGACGAGGGTTGGTTCCTGCCACTACTTCTGCCAAGTACCGCCTGCCGCCCACGGGCCCTCGTCCTATCTATGACTGAAGATCACCCGAGAAAGCGCGCCAGGACCTACGACGAGGATGAAGCAGAGCCTCCCAAGGGTGATGCTCAACCCCGCTCCTCAGACGGGGACGAGCAATCTCCAGCTGGGCATTGTCACGACTCGGACCCTTCAAGTTCAAGCGACGATGGCGGGAGCGGAGACGACTACCACACTCACGATGACTCTAGTTCACCTCTCCGGCGTTCCAAATCTTCCAAATCCATGAACCGAGGAAAGCAGGCTTTCACAAGCGGTTCAGCCACTGTTGTTGGTGGTACGGAATGGGAAAGCCCCATAAGATATGTTCGCAAAGGAGAATCTAGGGTTCGCTCGAAAGCTTTCATGGAGGCGTTGCTCGCCATCTCTCCTTATGGCGATCGCGATCTTCTGACCTTGGCGACCAACTTCCACGGTGATCATCAAGTCTTCCATGTTATCCGAAGGTCAACGCCACTATTTTTGGCGAGTCTCTATAGGTTCGAGAGCGTTCCTCTGACTGAGACGTATTCTCTGCTCTCCAGATCAAGCGGTTCATGAAGACAATTCGATACACTCGTGGGCCTCTCTATGCAGATTCTAGATATAACCAGGGCCTGAGTACGTCCAAAATCTTTCACGAGACCGTACTAGAATTTCTCTCTGATCAGAATTGATCTAGTGGACCCCGCCAGTCATGGGAAGTTCGACCGCAAAAAATTTGGCTTTTACCCCGTCAAACCTTCCTTGCTGGAACTGCTTCGCTTCCTGACCTTCTCCAAGGATCCTCTAGAGAAGGTATGCGCCGAACCGATAGCTCGTGTCTGTACTGCTGACCCAATGATGTCTCGTAGGCATATCCTTTTGATGCTGGGCCATGGGAGTACGAGTATTGCCCTCTCAACCCAGATCCAGACATGCCCGTGATGGTGTGTAGGATCGAGCCAGATCCCACACACGAGACAGGACATCGCACCACCGAGACAGTCATGCTGCCTCAGCCCCTGGAGGATCGGGGCGTCATTCTCAGCTTCATCCACCCTCTCTTCATGCTCTATAACTTCGGCCAGAAGATTGCCTACTACAAATCGAAGCGGTGGCAGAAGGACTCGAACAAGAAGAGCACTGATGTTCCCGCCCTGAAGTTTGCAACCCCAGAGCAGAAGTCGGCTATTAAACGTGCCTACGGGATGACCAAGGGCTGGTATGGTCCCCAGACCAGCGCCGAGAAGAGGGACAACGCCAAAGGTCTCTTCGATCCGACTGAACCTGAGACGGATGATGAGGGTGACGACGCTGTCATTACTGAGAATGATGTGGAGGAAGAGCAGACCGGGGAGTCTAGCGCTCATACAGAGGCTACACTCGTAGGATATGACTCGGAGAACGGCGACTGCTGAGAAAGACTCACGTACCTATGTACATATGTATAATGTAACACAGCACAAGTAGAAACAGTGACCACTGGAACCTGCGAAGTTCTCAATTGATCATGTAGCCGATGGTCCAATATTGTGTGCGTCGCCTGACATTGAGGTACTGGTGAGAGTGGACACGCCACACCTGATGTTTGCTACAGAGTACAATCCCCTTGCAAGACAAGGTCCCAGGATTGATCCCGTATCTCGAGTAGTTCACGGTTTATGCTCATTTGATAACAGGTAGTAGAAATCAGATACAGAGCCACAGTTTCAGCTGCCTCGGCCCTCTAGACATTCTCAACGCTTCCAAGAGCAGTCTAGAGCTTCTATATGTATGTCCGCTTGCTTGCTTGCTCGCGCGACGTCTGGGCAGAGAAATATATTGCACGGTCGGAGCAACAAGTACGAAATACGGAGGTCATCAAGTCATTCGAACATGGGTAAACACAGTACTACAGAAGTAACAGGAAAGCAAAGCCTAGGCCGTGCCGGTGGTCACGCATCATCTATCCAAGGAGGGTAAAAAGCAGAGCGACAACGACTCCGACAACACCATCGAGACTGTCACCAAATCAGGACTGGTTCAATACAATCAGTATGCAGGAAGAGACGTACAGCTTGACGACATCCTCGAGAACTCCGGGCACAAGAATGTCCAGGTCGATGAGAAGCTTGTCGAGGGCGAGGGTGAAGCTGCTGACGTAGACTGGATAGCCGCCGGCGAGCTTGGATTTCCCGTTGGCGTTCGTAACAGAGGTGTTGATATCCTAGACACGCATCAGCCTCTGCTGTGGGTGCTCAATACACAAGGCAAGGATAACGTACAGTGATGATTCCGGCCGCAGTGGAGGCGATTTCGTCCTCGCTCTGCCTCTTGAACTTGAACTTGGCCCCAGAGGCAGGAACAGACCCGAGCGAAGTGGTAGCCGTGTCCAGCGCATCCTGAATCTGGCTGAAGAGGGGGTCAAGCGTGGCGCTGTTGTCCTCGCCGGTGGCAACGAGCCCATCTGAAGTTGGGTCGGGTCAGTACTATGCGGTGACGCGCCGAGAGAGGTGTGTGCAAACCAATCACGGCAAGAACGTTGCTGACGGCGCCTTGAAGGATGGTGAGGATCTCCAGGATTACGACTTCCTGGCGCTTGGCCACACCGGCATTGTCAACGGTCAACGCGTTGGTGGGGGTCAACAATGACCAAGAGAACAAGGAGAGGGCAAAGATGGCGATGCGGGTGACAATCATACTGAAGATGCTGCTGCTGGTGCTGCTGAGGAACAGACTGCCTTTCGCAAAGTCTCTTATACTCCCGAGAAATAGCTTAGTCTGCTGAGCATTATGAGAAAATAATGGAAAAGGGAACGATGCTTTTTTTGCTCCAATGACCGACGTAGGGTGTCACAATGACAGTGAAGACCAGGAAGCATCTCTTGTATCTTGAGATGGTGCACAGATGGTTCTGTCACGTACACATCATCATGCGGAATCATCATACTGACGAGAGGATTTGGGCTGTTTATGCAAACATTCTAGCTGTCCAAAGGCTCAGACTGAGAAAGGACCACTTACGGAGGTGATAAGGAGTCGAGTCTGAGCATGAACTACATGGCAAAGGCTCAGAGCCTCCATCGATTATTATGTGTAAGTATGAGAGGCTTGCACGAGGGCAAAAACATCATCGCAGGCCGGCAATCACGTCTGGAATGCGTAAAGAGAGACGTAACAAGAATTTACGGAACGTACGGTAGCGCAATACATCCTCGTGATGATGGACTATCCAGCTTTCCGGATTGCCTGAGTTTGTCACTGTGAAGTCTGTGAGCACACTACCGCGGAGATGAAGTGAGGCATGCTGTCAGGATGTGTGCGCGTCCGTCGCATCCATCTAGAAAGTGACGAATGTGGCACGAAGAAAGTCCGGGAAGGGCACGTGGGCGTTCTGGAAATGTTGACGGCCTCGACATAGATACCTCCGTGGCAGATCATCTCCGAAAGATCACGAAAGAGTAATTGAGTTTTCTGTCTTCTCCTCCCCCGTACCAGTACTCGTGCGCGTCTGACGTCGTAGAGCCAATATCTTGGAACAAGGTACCCGCCCCGAATGACCATGGCGATCAGTAATTGGTCCGTGCCGAGTATGAATGAATGAATGAACTGTGGAGTACTGTTCGTTTGATGCGAAGGAAGAAGCGTACCAGGGTCTTCAAAATTAACGATTGCATCCGCACTGAGATTTGCCCGTCCGAGTTATTGTAAATGTGACCATTGTCAGGGACTGGTGCTTGTGCACTCATACATTTGGCATCTTCTCGAACGGACCCCGTCGTGACCATGGTATGCCCTTGCGATTGAGTCGGAAATGTGATGGAGAGAGTACAAAGGTCGGACTTCAAAATTCAAAACGCGGTCTCGTGCCAGTCTCGGCTAGCTATGCACTGTGACTTTGCACATCGAAGTGGACAGTGAATACGTTGCCGTGGTCGAAGGCTGACTGAGCTTTGCTCTTTCCCTTCCGACCACCAACAACGACGACGATGCTGATTACGGGTACATCGACAAGGGCGCCTACGCCCACACACATGGGGCCACATCCACCTCTCCCTCGACGACTGCGCACACGCTCTTTCAACGATGAGATAACGACAGCGGACAGCGAAGAATCTGCGCCGTGAATACGCCCGACCGATATTCCAACAAATCTAAACAGGACCACGGTGCCGACTTCTTCATCACGGCTGCGTCTAGCCTACCTCTAGTGTGCGAGAGGAGTCGGCGATGAAGGAGGTGCGTGTCTCCTCCTCATATCTTCCTCTCAGACGCGCCAACCACAGCTTCTATCCTTCTCGGCTTCAAGTTTTCCGGTACACTATTACACTCTACTTTTGTCCATGCTGACGGTCAGTGACGGAATGAACGAGGACGTCCTACCGGAGTATCCCGCTACCTTCAAGCTCCAAGCCGAGTGATGAGCAAGTCACTTCGATTCTTGCGTCCGACTTGGATTTTGGCAGCTCAAGCTTGAGTCGGAAGCTTGAGCGCTTTAGAGACGCAAGTCACACAACTTGACTTTGACCAGTGTAGCTTAGCTTGACTTGTTGATGTAGTGGAATACATTCAGATATAGCATAGCAATTCTCATCCGCAGGACCGACCAGTATGCCAAGGCAGGAACATAAGATATGCTCGCCCTCTTACTATGTTCGTGCCCGTTCGCATGCTATGCATGCAGAAATGTATCAAGTGTCGAGGGAGTCGTGTTCGCGCAACTCTGATGGTAGTGTTGATGTTGTGGCGCAATGTTCGAGCAAAGAAGTACAGTGCACGGTCGAGCAGCAGGTACGAAACACGGAAGGCGTCAAATCATTTGAACATAGCTACACACACTACTACAGAGAACAATAGATTGAAAAGCGAAGCCTGGGCATGGCCGGTGGTCATGCATCATCTATCCAAGGAGGGTAAAGAGAAGAGCAACGACAACTCCGACAACACCATCGAGACTGTCATTAATTCAGAACTGAGTCGACAATCAGTATGCAGGATGAGACGTACAGCTTGACGACATCCTCGAGAATTCCGGGTACAAGAATGTCCAGATCGATGAGAAGCTTGTGGAGGGCGAGGGTGAAGCTGCTGACGTAGACGGGGTAGCCGCCGGCCGGTTTGGACTTCCCGTTGGCATTTGTAACAGAGGTGTTGATATCCTAGACACACATCAGCGCCTTGTCATGGGTACTAAGCACAGAAGGCCAGGATAACGTACAGTGATAATTTCGGCTGCAGTGGAGGCGATCTGGTCCTCGCTCTGCCTCTTGAACTTGAGCTTGGCCCCAGAAGCAGGAAGAGACCCAAGCGACGTGGTGGCCGTGTCCAATGCATCCTGGACCTGGCCGAAGAGCGGGTCGAGCGTGGCGCTGTTGTCCTCGCCGCTGGCAACGAGCCCATCTGACGATGGGTCGGGTCAGTACTACGCGGTGACACGTTGAGGAGAGGTGTGTGCAAACCAATTTCGGCAAGAAGGTTGCTGACAACGGTCTGAAGGGCGGTGAGGATGTCCAGGATTTGAACTTCCTGGCGCTTCGCCACACCGGCGTTGTCAACGGTCAACGCATTAGTGGGGGTCAACAATGACCAAGAGAACAAGGAGAGGGCAAAGATGGCGATGCGGGTGACGATCATACTGAAGGTGCTGCTGAGGAACAGACTGCCTCTCGCAAAGTCCTTTATACTCCCGAGAAATAGCCCAGTCTGCTGAGCATTGTGAGAAAACAATGAAAAGGGAACGATGCTTGTTTCGCTCAAATGTCCGACGTAGGGTGTGACGATGACGGTGAAGACATCCAAAAAGCGTCTCTTGTATCTTGAGATGGTGCACAGATGGTTTTTTCACGTACAGATCATTATAAGAACCACTTACGGAGGTGATCAGGAGTCAAGACTGACCAACATGGCAAAGGCCGAGGCCCGAGAGCATTTATCGATGGCTATGGGTAAGTACTGAGAGCCTTGCGCGACGGCAAAGCGTCACCGCGGAGCGGCAATCACGTCTGCCATGCGTGAAGAGGGACGTAAAGAGTATATTACAGAACGTACGTACGGTGGCGTCTGGTGGCTTGATAACTCCTCATAAGTAACGATGAACTATCCAGCTTTCCGGGTTGCCTGCATATGTCACTGTCAAGTCTGTGAACACACTACCTGGGAGATGAAGTGAGGCATGCTGTCAATATGTATGCACGTACGTCGCATCCACGTAGAAAGTGATGAATGTGGCACGAAGAAAGTCCGGAAAGGGCACGTGGGCGTTCGGAAATGTTCACGGCCTTGACATGGATGCCTCCGTTGGCAGATCATCTCCGAAAGATCACGAAAGAGTAATTTAGTTCCTATCTTCACCTCCCGCGTACCAGTACCCGTGCGCGTCTGACGTCGTAGAGCCATGATCTTGGAACAAAGATACCGGCGCCGAATGACCATTACTGTGGAGACTTTCATACTCTACGTTTGATGCGAGGGAAGAAGCGTACCAGGGTCTCTGAATTACGGATTGCATCCGCACTGAGATTTGCAGAGTTTAGTATCTCGTCCAGAATGAAGACCACAGCAGAGTAACTTCCCGAATGCCTTGTCTCTGTCAGTCCCTGGCACACGGTTCTAGGTTTCCGCGATGAGCAGACGAGACAGTACCGCGCGCAAGGACACGCGCGATGAGGACAGGAAGAAAGTCTTTGCTTTGACGTCATGCGCTTCTCTGACACTCGTTCGCAGACCCATCGTACAAGATACATCTCGCCATTGAGATGTTTCAGAATGACTCACCTTGCGTGCGATTCCACCATGTTGACTTTGAAGCACGACAAAGAGAAGAGTGTCTGTAAGTGCACTGAATTAACGGGGAACTGGAAGGCGGACAGCGTTTATCACATCTCCTCCAGCTCATCGGCATGCACTGGCAAATGACACGTCAAATTATTCTCAAGTGGGTGCTGCCCACACCTCCGAGTTCTTGATTTGTGTCGGAGTCATGACGCGTGAAGAACAATCATTGACTGGAGCGTGGCTAGAAGTGAGTATTTCAAGTTGAGCCAGCTGTACAGTGGGGTAGATTCTGTCACCTGGAAAGAGCTAGAGACGCGTCGGCAAACGATGCTATTGATAGTTCAGGCAACTAGGCAGAATATCGAGCGATGCTGTTTCAGAGGAAGAAATTCATGACATGAGGAAGAAGATCTGTTGGGACGAGGTAGATGGCATTTCCGAGGTACCTTTAGTCCACAACAACAGTGTTTGTTGAAACATGTAGGAGAGCTAGCTGCGACATCTTGAGTTGTACGCTCAACGCTGAGAGCAACGAAAGACTAAACGCGCCAGATCAGTGCAAAGATTGGTTTGACCAGACAGATGCGTCTTTGACGCGCGTTCGACAGCTGCAAATTTCCGAAGTCGGAGGAGGTCGACGTTTAACGGAACGCAAACGAGCCACGTGCGGCGTGCTCAATGATCATCGTTAATTACGAGAAAGGCAACTCGTCGGTTCAATCCCGACTCCCGCCCTCATCTTCATTACCTCCCGCCACGTCTGACGATGTTATGGCGACTCGAACGGCACCACGACGAGCGCCGACGCTGAATCTGCCGACTACCTCGCGATCAACGATAAATGTGGAGGACTGGGAAGCAAAGGCGCCGTTGAGCGACCTCGAAATTCGCAGCATCGGCCTCGTCAAGGCTGCCAGTGAAAAGCTCCCCATGCCCATAACAGTGCGCACTCGCAGTACATCTCCGCCGTGGCGCTGACCGCCTCTCAGCTGGACGACGACGACACCTCGCCGTCGCGGCCGTCGACGCCCAAGGTCAAATTCCTTGGTCCGAATTCCCGCCCTGGAACACCCAATCCATCGCGGCTGGCACCCCCAGCGCATGCTTTACTCCCCAAGCAGCCAGTGCAGACACCGCAGCAGTTCTACGACTGGTTCGCCGTCATCGACCGGTCCGTCGCACACAGCCAAGAGGCCCATTTCCGCGCCCATGTCGCCAGTGTATCCGACCATCTGTCGACGTGCGACTTTCTCCTCGAAAGAATTGACGAAATTGATCGCGAAGTGGATCAAATGCTGGAGGGCTGGACGAGCGTAGAGGAAGGTGGGAAGAGCCTGAAGGATGCCTGCGAGCGGTTACTCGAAGAACGCGTATGTCCGTCGGCTTCTGTTTTCGATCTTTACTAACAAGAACGTAGGACCACCTCTTGCATCTCACTGAAGAGATTGGCACTCGCTTAGAGTATTTCCAAGAGCTGGAACACGCGACGCGAATGCTGAATCATCCTGGAGAATCCCTGGTCCTGCAGTCTGACTTTCTCTACATGGTCGAACGCGTCGACATCTGCATCGATTATCTCAAATCTCATGTAGGCCTCTTCCATCGTCATTGTCGATTGTACTTAATCTTCTACAGCGACATTTCCGCGAAGCAGAAGTATATCTGCTACGATTCCAGCAATGCATGACCCGCGCCATGACACTCATCAAAATGTACTTTGTTGGCTCCCTGCGAGCGCTCTCGGCGGACATATCTCGGAGGCTATCAGAGCAAGGCGTTTCGTCCACAGCCCAGATGCATCTACTATACACCCGGTTCAAGAGCGTGTCTCCTCAGCTATCACCTTTGTTGCGCGAACTGGAGCGGAGAGCTCTGACGCATCAGGACGAGCTCTCTTCGCTTCTTTCAGAGTGCCACGCTGCATATTTCAGCACACGCAAGTCTTTGCTTGTCGGTCGACTCATGGAGGAGATCAAAGGCTTAGATCCCACGCGTACAGAGTTGGTGTCTCTTACGAGAGCTGGGTGCAGTTATCTGAAAGACCTGTGCGTCGAAGAGTTCGACCTGTTCCGTGTCTTCTTCGACTCTGGTGAAGATCAATTATAGTAAGTTCCGACTGTGACGCAGACAGACATCTGCTAACTCATCACAGTCATTACCTAGAGAACTTGTGTGACTACCTCTACGATGACCTGCGGCCTCGAATTCTTCACGAACCACGGCTGACCGCACTCTGTGAAGTCTGTACTGTCCTACAAGCACTCATGGTCCTCGATCAGCCACAAGCAGATGTCGACGAACCCGAAGACGGCGTCGATGAGCTCAACATCGATCTTCAATCTAAGCGACACGGCCTCCACCGGTTGCACATCAGTCAACTACTCGAGATGGTCCTCCAGGATGCACAGACTCGGCTGTTCTTCAAGGCACAGTCTGTCATACAGACCGACATTCGCTACTACGTTACGAAGCCAGAGGATTTGGCGTACCCGGATATCCTTGTCGGTGAGTACGGTCTGCACTTGCCTGATGAGCGAAGATTTATGTATTGCAGAGGCGCGGAAGCCTGTGTCCGCTCTTGATTTGAAGGAGAAACAGAGTATCAGCGAGCTCTTCAAGTCGGAATCATTGGCGAAGCAAGATACTTGGTATCCTACGCTGCAGAAAACATACTGGGTGCTGTCTCAACTACGCGCTTATGTGAAGGTACTTCGTCTTCCAGTCTCATCAGTGCCAAATTGACTTTTAGCAAGCCAGCGATCTTCGAGGACATCTCCCAGGAAGCGTTGTCGTTGTGTCAACAATCGTTAGTCTCCGCCTCGGAAATGATCAAGATGAGGGATCCTTTGGATGGGCACCTGTTCCTAGTGCGACACCTGCTCATCATGAAGGAGATCACCAACAACCTCGATCTAGTCCAACGGGATTATGATCCCAGCAGTATCAACTTCACCGGTGTGACGGATGCCCTGGCTTCCATGCTCAGTCGCACTACGGCTCTCCTTCCCAATGCGCTCATAACGAGCCTGGGCGGCGCTGCTCGTGGTGACGGAGTGAAATACGTACGCCGTCTGCCTACTCACTAGTCTCGAAAGGTCGTATTGACGCAAACATCAGGGCATTGATCATGAACTACGCCGAGTCTGTTCGGACGTTATAGGCCAGTGCGCCTCGCCAATCTGCACGCCGCTCAGCTCATGGCTTGATCGTGTCAATGACTTCAATGCGTCGACGGACAAGACAGCATCGGTGGCCGCACAGCCATGGGCGTCCCAGGAGGCTGCTGAAGCTCTCAACACGGAATTCCGATCTGCATGTGAACGCGATCTGCGTTCCAGCGTGATCCGGCTGAAGCTGTATCTCGAGAATGATAGGACTGTGGGTGTCTTGGTACAGCATGTGATTGAGAGGGTCGTGGATGAGTATGGGACTTTCAAAGCTGTTGCTGGGAACATGTATGCCGGTGCGCTGAGGCCCAGTTTGATGGAGGAGGGTGATCTTAGGGAGATGCTCAAGAGTGTCACCGCCGATCAGGCGACTTGACGGACTCAGTGAGTTGTATTCTTGGGACTCTGTAAACTATGTCCTATTTGGTTCGCATCAGCTCACGAGGATTTTAAGTTACAATTCGCTCTATAAAGTTCTATCTTGCTCTATCAATATCTGCCTACACCTTCGTCCCTTCAAAGCGGTAACTGCAAACTCTTTATGTTTACAAACTGCCCGGTCTTGAAACTCTCGTTCGCAAGTAATCCAACGGCCAACGCCATCGCCCCATCGCGTTCATTCGCCGACTGTTTTGAAGCATCACCTGTATCAGCAACCTCGCCAGGGGTAGGGCCAAACAGATTGCTGAGCATTCGGACATCGCCACCGCCGTGGCCGGAGTGGTTCACAACGACGGGAAGGTCCTGGGGTTTCTCCCAGAGACGCTGTAGAGTGACTTTGGCTCCGCCTGCATGAGGTTGAGACTTGGTGCCATGCGTCAGACCCCCACTCTCGTGGGCTTCACGATACTCGGATTCGACGACGTCGAGCTCAAGGCGTCCTTGAGAGCCGTTGAACATCACTCGATAGCCTTCCCAGGGCGAGTAGGCGGTCTATGCAAGTCTGGGTAACGGTGCAGATGTCGATTGACAATGTAGACTCACCAAGTGATATGTCATTGTCACGCCGGAGACGTATCTTACCATCACGCTCATATCGTCTTCGATACCAATCCCTGGTGCGAACACCTACCATAAAGGTCAGCTTCAACCTCGACAATTCATGAAGACAAGTCCTCACATTCATGTCACGATGGTAGCCATCCTCCCCTTCCGCATCAGTGTAGAGCTTCTTGAGCTCCTCGTCCTGTTCCATATGCATGGCGAATGGGTCCGTCTTGGCCTCCTCGCTTCCTCGGGCTCTCACATAATTTCTCGCCCACCCATGCTTCTTACCCGCTTCGTCGCCGTAGAACGCAAGCTTCCCCATGCCCGCAACTGTCTCTGGCTCAGAGTCGATCCACCAGTTAACGAGATCAAAATGGTGCCCGGACTTGTGCACCATGAGGCCGCCGGAGTTAGATTTTTGTCGATGCCATCGGCGGAAGTAGTCAGCGCCGTGGACAGTGTCGAGGAGCCATTCGAAATGGACGGATAGGACTACGCCGTTGCTTCAGTCTACAGGGAAGGATTTCGAAGAGGTATGTTCTCACCAGTGCCGATTTTGCCCTCCGCTATCGTTCGCTTGACTAGCTCATGAACAGGATTGTACCTATAAATCCTCAGCGCCAACCTACTAATCCTTGAAATGGAGACTCTTACCGGTAATTGAAGGTGACTGTCAGATGACGACCTGTGCGCTGGACAGTCTCCAGGATCGCGCGACACTTGTCAACATCCGTGGTCATGGGTTTCTCAGTGAGGACGCGGACTGCGCTAACTGTCAGTCCGGACAAGGGATACCTGCGGAATTTGACTTGCCTCCGGCTTCCAGCGCAGGGATGATGTACAGGTGATGCAGCGCGTCCACACAAGTGACCACAATCGACTCCACCTTCTCCGTCGCCAGCATCTCCTTGAACTGGTCGGGCTTGTAGACGGGGACGGCGGGAGCCCCGAGTGATGTCAGAAGATCGTTGTAACGTGCCGCGCGGATGGAATTGGGCTCAAGGATTGCCACGACGGAACTGGCTGGACGCTCGACAATACCGCGAACGAACATGGCAGCGCGACTGCCGGTACCAATGATGGCGACGCGCCCGCCGATGGGTTTGTTATCGGTGCTTCCAGACATGATGAGAGAGACCTGGTGGTGTACGTGAGGATGTTCTGCTGAGCCTTCGTTATAAGGCAGGATTATCGGAAGATAGAAGATCTCTATCGGTCCGACTCGGTCCGAGTGAGCTGCAGGAGGCTGCAGGAGCGCTGGTCAGAAACGACGCTCCTGGGTCTCGTGTCCC
Source organism: Strobilurus stephanocystis (assembly GCA_019915075.1). Lineage (NCBI taxonomy): Eukaryota > Fungi > Basidiomycota > Agaricomycetes > Agaricales > Physalacriaceae > Strobilurus > Strobilurus stephanocystis. The sequence continues at coordinate 503,173 of JAHLMI010000015.1, forward strand.
CGCGTTTGAAAATGCGGGGCCCCAGTCGAGCGTGCCTGAAGGTTCCTGGCTGGGGCTGGCTCTTCCTGCCCCAGTTGCGGGGTTGCGGATTGGCGTCAGCAGGTCATTACATCCCTTTCAGACTCTCAATTGCGTGAATAATTCATTTTCTGGAACAGGAGGTTAAACATTTCTGTGCCAAGTTAGTCGAGCCGGCCCGCTGGCAGCCGTTGGAGAAATCACCAGTCGCGAACAAGTACAGCGCAGTGTATATAAATCTCGTGTTGACGAGCAAGGGACGAGAAGAAGCGCGCCTTCTCTAATTCCGACTACCAGCATGACCTCGCCTGCTCGGGATTCAGTGACCTCCTTGGGCAAAGTCCAGGACGACCAGCTGGAGGATGTCAAGTCTCAGGATGCCGAAGCTGGGCCCTCGAGGAAACACGGCGACGCTGCGCTGGACATTATTGGCGACAGCGCCATCCATCGAGAGATAACAGCCGAAGAGGATAGGCGCGTGCTTCGGAAGATTGACCTGTGGCTCATGCCTGTCATCCTCATGGTGTATTTCCTCCAGCAATTGGACAAGTAAGTCTGCGTTATAGAGCCTTGTTTAAGAGTCATTGATATCCATGTTACAGGTCCTCTCTGTCTTATACGTCTGTCTTTGGCATCGTAGCCGAGACTGGTACATGGTTCAGTAACTTCTCCTGCCGTGTCATACTGATACCCTTTCCAGGCCTTGTTGGAAAACAGTACAGTTGGCTCAGCAGTATCGTTTACGTTGCCCAAATTGTCTGGCAGCCCGTTTCGTCTTATTTCATCGTCAAATTGCCTGTCGCCAAATATCGTACGTCGCGTTGTATCCACTCAGTCTGGTTGCTCATGACGACCTCTAGTCGCTGTCAACGTCTTCTTGTGGGGTGTTGCTGTCGCATGCACGGCTGCTGCGACTAACTTCCATGGGTTGCTCGCTGCGCGGTTCTTCTTGGGACTTTTCGAAGCTACAGTCGGTGAGGCACTTCCAATGTTACATACATTTTGCAGTCCGTCTTAAACTCTCATCCAAGCACCGTCCTTTATGACAATAACTCAGATGGTGCATATCTCATTTGCCCAGAATCGAATAACACCATCTGACCCCGTTTTCTCAGTGGTGGCGCCGTCGTGAGCAAACGATGCGATTGGCAATGTGGATGGCGGCGAACGGAGGTACTGGAATGGTTGGCTCGCTTCTGTCGTATGGACTGGGCCACATCAACGGTTCGCTACATCCGTATCAGGTTCGTCCCAAGCGTTTCCTCCGAGTCATGCATCTGACTGGAATTGTCAGGTCATCTTCCTGTTCATCGGCTTGTTGACTGTGGTGTGTTCGCCGATAGTCTTGTAAGTCTGCGGATGTCGCACCATTTTGTATGCTCATCGTTTGTAGCTTCGTCCTGCCGGACTCTCCCACCAAAGCGAAGTTCTTGACGCATGATGAGAAGATCATCGCCATCGAGAGATTGCGTGCCAACAACCAGGCGAGTAAGGATTCCGATGCCATGCTCTCGTCTGACATTCGTGCATAGGGAACGGAAGCCAAGGTGTGGAAATGGGAACAAGTATGGGATACGGCCCTCGACCCGAAAACCTACCTTTGGTTCGCTCTACTGTTCCTCTGCGCGTACGTCCACTGTTGCAACCGAATCTACCAACTCTGACCGGACTCTTCAGTATTCCCTCTGGCGGAATTGGTGCATTCGGACCACTCATCATACGTGCGTGCTTCCCATTCGTCATCGTCTACCCCATAGACTGACGCGCGGTTGAATCGCAGAGGGCTTCGGCTTCAATCAGTTCGACACCATCCTGTTCAACATCCCGTTCAGCGCGTTCCAGGTCATAATCACTCTTCTGGCTGCCTTGATTTCGACCAAGATTCAGCTGAAGTGGCCGGTTATCTTCTTCCTGACCCTGCCGCCTATCGCAGGTGCATCTGCATTGTACACTCTGGGCAGGGAGACTGAGCTGAGGCACACGCTTCTTGGATGCTACTATGTGGTAAGTACTCATATTTTGTCTCTCTGAAGTCGCTCACGCTGTTTCAAAAGTTGTCTTTCTTCACTGGACTGCGTACGTGTCCTTGAGACGCCCACTACTTATACGTATTCACTGGGCTTCAGAACCTATGCTCTATACCTGGGCCTCGCAGAACACTGCTGGACACACCAAGAAGACCATGACCACTGGCACGATATTCGTGGCGCAATGCGCTGGCAATGTACGTGGTGCTTCCGTTGTCGTCTTGGCCTTAGTTGATTGCTCCTGTGAAGATCGTCGGACCACTTTTGTACACGACCGCGGAAAAGCCGTATTACCACAGAGGGTTGATTGCCAAGTGAGTGAGAACGCGTTGCTGTATCCATATCATCTAACGATTACGCAGCTTGATCTGCTGGATCCTGCTTTCTATCATGACTCTGTGCGTCGTCTCTCTCTCTGGCATTAGTCCTCTGTCTCATTTTCCTTCAGAGTAACTGCTGCCTACCTCGCATGGCGTAACAGCGAACACGCCAAGAGGCGTGTAGCCCTTGGAAAACCAGGGAAGGTCGTGGACAAGTCCCTGCAAGCGTACAGCGATATGCAGTCAAAGGACTCGGATGGGGCTGTGGAAGCGCGTAACGACCAGGCGTTCGACGATCTGACTGATGGCAAGAATGAAGACTTTATTTATGTTCTGTAATTTTACTATATGACTTGCTTTACGGTAGTATCTGGCTAGTTGAATGCACCGCTTCCTTCCCAAGGAGTCCGAAACCTTGAATGGATGAAGAAGCATCACGACGAGTGATAACCTGAATTGAAGTGGCGTCCGCCATGCTAGTGCAGACTAGTACTCCCTCTCGTGTGAGGAGTCGGTTGCGAGTTGATAAACGGCCCCAGTACCCAACAAGACACGGCGGTAGGGGTCGCGCAGGCAGTCATTATGAGTCGCGCCGTCGCGGCGCCACGTGACCTGAGTCAGCACTCTCGGAGGGGCCTTGCCTGTGCCTGTTAACTGCTTACCACGATGTCGTCCGACTACGAATTCTCTGACGATGAGGGCGATTACTACGACGATGAGGACATGCTAGATGGCACGCAGGACGACGGTGAGCACGGCGGCGGCGTTGCCATAATGATACTGAGCCCGCCGCAGGTGACGATGACGATATGGACATGGACGCCTACAACGAGGACTTCAAGGTCGACACCGGCGTCAAGCGCAAGTCGTACGAGGTTGAGTACGAGTCGCTCAGCCAGCCCGCCGTCGAGAAGCTTATGCGCCACGATATTGACCATATCTGCGGCATCCTGGGCGTCGAGGTGAGTGCCGCCGTGCTCTGGCGTGGGCGCTGCTTATTCCAGTCCGTTGCAGGTCGGCCCCGCCGCGCTGTTGCTGCGCCACGCCTCGTGGAACAAGGAGCGCCTGATCGAGCAATACATGGACAACCCTACCAAGATCTCTGAGGCGGCGGGGCTCATCGTCGCCGCGCCGCCGTCTGCCACCACGCCGGTCAGAACGCGCACGACTACGCGATCCACCTCAAAGGGCCTGCCAACAAAGGCAAAGGCCAAAGCTAAGGACGAGCCGTTCGTCTGCCCCATCTGCTTTGACGACTCGGCCGACCTTGAGACGCTCGCGCTCGACTGCAGCCACCAGTTCTGCTCCAACTGCTGGACGGCGTACGTCTCGTCAAAGATACGCGATGAGGGCGAGCACTGCATCCGCTGCATGGCCGAGGGCTGTGGCCTCGTCGCGCCTGACCCCTTCGTCCGATCCGTCCTCACTGGCGAAGACGAGAGCACCTACCAGCGCTTCCAGGAGCTGCTAGCCCGCCATTTTGTGTCCTGCAATGCTAATCTCAAATTCTGTCCACATCCTGGATGCACGAACACCGTATCGTGTCCCTCCGCTTCCTCCAAGTCTAGTCTGATCACTGTCGTGCCTACTGTCTCTTGCGGTGCACGAGGTATACCCGGCCAGGTCACCGGCAAAGAGACGTCTGTCGCTGCTGCAAAGGAGCACAAGTTCTGCTTCGGGTGTCCGATTGACAGCGATCACCGACCGGTCGTGTGCAGCGTCGCGAGGATGTGGCTGAAGAAGTGTGCCGACGACAGCGAGACCGCCAACTGGATAAAGAGTAACACGAAAGAGTGTCCAAAGTGTGTCAGCACCATCGAGAAGAACGGTGGCTGCAAGTACGTATATAATCTAGCATCCATTCACATATTGACCGTCTTTCAGCCATATGACATGCAAGAAGTGCAAGAATGAGTTCTGCTGGGTTTGTATGGGACCCTGGTCAGAACACGGCACTTCCTGGTATTCTTGTAACCGTTTCGAGGAAAAGGCCGGCATAGATGCGCGTGATGCTCAGAGCCGAAGCCGCGCCTCATTGGAACGTTACCTCCACGTTCGTAACACGCCATCACCTCATGACGCGCCAAGCTAACGATTATTGTAGTATTACAATCGATGGGCCAACCACGAGCAATCAGCTAAACTCTCCCTGGATCTGTACGCCAAGACGGAGAAGAAGATGGAGGACATGCAGATCACGTCGACGCTGACCTGGATAGAGGTGCAATTCATGAAGAAGGCGGTGGAGGAGGCGGACAAGTGCCGGCAGACCCTAAAGTGGACGTATGCCATGGCGTACTATTTGGCGAAAGGGAACCAGAAGGAGCTGTTTGAGGATAACCAGCGCGATTTGGAGCATGCCGTCGAGGAGCTGTCAGAGCTCTTGGAGCAGCCCATTGAAGCGGAGACGATTCCGCAGTTGAGGCAGAAGGTGACAGATAAGACGGTAAGCGCCCGTTGCCCTGACCTTGCGGCTTCCACTGACCTCAAGTCTAGGTCTATGTGTCGAAACGGAACGAGATCGTCTTGGAGGATACTGCCAATGGGTTCCTAGAGTACCGCTGGAAGTGGAACGTCCCAGTAGAGGGCTTTGACGACCCCGAGCCGACTGATCTCGTCATCTAATTCAGGTTCTCCATTGTTTTCGAACACCTATCGCCGCATTGCTACCCGTCTCATTCTGTATATTTGTCACTCCCAATTGCTTCTACTCCTTCACGTTATGTACTACATAAATAATCATACAATCGCACGTCCAACAATTAGATCTCTCAATTGTGAACATGCAGTGACTCGTCCACACAATGATTGTTAAGTCAGTGTTGACCGAGCGCACCAACGGAAAGGACAACGAGTGTTTCACCTCGATGTGCAAAGAGGAACATAGCGACGAACGAAGAAAGTCTATAGTGTCATAGCTCTATAAAATGTATGCCTTGAATGGCTCCGTCTTGCTAACACATCGCGGCGTGGGCACCTTCCACTCGTCGTTTGGGCTCCTAGGCCAGTAAAACAACGGCCACGTCGGGAGGTAACATATATCCTTGCGAAGGGATGAGAGACGCAGTCAAACGAGAGAAACCCATACCTCGAAACCACACGCCGGACGACACTTGACCCAGACGCTCCAATCCAGCCACGCCATCAACTGCTCGATATCCAGTTTCCATCTCCCGAGCAATGCCGATTGCAAAACAACGGGGACTGGGGCCGGGGGCGCGACGACCTCGTCCACGCCAGCCAACACCCCCTGCGCCCACATGCGGGTCAACACCCTACAGATCTCCTTCGTCGTCCCTCTGACCGCAGCCAAGATGCCCCTCTCCGAGTCCGTCATGCGTCGCACAGTGTCGGGCTCCAAGGCATACTTGATATGGCTGACAGCGCACCACTCGAACACCGGCTCCGCCCACGAGAGATGTGTATCGATGGGCAGACCGTGCAGGAGGTACGGCTGCAATGCGTACCGAAGCTGGGTCTGAACGCGTTCGGCTATGGTGTCCTCCTCCTTTGCTGTTGTTGTTGTGTTCAAGAGATACTGCATCATCTCCAGACGGTCTGCGAAGCGGTTCGTGATGACATGGATCAGAGCTGCCCAGTCCACGCTCGATGTCGTTGCAGGAGGAGCCCTAAGCGTCGCCTCCAGACGCTCCCTAATAGCTACAGTATCTCGGTCGCTGATATTGACCAGACGATGGAAGTATCGTTCGACCCCAAAGCGATGCTCTACCAGGCTGGGTACGAGAGCGGTATCGTAAAAGGATACCATGCCCGTGAGGTCGAGCTTGATCCGCGTATCACCCGGAAAGCGATTGTGCCACGATCCGGAAAGTATGACTTCATTCCAGCCAGCTCGAAGTGTAGGGTCCGGATCAGAGTGGAATTGGGAAGCGGGAGTATGGTGCTGGTGGTGGGGTGTGAACATGTCCACCCCGGTGGATATGAGGTTGTGGAACGAAGCGACCTCGACACCGGCGGTGAAATCGCAGAGCATCACCTCACTGTGGCAGGCGTCAGTATGTAATTGTAGAGGAAAGGATGGTGTATGAACGCACAAATCCATCTCCATCCTGACGAACCCATCCAGTCCAAACTGCTTGCCCCACTCACATAGGCCGTCTAGACGTTTCTCATCCTTCATCCACCACTCGGGCACGACCCTCCCCCACGCCAAGATATCCTGGGCATCCATCGTCCCAGTCTCCATATTCCCAGCGCTCGTGCCGTCAAAGTACAGCAGCTTCAATGGCCGCACCGCGACAAGCGTCAGCATCCAGCACCCCGTGCTCTTTGGTGAGCCTGTGCAGAAGAGATACGAGTGCTCCGGATCGGTGGCGGTCCACTGGGGCTCGGTCGGGATGCGCGAATCGTGGCGCCCATGGTAGAGAAGCGTGCCCGCTGGGATCGTTGCTGGGACGATTGTATGTCCTGCCAAAGAGAAACACGGTCATTCGCATGTACATTACGCCCTTGAGAGGCACACGCACCATTACGGAACCGTGTATTCGTCCAGTGCTGCAACAGCGATGCGAGGGTGTCGAATATCAGATGGTCCGTCGCGTTGATGCTGGGCGGCGCATTCAGATCCCACAACGGCGCTTCAAACGGCACCTGCAGTGCCCCAGCGAGCCCCAGCCAGAGGAACGGCAGTATCCACTTCATGGGCCTATGTCGGATTCGTCATGCCCAGCTTATCATAGCATCTGGTCCAGGTGCAGTGATGTGTATCAGAGGTGGTCCACATGCTGCGTCGGGAGCGTCGTACAGCGCGATGTTCGGGTGTTCGGGCGACATTGGACGCAGACGAGCCGTGTTGGCGGTGTTGGCTGATGATGAGCAGTGTGTGGGTAGCGAAAAAGCTGCATACTGGTATGCAGCATAGTAAGAGCAAGAGGGCCACACGTGGCTCGGACGATTTAGCATGTTTGGCTAGCACGTGTGGCGCACCGAATTCTTTTCTCAACGCCTCTTTTCCTGGTCTTTTTCTGCTTCTATTGTGAACATCTTACCTCTGTCGTGTGGGCCTCTTTCAAGTTGACGTCCCTCGAACACATCAATGTCACTGAGTCTCCTTGCAATAGTGTACCCGGGCTCTCCTTTTGCCAAGCCTTTTGCTACTTAATGTTCTCATTCGACCGAGTCTACACACGTGCGGGTCAGAGTGTGATACTTCATTCAAGTTCAAGTTGATTGTCAGTTCCGATTCGCATGTGTGTGTATGATTACCAAATTGGTTTTGGCTGTCAGTCAGGTACTTTATCCAAGACGACGTTTTACTGAGCCGAAGTCCTATGTAAGGATCGACCAAGACTCTCCAAGACTTGGGTTGCTCAAATCATATGTACAGCGCGTCGCAGTGGGACTCTTCATATCACTGCAACGCGCCGTAAACCCTCTCAGGTTTGCGTTGCCGATCTTCAGGCCCCCGCCTGGGCCCTGCAGTGGATGACATCAAAATCAGATGATCAGATGGGAGCTATGTTTGGTCACCGTTTTTCGACTTGTGCCTTTTGGCCTCGAGACTTGGGACGCTTTCTTGGCCTATGTTACTGTACACAAATAGGAGTTTAAACTGACCTTACGGATCCACACTGAACAACGAGACTAGGAAGAGGACATCTGGAAGATCTTCCAAAGTGACAGTCAGCTGGCTTGTAGACGGCGATCACGATCAAGTATAATAATAATACAACTACGACGCGGCTAATGGCCTCCAGCGGGCCTCCAAAGACCTCAGACGTCGTACTTATTAGAGGGACTTTGCGGACTAGTACTTGGTTTGCCGTCTTGTGTAAGTAATTGTGGTGAAACTTGGGGCGCCGCAAATATGTGCCACTGCCAGTAGCACCACTTGTCATCAACAGGGGTGCCTTCCTTCTTCGACCAGCGACCACCACCATGATTACTCGGATACGACCACTTTACAAAGTAACTATCCTCGCAGGCTTTTTCACTTGCTTTCTTCTGTTCTACACCTACACCACGTCTCCGGACGTTTCTGCTTTCTTTTCCACACCACGAAAACGGGCACCATGCACACCGGAAGCATACGCCGCTGGAAAATGGGTATACGACACCATGGCCCCAAACACGACTGCTGAATCCCGCGACGACGTCCTGCCCATGGCTGGCTTCAGCGGCTGTGCTAGCTCCCGCGAGTACTATTGGCATCTGGGGGCTGACAACGATGAACGGCTTGCGGAGCGCTTTCCCAGTGTCACAAATTGGCGCTGGCAGCCCTCGGAGGAGTGCCTCATACGGCCGTTCTCTGCTGAGGCACTGGTCCGGGATCTCGTCGAGAAGGGAGGATGGCTCATTCTCGGCGGTGCGTCGACCATGAATTCATGCTTTCGTTACCCTCATACTCATCCTCTGCAGACTCGATATCAGAAGGACACTTCTTCTCACTATCATGCTCACTCCATCCCCACGTCGTCGCTACACCAGATTACGTGAAGAACCCGTACTTCGACAGGGCTTGGCCACAGAACCTATACCTTAATCCTGATTCCCCCCTCGCGCGGACTATACGATTTCCGAGGAATTTCAACATCACCGGCACGCCTCTCGTCACCTTCCGTCGCGTCGACCTCATGCTCGAACAGAGTGCGCTCACCGAACTGCACAAAGAGGCGTACAACGACCCGGAAGACTTTGAGCTATTCAGCGACGAAGCTGCCTGGTCCCTAAACTTGGACTCCTACATGGACATATTCACCGCTCCGCTCCCGACGGCCAATTATGGCACCCTCGTAGCGAGCACGGGCGGACACTGGACTACGACACTATTCAAGGGTTATAGGGACGAGGAGAAGGCAGCCGAGGGATATGGTATCGCAGGGGTCGTCGAATTTTTCGAGATTGCCATGACCCAATGGGCGCGGGACGTGCAGAGGCGGTTGTTCGCCCAGGATGGGTACATACTGCCCAACGGCCGGCGCGCGCAGCGCCAGGTCGTCGTTCGCGCGTACCTCCCGGGGCACGAGGACTGCCACGACCACAAGCAGCCATGGACGGAGATCCTGCCCATGCGGTGGTTCTGGTACAACTGGGGGAACATCTGGCAGTTCAACGAGGCTTTTGAGGTGTGTTCAATCCCTTTCGTTGTGTGGTGTAGATGAGAAATTGACCCCTTTGGCTTTGGCAGCGCGTCCTCACCTCGACTCAGTTCCCCGACATACACTATCTGGCAATCGACAGACCGGCGCGGCTGCGTCCTGATGCGCATGTTGCGTCGGATTGTCTGCATATCATGGCGGGCGCTGGCGTCCTGGAAGGATGGACTCATTATATATGGCACTTCGTAACAGAAGAACTGCATTCGAGGATACGCTGATCTACTTGTATATTCATAGGAGGGCAAGGACACTATTATTAATCCTATCTAGTTGGACGAAGTTATGCTTGTCCGTGAAGGCGTCTATTTGCATCCAGCCTTCGACCTTACTCAAGGACGCGATGTACTTTTCTCACATAGGCCGCAGAAGAGGGGGTTGGTTTCATCGGAGCGTCCCACTTTCCTGTTGTTAACCCCCACTCCACGTCAAGCTAAAGGGGTACCGTACCTGCTTTACTAACCCTATTGCCTGCCCCCCTCTGAATCTGACACAATGACGCGACCGGCCAGAATGAAATGCAGAGCCTCCTGGGACAACACTGTCGCGTCTTGGCAGGATCTAGACTCGTAGCCTGCGCTTTGCGCTGCGTGTCCGCGAGTGCTCCACCGCACAGAAATGATAGGACAGCCAGGGTATCCGAGAACCCCGGTGGCACGTCCACCAAGTTCCTCGCGTTGTCGGCGAATTCAAGCGGTCAAGAATAACTTGTCAGTGTGTATTATAGACGACAGTTGATTATCCGAATTTACTATGGTAAACGATGACTGTAGGAGTCGCTCCTCTGCTGCGTACCCCGCGCGTCCCACGTAGCTTTCTTCCACCCTAGCCGGTAGGATGAGGACTCGTCGAAAGCAGACTGCGGCGAACGGTGATGCTCTATCGGTCGACTGTGAGGATGGGAGTCGTGATCATGAGCGAGAGATTGTTGAGCGCCCCAGATACTCCTCTCTGGCGGCTGCGTCGGGTCGAAGGAATATGGGGAGTCGTACGGCCCCGTTCTCTGCTCCCGCGGTGCTGCTTCATGATCAGATTTCGAGTTGGCTCCTGCATGATTGCGATAGTGGCGTCTCATGTTCGAGTTCACGTTGAACGAACGGCCGCAACCAGGGTACGGACACTCAAAAGCTAAGGGACAACGGTCAGTTGAGATCGAGTGCGAACGAGTGATGTTTGGACTTACGTGTCACTCCGGTGTGGGTGTTCATGTGAATACGGAGGCTGCTGGGACGATTGAACTTCTTTCCGCATAGATCACAGAGATGTTTCTTTTCCTCTGCTGGAGACCTCTTGTCGTCTTCGAAATCGGAGAGAGAGCACGAGGAGGATCCTGAGCTTCTTCCTGGCTTGTGGCTGCGGCTGGCAAGGGGGTATGGATGATGACCAATGGGAAAGGCAGGTGGGAGATGGCGTTTGAGGCTCGAAGAAGCTCGAGAGCAGTGGCAATCACGGTAGCCACTCGAGTGATGGCAGGAGGAGTGGTGTCTTTGCGGGTCAGGAAGAGGGAGACCTAAGAGGTGGTCTGCAACGAACGTATGGGTGAGCGAGTGTACGGAGGAGTGGCACAAACCTCCTACCTGGGAACATGTCGTGTATACTAGGAAGAAGATTGTTAGGCGTCTGCTTGTCCATGGCTGTTCCAGTGAGTCGAGTCTTGCGTTTGCGTGAGGTGGGAGGTGGAGTTCGTTTGATCTCCAGAAAGCGGCTGGTTAAATAATAAAGGAGAACGCGAACTGCGCATGCGCAACAGCGCTAATTTTACTTAGCCGGTGGTGATGGTCGATGATCGATGATCAGGGGCTTGTGGCGCCGATCAAAGGGACTACTTCGCCCTGGGCAGATCTTCGTCAGTATTCCGGATCTCCTCGAGTACTTGAGTCTTTACACAGAACAGACGGACGCAGTCATCTGTATCAGAGCTCACGAATGTTCCGTCTGGTATTCGCAGATTACTGGCTTGAGGACGATTTGGCATGAACAAAAAGGTCTACAGCGCACGCTGCGGCCCTTTCAAAAACTTACAATGCCAGCTTTGTTGACCTTGGCTTCTCTCCAAATCTAACCAGGACATTGTCATGGCAGCGGGCCGACACACGAATAGTCTCCATGCTTGCGGAATATCATACGCCGGGGGGTAAACGGCAGCAGCATGCGCAGAACTAAAACTTACTATTGCACAAATTGATAACCATCGTCCCATCTTGAAGTAGATCCACACTTGTCATGTCCAACGAGACCCTCTTCACAGACATGCAATGGTTTCCGGAGATCTTCGAGAGAACCCGCTGATTCGCAAGGCCTACTGTGCAAAGCGGTGTGATCGTCGTGAATTTGACTGCGTTTGCGAGGGAGCGGAGGAACAGATCAATTCGGTCACAATTGAAACGCGACGTGTCCAAATGCAGGCACTCACATCCAGTGTCAACTCGTTACTCCGGGCTAGTAGAAGTATGTAGCACCTATGAGATTTGTAGGTTCAAGATATTGACCAGCTCGCATCGATTGAGACCGTACGCTATCCTGTGCATTCGACGGCAAACCCGAATGACCGACCGGCGCCCGAGTGTGTCCGCCTATACGAGATTACCCTGTCGGGTAGCTAGCCAGGAGCGCGCCAACTGAATTATGAAACGATCCCGCTTACAGTACAGGTTACCTAACTATGTGGGAAATGGCTCCTAATAGCCCTCCTCTGGCCCGCCTACACAAGGAAGCCCTTGACTCCTACCATGACCGACTTGAAGGACAACCGGGAATTGACCTTCAGCTTTCCTCCAGACCTCGAACTATACATACTCGAGATAGCAGCGTTCTCCGCGCCGACCACCGCTGCTCAATTGGCCACACTGTCCCGGGATGTCTGTGCAAGGTGTGTTGTCCCCTTTCCAAGAACATGGCTCCTTTTGATTTATCGCCAATATAGGATGAACCACCTCATCTACGGCACAATCGTCGTAGACTGGAACCCGTCAATCCACCTGCTCATGCGCACAGTCGAGGAAAAGCCGCCCACCTTTTTTGCCACACACGTCAAACACCTTTACCTCACCAGCTTTGTCGGCGAAGAGGACGCCCGACGCATCATATCCGTATGCAGCGGAGTTTCATCCCTTGTTCACTGGTCTCGGTCTCCCAGTTCTGAGTGGCTACACCTCCCGCTCAAGACGCTTAGGAAACTATCCGTGGAGGCCTGGGACCTGCAGTCGACGCGACAGTCTCGGTTAACCCACCTTGACATCGTCAACCCCGCGCCAACCAGCGACTGGGCCGCGCTGTTCGAGCTGCGCGAGCTCACGCACCTGTCCATCGGTGAAGTGCGACGCGGGCGGCACGCGTTCCTCCCGGCCATTCTCTGCGAAGTCCTCGAGAAGTGCACGGAGCTCGAGAGTCTCGTGATCATCTCAGGCGACAAGGAGGGACTGGAGGAGATGATTCTAGAGTCATCCGAGAACGCGGCCTTACTGGAAGATCCGCGAGTATCGGTGAAGCCGTACTACCATTATCCCAAGGACTACGTGACGTATTGGGAGGACATCCGTCGGAGAAGGGCTGATGTGTGGCAGATGTGAGTTGGGACATTGCGGCCGTGACCAAAAATGCACTTGTGTTCTCGTACATCGCAGTCGCCGTACTGTGCTGCAGCGACATGCGCTATAACACTGCTGGGTAGACTTATCATGTTATATACAGTATTCGCCCACCCTAGATTCATTTACTCAACTAGAATCTCTCCTTAATGTGGCATCAGGAAAACCCTCCCGTGCTAATCTGAAGGAAATTATACAGAGATTTGTTGTTAAATCTACTACTCGCGATAACAGGCTTTCTTAGTAGAATTATGTCAGAATTCTCAGACATATGTGAAGCCCTACTGGATGTTCATATAATACCTCGATATATTTGACACAATAGCAGCTAACAGCAACGCACCAGCGGGCCGACTAGCTGCTTGATAGCTGCTTTGACTCACTGTTCACCAACGCGTAAGCTTGAACTCGAATGGGCAGGTCCAGAGCACGGGCTCAGTCAAGGGGAGGCCATCGCTGGCATCGGCTACGACCTCAGCTTACGAGATGACTGATTGCTCACCCTGTGCTCACCGATACACAGCAGTCTTGTGGATTGCCAAATATCCTAGCTTGCCTGGTCCAGACTGCAATAGATGAGGGCGTTTGTGGTACAGTGGCAAAGGGAGTAGGTACGTCGCGTGTCGTCATATCTAAGGAAGGTGCTTATGGACTCAAGTTTTGAAGATGATCGCTGTCTCGTAGACTCAAAGAGAAGTGTGAGAGAGTTCAGGCTTAGAGCAGCAATTATCATCATCTACAGGCGTCCTTGCTCTGTCGACGCTCGCTGTTGACGGTTAGTCCAAAGTTGAGATTGCAATCGGAGCCGTCAAGTCCGCTTTGCCGTCGGCGACGTCACCGTCACGTGCACGTTCATTTACTTAGTCGCCCGTCAACACGCATCAACACGAAGCATGTCTTCTTCGTTCCACCACCACAGCGACCCCCTCGACCACACAGCACTTCGCCATCAGCCTAAAATCTACACCCAACAAAGTACTTTCACCCTCAAATTCTGGCTCACGCCCTGCTCACGCTCTGCCACGCCTACACTCACTACCGACAGGATCACTGCCCTACTCGCGCTGCCATCCCGCCCGACTAGTTCATACCGACAATCGATACGACCACGATCGCACCACCTTTTCGGTGTATACGCGACTCTACTTGGCCAATGGCAGTGGACTTGCCCTTTGTAAGAACCCATACTTATGTCTATGCCCATGCCCGCGACGCTCTATCTGCTATGTCATCCGCCAACGATCTGGAGCCAGGGACGAGGACCGCTGACAGCCACGTCTCCGCCAGGCTGGATACACGCCTAGACTTGAGCCCCGACGGCAACCTGGACGCGACCCAGAAGCCATCGCGGATCTTACTGTTGTTTAGATCAATAGACTGGTCTCGATGCTGCGACGTGCCGGAACAGATGCAACGTTTTGACACGACGTCGTTGCCCATTGCCACAGCCAGCCATTCTCGAGACGCGGTTTACTATCTCCGCTTCAAAACTGACACGCACATTACTATTTGCCTTCGTGGTTCACTCTTGCTTACATTATGTCCCTTGGGTACGCTACATACATTCTCGTCTAAGCATATTGTATGTTGCGTCCTGTCGTCATGTCATGCAATCGAATCTCTGTTTTGTGCTATTCCATGTGTCTAGCAAAATCATGACTGCATCCGAGAGTGGTACTAGTGGGTGTCAGATGACCGAGGAATGTAATAAACAGGCGTGCAATAATGTGGTAAGCACGTATAATTCAAAAGGACTGTCGAGGGTCCAGGATAACTGAAGTTATTTCACGAAAGGCGGTAAGCCGACGAATTAGCACAACATACGGCATTTCGACGGTATTGTCGACGAATTACCACGGGAGCGTTTTCCTGACGGTTGCACTCACCTTGTCTTGTTCCATGTCAGCGGAGGCGTTGGTGGCACATTTCAGACTTGCGTAACTTCTTGCATCGAGAAGGAGCCATGCTTTCAAAACGAGTGTTGCTAGTCCAGATGTAAATTCGACTCCAGTCACTTCGCCAGTCCGGTCCGATCAGCCCGCTTCGCCAGGTATGATATCTGCCATCGAGTATCTTGTTGGCGAACGTCTGGCCTCGAGACTTGTTCGGATGCCCTGCCGGCCGTTCCAAATCGTCAATTCTGGCCCAAGTTTAGCAGATCTACCTTGAGGAAACGTGGAAGTCGCGTAAGCCACGGTAGAATAGTGGCCGATGACGAGAGCCCGCACCCGGTCTATATCGCAGGGGACCACTGGGCTGTCGCAAGACTCTGCCAAGATACCGTTCACAGTCTCAGCGCAAAGTCGACCTTGAAAAGTAAGGTCGTTGACGTACAAGCCTTCACACAATCGTTCAGTAACACATCGAAGCCATCCAGAGGTAAAAAGAGCGCCATACCTGACTGTACGTCCGTCGTTGAACAGACCGTCCCGCATCCCAGAGGCATAACAGGCGAAGCGGCACTCACCCCACGCCCATGTCCTATCGCACACGAGAGAGAGTTGTCGCGAGAGGTTTCCCAGGTATGTTTCATTCCCATATCCGAGGCGAATAGAATCAGAGGGAAACTGTCATTGGGTGGTGACGGCGTTACTAGGCTCATGATCAAGAGAATTGAATGGGCGAGAACTTCAGTGATCACACGAGCAATGAGCGCACCTCCACCGCCCGCAGTCCCCGGGCGCTTCTTCCTCACGAAGTCCTGCACACGTTTAATCTTCATGTGAGGGAGATCAGACGATCCCTTCACGTACACCGGCATACCCGTGAACGTCTACGCGTCGGGCGCGTGTACGAGTCATCGGCGACGCCTTCCGATGTGCACCTTCTCGAACGCGTTCTGCCACTGTCAGGGAAAAACTCGTTTCGATTTCTTCCTCTTGAGTTGCCACGAACAGCATCCCGCCATTCCATCCAGGCGTCAAGTGGCGGGTGGTTTCCTGCCAGACCATACGAATGCGACCTCTGTGGTGGTGGGACATGTTCACGCCACGCCGCGGAACAGAAGAAGGCTACCGGACGGGTCGTAGTCATGTCGCGGGAGAAAGCAGTTTCTATACTGTATGCAAAGAAGAAAGAAGGAAGACGTGGGCGGTGGGCGGTGATAAAACAAGCAACACGTCGAAGCGACTCCCACTTGGGGGACGTGGGAGCGAGTCATTTACGCGTACGTGCCCACTCTGATCGGGGAGCGTTGTAGCGGCGCCAGTTACAGTACTGCGTTCTGTAGAACCCAGTCGATATTGCAAGGAGTTGCTGTCACTACCGCGACACCCTTTCAAGGTCTTATAGCGCCCCGCGTTATTCTGGCCTCACAGAGTAAGGTCTCAATAACTCTCAGACGTCCAGCCTTCACATATTGAAATTTGGTCAGTAACACAAGGTAGGCTAGCCTGATACCTGATTGTTACTCCCAGACCATCGGCGTTCGACTTCCGCACTTGCTCGACTGAGCCAAAGAAGGCGAAATTGGCACTCAGATGTATGTCCCTGTCCGAGTAACGGTTGTTGTCGCGGAGTTCTCCAAGTAAGTATGCGAATAGAATCAACAACTAGTCATAGCCGTTAACGGAGAAGAGCTGGGTTGGTTGGTTGGTTTTGTACCCATGATTCGTCCACCGGACTGCAGAATGAATGGGCGAGAAAGATCACACGGGCTAGGTATGAGCGCACCTCAGCCGCCGCAGACGTCATTCGCAATTCTAGATCTCAGCCATCTACATAGTACTTGAAGTTTCCCGGTGCTTCTCCTGCACACGTTCAATTATGTTCTCTACTGTCCACATGTCGAGGGTCACCCAAACGTTGTGCGGGGATCATGATCAGACGAAACGTCTACGCGTTCAGCGCTAGCCGCCTAGTTCGTCCGGTGTGCACCTTCTCGAACTTCGCGGACCACCTCAGACGACTCGTTTCCTTCCTCTACTGTGACACGAACAGGCCCAGTTGTAGTACACGCTCATCAGGTGGTGAGTGTGCCGCAGTGGTGGTGGGACATGTACCCCTTGCGGAACTCGTGATGCCAAAGACTATCGGACGGGTCATAGTCATAGCGGGAGAAAGAGACATGATCCCCGCGCTCAAACTTCAAGTTTTGATATGCAAAGAAGAGTACTTAGCAACACGTCGAAGGCGAGGGATTTACGCGTACAGTGCGCGGCCTCTGATCTGATCGTGTGACTTCGTACAGGAGACGATGACGGCGCGTCGTTCGTCAGTACATTTCTACGTAGAAAAGGAGCACGCTCGTCACGTAGACTAAGAAAGGAGCGCGCGCGCACGGGCGTCATAAATTTGAAGAAGCGGGCCGCCCCGCGCCATCACTGATGACCTCCAATCAATCACACGTCCGACGTCGGGGCCCCGCATCCGATTCTTCCTCGTCGGGGTACGTACTGTATTCAACGCGTTCTTCCGGAGGCTTTACACGTACAGACACGTAAAGGTCGACGCCGGGCGTCTAAGTGCTTATTACTGTGCTTGTCAATGATCTCGAATCATCTGGGTGCCGTGGGGATATTCTGGATCGAATTTTTGGTGACTGGACACCTGAAGTAACAAGTTTGGACGGCGTCTAACTGTAGACGCCACGCCTCATGCAGAATATTCGGGTGACAGGGAGAACCTCGCTGACCGTACGCGCGGCCCTCTTTCCGTTTGGACGTTCTCCCAAATACCGTATACGGGTGATTGCATGAGATCCTACCCCGCACTGATTGGGGGGGGGATTCGCAAGGGCACACGAATTCGCCGATTGAGTGTTGACACACAGAGGCGGAACAATATTCCTATCTTGTCCTTTACGTTTGTTGAGAATCTGAATTTATTCCCCACACCGAACTGAAAGCAGCAGCGTGTCCGTGGCCGGTGCTCGTGAATAAGTAAGACTATTAATGTCAATGTGATGCCGGACGGGTCAAACTTGAGACTTTTCGCATCCATGTACACTCCGTGCAGACAACGTTGTCGATGGATGGTCACTCGACAACATCCAATATTGTACCTTGTGCCGGATCGGACAGCACGCTGCGCCGGGTCGTCGGGCCTCGTTGCGGGGTTCACGCATAGACCAGAGGCCTCCAGAGGTCAACGTGTACGACCTTGCGGGCCACAAATATTGTGGTCGTCGGTTGATAGGATGATTGATCGCTGAGTAAAGGTCAAAGGTCGGAGTAGATTCGGGGGTGGGCCAGGCAACGATGGCTGGGGAAACGAGGGTGTGTGTCCATGGCCCATCCCGTAACCGCGTTCTCGAATTGGCAATATATCAGGCGGCCTCGTTTAATAATGATCGATGACGGTCGTCAGAGTCGGCGTCATCAACCTCGGCCGCTTCCGAGGGCGTCGAGCTCGCTGGCGAGAGACTACTCTACTCTTGACAGAAGACGTTCGCACACAGCCCAAGCTCGACGTGGCAAGGCTCCGCAACGGCTGCAAGCCGTGGAGTGCAGCGAAGCACTGTGAGGTGGAACGTGAGGTCAGCGCGGTTTTCGCCCAGGCGTGACGTGACGCGTCACACTCCCCCCATAAAAAGTATTAAGTAGAATCGAGGGCACGAATCGTTCCCAATCGCGTTTTTCCCACCCACACCCACGCTCACACTCAATGGCCTCGCCCAGCCGCTCGGAGAAGCTATTGCGCGACATGCTGAGAGACGCCCCGCCCAGCCCGCCCACGCCCAGACACAGACGACGCCACAGCATGCCCGTGGCAAGCGCGAAGGAGTTAAGGGAGAGGGAGGCGGACGTGATATTATCGCCACACGAACAGGTCCTGCGCGTCCGTCTGGAGAAGGTGCTCAACGAGCGGGTAGGTCGACCGCATGCGTCCCCCTCCCTCTGCGTCGCTGACAGCACCGGCCCCCAGCGGAGGACGCACAACGGCTCGCCGCCAAGAGCAACGGCCAGCATGTTGACACCCCCGGCGACGCCGCCGCGCGAATCGTGCTCGTCCTCCACCGCATCCTCGCTGTCCGAACAGGAATTCGCGCCGTCACCATCATCACTGCCCCCGACGCCCTCGCGCCAGTTCAACGCACGCACCGCCAGCCTGCAGTGCCGGCTGATCGACGGCTACGTCTCGTTCGCCGCCGTCGAGGGCCTCGGCGCACCGCCCGATCCACCGGAGGAGACAGTCAAGGAGGATCCCTCGTGGCGGCGGGTCTGGCGCTGGGTCTCATAGTCCTTGTCTGAATTCCTGCTCCTCATCCATCCTCTATCATTATACTCTTGCTCCTACTCTTTCTCTCTCATACAACAGGCTACAACATGGTATTAATATGGCACACTAGAACTGGAACTCTCAATCAATATTTTTGTATTTGTACACTACACACACACGATGGGAATGTGGCTCGTCCTCGTTCTTGTTCCTCGACTTTTTTCATTCTCGGTGCGCTGTTTCCTTTCCTTCTTTTCGGTGCTTGTCTCGATCGGATCGGGACCTTTGTGATCGCTGTGAGTGTTATCCCCGGAAGCACCTGCAGCCACGAAAATTCGAGGGTGGTGATGTCTATCTTAGACTCCGGGCCGTCTGGCCATGGTAGGCTTCATCGCTCGCAATCACCTGTGTGCACATTGCACATTGCAGTGAACGTGCCACCATGAAGGCCGCCCACTCCCAAGCAAGGCGTGCATCCCCTGTAGCACGGCGGTGGTGTGAAAGTACACGGTTGGCACGAGCTAATACGGTTGGCACGAGCTAGACCGCGGTATCGGCGTCTTGATGCCTCAACCTGGCTAGACAGGTCTCAGACATGTTCGAGGCGACTTCGCGTCTGACTGAATCTGCACGTGCAACACACGCTGAGTTCTGGGGAGCACAGTAAACGGTGAAATTGCAGTTGAAATTCCACCACAGTACTGCTGGCAGGGAACGACGTCCACATTTCCACAATCGATGATCGGCGGGGTATAATGAACCTCGAGGTTGACTACGGACTCGGCAGGAGACATCCAAACGACTCAAGGGGTGGGGTGGGGGGGACATGCGGTAGCGTTTCCGTGATCCAGGTGAAGCACAATGCAGTGCGTGGCCTGCACGCGGCGGAGGATGTTCCGGAAAGTTGTCATGCAATACTTACGGGCGTCGTGTCCACTAGTCCGCCATATGCGGACAGTACAGCACGTCCCAAGCGCGTGCCAGTACAGAGCTGTTAGACACTAGGTTCAGACTACTGGAACGTGCCATGGGCTGCGCTGTCAAGTCGCGTTCATCTGATGTTGACAGCTGTAGGTCCCCGTCCGATGACCGCTAACTGCTAACTGAGCTCGTCGTATACATACGCCACCACATCCACATCCGCAAACAGAGGAGGTCATGGATGGGTGCGTGTGAAGTGCCATGGTGTGGCGTGGTGCCATGTCTTGGGGCAATACAGATGTCCGTGTGCACTGGTGCGAATGACACCAAGAGGGGACAGTGTATCCGCAGATCCGTGAGGCTGTGGTGCCTGTACAGTCTCTGGAAAGAGATAACATATAGCCATGTCGATGATGCGAGGGAAGGTCAAGAGAGTCGTTGAATTCAATGAATTGGCAACGGCGTTGAGAGGGATCAAATGTGCGCAATGAGGCTGCTGACAATCTATTAGGCAACACAAACATAGGAGCATAGCAGCATGGCGCAGTGGTAGCGCGCGGGGCCCATAACCCCGAGGTCACTTGATCGAAACAAGTTGCTGCTATGATAATCCTATCCTCCTCTTTTTGGTTGCGTGGCTCGGCCCTCCAAGCTTCAGAGTCAGACGTTCAAAAGTGGCAAGACTCAAGAGTCTCCAATGTCCATCACGCTAGGGCGACTTTTTGTCGCTTACTTTCATGACTCACCGTACTCTGACAGTATCAGCTCTGAACAAAAGACTCACGAGCATCCAACATCCAACATCGGTGAATGTTGGAACATGCTTGGTTGTTGAGCAATGGGCCATGGTCATCTGAACTGGACTACCAACTTTTTTCTTCTTTGAAACGTCGCTTAGTCGACAACCGTTTGTAGTGGAGTATTCGCCGAACGGTTGCTTGGCCTCTCCGGTATGATTCATCGCACATTTCACAAATGATAACCCTGACCCATCTGGAACTCGTACCATATTGTCCACCATCCATCAACAGCTACGAAGCCTCTCCATATTCATGTCCAGACAACGTATTTTGGTATGGATGAAGTACGCGTCGAACCTTCGCATCGCTCATCGGGACCATCTACTAGGTCACTGGGGGGTCGGGCTTCCTTGCTCATCACATCGTCATCAAGCTCTTGACTGAAGGCTACCTCGTTCGGGCGTCAGTTCAATCCACCCCCTCGTAGCGTAGCAAAGTCACTCATCGGAGGCGATCTCAGTACCGCGCGTGGTGCCAAGGTCGATGGCCTTCGAAAGGCGCTCGCAGCATATCATGATCCCAGCAGTTTCGAGGTTGTGGAGGTTGCCGATATCGCTTCTGGAGATTTCACTGAGATTCTGAAAGGTACGGACTTCGCTGTGCGGGCCGTTTCGCTTGATCATTCTGTACTGCATAGATGTGTATGCCATCATCCATACAGCAGCGCCCATTCCAGGACGTGCCGATACCGAGACCGCTCTGAGGGTGAGCCCCATTGTCTTGTCTTGTCTTATTCGTGATGTAGATCGACGTGCACTTGTGACAGACGGCTATTCAAGGTTCGATTGGTATTCTCGAGCAAGGGTATAATGCTGGTATACGGAGGGCGGTAATCACGACCTCGATGTCATCCTTCCCGTTAGGTGGTCCATACGGTCCCGAGGGTGAGTTTCCTTCGTTCAATTGCATGCCATCACGATGCCTGAACGCCCTAGATTTTCATCCAATTACCAAGGAGCAAGCAGCGGCCAGCTCATGGGCGACATATGTCGCTGAGAAGACATTCGCTGACAAGGCCGTATGCGCGTTTCAAGACGCGCATCCAGAAATGGACATCACGATGCGTAAGTCGATGTCCGCCTACCCAGCCTATGATGATTTTGACCAGGACTGAATTAGTCGCGCCGACATGGGTTTATGGTCCGCTTGCGCCAGGTTTCGAGCACATTGTCCCCGAGCCCAACACCAAGGCGTTCTCGTCCGACGAATATCTCTATGGTCTGCTCAGCGACGAGGTGGACTATTGCCCACCTCCCGGAGGGTACATTGACGTACGCGACGTGGCGCTGGCCCATGTGCTTGCATTGACTTCCCGACTTGCGTCGGAGGTCGGGCGGAAGCGCTGGACCCTCGTCTCGCCGAGTGCCTTCAAATGGACAGACGCACTGGATCTCATCGCGAAGGAGAGGCCAAACTTGAAGGCCCGCTTGATCGATGCGAAGAAACTGCCCTCAGAGACGATGTATGGCTATGTCGGGGCGCATTCGGCACTGGAGAGTGTTCTGGGACTCAAAGCAGCAGAGCTCTTGCCTTGGGAGAAGACGATCCTAGATGGAGTGGACAGTCTGGTGGCCCTCGAGGATGTGTGGAAGGAGAAGGGCCACTCTGTCAGCGTATCGACAAGCCCCCCGATCCCGTTTGAACCATGAATGTGGCATAATATTTCAGGAGCGGTAACAGGTGTGGTGAGAGCCCGACATTAGCGTGATTATTATAAGTAGAATTTACAAGTGCTAGAAATTCTGTGGAATCTTGTACACGGATAAACTTAGGCCTGGCTTCATTTGGCTTGCTACAGCTGAGCATCCTGGTCAAGATCAGCACAGGACCCTCGAAGCCGCCGCCTCAGGCGGGCGCTGGCGGCCCGCAGGCGAGACCTCGAGGCTCGGGCACGAGATGAGACACGCCTCCACGTGGTCAAAATCACTTGGACTTCGCCCATCATCTTCTTGGAACGCGCCTCGCTCGCGACTGTCTACGGTATGAAGGATTGCCCCATAATACACTGTCCCTGAAATGAATGCAAGTGCAGTCATTCCATGTGCTGATCTCTGCTCACCCGCCTTCTAGATGCTCAATGTAACCGCTAATAAATCCGCGTTCCCCTCTTCTCTGTTCGACTTCCTTCCCGATATCCAGCAAGTAGAGCCTTCGGGCGATATGCTTCGCCTACTGTCATCTAATGACGCTCCCTCCGAGGCCGAAACGGAAGAATGCAATGCCCTCATCTCCCAATCTGAGACGTATCATCGCCTCCTCTCTGAGAAGATATCAATCACCAAATCTCTCCTGGACTTCCTCTCAAGCCAGAAGAAACAGGCGAAGAGCAACCGATCCGACGCGAAAGCAATTCTCCATCCCATTCGTCGTCTCCCGGATGATATCCTGGCGGAAATATTCCTGTACGCCTGCGCCCCCATCTCAGAGTCCGGTGCCGGGCATTCCCTCGACTCGGCGCAACCTCCTTGGACGCTCTCACACACTTGCCGCCAATGGCGCTATGTGTCCATCTCGTTAGCAGCGTTGTGGAGTACAATCGATATCCGGCTATCTTCATGGGAACTCATACCGGCTCACAGAGTCAATTTGCTCCTCGAGCGATCCAAGGAACATGCTTTACGCGTCTTCATAAGCGCGGTCGGATCCACTTTGGGCCGCTTCTCTCAAAGTCTCGAGGATTTATGCGCAACTTCCTCGAGATGGATTGAATTCCGAGTTGAAATCCCCCTCGAGCAACTTTCCAATTTCGAGCATCGCGTCTCCTTTTCAAGCCTCAAAAAGGTGAACTTGGTGTCTCCTCTCGGAGAGAACATAATTGGCGCCCTTCAGACGGCCAGACAATCCGCTCTGCTCTCCTCAGCGACCAATCTCACCTCGCTGAGCGTAGGAATTGATCTCCCCTTCGTTCGCTTCACCATACACGGCACCAAAATTGTTTTCTTCCGCTCCATGTTCGACGGACTGCGCGACAATTTGTTCTCATTGTATCAAATGCCCAATCTCCGCGAAGCAGTCATCCATTGCCAGCGGTCGATAGTGGCGTTGAGATACCCTCGCATGGTGAAGATGAAGAAGCTTCGTATTTTGCAGCTATTTGAGGCTCACGATATGCATCAACCCGGCGGGGCGACCTGCGCTGCCGACTTGTTCGACTTCCTGGTCGTCCCTTCACTCAAACGCTTGACCCTCGACATCCACGCCACCACACCACGCTTCCCTATCATCCGCCCAGCGCCGAACAATCTAACAAACCTTCACATCGTCTGCGAGCCAGGCCAGCTCGTCGCCATTGACGCCTTCCTTTCCTTCCTCGAGACGATCCCCAGCTTGAAGCGCTTCTTCATCCGCATGGAGAGTATTCCAGCCGAGCTCATACGCCGTCTCACCTATACCGTTGACACGGAGACCAACCTATCGACATCAGTCCTCCCTACACTCAAGGAGATTCACTTCCAAGGTCTTTCTGCCGGCCTCACCCATGCGACGACAGTCCTCCTCGTCGCGCTCGCGCTCTCTCGTCGACGGAACGAGGGCTGCACCAACCTCGATCGTTTGGGGGTAGATGCACGCATGGTTCCCGGAGAGAACAACCATATGATGTCGGAGGCATGGTCACGACTACGCGCCGATGGGTTGTCGGTTCCGTGTTCACATATGCATCACCGCAGTTGTAACACATAACCTGGCCGGCAACATCGTCGACTGCTCCTACAGTTGAAAAGAAATCTACCATAAATGGCCACACTTGCGGCATGGAGTCGCTCGCTGAGCGGGGCGTGCTATCCAGATTGATGCATGTGTCCTGATGGGTTAACAGATTGTCCCCCAGATAGTTCATGGGACTCTGGAGCCCAGGCGCAGGCAGAGATATCGAAGTCCTGGAGTGGCAAATCGTGTTGTAGGGTTTCATGCCTACGGGACGCGACTCTCAAGGACAGAACTAGGACACGAGGACACGATTAGCACGATTCATGTACACACTAACTCACAACAACAAACTTTCTGAGAACATCTGAAGGCTGAAGAGCACTCGAGACGAGACCTCAGCGCTGCATCATGCCTTTCATAGTGAGACAGTTGTCGAGCATTCTGGAGTAATCTCAGGCGCAGTATGCGAGTCGAACAAGGAAGTCCAGGATTAAATAAGGATAGATACAAAGAAAGCAAACACAAAGCTACGAGAATATGCTAAGGCAGAAGAGTAGAGTAAGAATTGAATCCAAGAACTTGCACCAAACATTTGACCGCCCAAGAAGTACGTATCATCGCCAATCCCCCACACTCACTGCCAGCGAACCAAACAACAACTTACCCCGAAAGCCACCGTCCAACACTCCAACCAAAACCCAACGACGGCGAATCGACAAGTAGGAAACAACCCCCGCCGCGTGGCGAGGGCGCTTTCATCTATCTTTGTTCGTAAGCCACAGGAACTCAGCAGTCAAGGCACATATTGGTAGTCGTCGTGAGACGCCCCGTGCCGCTGCATCCTATTCCCGTCGTCGGGGTGGTGTGAAGTCGGAAGACAAGATCAGGCGGAATCAAACCCGAACGACGGCAAATCAACAAGTAGGAAACAACCCTCGCCGTGTGGCGAGGGCGCTTTCGTCTATCTTTAATCGTAAGCCATGGGACTAGAAGCAGAGCAACTGTCCGGCACACATTGGTAGTCGTCGTGAGACGCTCCGTGCCGCGTCGTGCAATCTGCTTCCTGGTCCTGTCGTCGAGTACTGGGATTCGGGATTCGGGAGTTGGAGGTTCAAAAGGTCCAGTCGTGAGTCGGAAAGAAGAGAGAGGTAGAGGACATGAGCGATAAAGGGAAAACAGGCGATTATTGACCCCGCCTGGGCAGTGCCTTCACTGGGCGTGTAGCGCGCTCAGCCGCAGTGAATGGATTCACAGTCCAATACCCTTGAAAGGATGGATCAAACAGTCCTGGAGGTGCAGAAGGCTGAGAGACGAATTGAAAGGCCGAGTTGACAGGGGCATGAAGCTCGGTAACCCGAGGAGGCAATGACTGGGACGAGGCTGCTGCAGACGAGGAACTTTGTTGGGAGTAGCCCTGGACGGAAGTCGGGTGCTCTGGGGCTTTGGGCCCGCAGCCTGAAAAGCTGTACGATAAGCCGGGGATAGGGGCGTTGACTGGCGCAGACCAGTTCGAAGATGAGGCCTCTACAGCGGGTTGTGTGGGTGCGGGAGGTGCTGAAGTATATGCTGCAGCTGATGGCACCTTCCCTTTCGACTTGGGGATAGTACCACTGCGTGATTTGCCCGCCAAGCCGGGAATAGTCTTGTCTACTGCTTCAGCGAAATCCAAAAGAAGACTTGAGATCGCAGGTGATGCTTCTGCAGCGGGCTGTGCGGATGGGGGTGGTGCTGCTGGAGGATGTGCTGCAGCGGACGCTGGAGACGCTGAGAAGTATGCCGCAGCGGGTGACTCCGTGGGTATCGCGTCCATCGAGTGGTCCTGTTGGTGGTCTTGAGTGGCAGGAAGGTGTGCGGCGAATGGCGAGAAGCTTGCGGTTGGCGCAGAGGACGAGAACGATGGCACCGACTGCGAGAACGATTCGTCGAGCGGTTGCTCGTAGATCTGCACAAACTGGGAGGGAGAACGCCCGAGTTGTCGTTGTAGAGTGTCGATGAGTCTGTTCTGGCGACGAATGATATTATTGCTCGTGGCGAGATCATGTTTTGCAGCATCGAGTTCAGTCTTGAGCCGAGTCTCCTGCTCTTGATGAGAAGTAATGGCTTCCTTAAATGCGGCCGTTTGGGAATCCATCTGAGTACAGCATATCAACGACCAGCAAACAAAGGAAGAGAGAGGAAATTACTCACCATCCGGCGTTCCTTCACGAGTTTGGCCTCATCGTCTTGAACAGCCTTACGTTCATCGGCGAGAATATTGCGTTCGATTTGTGCACTATTTCGGATGTACACCATGTGCTCCGACTCGAGTAGCTCCCGCAGATCCTTGAGGTCCCGGTGGCCTTTGGCAACAGCAGCATCGCGAGCGGCTTCAGCTTTCTCTCGAAGCTGCTCTTCCCTCGCCAAAGCCTCTTTCGTCTCGTTCAGGGCCTTATGCGCACTCGCGAGTTGCGCTTGCACATCCTGGACGCTCTTCCGAAGGTCTGACATCTGCCGCTCCAACTTGGCACAACAGCGTGGTGCAGCAGGTGAGGGCACTCTCGATGAAGGCGTAGGCCTGTCCGAAGTCTGCGTCGACGTGTTCTTATGCCGTGCGGGGGGCTTCGGTGAAATGACCATCTGGGAGCGAGCATTATTGGTGTGGCGTGGAGGGGCAGTTCTCTCATAGAGGGTGCGCTGGCGTTTAGCTGGTGGCTCGTTCGCAGGTTGAGGAGATGGAGCTCGGTGCTTGGGAAGTGGGAGGAGATAGGTGGCCGTGAAACCAGGTGGTGGATCCTCGGAGACATGGCGCCGACCACTGGGCACAGGGACGATAGCTGGGGAGCGAGAGAGCAAAGTTGACGTGCCCGAGGACGATGAGGTTGGACTGTTTGACACGCGATTTACTGGGCGCGCCTGTTGCGAGTGAGATTTGGATCAAGGAGTCATAGAGAAACTCACCATGGCAAACCCAAACCATTGGGCAACAGCACTGTACGGGCAAGGGCAAGTGCGCTTGTGCTCTGAGATGGTGCGATTGGCGGGCATAGCAGATTACAATCGAGGATGAGAGGAAGACGCGATGGTGGTGAGAGAAGAGGTTGGATATGATGGTGTGGACCATCCTGGTGGCCTCTATTAACCAAAATGCCACAGTACATTGTTCGAGCAAAGCGCACTCGAGTCATCTGATGGCGGTCAATTCCCCTCTCGTGCCTTGGTCAAAGAGCAGTCCTTCGTTGCAGCCATCGCCAGCTGAATTGCGCGATAGCAGCATCTTCTTTTGGCAAAGGTGTCGTCGTTGTGGGCGACGATGAGCGAGATGGCGGATGGAGGCGGGACGAAAGAACGGATGGCAAATGCCGATCTCGACCATTTTGGGAATAGCGCCGAACGTTGCCCTTTGTTGCTAACTTGCTCGGAGCTCCCAATCTGGTAGGGCAATTCGCACCTCCTATAGACTCTTATAGATCTAGTTCTTTGTTGTGTATTACCACTAGTTCCCGCGATGAACGGTTACGGTCGCAGGCCTGTACTTGTGCACCAAGTTGACTCAGACCCAGCACTCGAACTGGTCGCGCAACTATATCATACCTCGACCCCAGCAGTCATCTCTTCTTCGATTTGCTTCATGAACAGACAACAGGTTTCGATTATGCTATAGCTAAAACGCAGACGTCACTAGCCGGTATTGGCATACATAGAGGCACGAATCAATCGAAGGATAGAATCTCTCGTTTATGAAGCTGGGGCATTTTGCGACGGATCGTCTGCACAAGAAGTGGATCGCTCATCTGGGTGATGACTGATTGATCGTAGCGCTCGAAATTGACTTTCCGGATAAGCTGGAACGCAGGCCGACATAGGGCCTCGTCCAATCCCGGCCAGGCATCTTCGAGGCTATGATCTTCAAAGTAGGTCAATGTCAGTTCAGCGAAGCGAACGACAAGACCGGAATCAGATATGGCCTCCAGCGACTTGAGCCACCAAGTCACAATCTGTAAGCGCCTGGCAAGGTAGACGGCTCTGCTTGTCGGGTCAATGGTTAACCGAAGGCATCGACATTGGATCTTGTCTAATGGGAAAAGTTCATAAGCTTCATCCTCAGAGACATCTGAGAGGACCGGCAGTTCTGTATCGAGTCTAAGCGAAAAGGCTATATCTGGATAGATGATTGACATCCTACCATCTGTGATGCTAAAGCTGAGAGCCTGCACAGCGGGAAGACACCCGTCGATGATTGCTCTACACCAGCGGTTTACATCCTCTCCTTCGGAGGTGATGAGGTCGATATGTTTTAATTTAGGAAGAGCGTGACGTTCCTGTGCCAGCGACATCCAAAGACTGAATTGTTCCTGTTGATCAAACGCCCAAATACGGAGATGCTCGAGCGAGGGCAGCGAGGTACACTCGACGACCGGCTGTGGGGTTATACCGGGTCCATACTGGTCGTTACAGCTGTCGATGAAGAGGCACCTGAGGGAGGTCCCAGCGGCAAGGCTGAAGAGACTGTCGAAATTCCTCAGCCCAAAAAGGCCGCCCACGTCTAGCGTGACGAGCGGAAGGCGCTGAACAGCTCTATGGACTAGGCCAACAAACAGCGCATTCCGTGGATCTTCCCATGCAATTTGGTCGAATTCTACGGACAGATAGGAGACGTGGGATAGCAACGGGATGAGAGGATCAACAGAGGAAACGTAGTCTTCATGTGAGGTATTGTGCGGGTCAAAGAACATTTGCAGGCGATGGATGAGGCATGAGAGGTGTGGAGACTCCTGGAGAACGGCCAGCAAACGCTTCGCAGACGCGGGTTCTTCTATTACGATCTTGGCAAAGAGGAGGGGTTGGCCTATAGCAGTCCACGTCTGGCACACACTGGCAGCCGTCTGCAGCGTTTTGAAGTCGGTTACATGATGGCGAAGGATGACGTCGACGAGCTCAACGGGAAGGATGGGAGCTGGCATGACGCGCTTGCAGCAACTCTCAACACGTCAACACGATACAAAATCGCGTATGGCCTGCGCTTGTTGGTTTTTTTTTGTGTCGAGGGAACGTGGAAGACCGAAAGAAAGTTGGCTCTTCCGAATCTGGACATGCGAGCGGAAGTTCGATGCAGTCACATGCATGGCTTTCCTTCGACCACCATGTCAGACGCGCTTAAGACCTGTGACCGTTCCTCAGACAGGCTTGAGGCACCATCTCGACATTCCTCCATCTCCTTCGGTACGCTATGTCGTATAACACGACGAGCAATGGTGGTACTCTGCTCCCGGCTTGATCACACTAGTACGACCTCCTCCCCAAAGTTTCGACCATCTTTGATCCACGGCTTGGACACCTGACATTCGGCGCTCTCCTCCCAGTGTTAATGGACTCGGCTATCCAACACAACCATATGAGCCTCCCCGAGGGAGGTACGTATCTCCGGAGCCGACAATGAACGAACCGTCGTAAAGTTGGGGTCGCCCCCGCTCACTGATTAGGTTGAGATCTCCCCAGTCATCTGTGGCACGCGTGCATATATATCAACTTGCGGTCGCATGCAACTCCATCCTCATAAAGCTCCCATGCCTGTAGCATCCTTCCTTCTACACACCGCCTCCATAGCCGTCTTGGGTTATGGAATCAAGAACACCGTGTTCAGTGACGCTCCCATTGATGGAGCAATTCGGACTCAGTATGGGGGACATTTCCAGCATTTGACTATCATTGGGTGCGCTATATCTCTATATCAAAGCCGATATGTGGTGGCTTATTTCGCGGCTTACACAAGGCTTTTGATTACTCTCGCAGCCATGGCTGTCGGATTGGCGGCTGACTTAACTTCTTCTTCTTTGCGATGTACGCTTTCCGTCTTTCGCGTATACCCAGAAGCAGACTGACGCCCATGTAGTCCTCCGTTCAGTGAAGCGTGGTCTCCTTATGGCTGCAATGCCCCTAGAGGCAGTGATCGCCGCCGTCTATTGGACACTACTTTGCTACTATCCGCATCTGATCCTCAACGAGGACGTAGTAGGGTCTATTGGCGAAGCAGCTACAAATGTCACGATCGCTGTTTCCGCCGCCGCCGCTGCGCCTCTAGCGCGGGTGCCGCTCCCAGTCGATATGGCGATACACGCTATCCCTGGACTAACGCTCGTTCTGGATTTCCTGCTGTTCGAAAAGAAGTATGAGGATGAGAGCGCAGATAGCGCCGCACCGGTCATTTGCATTTCGTCATTTCTATACGCTTGGTGGGCGGAATTGTGTGGGGGCATCAACGGAAGCTGTGAGTTCCTCTTCTCATGCTTTCACCCAGTCACTGACGAAGCGTATTCTCCAGTTCCGTACCCGTTCTTGACGCTCAGCCCATTCGAGGTCCGCTTGACCATTTACGCTATCGCCACTTTACTTGCGTATTGGTCTTTCTTGATCCTCAACGCGGTTCATCCGTAGGCTTCTGTATGGTATTGAGCTGGGGAGATACGTCAAAATTGAAACTCTATGTCGCAGACTGGGATATGCCTGCCCGAAGTCGCATTAAGCCAAGCAACGATTGAACGTGAGTCGTCGAAGAAATTCTCAAACCACGTCGAAGCCACACTGATTGCCCATGGACTCATATCTGTATCTGTGAGGTTGAGGTGTGGTGTCAGACTTTCGCAGGCAGTGACAAAATGCATCCATTTCGTGCCTGTCCGCATGTTGTGCATGCGAAAAGGAACTTACCAAGTGTCGGAGATCGTCGTAGTATTCGCCCACCTCTGTGACATTGACGTACGCGTTGTGGCACGCCGTCTGGGCGGCGGAGCACAGCGCGCGATTGGTCAGAGCAGCGGATATGGAACAAAAGGCAATGGTTCATTCGGACAAACGTACACATACTACTACTTCAAACAAAATGCTTCAAGTTGAAAACGAAATCTCGGTCTTCCACGTCACTTAACTCAGTGATCACGCTTCACCTATCCAAGGAGGGTGAAGAGCAGAGCGACGACAACTCCGACAACACCATCGAGACTGTCATCAAATCAGGACTGGTTCGGTATGCAGGACGACACGTACAGCTTGACGACGTCCTCGAGAATTCCGGGCACAAGAATGTCCAGATCGATGAGAAGCTTGTCGAGCGCGAGGGTGAAGCTGCTGACGTAGACTGGGTAGCCGCCGGCGGGCTTAGATTTCCCGTTGGCGTTGGTAACAGAGGTGTTAATATCCTAAACACACATCAGGGCCCTGTCGTGGCTACTAAGCACTCAAGGCAAGGATAACGTACAGTGATGATTCCGGCCGCAGTGGAGGCGATTTGGTCCTCACTCTGCCTCTTGAACTTGGCGCCAGAGGAAGAGACAGATCCGAGCGACGTGGTCGCCGTGTTCAGCGCGTCCTGGATCTGGCTGAAGAGCGGGTCGAGCGTGGCGCTGTTGTCTTGACCGTTGGCAACGGCCGAGTCTGACGGTGGGTCAGGTCAGTATGCGGCGACGCGTCGAGGAGAGGCTTGTGCAAACCAAATTGGGGAAGAACGCTGCTGGTAGTGCTCTGGAGGGTCGTGAGGATGTCCAGGATCTGGGCGTCCTGACGCTTGGCCACACCGGCGTTGTCAACGGTCAACGCGGTGGTGGGGGTCAACGACGAGAAAGAGAACAAGGAGAGGGCAAAGAAGGCGAAGCGGGTGGCGATCATACTGAAGGTGCTGCTGGTGGTGCTGAGGGCTGCTGTTGCTGCTAAGGGACAGACTGCCTCTCAAAGTCTTTTATACTCCCAGAAAATATTAACTGCTGGTTGAAGACGTCAGTACAATGTCGAGCAATATGAGGCAATAATGGAGAGAGGGCACGATACTTGTGTCGCTCAATTGACTGACATAGGATGTCATGAATGACGGTGAAGACCTCCAGAAAAGCGTCTCTGGTATTTTGAAATGGTACACAGATGCTTCTGTCACGTAAAGATCATCATGCAGGATTATACTGTCGAGGATTGGGTTGTTGATGGAACCATTCCTGCTGTCCAAAGGCTCAGATTGCGCAAGAACTACTTACGGAGGTGAGAGAGAGTCCGGTCTGAGCATGGGCAGCATAGCACTCAAGGCTGAGAGTCACCGTCGAAGGCTATGAGTGAGTAGACTTGCACGACGGCAAAACATCACCGCAGGCCGGCAATCACGTCTGCAGTGCGTGGAGAGAACCGTAAGAAGAATTGTACGAAACGTACGGTGGCGCAATACCTCCTCGTGATGATGAACTCTACAGCTTTCCGGATCTTCAGCGTATGTCACTGTCATGTTCGTGCATACTACCTGATAATTTGGAGATGAAGTGATGCGTGCTATAAAGATGTGCGCGCGTTCGTCGCATCTACTCAAAGACTGATGAACGTGGCACGAAGAAAGTCCGGGAAAGGCACGTGGGCGTTCTGAATGCTTTCGGAAGTTGGCTTGACTGCCTCTGTTAGCAGGTCATCTTCTTGAAATCACAAACAATCGATTGAGTTTGAGTCTTGACCTCTCCAGACTCGCGTAGAAGGACTCGTGCCCGTGTGACGTCGTAGGGCCAGTATCTTGGTACAAAGGTACCAGCTTCGAATGACCATCAGTGTGGAGAGACTTGAGACGTTTGATGCAAAAGAAGAAGTGTACCGACCTCTCTAAATCGAGTCATTGCATCCGCACTGAAATCTGCAGAGTACGTCCATCATAGAGAGTACGGCAGTAAACTTTTTTGAGTGCCTTGACCTGTCGGTCCTGGGCAGGCTCTAGGTGTCCGCGATGACAAGACGGGACAGAAGCGCACGCAAGGATACACGCGATGAGGACAGGAAAAGAGGCATTGCATTGACGTCATGCGCTTCTTTAACACTCGTTCGCAGACACGTCGTATAAGACACGTCTCGCCATTGACATGAGTCAGAATGAGTCACCGTTCGCGCAATTTCACCATGTTGGCTCTTTACAGCTGATTACATATCGATAGGCGGGTCTTGCACGAAGTGATTGCTCGGGCGGGGCTCAAATTTTGATGCCCAACGGTGCCGGGCCTCACATGCGCCACAACGGGTGGACTCCAGTGTATCATACCCACCCAGTCGTATCTCAGTTCTGTCAAGTTTTAAAGAAACATGGTCGGCACATTTGTTTCTGAAGACCCCAAGAAGCTCATTCACTCGATGGCTGACGAACAGGGCCTGGC
This sequence comes from Strobilurus stephanocystis, assembly GCA_019915075.1. Lineage (NCBI taxonomy): Eukaryota > Fungi > Basidiomycota > Agaricomycetes > Agaricales > Physalacriaceae > Strobilurus > Strobilurus stephanocystis. The sequence goes on from JAHLMI010000015.1 coordinate 536,911, forward strand.
AAGCCAGCGGCAAGCGACTTCAGATCACGAATTTCATACTCCGTTGAGCAACCACTTCATGCAGGACCCGCCTATCGATATGTAATCAGCTGTAGCACGACAAAGAGAAGAGTATTTGTGGGTGCATCGAATCAACGGGGAACTGGGAGGCATCTACTCCATTTCCTTCAAATCTGGAATGATCGGAATGCAACTAGCCAGTATTAAGATTGTTCGGGCAGTTTATCTTAAGTTTGAGCTCAGCTTAAGACTACTCAAAATGAGATTACACATAGCTTAAGACGGACGACCGAGACTTACGTTTCATCCAGCATTCGGAGTCGTACCACAAGTGAAAGGACAATTAGACGTCCTACCGGACTATCCCGCTCACAGCCTCGACCTTCAAGCTTCAAGCCGAGTGATGAGCAAGTTTTTGATTCCTGAATCTGACTCGATTCATTAGGGAACAACTGTCTTTGCTCGTACTAGAGTTGGTTCACCAGGCTAATCGACTGTCTTTGCTCGTACTAGAGTTGGTCAACCAGGCTATTGAATCGTGGCATCCATTTCATGCTCGTTCGCATGTCATGCATGCAGAAATATATCAAGTATCCAGAGAGTCGTGTCTGCGCGACCTTAATGGTAGTGTTGATGTTGTGGCACGACGTGTGGGCAGAAGAGTCAAGTGCACGGTCAGAGCAGCAGGTACGAGATACGAAAGTCATCAAGTCATTTGAGCATGGGTAAACACAGTACCACAGAAATAACAGGACAGAGAAGCCTGGGACGTGCCGATGGTCACGCATCATCTATCCAAGGAGAGTAAAAAGCAGAGCGACAACGACTCCAACAACACCATCGAGACTGTCACCAAATCAGGACGGGTTGAATAAAACCAGTATGCAGGACGAGACGTACAGTTTGACGACATCCTCGAGAATTCCGGGCACAAGAATGTCCAGGTCGAGGAGAAGCTTGTCGAGGGCGAGGGTGAAGCTGCTGACGTAGACTGGGTAGCCGCCGGCGGGTTGGGACTTCCCGTTAGCGTTGGTAACGGAGGTGTTGATATCCTAGACACACATAAGCGCCCGGCTTTTAGCAAGGACAAGGAGAACGTACGGTGATGATCGCGGCCGCAGTGGAAGCGATCTGGTCCTCGCTCTGCCTCTTGAACTTGAACTTGGCGTTAGAGGCAGGTAGAGATCCGAGCGACGTGGTCGCCGTGTCCAGTGCGTCCTGGATCTGGCTGAAGAGCGGGTCGAGCGTGGCGCTATTGTCCTCGCCGCTGGCAACAAGCCCATCTAACGTTGGGTCGGGTCATGACTATGCGGTGACGCGTCGAGGAGAGGTGTGTGCAAACCTATCAAAGGAACAATGTTGGTGACGACGCCCTGAAGGATGGTGAGGATCTCCGCAATCACGACTTCCTGGCGCTTGGCCACACCGGCGTTGTCAACGGTCAACGCATTGGTAGGGGTCAACAACGACCAAGAGAACAAGGAGAGGGTCAAGATGGCGATGCGGGTGACAATCATACTGAAGGTGCTGCTGCTGGTGCTGCTGAGAAACAGACTGCATCTCGCAAAGTCTCTTATACTCCCGAGGAATATCTGCCGAGCATTATGAGAGAACAATGAGAAAGGGAACAATGCTTGTTTTGCTCAAATGACCGACGTAGGGTGTCACGATGACGGTGAAGACCTCCAGGAAGCGTCTCTTGTATCTTGAGATGGTGCACAGATGGTTCTGTCACGTACAGACCATCATCCTGACGAGAGGATTTGGGCTGTTTATGCAAACATTTCAGCCGTCCAGAGGCTCAGACTGAGAAAGAACCACTCACGGAGGTGATAAGGAGTCGAGTCTGGGCTTGGGCTACATGGCAAAGGCCCAGGAACTCCATCGATGGTTATGGGTAAGTACGAGAGGCTTGCACGAAGGCAGAATCATCACCGCAGGCCGGCAATCACGTCTGTAATGCGTGAAGAGAGACGTCCAGGAGACGTCAGAAGATTTTACGGAATTGAATTTACGCAATACCATCTCGTGATATTATGAACTGTCCAGCTTTCCGAAATGCCTGTGTATGTCACTGTCAAGTTTGTGAACACTACCTGGGAGATGAAGTGAGGCATGCTGTCAAGATGTGTGCGCGTCCGTCGCATCCATTTAAAAAGTGACGAATGTGGCACGAAGAAAGTCCGGAAAGGGCACGTGGGCGTTCTGGAAATGTTTACGGCCTCGACATAGATACCTCCGTGGCAGATCATCTCCGAAAGATCACGAAAGAGTAATTGAGTTTTCTGTCTTTTCCTCGCGCGTGCCAGTACTCGTGCGCGTCTGACGTTGTAGAGCCAGTGTCTTGGAGCAAAAGTCCCGGCCCAGAATGACCATTACTTTGGAGAGGCTTTGAAACTGTACGTTTGATGCGAGGGAAGAAGCGTACCAGGGTCTCTCAATCGAGGATCGCATCCGCACTGAGATTTGCAGAGTACAGTATCTTGTCCAGATTGAAGAGTACAGAAGAGTAGTTCCTTGAGTGCATCGCCTCCCTCAGTCGTTGGCACACGGTTCTAAGTTTCCGCGATGAGATAAGGAGAAGTACCGCACGCAAGGACGCGCGATGAGGACAGGAACAGAGGCCTTGCCTTGACGTCATGCGCTTCTCTGACACTCGTTCGCAGAACCGCCGGCGCCGTATAAGACACGTCTCGCCATTGAGATGATACAGAATGACTCACCTTGCGTGCGATTCCGCCATGTTGACTCTGTAGCACGACGTAGAGAGAAGAGTGTATGTGAGTGCACTGAATCAACGGGGAACTGGAAGGCGGACAGCGTCTGTCCCATCTCCTTCAGCTCATCGACATGCACTGGCAAATGACACGTCAAATCATTCTCAAGTGGGTGCTTCCCACACCTCCGTATCGTTGAATGTGTCGGTCATGACGCGTGAAGAACAATCGTCGACTGAGGGCATGGCTAAACGTGATTAGTTCGAGTTGAACCAGCTGCACAGTGGGGTAGGCTCTGTCACCTAGAGAGAGCCAGAGACGCGTCGGCAAACGGAGCTGTTGATAGTCCAGGCAGCGGGGCAGAATGTCGAGCAATGGGAGATGTAGGACGTGGGAAATGTGAGGCTGTACTGGGCCAGCAGATTGCCGCGGTCATTAGATGGCATTCCGGTTACCCCTGGAGGCGCCGTAATTCGGACGAACATGTCGTTCCGTTGCATGCACCTATTGCGCCTACACAGAAGACACGACCTCAGTTAGCTATGATTGCGTTGTACGAGCATGAAAGAGAACTTGCCCAAGCTTCAGAGGCGGCAAGAGAAATTCTCACAATGGCCTCCCTGATTGTCGGCTAGTACTGACGCGCATATCGCGTCTTCAAGTATTGTTTTGTCGCCCTTGTCGTTCCAGTATGCCGACGGGGCGTCCCCGACTTGACTGGAGGATCTCTTAACTGAAGTTGATTGTTGCCTTCAAGTACAGATAGATAACCAATTCGTCCAGTTAGCTACGTGATTTGAATGGTTGTAATCGAAGTAACTTGCTTTGAATTAGAATATCAGAACGCAAACAGGAGCTGTCAAGTAGATAAACTCACACAACCTCGTCACATCGTACATAACCCAACACAAAGCAAAAGAATTCAGGGAAAGAAGACGGGTTTTTTTTTTTTTTTTTTTGATTCCATTAGAGTCTATTCTGCCTCGGCATATGTAAGACTATCTACCCGTGTGTATGGTATGTACTGTGTAATGCTACTTATCGTGACTATTAGTCTGTTCTACACTACGTATTGAGCGTGACGCTCTGGCTTTCCTCATAGGACGCCTCCCCCGATGCTCGAAAGTATGTAAGGTAGGGTGGAAAGGGTGGGAAGGTTGGGTCTCGGCATGCGGTCTCGGAGGGTTTACATGGTTATGAGTCGGCCATCGGCAGTATATCGCGCGTTGGCATCTTCCACCAGGCCGCGCTCCTGCGCAATATCGACATGGTCTCTGCCCTGTCGACGACGGAATAGTGTTCGTTTGGCGCGAGGTATCGGCAGGTCGGGCATATCGCCCCAATAGGTTGCGAATCGACGTGTGGCTCCGATGTAGCGAACAAAGTGGGGCAAGCGAGTGGGGTCTGTGAGAAGGGATGCGAGCGTGGTATTGCCGCTGCGTGTGCGCGTAGCTCGCATCATCGCGTTCCGCGCCTCTGTGTACGCCGGGCAGTGGAAGATGAAGTGGTGGATGGTCTCGGCGGGGTGGTTGCATTGTTCGCAAGCGGGTGAGTCGACGACGTTGATCGTGTGCAGGTGCTTGTTTAACGGCGCATGCCCAGTTCGAAACTGAGTGACGATGGATGCAGCTTTGCGTGGGATCGCATCGATGAGCTTGGCGTATCGAGAGGATATCTCTTTGGGTGTACCCTTGTTGATGACTCGAAATTTAGCGCGTCGCCGGGACTTTCGCCAAGCAGCGTTGTGGTGACCGTGTATGGTAGCAAGATACACCCTTTTGGCCGCTGTGGACGAGATGGGTAGGGTCTGGTGTAGGATGTCTGGTAGGTGCTGCAAAGGTGATGACGATGATGGATCCTCCGCTGCCCGCTTTGCCTCTTCGTCCGCCGCTTCGTTCCCGGGTACTCCTATGTGTGCTGGTATCCATCGTATGCGAATTTTGGCTCTCTGGTGTTTGCGCAGTACTTTGGCCAGCTCCTTGTGGACTTCGTCGAGAAGGTAGTGCGACGGGGCCGTGCGCCTGAGTTGCGTTGCATCTATCGCTGGCTGGCTGTCGGCTGCGAATGTGGCCGTGGTTACCCGTGGCGCGTCCTGGAGCCATTTGAGTCCTAGTAGGAGCCCTGTGCATTCGCCCTCGTAGACCTCATGTTCGTCTTCGCTTCCCAGATGGTACCGCCTCTCTGTCACTCGCTCTCCGTCTCTGTATATGACCGCCGACGCTCCCACTCCTCCTTCGTAGCCAGACCCGTCTGTGTAAATCACCAATCCGTCGTCCTCCTCGTCCATCTCTAGCGCCTCAACCGGGTTCCCTGTTCCTATCTTTTCGATCTTGCTCGTCCAATGTGCCGGGTATCGTACTGATTTGAGTGTTTCTAGTTTTTCGGGGCGTATGCGGTACTTGTGCATTAGCCAGTGTAGGGGCGCGCGGTGTTTTCGGATGAGTGTAGGTCGAGCCGCTCGCCGCACATACGGGTGTAGGGGGTGGGTCTTGGGCAAGCATGCGTATCGGATGGCCGCTCGCTGTAAGTGTTTGTCGACTATATCTCCCATTCGCATGACGCCAGCGTGCAGGTTCAGAATGTCGCCAGCCGTGGTCTTCATGGCGCCGCTGATGATGATGGCTGCTTTCCGATGTGTCGACTCGAGTTGGTATATGATGGGGTGGGAGTGTCGCCCGTCCTTTCTCAGCTTCGACTGGGCCCTCTTGGGGGTGAGAAAGACGTCCGCCGCGTATAGGATGCGGGGTATGGCTATCGCCATGTATGCCTGTCGTAAGTACCTCCGCGCGATGCCCTTCGTCACTTGCGCTACTCTCTTCATCTTGATAACCCAGTCCTCTGCTTTTTTCACTACCACTGCGCCCTGTTCCTTCCATCGTAATCCCGAGTCTATGACGAGTCCTAGGAACTTTGCTGACGTTTTGACTGGGATGATTCGTCCGCCTATCTCAACGCTGTCGCCTACGTCCGGTACTCGTATCTGTTTGCCGGTGTCGTGAGGATGTTTTGGGTGCGGCGCGGACTTCATCTTCTGCGTGCAGTCGAGCAACTGCCACTTCGGGAGGCCAAAAGTGCAGTTGTGCGTCTTGGCCCACTCTAGGACGCCGTCGCTACCCTCTACCACCTCTTTCAGTCTTTGGTGAGTCTCCTCAAATGTCGCTGCCCTCGCCGCCATTGCTACATCGTCAACGAATCCGTTGGCTGGTACCTTCATCTTTGCCAGCGTCCGAAAGAGCGCCGCGTTGTACAGGATGTAGAGGAGTTGCGACAGTGGGTCGCCTTGGTCGAGCCCGTTGGTCACAGCGAAAACCTCTGAAACAAAGTCATCAAAAAGTAGGGTGGTCTTGCGCTGACTGAAGCGACGCTTTAGCCACTCTGTGATTTCTCGTGGTATTCTTTGCATCCGCATATCATGCAAGAGCATGGGAATGTCAACGCTCGGGAACGCGCCCTTGACGTCGAGAAGTAGGAATGAGACCACATCACCGTTGCGCCAAGCATCCTTGATGATGGATACGACTGTCTGGAGAGAGTCGGCGGTGGAGCGGCCTGGTCGTCCGCCGTAATGGTTGGTTGGTAGGATTTTGTGTAGCTCGCAGCGTGCCATTAGATCGGCGTTGATGGTTGCATTGAGTCCTCGCCCCCAGCCGTTCGATAGAACGATGGGGCGCCACGCGTTTGGGTCCCCGTAGTCGTCCTTACCAGGCTTCCTAAATACAATCGTGTTAGTAGTTGAGAAACATGCTGGGTATTCCTTCATCGTAAAGGTGGCACGGTAGATGGGTCCGATGTAAGGCGCAAGCAAGTCCGCGCAGACGTTCAGGACGTCATTTGGGACTGATCCCTGCATGGTGGCCTTGCCGCGCTTCATGCCCTTGAACGCCTGTAAAACTTGTTCGTCAGTCGGTGGTGTAAACTTCCAAGCTGGGCGTGGATAGTCAGTCTAGGCTGGTACCGCCGAGACGGCTGGCTTGGGTGGAAAAAATTGGGCTCGCAGGACTTCCGCTTTGTCGGCGTTGGTCTCAGCTGTGCGAGTATGACCTTGCTCCCTGATCACAAGATTTGGGATTCTGGTGCGGGCTCCATCGGTTGGCGGTTGCGATATAAAACTGCATTTTGCCCAGATGTCATCGCCTGTAGTGGTTGCCAGCCACTCGCTCCAGTGCTCGGTCTTCGCCTTCTGAATCTCCTTGGCATAGAGATCCCGGGTCTGCTTCAGTTCGTCATGGACAGGATGGTCAACCGTATCTCGGAACTGGTATGCTCGCCGGTTGAGTCGGCGGGTCTTGGAACGCAGCTGTCCTAATGTGGCATTGTACCAACGTTTGGAGTGCGGGCACGGCTTGGACATCGGGACATGTTCCTCGATAGTCTCCTGGACGCATTTGTCCAGGCGCTGTAAAGCGGCGTGTAATCCGCCTCTGGACTGTATCTCCGCCGGTTCCAAGATTTCCTCTAGCCGAGTAGAAAGCGACTTGCGGAAAGCGTCCCAGTCAGTAGCTCGAAAGTTACGTCGCGGTTGCTCCTGCGCTAGATCCACTCGGACGTCGATGACCCCCAGGATTGGGAAGTGGTCCGTTCTCGGTGGTTGCTTTTCGGGTAGTGTGCGGCACTGTATGAAGGACGTAAGTATGTGTTCAGAACAAAAGACATTATCGGTTCGTGTATAGTTACCCGTCGCCATGGCTCGAAGCGTGGGCGTGGACGCAGGGAGTGCCATCTTGAGGTGGCGCTTGGCTAGTAGATCGAGTAGGCCCTGTGCGAGGTCGAGGTTGTGCTGTGTGAAGAGATGTGAGTTTTGAGGGGCATCCCAGAGCGGGTGGTGACGGTTGAAGTCTCCAGCCCACACAAAGTGGTATGGTCTATCGGAGTCGGGTCTGATAGAGTCACAGAAAGTGTCGGCGAGTTGAATCGCCTGGTTGTTACCGCAGTCGTTATAGATATTGATGACATATAGGTCGAAGGCTTGTAGGCGAAGTAGTACCCCCGTGACATCTGGATGTGGTATGGTCAACGCTTGCCAGGAGTCCGTCGATATCCGCTTGTTGACCATGATTAGTGAGTGTGTCGTTTGGTCGTCGTTGGGGTCGTTGTGCGTAGGTGGTTGTATGACGTGCCAAGATCCAAGGGCGGAGGTCTTGCCAAAGAAGTTGAGATGTGGTTCTTGTAGCAATAATAAGTCGTCCTCCGCTATGCCGTCGTGCAAGAAAGCGAGTTGTGCGTCTCGAGATTTGTTGAGGTTAGCTGACCAAAATCGGAGTGTAGTGCCGTCTCTCATTGTTCTGGGTTGTGTCGTCATGATCAACAGACATATGGGGTGGAGCGTCCGCTGCTAGGATATGAGTGCGAGTCAAAGTTGAGCTGAGTCTGAGTCTGAGTCTGAGTCTGCCTGGGAGCGGGCGGATACTTTGACGGGCCCATCGATACGAGGTTGGTATGAGTGAGCGTTGGTCCGTTTGAGTTGTGGTGTGATCGATGGTGGCGATTGGGGTTTTGGCGGCGTTGTGGCTGTATGAAGTCCTGCATGAAGTGTTGAGTCTGGTAAGTAGGAGGCAGACTTGGGTGGGGAATGGTATAGGGATCGTCGCCGTCTCGAATCCATGTTGACGGATCCCGAGTGGGGAAGTAGATGTATCTGGCGTCAGGGTTGCGGTTGTATAGCGCGTCGTTTGCCTTGTTGAATGCTGGGCAAGAGCGTTCAGCTGCGCCATGTCCGTCTTTCTTGCAGTTAGCACATCGGAAGAGTTTTCGCTCGGTGTTCGGTATGGTGCATTCGTTTGTGGGGTGCTCCTCGGCGCATCGTCCGCAGGCGGTCTTCTCTGTACAGGTTTTTGCGTCGTGGGTGCGAGGAATCTGTTGGCAGTTCATGCAGCGGGTGACTTCAAAACGGTCGCGTCGAACGGTGCATACTCGCCCCTCAATCATAAGGCTGTTACGAATGGCTCGATTGGCGTCCTCTCGAGTCGCAAAGCCTATGAGAAGGTTAGCAACAGTCTGATTTTCGTGGCGTCTAGCGGCGGCCTTGACGAAGCGCATGGTGACAATGGCACCCTTGTCCATGTTGTTCCGCTCGAGTATTTCATCAAGGGCGTCAGCACTCTGAGTGTCCAGCGAGATGGGTACAAATTGTGCGATCACAGCAAAGTGCTGCTGGTGCACGTCGTGATTTGGTCCGAACGAGCTACAGAGGTGCGATAGAGCCGAGGTCTTCCGCATAGTCTCCATCGTCTCCACTGTGTCTACCGTAAGAGAAACTCCGCCCGCCTTCAGCTTCTTGGCACCGACGATTTTCATCGGTCGGATACCCTCATGATCATCATCGTTGGGGTTCATCGCTTCTCGTATACTGTGTAGGTGGGTGTTCGCGTCATCGACGATCTGCTTCTCCGTCTTGTTTGCCATTGCTTCATTCTCCGTAGAGTCAGCGGCGCACTTGACGATGATGCGTCTCTCTGCGAGGTCGCCTCGCGCAACGGCATCAGCGTGGGCAGCGGGTAGGTGAGGTGCACTGGGTGTTGAGAAAGACTGAGTCTGAGGCTGAGGCTGAGTTGCGGCGGCCGCGGCGACAGAGGCAAAGGAGGAGGTGGTGGTGGCGACGTCCTGGGATGCGGTCTTCATGGCCTGCGACGTCTCCTTTAGGGTGTCTAGTTGTGTGTCGAATAGGGAGTTGGTGTCTTTTTGCTGCTGTAGTATGATCTGGAGGTCGGTAATGGTCGTCTGGAGGGCTCGGTATTGGTCCTCAGCGAGTTTCATCGTGGCATTGAGTCGCAGCGCATCCGCTTTGTGGTAGATGGCTTGCTCTAATTCCAAGAGGTCAATAATGGCGGAGAAAGCAGGGCCGCACTTTTCGATGGTCGCGTTGGCGCTTAAGAGCGTCTTGTTGGCGCGTAGCGCCTTTAGTGCTGCAATTGCGTCCTCCCTGACGGTGTTGCTCTTGGTCGTCGCCGTCGTTTTCGGTAGCAACGCCATGGCTCGTAGCGTGTTTCGGGGCATTTCTGCTCGGACGGTGATCTGCGCCTTTTCCCGTTCGTCGGGGTCTGCGGTCGTTTCGCCAGCGTCGGGCCTCGTAGGCGACGACATGACGCCGTTCGGCATGTATTTTCGAGTGTGTGAGATACGAGACAAGTATATACGCTCTCTTGAACACGGTGCAGACGCCTTCCCGTCGATTCGGTCTATGTAGACCGTGGGAAAATAGGTGCTGGTGGTGGTACCGGATCAAGAAGCGTCCAAGAAGACGGGTTTTCACTGGGGATCAGGCGTTATATGGTGATCGACTTCCATCTCCTCATACTCATAGTCTTGCCAAAGTGAGGCTACCGGCCATCCAGATTGCTCCCTAAAATTACGGTCAAGTTGGCGCCTGATGATGGTAGACGAGGAGCCAGCGGCTGACGATTCCTGGAACGATGACCACTGATTCACAGCCCAAGATGACGCCATAGCAGTAGTAGTCGAGTGTACCCAGTCTGGGACAACGGACATTGGTCCCTCGAGCGAATCTTGCACCGTATCTGAAGACAAGTCGAACGGAGACGCCAAGGAGCCAAAGCGAGGGGATCTCGACATGATATCAGGCAGTCCTCCCCCACCTGACTGGGGTGACTTGACCTCTTGCGTTCGCTTCCTGCGCGACTTGGGCTCTGCATGCGAACGAGAGGACTGTTTCCTCGGGGTTACTGGCGGTCGTGCACACCCACTGAGTTTCTTGTATGGCCCAGGCCTATGTTGGCCTGCCACCTGCGCTGATATGTTGGAAAAACACGCGTTGCAGAGTGTCCTCAGATCGATATCCGGGCGCCACAGCGGAGTCGATTTTGTGTGACAATATATGCATTCTACATATCATGTTTAAGGGCAGAACGTACAATGTAGGGAGGTCAGTCGACGTACCATTCGGCGTAGGAGCTTTTCGTTTTTTACTGGACTTTGCAGGGGCCTTGATCTGTGATGCAGAATCAGAACTGGGGTCTCGACGGAAGAGCAGAAAAGCCACGCACTAAGTTCGCTGCACATGAATCGCAATATTTCTGGACATTCGACAGCTCAACTCCACAAGATTGACAGCGAGACGTCGGCAGAGGAGAAGGAGCTTTTGGTCCCATTGCTTTCAGGGCTGCAAGGACCTCTGCAGCAGTCGGACGCTCTTGTGCTTCGAAGGAAAGACAGGACACCACCAATGACCAAAGTTGATCGGAGGCAATTTCGCCGCCGGACGGGCGAGCAGGTTTGTTCTTCAGAGTCAAGACCTCGTTTATCAAGGCCACCTCTGCCTTGATATACGAGAACGGCGGCTTTCCGGTGTATATCTAATCGAACTTTGAGACAGGTCCACCGACGGGAGAGATGGAACTGACTTCGATGACTGTGCAGCCGAACGAGTATATATCCGCCGCACTCCGGTATGAACGTGCACCCTGATAGAGAGAAAAGTCCATCATCTCGGGTGGCAGCCATCTCATCGCCCCAACGAAGAACATGGACGATTTCACTGGCGCTTGAGACTCCTTCACATGACTCAGACCAAAGTCGGCCAGAACACAACGGAAATCTTCGGTTACGAGTACATTGGCCTGTCGGTCGGAATGAGCCTTAGATAACCAAAGCTCGAAGGTTTACGCACACCGCGTATATCGCCGTGCACAATTTGTGGTTCTAGTCCGTGCAGATATCCGATGCCAGTCACGATCTCGACTACCTGTCAAAAATGTTCGGATGCAGGGGTTAGACGTCCCAAGTGAACTAACGTACCGCCTGGAAACGATCGTGGCCGGGACATGTATGTAGGAAGCTCATAATATTGCCGTTAGACATCCAAGGTGATATAAGGCAGACACGAGGACTGAAGGCAGTGGCGTTCACACCAAGAAACCGAAGTATATTGGGGTGGTCGAGTTGCTTCCAAATTAGAGCTTCATGACACAAGTCCTAGAGCTACTCTTCAGAAAGCTAAGAGGAAATCCAGCCCGAGGACAGCTCACCGCCCACCGCTTTTCTTTCTCCTGCTCGTTGGCATAGTAGCGTAGAACTTTCAAGCAAACAGATTTGCGGAACATGGTTCCCTCCCATATATCCTGTGCTGCCATCAATCATCGCGTGGATTCAGGTACTGACGGAACTGACTGCAAATCCTCCTGCGACGACGGGATGAAGTCCTGTACGGCGTATGTTGTGGCAGTAGAATGAGGTGGGGACAACGTCGTGTTTCTCTCCAAGAACGTGCTGGCATTTGAGACTCGTGGATCGAAGTTTCTCATTGGTTGTGGCCGATTCAATCTCCTGTTGAGGGCCCTCATTAGTACCGCTGTCCAGAAGCCCAAAGGGAGCCATACATCTTGCAAGATATCCATGACCATGACCGCCAATGCGCGAGGAAGGGAGTCTACTGTGCGCCACGGAGACGCCTTGGTTCGAAGTAGCTCTTGAACGCTCTTGGTGACATCTTTACGAGTGCCATCAGTGGGGAGCGCCGACCAGTGCATAGGTAAGAGACCGCCAGTGGTCGAGTGGAAGATGTAGGACGTGGGAAATGTGAGGCTGTACTGGGCCAGCGCGGTCATCTGGCTTCATTGAATGGCATTCTGGGTACCCCTGGAGGCGCCGTAATTCGAACGAACATCTTAATCCGTTGTATGCGCCTATTGCGCCTGCAAAGGCCGCGATCCCAGTCAGCTTATTGTGTTGTACGAGCATAAGGAGAACTTGCCCGAGTTTTTGAGGTGGCACTCTACCTTCCTTCCTTCCTTCCTCCGAGCCAGAAGAATTCTCCCACTGGTCTCCCTCATGATTGTCGACTAGTACTGACGCACTGCCTTATCAGCACGCGCGTATCTCGCATCTTCCAACAGCCTTTCCACGTCCTTGTCGTTCCACTATGCTGACGGAGTGTCCCGGCGTGTCGTGCGCTCATTTGAAGCCAGTTCGAACTTCGAAGCGATGGAGACCCGGAACTATGCTGGGTGTATGGGCATTTTGGTGGTGATTCGGCTGCCGATGTCAGCTTGCAAGAGGTTCCCATATCCCAGACGACGTTGTGATGACGGTAATAAGGGAAGTTGGCGCGCTCATGGTGGTCCGCGAGCAAAGATGATCGAATCACATATCGGCGGTGCGCAAACCTAGAATTGCGAATAATACTTCTAACGTGACCAATGACTTATCAGGTTACAGAGATACTACAGTATCGTATCATAGTGTTCAATGCTACAAAGGCTTCGTTTGTGACAGGCTACCAATATATCTTGAGGATCTTTCTCCCTACACCGGTGCTATGCTCCCAGACGGTCTCTGCGCGACCGCCGGCCTCTTCCACAGCCTTGACGAAGGCCGATATACTTCCACCAACTCCGAAGTAGAACACCTTGGCGGCAACCAATATCAGAGAGTTGGGAGTAACACAGATTTTCAGCAAGGAGATCAATGATGGAACGCTCTCGTCGCGGTAGATAGTCTCGGATGTGAGGACGAGGTCGTAGGGTTTGGTGGGCTGGAAACTTCTCCATGACCCGGAAGTAAACTCGAGCGTTATGCCGTACTCTTTCAGGGAGGCGAGGAAGGCGGATTTGAGCTCGGATGATATGGGTATGTCTGCTGCTTCGGACGCATCAGCAGACGGTAGTTCTGTGTCTGGATCGTCGGCGATGGCGACCACGCTGTTGCGGTACGTTTTGGAAGCATCAGACATATCTGCACGTCCATTAGCGAGAAAGTACATGACGAAGGAAGTTGACTTACACCATGCGATGAGAATGTTTGGAAAAGTGATCAGTTCAAGGACAGATTCGTTGTAGTCTTGCAGATGGAAATGGGTGGGATTCGCTTGGGGAGGGGTCGAGAACATTCCGGCCAGGAGAAACAGGGATGGCACGGCCGTTCCACAACCAACCTAGACCATATGAGCCTGACGCGTCGGTGAACATGCTGAGCAATACCTCCAAGACGCGACTGCCCGCCGCCTTGTGCACGTCGAGATAGTCGACCAGATCCAGGCTGCATTCCCAGGTCTTGAGACCGCCCTCGTAGACGCCGTGCACGAGGTCCGAGGGCGCATCCAGGAAGTTGACCGCCTCTTTTCCGGCATCACCGTCGCCGTCTTCCTCGTTGATCAACTGGAATCGGGCATCGAACAGATCGCGTCGGGAGATGCTGATGCTCTTTCCCGACGAAAGCGAGATGGATAAGGGCGAGCACGACAGCAGTGGTGGGAGGCAGTCTATCTGTCCTTTACAGACGAGAAGAATTAGCGGGAAAAATTGGAGAAAAAAGGAAAACGCACAAGATGCTCGATGGAGATCTCTTTCAATTTCTCCTCGACGACGGCGATCTCTTGCTTCAGCGGCGCTGGATCTTTTGTAAAGGACATTCCAGGAATTTCCTCGACATTTTCGTCGATTTCGAACTCGAAGTTGAGCATCGCTGGGAGGGAAGGGGGCCACGTGAGTCAGCCCCGACATTACGCGGTGCCGCAGGCTAGGCTTGACTCTTTCTCTTACCACCACCATCTACCCTCGCAACAATGGCCGACCTCGACGCAGATCTTTACGGCGGTGAATAGCGTGCTCTTTCCCTGTTGAAACCTCTCATCTTCCTTTGCAGACTTGTACGCCGACTTTGCTGACCAAAGCCAGGAAGACAAGGCGCAAAAAACGAACACCGAGAGCGCAGCCGCCAAGGAAGCGACACCCGAACCCGCCCCAGCGCCGGCTGCGAGTGCGCCAAAGCCATTTGCCTCCGCCGCGGCCACCGACCCTCGACCTGCACCGATTCCCTCCTATAGCACGCCTACCCCAGCAACATCACACGCAGCCCCACCAGCGACGCAGCAAATACCGACTTACGAGGAGCCGACACAGGACTATGGCGACTCGTCCATGATGGGCGCCGGCGGCTACCAGAACAACGGCGGCGACAGGACCGTCCGGCCCTCCGAAATGAAGGACGAGGGGTAAGATCTTTTCTCCTTGTCTTCTGCTGTCATCCCCCACGGCGCAACTCGGTCTATCTAGCTAGCTAGTCACGTCGTCTAGACTATGCAAATCAGTCGTCTACCGTCTAGGCTAGGCTATGAGTAGCGTCTTCATCCTGTTGTCCTATCCCAGTCTATGCTAGAATGCTAATTGCATCTCTTATGTTCCTTCCCTGCCCCCTCCTCAATCTCTGCCTTCTCCTTGCTTGCCAAACCACTTGGACTCTCCAGCAAAATGTTCATTGGCGGTCTAAATTGGGATACAACTGATGGTACGTGCCTTTTGATCTTACTGCCGCATATCCCTGACAGTCACTCAGAATCTCTACGGGCCTACTTCGAGCAATTCGGTAAAGTCGATGCATGCACTATCATGAGAGATGCTGGCGGAAGGTCAAGATGCTTTGCCTTCCTCACGTTCGACGATCCTGCTAGTGTCGACGCCGTTATGGCAAAAGAACACTATCTCGATGGCAAAGTTGTGCGTAGAATACTGCGTCCTTCAGTATCACCATTCATTATAGTTGTAGATCGACCCCAAACGTGCTATTCCTCGCCAAGAGCATCAGCGTGCGACCAAGTTGTTCATCGGCGGTCTCGCCGGCAGTGTTACTTCAGAATCTATGCGCGAATTCTTCTCGCAGTTTGGCAAGGTCATTGACTCAACGGTCATGCTGGACCGCGAGACTGGACGCAGTAAAGGATTCGGCTTCATCTCACTGGAAGACGTGAATGTCCAACCTTTCCTTGGATTCGGACATCTTGAAATTGACGGTAAACTCGTAAGTGCACCTGCCCCCCATGTATGGATGGATTCCTGATTACTTCCTCAGATCGACGTGAAACTTGCCCAGCCACGCTACCAGCGCGACAATTTCAGCGAGGACGAAGCCGGTGGCAGCGGCGTCGGTGTCGGTCGCGGCCAAAACTTCAATGCGCAGAACAATTTCAACCCGGCGATGAACCCTGCCGTCGGCGCTGCAGGGAACACACCATTTGACCCTCAGGCGCTCGCTGCGCTGTACACGCGCATGTTCCAGATGACGAACGCCAACGCGGGGCGGGGCATGAACATGATGGGTATGAACCCTATGATGGCTGCTGGTGGCATGGGCATGGGGATGGGTGGTGGCATGGGCGGACCTGCCATGGGCGGCGCTATGGGTGGCGCTATGGGCGGCGGTATGGGTGGAGGAAACATGGGCATGGGCGGGGGGATGGGACGTGGACGGGGTGGATACCCTGGCAACGTACCACGGGGACCGCGTGGCGCAGGAGGCCCGGGCGTTGGACCGCAGCGGGCACAACACGGCCAGCGCAATTACCACCCCTACGCTCGGTCCGGATGATGGGCTTGGACTATTTTCCTCACATGCGTAATATTTATCCTGAACTTGTATCGCGTTGATATGTAGATGCGCAAACTCGCCACTCATATGCCTTACTGAAATGAGTCCTCGGAAACAAATAACTTACTTGCTGTGTTATGTACGTGCTGTCGAATTGTGTTGTGTAGTCGTACCTAAGTGGCAATGGTAACTGAGATGTGGCCGAGCACTAATTGTGGCGCGATGTGGTCCTCTGAAGTACTGGACATGAGGTCTTCGAGTGTTGGTGTTGTTACTCAGCCTTCTATTTCGTTAGATGACATACAGTACAAAGAGACATGTACAACAAGGTAAACAATCCCTTATTAGATCCCAAGCACTCGCAGCGATCATTGTCGATTTGTCAAGTTTGTCCTTGGCCTCAGCATCGTTCTCGACAATTTTCAAATGTTTGTGCTTGAACTTCTCACCAGCATCGGCGCCTACACAGCGTCGCAAGTGACCAAGGACATTATGGAACAACGCAGGAATACGTACCATAGGTAGCACCGCTTGTGCTACGCTTCATACTTGTCCGCGAGAACAGGAAGCGTGATAGTTTCACTTTGCAGGTCGACTCTCCGGGCACTTCCTTCAAGGAGGACGAGGACACCTCGAAGACAGAGGAGCCAAGCACTCCTCTTGTTTCTGAACAGTGAAGACCTCACAGAAGGATTTCAGATATGTATGTCTTGAAACACATGCCAGTGGGTCCGGTCGCACAGTTTCTGTGCACAATCCGTATAACAAATCCTGTAAAGTTCTATCATCACAGGAGAATGCGAAGCGGGCTGGCTTCTCTAGATACCCACGGCGGCGGGATCAAAGAAGAATGTATTGACGGGATTGCTAAGGATGAATGTTTGCGTATAATGGACAGAAGATCATCGTGCTAGTCATCCAGTCCTCCCTCGGGCTTGAGGTCTTGTGAGGATAATGAAAACGAGTGCTGGACAGTAATTGAGCAATACTGAGAAGGGCAGAAAGAATGCTGACGAAGAAATCCAGCAGCAGTCAAACCAGGTCAGATTATTTTGGGGCGTGGCATCCAGTAGGGCAAGCAGAGGTGTGCGCTCAACGTTGCGGACACTGGTGGCGACGAGAGGGACGCGAATCAGTCAATGAAACTGTATTGCGAACTCAGCATTGGATCACCGGGATGAGCCTTCGGAGTGACAGTCCTGCCTCCAGCAGCCTCAAAGCTCCTGCCTGTGATCGTGCAATGATATTCGCAATTTGAATCAGCAACGAAAAACGCCAGTGGGGAGCAAGGATACAGGTGAAGCGTGGGAAAGACGCGCCTCTTCTCAGTTTGGTAATTGCGCTGTTTTCTTCATTTCCACTGTGTCTGCTAGTACAATTTAAGCCACCATCATGCCCAGGATCTGCCACCGTCCAACACGATGACCTGCCCATCCATATATGCGCCCGCCGGGCTCGCGAGCCATATTGCAGTTCCTGCAATGTCGGATCCCTCCCCTCCGCGCTTCACCGGCACCAGCTCTTTTGAACGCGAGAACATAGACTTTGGATTGTTCGGATCGTTCATGGCCGAGGCGAAGTAGCCTGGAGCGATGGCGTTGACGCGCAGGCCGTGTTCGCGGAACTTGCTGGCCAAAATGCGTGTGAGGTGGTCGACGGCGGCTTTGGAGGCCTGATAAGCGGGCTGATGGGTGGTGGGGTCGGACATGCGTGCGCCAATGGAGGAAATGTTAATGATTCGGCCGCCGATGGGCGACGCAGCAAGGAGATGGACGAGCCCGACTGAGAGCACGTATGGCGCCTCGACGTTGGTCGCAAAGGTGTCGCTCCATGTCGATGCAGGCGACGCTGCCATGGCGGCCTGGAGCTCGGCGAGCGGCATCTTGTACGTCGATGGCGTATCCGGGCGGGCGATGCCGGCGTTGTTGATGAGGACGTCGAGCTTAGGCGGGTTTCCGAGCGCGGCGATGAGTTTTGGGACAGATTCACGCTGGCTCACGTCGGCCGACACTCTGGAACTGGTGAGTGTACGTTCATACCGATGAGATACCACTCACGCGTGGATCTCCCCAGTGCATGTCGCCCTGATCTCTTCCACGGCCTTGTCCAACGCCTCCTGGCGCCGACCAGTGATGAACACTGCAACAGTCAATCACATACACTCAATAACCATCGTCCGTACCTTTGGCCCCGTTGTTCGCAAAAGCCTTCGCCATGTGCAACCCCAATCCAGATCCTCCCCCAGTCACCAAAACGCTCAAGTCTTTCACGCTGAACAAGTCTGACAGCAAAAATTCGGCGGCCATTGTGGGAGGAAGCAAAATGCCAGCTTCGTTCGACTATGTATATACGAGTAAGTACGATCTTTCCCATCCGAATGCGTCATAGATAACGACTTCCTTTCACCTTCGTGTCCAGCTTCGGTGCCAATGCGCCATCTTGACGTGATCTCACATTCCGGTGGATGTAAAACATAACAAAATGCGAGAATTTCTTCAGGGCCAAAAGCTTACTATTTACTTCGCTGGGTGCTCGTCGTCTGTGCTAGTTTCTGCGGCGCGGATGACCAGCAGTAACCGCTGTCCCACATTCGGGACTCCAGGAGCCTGTCTCAAGACCTCTCTCAGCCCGCCAACCAAGGAATCTCCCGCGCCTAGAACCCAGCATGGCTTTGGTCTTGATCAGTGGTCCCTTTCAAGTTAGGGATGTGCTGCTGGAGATCTACGGCGGATGGCCTCAGTGGCACCGAAGGTCGCAAGTTGGAATGCATCAAAGGTGGACTAGATGCCCTTTGCACACCGCGTCTCAAGGCACTTATCAGTGTCATTGTCACACATGGGCACGACGCAAAGAATCCGGAGGATTGTCGTCGTTACAGCAGATGCAGAATTCAGTTGAGGAATGGTCTCACTCGTTCTGGATCTCCTGCAATTGAACGGCACATCCTCGACGCGCCCTTCATGATTTCCATACGCGATTGTACTCTGTTCCTTACCACAGGTGTGGGTACTCCCTTTGCACACTGCGTCTCAAGGTACTGATCAGTGTATCAGACTTGAGCACGATGCACGAATCGAAGAAGTGTCGTCTCTACAGTAGATGCAGAATACAGTCCACACCTGCATGGTATGTCTTGCTCTGGACTTCCTGGGAAAGCGGACCGTGCGTGCTCGAGCATTGCCAAGTTCGGATCTACGACCAATCTCCGTTACGACACAGGAATTCGAAGTAATTCAAGTCCTCCTCGTCGATGTTCAGAGGGTTCATAAGCTAGGTCACTCGAATCCCGAGAACCAACGGTGCCTGAACCCCACTTGGGCGTTCAGTATTAGGTCCCAGTTAGGTTCCTACTTCCGCCGTTGATTTTGCCATCTTGTCAAATTTCTCCAGGCCATCGGGAGGTAAGTATCCTGGTTATCACAGCCGAGGAAACGAAGGCGATCAAGGATTCACCTCCAGGGACCATTCTCATTGGCAGCGGGACCGTCGATTCGTCCGTCAGATCCCACCCAACCTGCTGTGTACGTTCATGGACAAATGGAATCAGACGATCTCACGCCACAACCGCAAGCATCCTCGGATTCATATTTCGGGGATCAGAATGTATTCTCAGACGTGAGTCGGTTTTCTGAGTTGTGAGTAGTCGTGCTCAAAATTTTTCAAAGCTTCTTGCGTCATTCAGTTCTCTACAAGATGTTTAAATCCTTCAATTTGGGACCAGGACTTCCTGGTTGTATTTGTCCGCATAGTTAACCTTGCACTGTTCCAGTCCCCGTATAACTTCATGTGTAGAACATAGTGTGGCCGTACATGGTTTGTTTGAAGGTGGCGCAGAGCGTCATTAATTTGTCGAGGCCCATCAAAGGCCCATGTTCTTCCAACGATGACCACCTGACGTCGGTAGCGGTTGCTTGGTCTGCGACCGTTACAGCTAACCTGTTGCAGAGCGAGCGTTCGAGCTGGACACGACCATAGCCTCAAGTCTCGAGCTTCTGTCAGTGGGTAGATTAGACGAATTCGCTCATGCGGGGAGCCTTCGCGCCACTGGGAGTACTTCCTCGTGAGCTGTGGGTCTGGACGTCAGAATCCTTCTCAAGCATCTCCTCTATCATCACCTACGCTTCCTGCCTGTGTGCCTCGACCTGGTTTGGCTGTACATTCGCCACAACATTCTTGCTGACGAGTTCGTGATGTCTGGCTAGTCGTAGTCTCACCGCTCTGTTTAGGCGCGCTGTTCGTGGAGTCGGCGAAAGGCACTTCGCAAAACAGAAGTCTGACTGGCAGTCATACGGTGGTGTTTGCAGGGAGGAAGGGGGACAGAGCGGGAAGGAGTCGGGTCTTATATGGGCAACAAAGAGCCATCGTCCTGGTGGGGTGAGCTCTTCCTGGATAGCGTCGAGATCGCCGAGAAAGACGCGTTGTATGGGGAGAGGAAGGATTAAAGTTCGAACTATTGTTGAGACTACACAGTCTAGAGGTGGCTGGCAAGACCTTGCATCCTAGATTTGGAAGCGAAAAAATCAGGCAGAATGACCCGAGGAGCGACACGACCGACCCCCCTTTCCCAAAAGACTCAGTAGGCGAGCTATTAGGCAGATATTTGTTTAAAGTTCCCTACTAACCGGTGGATCTTGCAACCGGTCGAAGCCTCAAAGGCAAAGTTCGGGGCGCATTCAACCGTTGCTCGCGTTTGAAAAGTGTTCGAAGCGAAGCGAAAACAGTTGAGCGCCGACGAACAGGTTCCGAATCATAGTATGTATCCATGTGTTCCAAGTGCTAGTTGCGTTCGAGTTGGTGATCGTAGCAGGCAGGCGAGGACGCTGTCTATGATGCCGAGGTGAGTGAAGTTGGCTTCAGTTGAGTAGGACAAGCAGTCGTTTGTCCATGCTGGTCGTCCGCCGCTGTGGTGGGAAGAGAGAAGAAGGCCCGTATTGTAACAGGAGGCCCGATCAGCCTGAGTCTTTTGTTTCTAACCACAACATTGACAACGATGTCGACGTCCGCGCCTGTTGTCCTCTTCTTCGGTACGGCATCGAAAAAATGCATTTGGCCCCGATATACAGTAGGGCAGTACGACGATGGAATATATCGCTAACTGCAGCTACTGCAGGGTATGAGGGGATGGAGATTTCAAGGTAGTACGATGGGAAGGAAGGTGTTGATATCATGAGATCGTCGACTAACTAAAGCTCAAGCGCAAGAGAGAAGTGTAACTGGGAGAGAAATTGTCCGGTGCCAGTGACTAATCCAGCTTGGCGACCTGCTCCTCGCACCAGGTCCACAGTTTCTCACCTTCCTTCGGGTCCAGAGCGGAGGGACGGGGGGTCCCCTCCTTGGCCCAAGGGATGAAATACTGGAATTGATAAGTACGTCGCAAACCGTAATCCCTCGCAGCCACTTACCTTGCCTGCAACAGCCGCACTGTTCGGAGTCGTACCGGCGTAGAGCTGAGTCAAAGCGCCCATGGGGGCGGGATGGCAGAACAGCTTGAACTGTCGGAGCGTTAGACTTCGCCGCACAATCTGCCAGACAGAAATGGAACGCACCATTATGCGTCTTTGCATGCTGGGCACATTACGTGCAAGCTCGGTACGAAGGTTGCCTGGACATCGTCATGTTCAGTGGCAGGCAATTTCTGCAGAGCTTCGTATTCACCAGGGTTCAAAGAAGCAGAAACGATGCCTTCCTTGGCATACCTGCGGTGAAGTTCGACCGAGTAGATCACCAGGCCCTGGGCGCACGATCAGCAACATACAGAGTGGACGACTAGAATGCCCAACCAGCTTGGATGCTGAATACAGGTTGTTGATATTTTGCTTGCGACGCTCGGGAGTATCCGTCACGAAACGATAGTCGATCTTTGGGGCACCTATCTGATGACCTGTGAAAGCTGGTGAGCCGAAAACCTTGATTCCACGGGGAAGCGGAGAAGCCTACCGAGAGAACTGGTATTGATCACTCGTCCGCTGATTCCCTTGCTAGTCTTGGCTGTCTCGATCAAGACAGGGAGCAAGAGCTTAGTGAAATAGAAAGGACCTATGCGTACAGGGACTGGCATCAGCGACTGGATGACGGAGGAAGAATCAATACCCTTACCCAACACGTTACAGCCAAATTGGAGGTCGTAACCGTCCTCAGTCAGCTGCTCGATAGGCGGTACCATGACGCCCCTACACAAACCAATGAGGCAACGACAACTCGAAAGAATCTGGACCGCTTACGCATTGTTGAAGAGCACGTCGAGGCGCGTCTCTTTTCTGGATGACGAGGTATCAGCATACTGCACCGCGCTAAATTACGTGAGTCGCTCACTGATTGAACTCTTGCGCAGCAGCACGAATGCTCCTCAAGTCGGCCAAATCAAGCTTCAAAAACTGTGCAAGGCCTTTCCCTTTTGTGCCTGTTTGCTTCTCCAGCTCTTCGATTGCCTGTAGAGCCTTCGTCTCGTTGCGACAGCCAAGGTACACCTTTCCATTCTTCTCAAGTAACGCCTTGAAATGGATTGTCAGAAGGCAGGAACTTGAAGCTCGTCACAGAGTCAACTGACCTTGACCGTGTAATAGCCACAACCTGAGTTACCACCTGTAGCACGAAGATGTGAGCCGCAGTCGGTGAAGAAAAGACGAGACCAGCGAACCAGTGACTATGAAGACCTTGCCGCTGAGGTCGGGGATGTCTCGGGCGGGGTCGAACTTGGACTTGCCAGGCCAGATAGTGCCGATAAAATCGAAAAGGAAACCCATGGTTGCGGTGAGTGCGGCGAAAAGATGCACATTGAGCACGTCTTAAATGCCTCGCTTATATACGGGGGCATCAAATCTTAGTTCATTCCTTGTTCATCGGCTCGGGCAGGATAACCGGACGACCCCGTGATCTACGAAGCGAACAACGCAGAGGAATTGGGTTTGCGTCCTCCTCCCCTTGATAAACAGTGATTGGGCTGATCCAATAAGCATCTCGTAGGCCAATGAAGTGGTTGAAATCGACTCCGTTTGCCACTTCGGGCGCGTCAGGTTGTCCTGCGATGTGGAACTCCTTGCTAAGAACTGAATGGGCTGTCATCAGGACGCGTTTCAATGGGCGGCAAGACCCTGCCGACAACCACGTATGCGCGGCAAGTTAAGCCCATCAACATCGAGCAACTAGGTAAGTGATCGTCCGGACTGCCAGTGGCGTTCAACCCATGGGTCAATCGGGCGTCTTGTAGCTGCGTTCGCCGTTCATGACGCTCCCCAGACGGCGTGACAGCTCGAAGGGTCTGATACCGACCAGTAAAACGAGTGGTAAGCGAAACGAGTGTGTCTAACTTCCTAACTAACGCCGTTGGAATGAATGACCAGATTACATGACAGGCATAACGTACTGACGACCTAAGCTGAGCCGCACCCTCATTGTGACCAGGGACTGATAACTGTCAGTTTGATCAGTGATTGCAATTGCGACATTCAAGGGCTATGTTTTGACGAACATTGATCTACATATGTACTGATCCATATCATGCATCGTAACTCAGTAGTAGTAGTAGATCCCACAGTAAGATTTCTGCGTCATCGGGATCAAATCAAGTAAGCATGCCGCTAACCTACACCTTTTTCCAACCTCGAGGCCAGCGCCACAAATGGTAAGATCTGAATCTCATTGTATGAATTAATATTTGTGTGAGGCACATACAGTGAATATGCATACTGTCTAAACAAGAACTGTCTATGTGTAAATAATAATTACTAGTAGAATTGATACAGTTG
Source organism: Strobilurus stephanocystis (assembly GCA_019915075.1). Classification (NCBI taxonomy): domain Eukaryota; kingdom Fungi; phylum Basidiomycota; class Agaricomycetes; order Agaricales; family Physalacriaceae; genus Strobilurus; species Strobilurus stephanocystis. The sequence continues at coordinate 560,687 of JAHLMI010000015.1, forward strand.
TTTATTCAGAAAATTGTGCTTTCCATGCAGCCGGCAGACGATAGTGCTTGACATTCAGGTGGAAGCGGCTGAAACAAGGAGAGTCAGAAGCGCGGTACGCAATAGATTGCAAGACACAAACATGTATCCTTGCTCGTATTCCTTGAACGCCTTCAGTGCGGCAGGACTGTCCTTGAGAATTGTCGCGGCACGCTTGGCGACCATGACCGTTTCATCCGAGACGTCCTGAAGAATGTCTAGCGGGTCTTTGTGGGAGACATGCGACATCATTTGGCAGTAATTGTGCTGTTCGCCGTCCATCTCCTCCTTGTAGTAACTGTCGCGCAAATCAGAACAACTGTCAATACAAGGGAGGATTGAATTATACCTCAGAACGTCGTTGAGGAAGTTAGTAAATATGAGGATCTCGGGTATTGCCTGAACGTAGTCTACCACGTCGGGGTGGTCCTTCTTCGGGAAGCAGGCGTACGAGTAGAAGCCGGAGATGCCTGTATGTTGAGTGAACAAGCCGCCGCTAAGGTATACGATGGTAAGCGCTTACCACTGAGGCTGCGAACATAGTAGGGCCATAGCTTTGCGTCGCTGTTTACTGACACGTTGTTCGAGAGCGCACGAACCTCGAGGACGCTGCCATCGATGAACGTACACGACGACATTATCATCGCATTGGCGACGTATGGCTCGTAGTGATCGTAGAGGCGGAGCATGAAGGTAGCATAGCAGTCGAGGACGGGGTGGAGCTGAGGCCTCCGTGCGTAGAAGCGGGACTGGAACTCAGTGAGAGCTTGAAGAATGTCATCCGCGACATTGTCCATCCACTTCATGCCTCTATTTGACGTTGCAGTCAGTCTCGAGAAGCTACCATCTAGATGAGTTCACTCACGCAGTGCAAATTGCCATGATGATCTTCAGGTCGAATTCGTGAGAAGGGTAGAAGAGCTGCGAATGACGAGTTCAGTGAATTGGACGCCTGCACGACGAAGGACAACTATACCTCAGCGGCGGCGATGCCGACGTCGACGCACTTCATGAAGCCGTCGACGGCCTCCCCAATATCCCAGGATTCGAGCTCATGGACAACGGCCTTCGTCAAGACGGGGTCTTGTGGGAACGGCGGTGGCTTGTAGTCGAGAGCACGAATGAAAGAGCCAGCGATGTCAAGGATTCTTGTACCGTTCTTCATGTTGCTTGCCTTGCCATTGGCCTTCGATGGCAGGATACCAACATGATTACCGTTGAAGACGTGTTCAGTACTGAGGAGGGTAGCGGTAGGGGCCATGGTAGGATAAAGAACAGACTTTGGATCTCTGGTCGAGATTTGGAGAGCAATTTATGTCTACCGCTTCGTTCAATACAGCTCCGGCACCGGCGATACCACTTCCATAAAAGTCAAACTTACACATACATGCATGCAATGAGGATTGTATCACTGACCGCTCGAGCGGATGTCGGGGATACGCGCATCGCATCCTGATAGTAGTGACACTTAAGGGTCCGTGTGTAGTCCGAACTGAGTCCGTTCCTTGTAGAGACGATGTCAACTTCCTTCCTTTCCAGTTCCTTTCCGACTCCGTGTCATCAATTCATTGATCGATTGATGAGTGTTGTATGAATAGAATAGAATAGTGTACGAACCAGGCTCCCAAACGCGTCAATTCACATGCACACGGCCACTTTTTCCACCGATCATACGTACATGTAGCATTTCATCTAGGCTCGGGTCCATCCGCTTCTTCCACGTGGCTGCGCTATTCACGTTTGCGAAGCGGCTGGTCGGATCCAACCGTCACATGGCAGAGTCACGAATTTGTGACTACGGACTTGGCATTTTCGACCATCTCCCTCGTCAAGTTTTGCTCTACAGTGCCTTCCCGTCCACTTTGCGTCTGGATTCTTCTTGGAATGCTATATTGGACGCCAATGCAACTCTTTCAAATGTCTCTGGGCTTCGGAATACCTCTTTCTACCTGCTTTTGTCCGTTGGCTGCATCTCGGCGCTCGGTCTTTTGGGATGCATCTGCTGACGCCTCAATGGAAGCGAAAACCCTTGGAATTGCTTCAGATCCCTTCTGGGATAGTACCCCGACCCCTTTGCCGGCATCGGAGCGCCTTTAGTCTCTGGATATGTGATGTGGACTTGCGGTCTGTCTTTTCGGCTCTGTATGCAGCGGAAACTCCCCGGTTGACCTGAGAACTCGCAAGACCTCTTTACTGTGATGTTCCGATACGATTTCCTTAACTTTCAAGGGGCCTTCCTCCAAAAAGTTTTTCGATGTCCGGGAATCTCAGATTCCGCAATTATGAGCTCAATTAATCTTTATTTCACTATTCCTCACATTTGCTGAATGAATACATTGTTATGAATGGATGCTCAAATTCTCATGTGGCTAGGTTGAGTGAGCAGGGTAGGAAAAGAAATTTTGTCCGGCTTGACATGAAATAATTCTAAGTCCCGAGTCACAAATTCGAGCTCCTGCCAAAAGGGCGTGGGTTCGACCAGTCGCTAGATGAACTCACCCTTCTCCCCTTGCACAAATAAGAAACAAACAAATGCCAAACAAGGACCAAACATGACCTCGTGTGTAAGGATTGTGAGGTCATCATCGCGACTGGTATCGAGTCTACATTTCATCAGACCAGTTGATGTCTATTCAGTTCAGTTCTTGTTGTCGCGGTCAAGATTCGACCCTGCTCACCTGCCTTGCAGACTTCTGAGTCTTGGTGGGTATGGGACCCAATTCGCTACAAGCCCATGAAGGCCGTGAGCAGCAAAGACATTGCGAACTGCTTGATGGGAGATCGAAGTAAAAACGTTCGCGGCGATTCCGAACAGCCTTGCGAACCGAAAAATCCTGTTCATCTCCGCCCATCTGTGACGCGAATCCTCGGTGAAAGCCAGGGAGCGCTACTCGCGGGACCTTCCGATTTCCGTTCATTACGGGAAATGCTGAACTCAAACATCGGTGGCGCACTGACAGTTGGACTTGGCGACAGTAGCTACCTAAACAGCATAGGTGTAACAGGACAGGCTCTTGGATCTCCGAGCTCACCCTCCTATGCGAAACTTGCCGTAAGACCCGTACCATCTCAGATTCAGTTTGTATCGACGGTTTCACGGGATTGGGCTTAATGCCGTCCTGTATCATCCTGCCTACCGGAAGATGTGACAAGTTGAGTGGGGCACAAAGCATTGCTAGCAAGAAAGCAGGAAATCTGGGTGTAAATAATTTGATTCGACATCTATAGGGCGCAATTAAATATCAATTAAGTAAAGCGAATATGCTTGTATATCGAGGTCTGTATTCAAGGGTGACTCTCCTCAGTGCCAACACCTACTTCTCCTTGACTGCGGGCAACAAAACATTCAAATCTTTCTCGCAAGCATCCCATGCCTGCCTGAGCACCTCCGCTCGATCGGCCGAGCGCGACTCAAAAACAGCTGGGAACTTGAAAGGCGCATTCGAAAACTGTAAGAAAATCGTAAGAAGTTGCAAGAAACGATGCATGGAATAGGATGCCCACTTCGCCGCTGAAGGCAGCATCGCTGTCGTCGTATACAAAGGGCTTGCCCGTCTTCACATCTGGCTCCTCGGACTTGCGAATGTTGAAGGCCCAAAGCACCATTGCGATATCGATCCAGAGGGACCGCTCGGCAAACGGAGCACCTGGGCACACTGCAGGTAGCTGAGTTGGCGCTCTCACGAGCCAAGAGAGGTTCGAGGACGTACCGCGTCTCCCGAAGCCAAAGGCGCTCGTCTCGTAGTTTGGCTTCAGCTCGCCCTTGTCGTCTAGGAATCGCTCCGGTTGGAACCTGTCGCTATTACTGTACTGCTTTGGGTCGTGATCAATAGCCCTATGCCCCCGTCAGTACTGCACGACATCGGTAGAGCGAACTGACCATGCGACAGCGAAGATGATGCTACCTTGCGGAATAAAGTACTCCTGGCCTTGGTAGGTGACGACATCGTCAGCGGTAGACTTATGCGGGACGCCAAAGCGGGCTTTTACTACGGTCAGATCTGAGTCGCTAGCGAGAAGGGCAGCAATCTTACCTGCGGGCCGCCATCTGAGGGTCTCTGCATAATCATTTTCATCAGTTCGCGAGCGAGGGTGAGAGTAGGAAGGCTGCTCACCGCGTACAATCGCCTCTACATACGGGAGACGCGGCCTATCTTTGAACGTAGGAAGTCGGTCTGACCCGACGACGGCGTCGATCTCCCTCTGCGCACGAGGAATCCATTCGGGATACAGAATGCATGCGAGGACGAAAGTGTGCAGGCCAAGAGCAGTCTACTCAAACTGTGAATGAGTCAAAATTGGACGGCGCGAAGACTGCGTACGGTCTCAATAGCAGCCTGCAGAGTCATAACCATTGTAAGAAGAAGCACATTGAAAGATTGAAACTGCTTACCCCAGTGAATTGGTTCATCAAGCGAGCTTGATTGCCTTCAGGCTTGTTTTCGCTTGCGAAGGCCGCCGCCCACCTGCGTCAAGTACTCAGTCCAGCAACTTGAGAAGACCACCAGTGAATCACGTACGTGTTCATACCAGACGCTTTCCCGGAAACGGCCTCCTTGATCAACTTTGCATAAAGAGCATCCTCTCGCTTCCGATAGGCCTGTGCGCGCTTTCTCCAAGGCATAGGTCCAGGGATAGCATCGAGGAATGGCAGGACATTGATAATACTGGCAGAAGGGGTGCAGAGGGCGACGAACTCGGCTATGCACTGTAGGAGAAGAATTGAGGCACGGTCAGCCATCAGTCGAAAGCAGCAGACAATCAGACTCGCCTCTATGACCTCCTTGAGATCAGGTTCTTCACCCGTCGGGCAGTGCAGTCCAAAACCAGCCGCAAGCACCATGCTTGCTGCAACTCTGTCGGCGGAATGAGCAATTGTAGACAACGGTACAGATGGGAACTCTCGCCTATTCATATCCTGATACCAATTTTTACCGCCGTTTTCAATCAGGTTGACGACAGTCACCATCGCCTCGTACTCTTGCAAGGGCTCCGTCTTTCCAGCCCGCACTGCCGACATAAGGCCAGCAGTCAATTTGCGACCCATGTAGTGGCTTTCGTTTGGTTCGCAAACTCCCCAGTAGACCTGGGCAGGGTCGACATGATGACGCTAAAAACGGAATCAATTCGTGAGAGACTGTATCATCATAGTGGAACACACAATGTAAGGCACGATGGGACGAGATGAGAACTTTGCCGCCCGCTTCTCCAGAATCTCCTTCGCGATAGCCATGTCACCTATCACTATTACGGACTAGAACTTGTCAGTGAGAAAAACGGGTCGAAAAGAGTCAGAGCAAACTTACGAATCCCGCCAAGTTCAACGAAACCAAACCACCATACTGCTCAACAAGTGTCCTGAAGTATGAAGCCAAGTGCTGAACGAATCATGAAATTAGATACATCAACGTGGCCACTGAGCAACATGAACATAGTACGCACTTGTCCGGGAACCTGCAAGACGTTGCCGAGGAGAGGCAAACCAGGCGGTCCAGGCGGCCGTCGATGTGAAGACTTTTGTCTTGTTGAGCGGACAAGATAGTAAAGTCCAGCGCCCACTGCGAGTGCGGCCAGTACACCGATTTGCTGAGGCTCAAGGACGTTCATCTGAGTGATGGTAGGGAAATGCGATGAGGTTCAGAGGAAGGTCGTGGATTTGTCAAAGCCTGAGTTGACGATGAAGACTTGAAGGGTTTACGTTTCAGAATCAGACTCACCTAGGTGAATGAATGTCCGGCCGGTCGACGCACGGCTTTTCAATTGACGAAGGACCATTTATGGAAATCCCGTGGCCGAGTATGTTGGCTGTCCGGACTTCGCTCGGATCCGGCCAAGTCGCGTCGCATGGAGGAGTGCACGAACAATGATAGTGTCTGATCAAAACCCTTCGATCCCCATTGGACCTGCCATACAAGATCTCTACAACGTTCACACAAACGAGCAGATCGAATACGGACCAGGCACGGACTATGATCGCTTGTCGCGAGGCTCGAGCGCATCACCTCATCTCTAACAGTTGGATCTCTAACAAGCATCGCCAATCTTAGGGTATGATGGCGAAGGCTATCATTGCCGTGCACGGTGGAGGTAAGGAACAGTGGAAGGTCCTTTCTCCAACAAGCAAGACAAAAATTTTCCGAAGATGACGGGCGTCTATGATTCTAACGAACTTGAGCGCTCAAACGGTGTGCACCAGTAACAGGAGTCGAAGAGTGACACATACCTCCTCGGGTGGGGCACATCGGCGGAAGGTAGAAAGTCCCCTCGCTTGGATTGGCATCGCCTTGCTTCCGGCTGTTCCAAGTGGTGTATTATTATCATTGTAACATCTGAAAGAATGCGGGCGTTCGGCTTTCCAGCTGTGCAGGCGAATACGAACGGAGTAGAGCTATTCAAGGGAGGAAGCGGGAGGCGCAAAGTGCCGACGGGCAACAGCAATGTGAAAAAAGGATCTCATCAGACGTGACCAGACGTGACCTTGGCGGAATACTGGCGGCTACTGGCGGAATTTGAATAGGACAAGCTACGATGACGCGGCAAGACCGCGACCGTGAATTGGAGGTCAAAGCACAATAATGGGCCAGGTACACACGCCAGAGGCAATCTGTGGTTTGAACTTCTGAGATTCAAGCGTGAGCGAAAGCGAGAACCAGCTCTGCTGGTAAGCATGCGCAGGCCATCGACGTTCCAACAATGGATCAAGATTTTTGACAAGCAGGCTTTCGACAGGTATGCGACGGGCCATGGAGTACGCGTTCGCCATTCACAACATCCAAGTCTTGACGTGCTTATTATCTAAACTGCTGCACGCTCTCATGAAGTCTGGAATGCGCGCGCTCTCAACAGGGGATCGCAGACGTCGGTTCAGCTGGTCAGCGAGCCATCGTCATTCTCTATGCATGTATGGCTCCCTTCCTTCTATTATCGCGAGTATCACCATTATACAGGGTTCTCTATTGGCAGTACCCTAGTAATAAAAATACCGATGTCGCCTGTCTCAGGAAGACAAAGCCTTGGGCATAGGGAGCAGTACAGAGAGTTCCTTCTCCGATTCCTGCCACTCCTCCCTTGCGATCGCTGCATGCCGCTCGCTCCGTGGCTTGAAGACAGCAGGGAATTGCTTCGGCGCGGTCCCGAACTAAGAGCAGTGCCAAACGTCAGTCGTCAAACGCCTACACGGCTCAATTGAGGCTTACATCTGGGATATGCGCGGAATCATCCGAGACGTAGTGATATCCGGCAGTGCGTTGGATGTCAAACGTCCAGAGCCACAGCGCGACGTTGATCCAGAGCGAACGTTCCGCGAAGGGAGAACCCGGGCACACTAGAAGATACGTACGTTGGTCGATTTCTCGATGGTGCGGTGCCAGATGGTAACTTACCGCGACGACCCCAGCCGAATGCTGTCGTAGAGTAATCACCCTTCAAGTTGCCGTCCGCGTCAAGCCAGCGGTCAGGGTTGAATGTGTCGGGGTCTGGGTAAGTGACGGGATCGTGCTCAATGATCCTGAAAGACAAGGAGTCAGCTCTCCATAGGTCGATATGTGCTATCTACCGACCAGGGTACGCCAATGATGGTGGTGTCCTTTGGGATGAAGTACTCTCTGCCTTTATACTCGACGACATCATCCTCCGTGGTTTTGTGGGGAATACCAAACCTTGCAGCCGGACGCCAGCGGAGTACCTCTGTAGTACCGGTGAATGAATGAGGGCAGAGCAAGGACAGAGACGTGTGAAGCAGACCTCGACAGATGGCCTCGATGTAAGGCATTCTTTCCCGGTCATCAAAATTGGGGAGACGATCATAACCGACGACTTGATTGAGTTGCTGATGAGCCTTCTTGATCCAGTCAGGATAACACATGCATGCAAGGACGAAGACCTGGAGCCCGGTGGCAGTCTAGAAAGCCGATGAAACCACACAAGTCATGAAACGAAGACGTTGAGAAACGAACTGAGTGAGCAGCAGCCTTAAGAGTTACATGAGCAGTGAATCGATACTTGAGAAGGGAATGAGACGGACCACAGCGAAAAGATTGATGAGTTCACGGTGATCACCGTAGGCGTTGTCTTTACCGGCGAAGTACTGCGCCCAACTCGTGTACCGGGTCAGTAACGAGGTGAACATGATAGTCATGGACACTGACTTTTCAATGTTTGAGTTCTTCCCTTCGATCGCATCACTAGCCAGCTTTGCGTAAACCGTTTCTTCCCGCGATCTAAACTCAGCACCCCGTTTGCGCCACGGCATGGGTCCTGGTATGAGGTCCAGGAAGGGGAAGACATTGATGACAGAAGCGGCCTATGCGAGGCAATGTTGATTTCCCCTCTTTGACATTCAAAAAGTAGAGTGCTCACATTGGAGATCGACATTCCAAATTGATCATTTAGCTGTAGAGACGACTGTGAGTAACAGGAAAATACAGGCGATGCAGGGATAGACTGACATCGACGATGTCTTTCATAGTCTGCTCTTTTCCAATAGGAAAACGAACGCCGAACATGGCCGATGCGATGATACTCGTAGCAAACCTGGGAGCTCATTCAGCCAAAAACACAAGGGCGTAACAAAGCGTCTTCATACCTGTCAACATGGTGGTACCAGCTTCTCTTGATATAAGGAATTGGCAGCGGGAATGTAGGTGATGTAGCTCACCCTTCGGGTTTATCCAGGAGATGCTGAAGCGTCAGCATGCTTTCGTAGCGGTGAAGAGCATGCGAACGTCCAGCTCGAACGCCAGTCATGACTTGACTAGTAAGCTTTCGACCTAAGCGGAACGTCTCGCCTGGGTTCTGGAAGCCCCAGTATCTGAAGATGCATTGTGAGTTGAGTCGCTCGTGGTACTCGTGATAAGTAGACGCACTTCGCGTCAGGATCTACGTATTTGGCCTAAAGATGAAGATTGCGGTGAGGAACTAGAGATTCGAGAAGATTCCTGGCTACACACCATGTATGGTTCGACTGGGCGTCCTGAGTACTTGGCGGACCGCTTGTCCATAAGTTCACGGGCTAGGGCGCCATCGCCAATGACGATGACCGTCTGAAGGCAAGTCAGACGACAACGATGACGCATGGTTTACACAACGCACAGAGCCGAGAAGGTTGAGCGAGACCATGCCACCGTACTGTTGGTGCAGCTTGCGGAAGTAAGTTGCGAGGTGCTACAAAATTGCCAGAAGGTAAGTTGACGCTCTTCGCGACTTGTTTCCCGACGCACCCCTGTGGGCACTTGCAGGACATTCCCAAGGATTGGTAGTCCGGGCGGTCCAGGAGGTAGCTTGCTATTCAAGCGCCTCGCAAGGAGCAGCACATGGGTTGCGAGCGCGACAATGAGCGCGCCAATAGCGAGGTGTAGAGACTGCATGTTGTGGAAGAATTCCAGAAGATGAACTATGGGGGTTTCTTGGTCTTGCGAGGTCGAAGTTTGACTCCGTGAGTGATCCGTTCCCTTTACTCACACTCTGAAAACTGTTGACATCAATGTATTAGTACTTATTACGCTCCCGAGGAAGAGAGTAGTCTCAAACCGGGCGTCTGCCTACAAATGGGGGTATGTGAAAACTCCCTTTTCTGGTGATTGTATTGGGAGATGTATCGCGCATCCAAAGAAAGGGAACCCGTCTGTAATGGTGGCGGACGCAGAGATCGGGAAAGCGAGACCCAGAACGATATTTTTGCATGATTCCGCGAAAGGCGGACCCGCCCTGTCTCAAACCCGACGATTACTGCCACCTCGAAGGGAATCCGGCTATGACCGTGGGAGATCCATCAGTATTGATGTATCTTGTCACTGTCACAACAGTCTCAGTGGCACGCAAAGTGCTCGCCAGATCAGGCTAGGTCGAGATTAGGTTGCTGAATAGGGCTGTTCAGTCCTGACTAGGTTCGCTCGTTCCTCTGAAGTTGTGCCCGCTCACCTTACGTTTGGATGCTCTCGGGTGCGGACCCCACGGGCGACCGTGTATTGGCAGACTTACATCTTACCAAATGGCAAATTTGACGATCTAGGGCTCGACTCAATGAATACCAACCGGAAGGGTTTGTGGATAGTAGATACGGATCGACGACATAGCCCGGCAAGCGAACGCAAAATACTAAGTTTATAGTGATGAGTCACAGAGGAAGGGTGGCACCTGGAAGACCGACTGTTACAGGTATTATGCACGAAACAGGACGGACAATCGCAGCGCACTAACCTGTCAATCACACTGACAGATCAAACACTAAGTATCGTCTGCTTGTAGTAGATGGGATGCGATCGGAAAACTGCTCATCAGTAACCAATTCAAGTGCCCAAATGGGCATTGGGCACTCGGTCGGTCAGAACTCAGCTGCGCCACTGCAATATCTTCGTTGTAAGCATTTATTTATTCAAGGGCTGCTTCAAGGGGGCCCTTATGTTATATCAAAGGCCGCTTCATAGTCGAGGTGAGTTTCAAGCTGTCATTCAAGTTGTACCCACCTACCCATATCATCTCCCACTCGCATAACGCAGCCACCTTCATGGAAGACACGATACTACCTGCGGGCGTCTTTGACACCGATCCCTTCGTGACCCCCATCATCAGTGGGCTAGGCTTTGTCCTCGACAAACCTATTGATCCCGTCAAGGTCGAGCATGCCTGGACGGAGTTGGTCAATGCGTGGCCACTTCTCGTCGCCCGCTTGAGGCGAGGCTCACAGGTAGGGTGAAATTTGCTCTATTACGCGTCGACTCTTCTCAACCAAGTGCAGACAAATCAGTGGCAGTACCACATCCCGAGCAAGCCCTCCATCTCGGGAAGCTTCTCTTCCCTTCACATACCTGACTCGCTACGCACGCATTATCCACACTCGCTTCCGAGCGACTCCATCTCTATCACTGAACAAGACCCAAACCCCCGCCACCTCTTCTATCCACACGGACCCACATCAGTCGATGAATTGCTCACGACCGATCGACCCATGTGCTACGTTCACGTCACGACGTTCAACGACGGTTCTCTGGTCGGACTTATGGTTCCCCACGTTCTCGCAGACGGCTACGGTGGGGTGTCTATTCTCAACACCCTCTGTGCTATCCTGAAGACGGGTCAAATTCCTCCTCCTCTGAACTACACCGATCCCTTCGTGAACTTTGTACCAAAGGCACACGAGGACGTCCCGGCCCCGCAGTCCTGGCACATTCTCTCGACATTGGGAGGACTCGCTCTGTATGCTCGGTCTTTGTGGGAGTCATGGCGTCCTGTCCCGTGGGAATGGCGGGAGGTCTACTTCCCTCCGTCAGAGGTCAAGCGTCTCAAAGACGAGGCGATGACGGATATTCGAAGTCAGCATGGGGCTAAGACCAACCTCTTCGTGTCTACTAGCGATGCCGTCCTCGCGTTCCTTCTCAAGGTTTGTCCATATTTGACTGTCATCGATTGTCCCGGCTGACTCTTCTGCAGTGCGCGCATGCTTCAGAGCGGTCGAATGCGCCGTTCAACTTGCTGTACACCGTGACGATGCCAACGGCCGCCGCCAAGCCCTACTTGCGCAATACCACCAGCCTCCTCGTCACTCCTCCCGTTGCCGTTTCAACTATGAGAACATCGTCCCTAGGAGAAGTCTCGCTGCTTATACGTGGTATGCTTGCATCACAGGCCAACATTAGCGCCTTCGTGCCATGGGTGCGCTGGCATTTGGCACACCAGGGTGAGCCGAAGGTATTCTTCGATCCCTACCGCGGCAGAATCATCATGGCGACGAATGTGCGAGAGCTGAAGGGCTCTACATTGGATTTCTCAGGTGCTTTGCCCGACAAGGAGAAAGGTGATCAGGTCAAGGTTATTCATATACCGCGCCTGGAAGGTGTTCAGCCGAATGGGACACACAACACGATGGGTCTCATGGCTGACGATGCGAGTGGCGGGATGTGGACGTATGCACACCTACCACGGTCCGTTTGGGAGGATAAGAATGGGTTTGGCAGGTACACTGTGTCTAAGTAATCTAGAGACTCGTATCAGTGGATGATATACGCAAATTCTCCTCTTCACAGATATACTACACGCCAGAATACAACCTCTATATTTACCCTTCATGGTCGCACTGACGGATTTCGTCGCGCCCGCCTTCCTCAGAGTCCCGTGATCGCAATTCACGCGCCGTTTGGCGTTGCTTGGCATGACCATCGCCTTTTCTCACTTCACCTTTCTTTTTTCGGACATGGCACCGTCGCTCGCCCAACCAGAAACGGAGATCACTTCTCTACCAGAACAGCACCGCCAGTTTGGCAGAAGACGTGTGCCAAATCAAGCGAGCGAGATCGTAGACTCTTCTCAATGCTCGGTGCACACTCACTGTCCGGGCAATCGAATCTTTTGGCGTGAATCCAGGCGCGATGCAACTTTCTTATCGGGGCACGTAGGCGTCGACTAACATGTCCGTAGACTATCCGAACCAGCCGCTGAATTTGTGATACGCCACATCCCTTAGCAGACCGCCTTCAGCACTACAATAGCGCTGCCTTGGCTCAGTCGCGATGCCTGGACGCATCTCCAACCGTTCTGGCTCAGACCCCACTCGCTTTCTCCGTCGAGACTCGGCGATATATGATCCAACTATCCCACAATTTGTCGAGTCGTCGATGTCTTGCTGAACTTACGACATGACGCCCAAGTTCTGATCTACTCGTTCCCACACAAAACAAGCGTCTCTTCCCAATACGCCCCATGAACGGCTGGCACCCAGGCGAAGCTTGGGTTCGCCAAGGACAATTGTGACGGGTTACACTACATCGGAGTTGTCTGACGACGGAGTACTTGGTCGAAAGGCGGCAAGAATGGGAAGACAGGAATGTTTTTGTCTGCTAACCGAGTGGTGTTCAAGCGAGATGTTGTCCAGGACGGTCTCGCAAAGGCTGGTGCGTCCTCGGATTGACTGAGATTGGAAGGCTTCTGCATACTGATTTCTGAACTTTTCATTGTTCGTAGATACCAAGCAAGTAGAAAAGCGCCACAGAGACGATCACATCACATCACCGATGATGAGATCAAATGCTTCGGGGACGAGGACCTTGCCGAGTTTCTCACTGAATGCATTGCAGACGCCATACACCTGCGGAGTGGGTCCGAGTTGTGCTTGTGGGCAATTTGAAGCGCGGAATAATGCATATCACCGTCTCGTTAGACTGAAAACTTGCTCAGTCCGCTTCCTGAGTCTTCCAACAGCTCTGGCTTGGCGGGAGACTGCAGTGATGGTATATGCACGGACGGGGACTACATCATTTGTAACGAATCTCGCCGGTGTTTGAAGGGACCGACCGTGCGTCTATCCGAGCTGTGCGAGTGATGACAGTCGTGGGTAACGTCCTGGGACCCTGAGTGATAATCGGGCGCTTGGTTGATTCCATCATGAGATGAAGACGGACAATCGGGACTGTGGGCCATATAAAGCAACTGGTGTCAGGATTGTCGCCGAGCAATCCATCCCTCGCCATGATCGTTGCGCAATACAACCCCGGGGACAAGCACCTAACTCTGAAGGATGACTATCCTATACCGTCTCCTCCCCCAGGAAAGGTGCTTCTGAAGGTTGCAGCCTGTGGAGTGTGCCATTCCGATCTTGGATTCATTGACGGGCGCGTCTTGCCACATCCTCTTGTGCTTGGCCACGAGATTGCCGGCTACGTCGCCCAGTAAGCGCTCGGGTCCTATTGCACTGCATTTCTGGGGAGCTGATTGTTGTCCAGGACTGGCGAAGGCGTAGACTCGTCAATCAAAAAAGACACGCTCTATGCTGTCCTTGCCATCCATCCGGCGTCTCAGTCTCATGGCGGTTTCCCCGCTCTTTTTGACTCACCGGGAGCCGCGTACGACGGTGGTTTCGCGGAGTATGTCGTTGTCAGCCAGGATCAGCTTGTGCCTGTCGTGCGTAACTGCCTCGCAGTGACTTGTAATTTGCAGCTCATATTAGATTATAGCCTGCCGGAGTATCCGCAGAATTGGCCGCCGTTGCTGCTGACGCGGGTATCAACGCGTACAAGTTTGTCGTTCGCAGTGCTAAGGCATGTATCGCTTCGTATGAGGATTGATCAAATCCCCTCATCATGTTTTCAGGTCGACGGCACTGAGAAGCGGACTGTACTCGTAATTGGAGTGGGTGGACTTGGGCATCAAGCCGTTCAGATAGCTGCACATCTCGGTGCAACTGGTAAGTACACATCTTATCGTCTTCACTCTTCGCTATGATACTCATAGGATTGTTCTAGTTTACGCGTGCGACCCCAAGCCTGAAGCTCGCGAGCTTGCACTGAAACTAGGTGCCGTCAAGGCCTTCACCCCTGGTGAACTTGAACAGGAGGTAGCGGGCGGATTTGCGGCTGACGTTGCGATGGACTTCGTCGCTCGCAAGTCAAGTACGGTACACTCATTGCCCCTGTCTATGTTGACTAAATGACGCCTGCAGCCTTCGAGGCTGCCAAGGCAGCGCTACGCAAGAAAGGTCTCGCTTTCCCAGCGAATCCCATTCTCGTTGTGGTAAGCCTCTTACTTCCTGTCTTTTGTAAAACTTCAGATGCTACCCTCATTGTAGGCTGGGATGACGAGCGAGACGCTCGAGTTCTCGACGTTGGACACGCTCACCTATAATTTGACCAGTACGTACATGCCGTTTGAGGTTGACATTCATGAATTGACATCGACTCTACTAGTCTGTACCCCTCAATATGGCTCTCGGGAAGACCTTGAAGCCATCCTTGACTTGTACGCCAAGGTATGTGCTATCTTCCCAATGATAGGGTCCATTCCAACTTACACGATTACATAGGGCGCTGTTACCCCCGAAGTCTCGTTCGAGTCTCTCAATAATATCAACAAGGTTCTTGACGACTTGCGGAGCGGCACTGTTCTAGGCAGAAAGGTCGTGATTCCGGCGGCGTAGTACTGTACTGGAGCAATTTCATTGTAGACTCAAATTAATGACCCGCTTAAACCTGTTGTGATGATAAGTAGCGCAGACCCTTCAACATACTTCTCTCTGTCGCTCCAATCAATCTAGTACTGTACTCTAGCATATCCATTGCAGAGTCAACTTCATCACCGCCGTAAACCTGTTGTGATCGTAGCGTGTTGAGCCACCCACTGTTTCAAGTTATGTCGCATCACTCGCCTGGAGTGTTTGCCATGTCGATGGCGTCTGTGTTGTCAATACGCCTTGAGCTCTTCCCTGCCTTCTTCTTGAAGTTGGCCTTCCCAACCGCGAGTCTTTATTGTATCATCATTGCATCGTAAATACAGTATAAGCGGATTACATTGCAAATCTAAGTAGAATCTATGTATAACATTGCAAGTCTAAGTACATTGTCACAGCGCTTCCAAAAGCAAAGGGACTTCCCCTCCCTTGACTGGCTTGCCTGAAACCTGTGATACTTGCAATCAGACATTTGTAGTCCACTAAAGAAGACACAAAATAGACCTTTGGAATCGAGACGCCGTGAAATTCGCGCTCAATCGACACACCGGGCACAGGGCGGAAACGAAATCCCTGCAGGAGGTCGCAAATGAAGGTATGGAGCTCCAGCACCGCGATACGCCACCTAGAATGAAGATATTATCAGGCGAGGTAAGGCGCGCAAGCATTATGATGACAAACCCTGGACAAGTTCGGTCTGGTACGAAATCTTGTAAGTAGATGAATGGTGGTAGTGGAGATAGAGGACTTACTTCCAGCAATGAAGTTCATTACCGATCCATACACTACCCCAGGCGTCCTCACCAACGGGACAGCATTCTTCTCTACGAGCCACCGTTCCGGATTGAATGTGTCAGCGTCCTCGCCCCACACATCCTTGCGCCGGTTGGACGAAGCTATGTCGATGATGACGACCGTGCCCTTGCTCACAGAGATTTCAGTGCGTAGCTTTCCATCCAAGCATTGCATAGGTTCGCTGAGTGGAAGAACATCATCTGCACGGTTCGTCCGGAACGTTTGGCCGAGTGCAGGATTCAATCGCATCGATTCCTGAACACAGGTAAACGTCATTCTTGAGCAGTGTAGCTCAAGAGAGAGATGAGCCGCACCTTGAGAACAGCGTTGAGGTACGGCATTGACTCGTAGTCTTCTTGCGTGAACTCGACACCGTCACCCCCAATCTCAGCCTGTTTGGCTATGATTTCCTGCCGAAGGCGCTCTTGGACGTCGGGATAACAGGCCATGTCGTTAACAAACATAGACAGAGTCGTGGATACGGTATCATGGCCTGCGAACGCGATCATGCTGAGCGATAAGTCAGTGGAAATGTGGAGTATTGCTCAGTCAGGAGGACGCACCCAATCTGAGCGCGAATCTCGTCCTCGGACAACGCATATTTGCCGTTGCCTTTGCTTGCATTTTCTGGAAGAGAGCGTAAGGACAACAATGACACTAAGGCGAACATCATACCCAAAAGAGTGAGTAGATCTTTTCCGGATCCAAGATCGCCTTGCTGCTCCCTTGTACTGCGGATTGACTGGCTGAACCTAGCAAGTTTCTTCGAAGTCCCGATCATTGAACGGAGAAAGGTGGGATTGACAAGTGCTAGGCCGAGCAGACTGGGATATATACCAGCGGTAACGGTCTCGCGAAGAAAATAGCGGAGCGGCGTTGTTTTGCCGAGACAATCCTCGCTGTGTAGAAGTGATTAGCTCTATTGGAACGCGAGTTGACCAACTGCACGCACAGCATAGAATCAAAGGTATGAAGTAGATCATGACACTTCTCCGGCTCATCGATGCTATTGAGCTCGACCCCGAACGCGGCCATGCTCAAGGAGTCGAGCGCACAACGCCGTGCCCAATCAAGCATGTCGACTTGAACTGAAGAGCTAGGGTTCCCGAGGCAGACCTTGCGCAAGGCATTCCGTGTCTATGGAGCGATTGGCACGAAGTCCGATAACCAGAGAGGGTGACATACATTACGCGATACAATACGGACAGGCTCAATCATAGCGCGAACTCCAGCTGGCGTCAGCGCTTGTGCGACGACTCTTCGCTGCCGAAGATGGTCTGCACCACCGACAGCAGCAATTCCTGGTCCAAAAAGCGACTTGAAGGAGTCAAGGTTACGCGAGCTCAAGTCCCACTGGCCAGTGGATGAGCCAAAGATGTGGCGAAGGGCAACAGGATCGGATATGAGGAGAACATGGCGTTTAACTGCGAGCACCCCGTGGAGTTTGACGATGCCACCATAAGATTTCGACCAGACACGCGCTATTTCGTCACTCGGAGAGTTTGCCAGCGTGTTCATGTTACCTGCACCGCAACGTCAGAAGATGGCGGACTCAGATAGTAAGTTACGCGTACCGACGATGAGTGAATCGCTTTCTGGACCAGGAACAAAAGGAATGTCGTCGCGAGCGTTGCTGCCCGTGAGCCAGTACAGGGCCAGAAGGGAAACTGCAGCAATCGACACCCAGATTGAGACCGTCATCATGGTGGTAACAAGTTAGCAAATTGAGCGAAGACTTAATAGCGGAGGGGAGGTGGGAAACTTGAACAGAGCAAGTCTAAGGTCTGACGGACACCCAGTCTCACGTAACGTTTTGCCGGCAGGCGCTATTGCGTTCCGTACAGACAGATGTAACGAATGTTGGTGCCCCATGTAGGTCTGCGTCCGTCAATGATCCGTCTCATGTAATCGCAATCCTGAGCGCGCCCACCGGAGTTACCTATCAGTCCGTGTTTTAACTTTCCGATGTTTTTGATCTTGTCGATCCAGATCGATCTATGTCGGAGGCAGATAGAGAGTGCCTATCAAACCATCAATTGATACTCGTCATGATCTCGGAAGCAAAATCAATCAATAGATACACGGCACGGACCTGCAGGATCGCCGGACGCAGGATCGATTATAACTTAAACAATCTTCGAGACGGCGAAACCAGTTCAGCATCTCTGCATCCCCATTAACACAGTTTAGAATAGAGTGAGTTACCGTACCTGAAACGCACCCACAAAACATTGGTTGGTCAGTGTTTGCGTTTGTCACTGAATGAGTATCGAACCGACTGTGATGTCGATCTGACGGATGGGTAAGACTCCAAATGGAACTCTGCATTGAATTGATGCCAGTAGAAACGCCGTGTCGCCGTGTATTCATGAATGTCGCCTTAAGGAATTGTTATTAGCAGTCATGAAACGAGAGCAAGTGCTTGGCAAGCATGAGCGATGTGCAGGAAGCAATGTCACAGTGATGGTGGCTTGAGATAGCGTGGTATGTTCCTTACTCTATGGTATACTATACAATTGCGCAAGCCAGGTGTCCGACAGGGATCCTTCCAGACTCCCAGTACCCGTGACACACGACAATGATGATTCAATGATTGTGAGTCCAAGTCATCAAGGGTGCTAAGCTCACATCTGCGGCGTCTCAACTTGACAGTGCGTAGTGAGCTTGACTTGTATCATAGACATCGGATGCGAGGAGACGGCGCCGACTCAAGCGGCCTCCGAGCATGCATACACTTGAAGTCTTGAACCATGTCTACAGAAAAATTCACAATGAAACATTCACTCTTCCGAGTACACCGGATGAAGCACTAGCTTCAGCGACGATATCGATAGTGATAGATGCGGGCCTCGAGGCGACGAGGCAGAGAATGAATCAAAACATATGCCCGAAATTTTTGCGGTGATTGAGCGGTCAAACTGTAGTTGGGTATGTACTTTGCCGACTACTGCGGCTGCCTCCGAGTTAGCTGCCTGATCATACCGATTTGAAGCTAAGCGCACACCTGTATTCGTATTCCGTATCACCCGCCACGGAACGATTCCTACCAATGACCCAAACGAGCGGTCCCAGCCAAACTAACTGATTATTTTCGCGTCCGAGAAATGAAGGCACACTTTCCTTCGCGCTGCCATCGCAAACGAGATAGGAATAGCTCCATTCGCTTCACTCCTTTCGCTTCAATTTCCAGACCGTCTGCGGCCTGTGTCCGGTCACAGTTATTTTGGATGTTGCGGACGCAGCAATCGTGTTCTGGCCGAAGCGAAGAACGGTGAAAGCATTCCTGTGGAAATACTGCATGTATGGGTGGGTTTGGCGTTGGATCTTCTTCAGAGGGGTAAGCCAGAACATTGCCAAAAGGCGCGAACAGCGCAACTCAATAGACAGGTATCAAGTGACGGTTACATGCTGTGAGGTAAATCCCAGTTATTCCCAAGGTAGATGGCATGCGTCATCTGCACTGGCAATTTCGCCATAGCCACAATGGCCTTTGGCCCGTGGCCGCCTACGCGCTTGGAATTGACTAGATCAATGCCCAGAGTGATCATTTTTCCCTGTCGAGGCCATGAGACGGGAGTGTAGTAGCTGAAAGCTGAGCTAGCACATCGCGGTGCAGAGAAAGTACCGATCACTGTAATGCCGTCCGGCGATCAGGAATGGTTCGTGCCGAGAGTATGTAAGTATGCAAGGCCGGCATCCTGTTGGACCGTGCTAAGTATGTGTCAAAGGCCAATGAATGATGCTACACTCGCTTCTGAGTCTCTCTCGACGACTTTCTTGTTCTAAAGCTACTACTGGCCCCAGTCTGAACCACCGTCGATTCTCGCTGCGCTCATCCACCATGCCTTCTCTGAAGACCGTCAAAGCTCAGAATGCGAAGTACTCTCCCAGTTACATTCCTGTGGCTGTCTTCGTAGGAGGAACTTCAGGTATCGGTAAGTATTATTGCTTCCAATACATCATGTCCTTTGCTGACTATTGAGCGCATCCAGGGCAAGCAATGGCCCAAGCTTTGGCCAAATACACCAAAGGGAATGCACACATCGTCCTCGTCGGACGGAACAAAGAGGCAGCCGACTCTACCATATCGTCGTTTCCGAAACCAACTTCGCCGGAAGCCAAGCACGAGTTTATCAAAGCAGACGTGACCCTCATGTCCAACGTTCACATCGCCACCGCCCAGATTCTTTCCCAACTGCCCAAGATCAACTACCTCGTTCTCACACCAGGTGTCGCTAACATGGAGGGCCGGAACGAGACCGCCGAAGGGATAGATCGCAAGCTGGCTCTGCACTACTATGCCAGATTCGCTTTCACGTACGATCTTTTGCCGCTGTTGAAGAAGGCAGAAGGGCTGGGAGAGGACGCCAAGGCGTACTCGGTCCTAGAGGCAGGCATGGGCGGCCCAATCAACCTCGACGACCTCGGCCTCAAGAAGACCTTTACGTGGAAGAAGGCTGCCTTAGAGGGCCGTTCGTATATGGACATTGCGTACAAGGTTCGCATCTTGACGTCTTGTCGCATACCAGAGAGACTGAAGTCCTCCCGTACAGGAATTCGCCGAGCAGAACCCATCAGCGACGCTCACCTTCACGCACTCGAATCCAGGTGCTGTCAAGACAGGCATCCTGAAGACCAGCGAAACCGCCTCTGTCAGAGTGACCAGCGGTATACTCATGACCGTTCTTTCGCCCTTCATTGCGTCGCCCGAGGATGTGGCCGAGTACCAGCTGTATGGGCTTCTACAGTACACTGGCGGGCTTCAGAGAGTGGGGCCGAGTGGACAGAGCATTGGGCTGAAGGAATTCCATGGTGAGAGTGCCGACGTGAGAAAGAAGCTTTGGGAGCACACGTTGGAAGAATGTAAGATTACCGCCTCCTTGTAAGCCGATTGTACTATTCAGGGACTTCTGACGATGCTTCTCAATTTCACCTACACCTCCTGTACTTGCACGCATACCTCTTTTTAATAAGACTTGATTGAACTCAAAGATGTATGCCTCATTTCGATAGAACTTGAATTCAAGACTTGCTTTGTTGCTTGAATTGCATCATCATGCCTCTCCTCGCTCGAACTTGTTACGTGGATTGCTCAAGAGTCAAGAGATAACTACAGCACAATTTGTGGAGAAAGATCTAGAGTAAGTGTGTACTATGTATATAGATAATCTATCTTCTACGCCGAGAGGCTCTTGACGCGCAATCCCATCCAGATGCCCATCTCTGGCTTTCCTTCCACCATCGGTGGCATAGCGTTCGCGGGCTTGCGCGTGATCTTGAACTCCTCGTGCTTAGGGGGAAGCGTGAACTCGAAGTTCTCCAACAGCGTCACCGAGATGGCTTGCATCGTCAATAGGCTGCACCAAAATGTCAGCTGCAACAGCTGACGAAGGGAGTAAGATGCACTAACCCGAATTTCCATCCGATACAGCTTTGAACGCCAGCAGCTATATCACAAACGTATCAGTGCTCAGAAAGAGATAAAGAAACAGTGATTTGCGTACAGAAGGTCATCCTAGACAACATTGAGTCAGCGACGCGCAAGAGAGAGATATATAGAGGCTTGACTTACAGATTTCCGTGCATGCCAACGGCAGTCATCTTTGCTGCCCTCTCTGAGCCCTCAGCCAAGAACCGCTCCGGTCGCCAGAGATCAGCATCCGGTCCCCAAACATCCGGGTTTCTGCACATACACGACCCAGGTCAAACATTGTGTTCGACGTTCAAATGCAATACACACCTGTTGTATGCAGCGACAGAAAGGTCGATGAGCTGGCCCTTCTTGACAGGGATCTCCGAGATCATTTTGCCCGACGCGCCCTGGACTGGAACAGCGAGCGGGACAACATCGTCCTTGCAGGCAGCGCGCTTGAGATGCCAGACGATAGGATGAAGGCGCAGTGCTTCCTATAAGGATGTCAGACTCGAGGATCTCACACTTAAAAACGAAGACGAACCTTGATGCTTGCATTCAAGACCGCCATGCCGTCCAAGTCCACCGCAGAGAACTCCGAGTCGCCCCGCTGGCTGACGTTCTGACGGGCGGTGACGATTTCTGCGCGAATGCGAGCTTGGTATTCCGGATACTTCGCCAACTCCCAGATCCACCAGGTCAGGGACAAGGCGGTCGTCTCGTGGCCCGCGAAGAGCAAGGTGCTGTATATAATAATGAGCCACTGAGAAGAAGAGAGCACCATCGTGTAAGGAGCACGTACGAGATCTGGTCGAGAACCTCATACTCTTCGAGCTTCTGGCGTGGATCCTCAGCTTCGTTGGCGCGGATGAGCACGGAGATCATATCCTTGCTGTTTTCCTTGGCTTGGCTTCCGGGGAGAATAACGTTGCGCGCGTAGTTGCGCATGAACTTATTGAATTGCCGGAAGCGCGTGTACTCGCGGCTCGGGAGGTAACGAATCATGAGGAGAACCGGGATGGGAACGTAACGGAAGAACGTTCTGAAGAGGAGGTTCCATGCATGCGGATACAGGGTTGAGTCCAAGCTACGAGAACACATCAGTAAAGTAAGAAGCACAGAGCTGAAGATGACACGAACAAGATACCATCATACGCTTCATGTAGGGGACTGTGGGCGTTGTCCAGAGCACCTACGTCTAGAGCAAAGCCAGCTGTTCAACAAAGATGATACGGTATCAGTGCAAGTCCTCGCCGAGGAAAGACGGAGAGGGGCTGACCATCAGAGACAATGTCCAGCGTCGCACGAGCCAGCCATGGGTAGATGTTAAACATAGAGTCTCCCGCGGTCTTGAGCTCATCATCCTTCAGTCTCTGTGCCAGCTGCAAGTGATATTCAGTATTGATAATGACCACCCAGTGGTATAAATGTGAGTACCTTGGCCGAGTAATCCAAAAGCTTGGGAAGGAAAGACCTGAGCTGAGGCGTCGAAAAGCAAGGGTTCATGACCCTCCTGTGATGGTGGTGTCTCGAGCCTGTGAAGTATGATCAGCGAGACCTCAACGAAGGGGGACCAGGAAGTATACCATGAGCAGATCCAATGCCACCCGGTCCAAGCATCATCTTCTCGTCGGTTCTATAGTCGTTCGGCTTGAAGAAGTTGTACCCGGATGTCTGGAAGATGTACTGGAACGCCTTCGCGTCCGCAAGCATCAAGTGCTCTTCCTGGTGAAGGTTATAGGGCGTTGAGAAGGTGTAGAGAAATTCAAACCCACTCCGAGGATCCCCTTGATCTTCCAGGCGCCACCAAACTCTTTCATGGCTGGGAACTCGAAGTCGCCGACCTCATTCTCGTAGCGAATGTCAAGGAGGTTCCCTGCAATGTCTGTCAGTGGACGACTTATCCTTAGAACACCACACTTACCGAGCCAGAAGGATCTCGAAGGGGGGCCACGAAGATCCTTGAGGATGCGCGTGTTGCGCTTGAGGAGAAGATAGGCAACGAGGGCTGTGAAAGCCAACAGCGCATAGGAGGCGAACTGTAAGAGGGATGGCATGGTTGTGCAAGTTTGCTCGAAGAGCCAAGCAGAGCACAAACTTCGGACTATCCATCGAAACAAGCTATACTTAAATCATCTTGATGGTAAGCCTGTGACGCCGGAAGCTAAGTCGTTACAGGTTTACTGATGCGCAGAATGCGGCGAAATCCTTACGGGTCTAGCTGACAGACATCTCGCGAGCTTTTTCGGATGAGCGCAGATGAGCGGTAACGTACGTGTGACTTTACCCTCCGTGACTGTCCGGCAGCCATTACAGAACGTCCGTTCAAGTATCTAACCCCATCGAGCGCATCTTGGAGAGTTCCTGGTGTCATGACTCATGATACAGCGCGTTGCAATGATATGAAGAGTCTCCACAAGAAATTCCCTCCAGGATTTCACTCAGGGTCACTGGGCTCCACCGTGTCTGAACGCGCAAAACCTCGCGTCGTGTTCGCGATTTGCATCACAGTCTGGTTCAGACACAAGGTTCACGACTACGTGAACCTTCGCACACTTCTCCGGTGTCTGTTGGGACAGAAATTGAGGTGTCAGCAAACAGATTCAGACCAGATTGGTACAAGATCATGCCTGCCCTGAGTGAAATCCTGAGTGGAAAAAAGCGTGGAGCCTCTTCATATCATTGCAACGCGCTGTAACCGTTTGGCAGGCCTTGATACGCGCAACCAAGAACAGATCACTGCGTCCGTTCACGACCCTTTCGCTACTGCATTTCCTCCATCAGTGGCTCTATAGTCGACCAGCTCAACGGTCGAGATATGGCCGTCCGGGAGCGTTTCGTCTATTGAATTGAACCAGCATACCGACTAAATGGCAGGGTGCTCGCATTGATGGCACCAGCGAATTTGCGGATTTCCTGCCTTGTATGTAGGTACGCCTGTTCTCCTCCGACTTCTCCGGTCTCACTTGAAACCACCATTCACCGTCGATGTTCTTCACGGTCGAGAATCGGGATTTTTGCCCCTGTACTATGTTTATCAGGATGCAACAGAATTCAGTACCGCTAGGAGGTGCTGATGCCATGTCGTTGGAATCGGGCGCGTCTGATGGCGGTGCGCGACAGCCAAGCGACTGTTAGAGTCTCGGAGTTTCATCTTCATAAATCCTGACATCTGGTACGAACTTGGGCAAGTATATATGAAGATCCAATCTTGAGCTGAGTTCTCTATTCCCCTTCCCCTCCCCCGGCCTGATATTTTCTTCTTGCGGACAATGACGCAGCTTTCTAATTCCTTCGCGATCCTTGCCGCTCTCTTATCCTCTGTCTTGAGTGTACGCGCTACAGACTACCTTATTGTCGGTGGTGGAACTGCAGGTCTTGCGTTAGCAAACCGCTTGACCGAGGATCCTTCCGTGTCCGTCCTCGTCCTGGAAGCAGGCGGCAGCGGCCTTGGAAAGTAAGCAATTGTCTTACGCAAACACATGCATTTATCTGACGAGTTTGTCAGTGTCAACATCAGCGACTCTGACCTTGCTCTCACCGGGGCGGCCTGGGGCACTGCCGTCGACTGGCAGTTCCCTATTGAACCTCTTGCCCACGCTGGCAATCGTTCTCTAGGGGTGGTGCCTCGCGGCAAGGTTCTTGGGTACGTACAGTATCCTGATCGTGATACACAACACTGAACAATTGGCTTTCAGTGGCTCTTCGGCCATTAACGGTATGTCCATCACATCATAAGCTTCCTCTCGAATACTGATTCTACGCGTAGGTGCATTCTACATACGCGGCGATGCCCGTGACTACAACCAGTGGGAAGCACTTGGTAATTCTGGATGGTACGGCCCCACATAATTCGTAACCTTGGTTGCGACTCTCATACTTCCTTCACAGGAATGCGAACTCTCTTCTGCCTGCCGGCTTCAAGAACGAGAAAGTCTTTGCTCCTGCCTCGTCCCAGAATGTCGTTTACAATCCCAATGCTCATGGTCACAAGGGTCCCCTTGCCACGTCTTACATGGGTGATGCACCCCAGTAAGTGCGCTCTGCTCCAATCGCGAGCATCTCGTTGATGATTTAGAATACACAACACGATCATTGAGACAATCGGAAAAGCTGGAGGCATTATATCCCAGGATATCTCCGGTGGCAACCTCTCGGGTGTTTCCCATGTCACTGACGCTCGCCTCCCGTCGAACAATACGCGCTCCACGTCCGCGACTGCATACTGTGTGTAATCCTTCTGTCACCCTGACATCAGCTGATATTGAGACGCCACAGACTTCCCATACTCGTACCGCCACAACCTGCAGGTCGAGCTCTTCGCACTTGTAGACAAGGTCATCTGGAAGCAGACCGGTAATAACGCTGTCGCTGCTGGCGTTCAGTACACCGACAACAATGGGACTACGCACGTCGCCGTAAGTCATACTAGCGGTGCTGATTCTTGACAGTGTCTGACCTGTTCCTTAGAAAGCCAAGACGGTCATCCTCGCTGGTGGAGTTTGGGGATCTCCTCCCATTCTTGAGCGCTCCGGTGTCGGAAATTCAAGCATCCTGTCTTCTCTCGGTATCAAGCCTGTCATCAACCTCCCCTTCGTCGGCGAGAACATGCAAGAGCAGCTCGCCACCGAGCTGGTCTTCAGCTTCAATGCCAGTTTCCCTGTCGACGAGTTCCAGCCTCTGCTCATCAACTGTACGTATGTTCTGATCATCTATGATCCTTGTCCTCATCAACTTCAACAGTCGAGTCCCTGCAAACAGTCGTCGGCAGTGGTAACAAGTCCGCGCTCAGCAGTCTGAGCTCAGCGTTCGTCAAGCCCGACAATATGCCTGAGGCCCTCTTCACATGGTACAAGAACCTTTACAAGTCCGGCGCGCCGTGGATCGAGCAGCCCATCGAGGTTTCTACCAACAGCACTGCTAATTCTACTATCGTCACTTGGATCGCCACGAACCTTCACCCTCTGTCCCTCGGGTCCGCAGTAAGCCGCTCTTTCACTATGCAGACCTATTCTCTTACTGATGGTGTTGCTTGCAGCATATCACCACCACCGACCACACTGTCCTGCCTGCAGTCAACTACAACTCTTTCGCCTCAGAATTTGACACGCTTGTCACCGCACTGGCGCTTCAGCGCATACTTGAAATCACTTCTACGCCCCCGCTCTCTGGCTATATTACCGGTACGCTCCCATGTCGCTTCGACTCTCAGCGATGTCTTACACACAACGTTTCCAGGCCAGGTCTTCCCGGGCACCAGCGTCACTTCCTCTATCGAGTCATTGATGGCGTTCGTCCTCGCTACTGCAAGGGGGGCCAACCATGCCGTAGGAACGGCATTCATGGGTACGCCATCTCGCTGCCTTTGAAGTGGGGAGGAAACTGACTAGTTTCCCTCTTCAGGCCCGAAGGAGATCGGCGGTGTCGTCGACTCCACCCTCAAGGTCTACGGCACTTCTAACCTCTACGTCGTCGATGCGTCCGTCATCCCAGTTCAGCCGGGCGGCCACACACAAGCCACTGTCTATGCGATTGCTGAGTATGCTGCAGAGCTCTTCAAGCTGCGACGATGATTACAACTATTTAGTTAAGCTGTAGTGCACTAGTTCCAGTACTCTGTAATGGCTGCTCAACAGACTACATTACCTTACTTCCATTAATGAGAATGTTACCGTTCGCTTTCTCAGTACAAGCTTAAGATCAAGTCCAAGTGAGATGTTTCGACATAAGTCGGGTCACGGTGCTCCGATTGTGGATCGTGCTTTGTATTCGATCAGAGCTACTTGTGTCTTTCAGTCCTCCGCAAGCTATGTGCTCTTTCACATGAGAACGCTACGTCTGACGTGTATTTAGGTTTGTCCTCAAAGCTATACTTGTTCTTGTACCATATAATTCGAGAGCGAGGCGCCGTGACCACGCTGTTTCCTACGATTGACGACTTCGCAAACTATCGTTTCGTGTGCCCCAGCTCCATCTTCGACCGGGCAAAGGCTCCTGTCCACGGCACTGTAGATGGAATCGCACCAACCAGACGCCACCACAACCACAACCCAACCGGAATGGCACGGACCGAATAGAAGAGTTGGATGAGATAAAGTGGCCAGTCTATCACCGTCTCGAATAGCAAGCATCCAAAACGCCAGGAGGAACGTGGCTGCACCCGTATACAACCGTAAGGGCAGGACACGCCAAGCAGATAATGCAACGAGATTGGGACCCATCTGATCATCCGCTTGAGCATCATGACGAGTGCAACGGATGCCGGCGCCGACAATAAGAAGATGTAGAAGAGAAGAGGATAGTCGAACTTGCGGACATAGGGCTTGTAGAAATCCTCGAGCTCGTCGAGGGGAC
The DNA here is from genome assembly GCA_019915075.1 of Strobilurus stephanocystis. Taxonomy (NCBI): domain Eukaryota; kingdom Fungi; phylum Basidiomycota; class Agaricomycetes; order Agaricales; family Physalacriaceae; genus Strobilurus; species Strobilurus stephanocystis. The sequence goes on from JAHLMI010000015.1 coordinate 588,199, forward strand.
TCCCCTCGATATCGCGGTAGTGGCGTAGACGGTCGTTACGGTGATCCCATTGCTTCCAGTGTTGAACTTGAACAATGTAGGGATTGAGCCAGTGGCACGTGTAAAGGGTGTCTCGAATGCCTGTCCAGTACCCGAAACTCCCTGTCAATGGAATAAGCTCTTGTCGCTCCAAAGTGAGAAAGCAAAAGGTTAGAACCTACACATTGACTGATGAGCAAGGTACGCCCTTCTGAAGCGCAAGTCTACGCAGTGCAGGTCGTCGACGCCAGGTGTATGGGCAGTTCGGAAACGCCATAGGTCCCTTCCACCATCGTCGGCCGGTATCTCATCATCTGGGATCGGGACGACACAGCTTCCAAGGTGTGCGTCGCCAAAGGCTGAAATGACATTCCCGGGTGCCATTGCCTGTAGTAAATGGAAGAAGGATGTTTTGGTGTGCGTCGAATTCTCGATGAGCCAGTCGACTTGGATACGGGAGGGATCAGATATGCTGATGTGCAGGCGAGAAGGCAGGTCAATGTATTTGCGCGGGTTCTGCTTTGCCTTGCCACGGCAGATCGTCTGTAGATTCAGGTACTTCACGTCGGGGAAGCACTGGTGAAGACCTGTGTACTGAGGGAGGCAGACGAGGAGGGTATACGCGTCTTTCGCTCGTGCAGAGTAGCGAGCAATAGACTCGGATGGATGTCCTTCGTAGAAACATGAGATGTGGCTTGCCCTTCGAAGGGTAGAAGCGTCGTATATGATGGAATTGTTGTAGCGAATGATGTCGGAGAGATAGAACAGATACAGCATAGTTGGGACGAAGATGTGTTCCGAGCTAATCGAAGCGTAGACCGCTTTCCATTGATGATTAACCAGGGGACATGAGGTCATGAGCATGGACCGCTCTGCGGTGTTCAGATGGAGATTCCAGCATTCTCGGATAATGATGTCTACAAGTTCTGGAGGTAAGGACATCGTGTTGAAGCTGTTCGTTGATGAGTATAAGGGCGGCTTGGAGTGAATGGACTTGCCTTCGGCTCGACTCGGGTTGACAGTTGTCGAGGAGACTTGGTAGGATATGACGAGATTTACGGTCAGTCGATCTTTCAATCTAGAACCGTCAGCTTCCCATTCTGATTCTGAGCTTTGACGGACGCACAGGATCCTGCGAGCCTGTAGGAAGGCGTAGGAGCGAGTGGAGGGCAGAGGATGAGCTATGGAAAGGAGGAAAGAATATATCGATCATGTCCGATCAAAATCAATGTTTTTGAAATTGCTTGGGCCAGGCTACTGCCAGGCTCCACCCTAGCTCGATATCACCACACCGAGGCTGAGGTCAACAAGTCACAAACGGGATGGCATTTGGATCAAAGAGAAACGACATGCTTTTTTCGACAGAATAGCTTACACTACGCAAGAATACACTTGCCTCGCCAAGTGGATATAGGTACTACTGCCTCGCTCTAAGGGCAGCCGTTACTTCCTCCTCGATGCTGGCAATCATGTCGGGCGTGAAATGCTTCGGCCTCCATCCCAGCGCCTTCATCCTATCCGAAGTAGCCCTGGAGTTCGCACCGACGCTAGTCTGCTCGAGTATAGGATACGTCGCCAGCTCCTCCTTCGTGAACCTTGTGGGCTCCGCAGAGCCTATGTTCGCCGCGTGCAGGACCTCGGCGATCTTCTTTGATATCTGGTACATCTTGTGTTCATCACTATTCGCGAAGTAGAACCCAAGGTGTCCATGCTGGAACTCTGCGGGCGGCTTTACGGAGGTCAAAGAAGTCGCGAGGACCGTGTCGAACAAGATGGTGTACAGATCGACCACTAGTCAACGAACGTCAACTCGAATGAACAGGGAAAAGCGTGCAATGAAAACGTACAGTCAGCAATATGGATATTGACCCAGCGATTCTCTCCTGCGCCCAGAACGCCCGCCTGGTTTCGGGCAAGAGCAATCCGCACAAGCTCGGGAATGTGGATTGGCAAGACCTTTTGCATCTTAAGCTCGGCAAGAGGTCCCTTTGCACGACCATAGATGGAGCCCGGAGCAACAATGTAGGTCTTGGCATAGCCTAGCAGAGTTGGCAGGTGGCGTTGAGACAACAGCACCGAAAGTTAGTTTCCCGACAACATACCTTGCGCATCTGCGTCGAAGATGGTCAAATCGACGGGACGATGAGGCTGTGTGGGTGCGATGCTATCCAGTAGCGGGACATCGAGATCGGAATAGACCGTCTCCGTAGCCCGCATACCTTGCGTGTCGTCCGATAGACTACCGGTACCGGACTGGAAGGATGAATGTGAGGATGCGTTGCAACCGATAGTATACCGTCAGCACTTACATTGTGGATCAACGATGCTGCAATCCCGCTGTTCTCAAAGCGCTTCTTCATGCCAGCAAGAATAGCTGTGATGGCCTCGACGTTATCGCAGTCGGCCTGTCTCCCAAGGGCATTCAGTGACGAAGATTGTTCATGATGCGTATCTCACTTACGCATGAGAAGATGATATCAGCATCCGCTGCTTCTCTGGTGAGCAGTTCCAAGTCAGAATTAGAGCCGACGACGGCGCGCATGCCCAAAGCTCTGAATCGTTCCACATTCGAAGAAGAACGAATGAGGACTGTGATGGAGAAGAGCTTGGCAAGACGATGTGGGATCAAAGACGACAGTATGGAGCCGCCGATGTAGCCCGTAGCGCCAATGAAGAAGATTTTGATGGTGGACATTTGTGTTTAGATGCGAGGTTCTGAAGATAGCCATGGCGAGCTGGAATCGTGGTCTTATAAGAGCATGGACATGAGTAATGAAGCGTCTTACTCATGTTATGAATGAATCAAGTCCGATTTCGCAAGTATACAGTACTAAGCTTCCAAGCGGCAACAAGGCGGGGAAGCGAAGATGATTGACTCAGTGGCTGACATAGTCGGTTGTGAGATGTGCCCAGGAGGAAGAACACTTACGAGGTTCAGCGGTGGTTCAACCATCAGCAAGTCTCACAGATTGCCGGTCGGCTTTTCCGGCTTTTCCGCTGTTTGGCAAATTCATCGAGTTGTCCACTGCCACTGCTGTCATTGGCTGCTTCCCAGAAATAAATAGACATTGTTTTATTACTTATTCTACATTGTCTGAGCCTGAGTGAGCATGAAAGCAGCGAAGAGGGAATGTGCAAAATGCGTGTCAGTGATCGAACTTTTCGGCAACTCGGACATAGCTGTTCCGCTGTTGACTTTTCGACTTTTCGGCCCGATTTTGGCAGGGGAAAAGTTCAAAAAGTTCCGAACAGTAGAATGTAAGACTTGCTGATGACATCGCGACCACTGATGTGTGTGCTAGCTCTATGTGGCCAGCAAGCCACCTGAGGTTGGCACTTGCTGCGCGTCGAGTAGACTGTTGAATGGTCTAACGATGGTTCCCTGGAGACGTATTGCGAGGTCTCAACATCTGACAGTCGTGAGAGTTGCTTCCTCCCAAGCCATGCTTCTAGCGATAGTGCAGATACGGCTTCGACGAATAGGTGGGGGGGCCGGAAGGCCTACCACGAGTGCGCCACTGTGAAAATGATGAGTAAGCAGGCGTCTTCCTCATATTGTGTTCGACTTGGCAAACGTACAGTACTCAGTTGCAAGCGAGAACAGGATGAGAACGCGAGTCAAGTGATTCAGTGACTTGAACTGTCCGTAAGAGTTGCTTCCTCCCAAGCCATGCTTCGAGCAATAGTGCAGACACGGCTTCGACGAATAGGTGGGGGCCGGAAGGCCTACCACGAGTGCGCCAATGTGAAAACCATGAGTACGCAGGCGTCTTCGTCATATTGTGGATGAATCGTGTTCGACTTAGCAAACGTACAGTACTGAATTGCAAGCGAGAGCAGGACGAGAACGCGAGTCAACTGATTAAGTGACTTGAGCTGTCCGTAGAAGCTGGTCAAATGACATACACAGACGAAGGCCCAATTGAGGGCGTACCACAGCTGGAGATGAGGTCCATCGGTAGATCGAAAGCGCTCCGGTTAGTATGAATTGTCATCAGGCCGCAATAAGAGTGTCATTGGTTGCATGATTTCAAGCGCGTCGAGTAGAGTGTCTGATGTTTCCAGAGTCGTGCCCCAGAGGAGCACTGCAACATTCCCAGCATCTGACAGTCATGAGACTTGCTTGATATAAACTTGAACACGAACGTTACTTACGTTCACAATTCATTCTTCCCATGCTTCCGCAGAAGTCCAGACACGGCTTGGGCGAGTTGGTCTGGGATCGGAAGAAGTCTACCACAGGTGCGCCACAGCGAAGTATTGGCTGTCTGAAGCGACACGACGGGATGTCAGAAGTCATCACTCTTCAGCGAATGCTACGAGTTTGATTCATTGCCTTCCTCGACTCGAACAAGCTATCATGTTCCAAGTGCGTACAGATTCCTGATCAAGGACGAGCACAAATCGTATATGTGACCAAGGCGTACTGCAAGTGAGTGATAAGACAACAGGCTGGCGAGTATGTAGCGGTGTGGTGACCATGCGCTATCTACCGGCGACCTGCAGGAGGGGGCTTGTCAAGCGTAGCAACTGGTCTCATCGTCAGCTTGGCAGTGGCAACGAGGGCAGGAGAGGATCTGGCTAACCTTGCATGCATGCACCAGCTAGCATGATGCCAATCTTTGCTCTTCATGGCCCTACTGAACCAATAGCGATCCCTTGGCAGCCGAAATCTGTACAACGGAGGAAGATACGAGGGCTGTCGCTCGAGTCTCGACAATCGATGACACTGGCGGCGGTTTCGCCCGTCTCGTCATGTGGCCCCGCCAAATGAGGCTGGTCAGTCCGCGACATTTGGAATTTGACGCAGGATTAGAGCTGGTCCATATGACAGTGCAATTGGTGTTGGCCGTATCTCGTTAAATGAGCAAACTATATTGGCGATATACTGTAAAAAAAATCCATTTTTTCGCACTTCTCACTTTTTTTGGCGGGGAGCGCCACAGATTGATCTCCAAACCACTTTCTCGATGGTCAACTCACTTTGTTCGATGAAATCTCACTCCCAGTGAAAAGTCCCGATGTATTTATCTGTATTTTCCTGCACGATCTGTTGTATTCTGCATTGCTCTGTATTCAGAAGTAAAATCAGCGCAGAATATGCACATTCAGGAAATGAAAGTCGGAAACCTTCAGGAAGTCTCAGAATTTTTGAATGTTGTTTCTCGGAATTGAATCTTTGACGAAAAATTGATGACAACTTTCACATCCTCGCCAGATTGAAAACACAATTGTGTGTTTTGACTCGATCCCGACTTCTCCTGCTGCATTCTGTCCCACCGTAAAGCAACTTGAAAGATCTCATAAAATTCATCAAAGTCATTATACTCGCGATCGGTTTCGCGTACACGGGCTTTGTCTTCTTACCATCACTTGCCTCGCTGCGGCACTGCTGTCAGTCGCAGCTTTCGTCCCTTCGACGCCACCTCCACACTCGAGCTTCGCGTCGCAGCATTGAGTCTTGACTGGCCTTGGACAACACCCACGACATCGCGGACGACCGAGCCAAGGACGACGACTGGCCCTTCGACAGCTACTGCGAGGAACTCCCGAGGACGAGACACCTTGACCATGACCACAGCGTCCATTTGGACGCGACGCGGACAAGCGCGAGACGAGGACAAACGCGAGACGAGGACGAGGAGACACACTGGACCTGGCCCCCAATGCCTGCTCCGGGCTCCCTGTGGGCACCACTCCGACGACGATTCAGAGACACAGGCAAATGGCGCGATGACGTGGATAGGGCGGTGGTGCGTCATCATTTCGGTTTCCCTCTCCTAATTAGCAGCTCATCCGTATTCCTTAGATTGTCAAGGACGCGCGACATAGCAACAGCTGCGATGACGGGAGAGCGATGCGAGGGCGGTCCCGTGGCATCAATTCGGCTGGCGGGCGGGGCGAGAAGCATGGCGGGGCAAATGTTATAGTAGTACATTTTGTAGTAGCACACAAATACAGATTGCTTTCTCCCATCTGTATTCCTGTGATTTCAGATACAGATACATACTAAAATTTACACCTCCTGAGCTGTATTCCTGCAGGTCACCTGTATTCCTCGATAATTACCGATAAATACAGATAAATACACATGGACTTTTCAGTGGGTCTCACTTTCCGCGCTGAATTTCCACTTTGAACACCGAAATCTTACTTTACAAAGTCTTCTCGCACTTTCGCCAGGTTAGTTCCACTTTTGATCAGTCAGTAGATACCTCACTTCAATTTGAGTACGCCACATGATCACGTTACAATGGGTAAAGTATCGAATGGGATAATCACTGTCAGCGGCGCCGCAGTGGTACAGTACTCCTCCAGTCATGAACATTGCCCAATAGATAGCCGTCGCATCCAGAGCTTTGTCAACGCGTCAACGCCGGCTGCAGCCGGTTGTCCGTGGATGTACCCTACCTGTCACTGACGTTGTGTTTCTCAAGAACTCCAGCTACGCTCGCTCATTGGCAGCGAGCGCCGTGCGGGAGCGCTTCACCTCCCCTTCTCATTGATAACAACTGTGCATGGTGACGTGTCCAAACGTGAACGCTGAGGAAAGACATATGCGGACACTGACCATAGAGGGAATCTCCACACACTGACGCGAACACAAGCACAGTAGCTGGAGCTGTTCTGGCCGCTGCAGCTCTTCTTCGAGCTGTGTAGAGGTCAGTCAAAGGGTCAGCTTGTGATAGCACGGTTGTCAGCGCAATTGGAATGTTCAGTGTGCTTTTTCGCGATGAACACGTTCACGGGTCGCGCAGAAGAAGGAGCCGCAAAGAGATGGTCCCTGGTCCCTGGTCAATCTTTTTTGACATCACCTGAACACAGCGTTTGGGTCGTCAAGTCCGTGGTTGACTTGACCCGACGTTGAGTCTGGAGTGAAACATGAGAATCAAATCGGACAGAGAGCCAACGATGTCGCACTCCCCAAAGCCAAGCTCCATTGATGGAGGCGAGGTCAAGGTCGCCTTGCCGTCGACATCAATGGCACTTGACTGTGTAGACCGCATGAAGAAAGAAGAAGAGAGAGAGATAAACATGCCGTAAGCATAGCTGGCTGGGTCGCCTTTGACTGGGCAAACCTTTGAACAGCGGCTTCGTTGTCGCGCGGCTGGGACCCGTAGTCTTGAGTACGCAGTAAGATGCATGCATGGACACTTAGATGGCCTAGCACAGCAACAAAGTGATTACAATTGATCTACCGGTGGGAAATGTCGCGTTGCCGCGTCTACATAGTAGCTTGCAACATGGGTCCGGGAGGCGGCCTCTCTCAGCGGACGCAGACGAGAAGGCAATGTCAAGCCTGCGGCTACAATGATGGATCAGCTGAGAATCAGTCTCTTTGGTGCCTGTTCCACCGCGAGATAGGGCCGTTCATTGCGTGGCAATATGCAGTAGAAGCACTTTCGGTACCTGTCGGTGATGCTGGCGGCAAATACGGCGACCTGCCAGGACTCGTAGTGACTGAGCTCCAAGGCCAAAAGAGTAAATGGGAATTAGATCTACACACAGCATGAAGCATCAGCCAAAGAACACACCTTGGAATGACTTAACCTCTCCCTCGTGCCGCCGTTCAGCGAGACCACCGACGAACGCGTTGATAGCGTCACTGTAGTTGTAGTTGACATAGGTGTTATCCATCTCGTGCGGTGACAATCATAAGCAGGCGGCGATGACGAGCAACTTGCCAGTTGTGTCGTTGAACATGGTATCGGCATTCGGAGGAGAGGACCATTAGTCAAGGAAGGGCTGGGTTGTCAATAGCAAGAGGTGACCTCTCAGAGCTGAGAGTGTAATGAAGAGTGTCGTTGCACGGCCTAGAAAGCTGTTTGTATGGGTGAGTCAGACTGCATCGATGCCAGTGAAGGTGAGGCGGACACGGTCCAAGTTCAGAGCGCATGGTAAGGCAAAATGAGCAGCGACGTTCTCGGAGGCAGCTTTCGTCCCGGCTCTCACAGCTTGAAGAGCACAAGTAAGTCCTCCTGCCCGTGAGGCGCCAGACGAGCTCGTGAAGGCAAGAAGACCGCGAAGACATACGGCAACATGACTCGATCACTTTCTGGAAGGACCCGGAGGCCGAGGTAATCCCCGACAATACCTATTTGGGACATCGCGCCATTCCGCTAACCTCGGGATAGAAGTTGCGCCACCAAGGGTGTTACTGTCAGGTGACGGCGTCCATAAAGTGGGATGAGCATCGTAAAGTGGGAGATAACAACCTCAAAGTGCGGCGGATTATTTCAAAGTGAGAGTGAACTATGCAAAGTGAGATTGAACTATGCAAAGTGAGATAGATAAATGAAAGTGGGATAGCAACAATTGCGAGTGAGATAGCAAATAATTTTTTTACAGTATTACCACCAAAAAACTATCGCCGTGCACATCGTAGGACACATTGAAGAGGAAGCATCGGACGCGCGTTTCGTACGAAGGGAGATGATGAAGCAGCTAAGGTGAACGGTCAAGGAAGTGTCAAGGAAAGAAACAAGCGTGACAAGCAAACATGTAATGTGTGGCGTCACACTGGCTTAGCTTTATAGTGGCCCGCTGAAATCATAGCTCATAGCAGCATGGCGCAGTGGTAGCGCGCGGGGCCCATAACCCCGAGGTCACTTGATCGAAACAAGTTGCTGCTAATGCCCGAGGATAATGGTTCTTTTTTCGTTGTCCACTGTCCCCCAACCCCAGTGAAGTTCCCGTTGACCTGGGCTGATACGAGCTGACATGTCAGCGGATATCGGCTAGGGCTGTGGAAAAAAGTCCTGGGGGGTGTAAGTTACCGAATTTTACCTGCCCCGCCGCGGAGGCTCGGTATTTTACCGTAATTTACCGGCACGTGCTACATTCACGTGATCCCGCCGCCCGCCTTCCCGCCCATTTCTGTTGCCCTCACTGGAATCTGAATCCCTAATTGAGCCCAAAACCTCATCCCAAATGACTCAAAGCATTATCCTCAGATCAACTGACTTTCTTCAACATGTTCACAAAGATATTACAGATAAAACCTACCATTCTGTGCCACAGAACAGCGGAGGAGGAGGCGCGCACCCGTCACATCAATATATCACGTGTGGGTGACTTACCTAGTACTACCCGCTCCCGCCCTTGAGGTAAAGAACAGCAGATTACCGTAAATAAACGGTAAAAAAGGCCTCCGGTAAAAAACTACTCGGAAGGTATAACGCGACATGTGATTCGATCATCTTTGCTCGCAGACCACCATGAGCACTCTAACTTCCCTTCTTTCCGTCACCACAATGTCGCTTGGGATATGGAACCCTCTTGCAAGCTGACATCGGCAGCCAAATTATACCAAAATGCCCATACGCCCAGCACTGTCTTCATCGCTTCGAAGTTCGAATTGGCTTCAAATGAGCGCACGACACGCCGGGACACTCAGTCAGCATAGTGGAAGGACAAGGGCAACAATACGTTACTTCAAGATGCGAGATGCGCGCGTGCTGATAAGGCAATGCGTCAGTACTAGCCGACAGTGAGGGAGACCAGTGGGAGAATCTTTCTTGCTCGGAGTCCCACCTCAAAAACTCGGGCAAGTTCTCCTCGTGCTCGTACAACACAATAAGCTGACTGGGATCGCGGCCTCTGCAGGCGCAATAGGTGCACACAACGGAATAAGATGTTCGTTCGAATTACGGCGCCTCCAGGGGTACCCAGAATGCCATTCAATGACCGCCAGATGACCGCGTCAATCCGCTGGCCCAGTACAGCCTCACATTTCCCACGTCCTAATCTTCCACTCGACCACTGGCGGTCTCTTACCTATGCACTGGTCGGCGCTCCCCATTGATGGCACTCGTAAAGATGTCACCGAGAGCGTTCAAGAGCTACTTCGAACCAAGGCGTCTCCGTGGCGCACAGTAGACTCCCTTCCTCGCGCATTGGCGGTCATGGTCATGGATATCTTGCAAGATGTACGACTCCCTTGTCGGGCTTCTGGTCAGCGTTGCTAATGAGGGCTCTCAACAGGAAATTGATTCGGCCACAGCCAATGATAAACTTCGATCCACGAGTCTCAAATGCCAGCACGTTCTTGGAGAGAAACACGACGTTGTCCCCACCTCATTCTACTGCCACAACATACGCCGTACAGGACTTCATCCCGTCGTCGCAGGAGGATTTGCAGTCAGTTCCGTCAGTACCTGAATCCACGCGATGATTGATGGCAGCACAGGATATATGGGAGGGAACCATGTTCCGCAAATCTGTTTGCTTGAAAGTTCTACGCTACTATGCCAACGAACAGGAGAAAGAAAAGCGGTGGGCGGTGAGCTGTCCTCGGGCTGGATTTCCTCTTAGCTTCCTGAAGAGTAGCTCTAGGACTTGTGTCATGAAGCTCTAATTTGGAAGCAACTCGACCACCCCAATATACTTCGGTTTCTTGGTGTGAACGCCACTGCCTTCAGTCCTCGTGTCTGCCTTATATCACCTTGGATGTCTAACGGCAATATCATGAGCTTCCTACATACGTGTCCCGGCCACGATCGTTTCCAGGCGGTACGTTAGTTCACTCGGGACGTCTCACCCCTGCATCCGAACATTTTTACAGGTAGTCGAGATCGTGACTGGCATTGAGTATCTGCACGGATTAGAACCACAAATTGTGCACGGCGATATACGCGGTGTGCGTCAACCTTTGAGCTTTGGTCATCTAAGGCTCATTCCGACCGACAGGCCAATGTACTCGTAACCGAGGATTTCCGTTGTGTTCTGGCCGACTCTGGTCTGAGCCATGTGAGGGAGTCTCAAGCGCCAGTGAAATCGTCCATGTTCTTCGTTGGGGCGATGAGATGGCTGCCACCCGAGATGATGGACTTTTCTCTCTATCAGGGTGCACGTTCATACCGGAGTGCGGCGGATATATACTCGTTCGGCTGCACAGTCATCGAAGTTAGTTCCCTCTCTCCCGTCGATGGACCTGTCTCATTGTCCGATCAGATATACACCGGAAAGCCGCCGTTCTCGTATATCAAGGCAGAGGTGGCGTTGATAAACGAGGTCTTGACTCTTAAGAACAAACCTGCTCGTCCGTCCGGCGGCGAAATCGCCTCCGATGAACTTTGGTCTCTGGTGGTGTCCTGTCTTTCCTTCGAAGCACAAGAGCGACCGACTGCTGCAGAGGTTCTTACAGCCCTCAAAGCAATGGAACAAAAAGCTTCTTCTCCTATCCTGACGAATCGCTGCAAATCTTGTGGAGCTGAGCTGTCGAATGTCCAGGAATGTTGCGATACATGTACCGCAAATTTAGTGCGTGGCTTCTCTGCTCTGCCTTCGAGACCCCGGTTCTGATTCTGCTATTCAGATCAAGACCCCTGCAAAGTCACAATCGAATAATAAACGAAAAGCTCGTACGCCGAAGGGTACGTCGACTGACCTCCCTACATTGTACGTTTTGCCCTCAACTATGACATCTAGAATGCATGAATTGTCACACAAAATCAACTCCACTGTGGCGCCTGGATAATGATCTTAGGACAGTCTGCAACGCGTGAGTGTTCACTCTATTTGACATATCAGCGCATGTCTCATGTCAACATAGGTGTGGACTATACAATAAACTCCATGGGTGCGCACGACCGCCAGTATCCCCGAGGAAACAGTCCTCTCGTTCGCTTGCAGTGCCAAAGTCGCGCAAGAAGCGAACGCAAGAGGTCCAGTCACCCCAGCCTGGTGGGGGAGGACCGCCTGATATCATGTCGATATCCCCTCTCTGTTATTTCTTGGCGCCTCCGATCGACTTGTATCCAGATCAGGTGCAAGATTCGTTTG